>JARUPZ010000029.1:6749289-7349289 GCA_031213475.1 Nereocystis luetkeana | reverse complement strand
TGTGTCATGCCCGGTTCTGAGCGTGGACGCGTAAGCCGTAGACACCTTCAAAAACCACCCCGTACAAGTTACGTTGAACTGGATAGAGCTGTAAGTACAGGTTTATACTGGTGGTGATGCCTATGTTATTCGTGCGTGGGTAATAAAGAACAAAAATATGCGGTCGGGGCTGGCTGGCTCTGCGGCAGTACACGCACCAACCTAAAGTTTGGTGCATCATCTAAAGAAGGCGATGGATGGTACAACAGGTCAAACCCACCCAGGAAGCATGTGCTACGAGTACTATTAATATTAATAGTAGAACATCCTATTCCCCATCTATCTAGCAGCATGAACTACGGGCGGAATATTTGCTTTGATAGTAGACCGCCGTAATACAATATCCGTCCACCGATACTGGGACTACTCTACTGCAGCAGCAGCTGTAGTATGGTAGAGTGGAGGTATGTGGAGGTATTCTATTGTGCAACACATGGCTTTTGAGTGCGTCTTGAAGAAAGGCTGTAGCGCGTCACAATTCAACGCTTGTCCACGAGCAGAAGAAACAACTGAACTCTCTTCTCGCGACAAAAAATAAGGCATGCACCATAGCAGAGGAGGATTGCCAGCTACGTGGACATCTGAGTCGCGAAAGGGAGTCAGCTCGAGAATTAGAGGTTACCAGGTAGTTCACCAAGAACAAGAGATTGATTGGTGTGTAATGAAAAAAGTAGGTATTCACGTAGAAATAATGGTATTGCAAGTAGCAGCATGCATACGTGGTATAATATACTCGTACGTACCCTGATACCAGGTATGTAGTACCAGGTATACATCTGTGTCTAACAACTCACGAATCAACAGGTCCAGCCTGCCACCACCACCCCCTCCTCACGCCACCGGTGCCATTGAAGCGAGCTCCCTCAGGCGGCTGTTGTTGTTGTGGTCCTTGGAGGGCACTGCCGGTCACTGTAACAGGCGCGTAGCTCGTCATGTTGCGGGTCAAATCTGCAGCTACCAGTACAAGAATAATACTGGTAGTTGCTGCAGTCACAAAAGTCCCCTGCTGCTGCTTGAAGTGACGGCTCACCGAAAAAGCCACAGCCCCCTGCCTGAATGGCTCTGGCGATGAGGGCACACGGACGTGGATATTCCTGTAGCGCGCCGCTATATCAGCTCTTCTTGGTTGCGTTTACTCCGACAAGTACACAAAGTACTACGCCTCGCAGGCTGCCACACGAACAATAGTTGCGGACTGATATACAATACCTGGTACCAGGTATCAGGAAGTGGTACGAGTACGTATGCTTTTTTAGAAGATGGCGGGGAAATTGCGGCGAAAAGGAAAAGTGCTGGTTGGTGCTTATGTTATGTACTATTAATAGTACTGATACAACTGTAGTACTAATAATACTGTACATGTATGTAGATAAGCGTTTCCTGGCTCACGAATGGTTGTCCACGACGGAATTCGTAGCCGTACATTGGGAACACATCCCTCCCGCCACGCGCTCTTTCGCGAGTGGGCGCTAAATGTTTCCCCCCCCGAGAGCGGCGCATGTACAGTACATTATCGTCCTTTTTCGCGACACGCCGTGTCATGCCGTACAACCACCGGCGGCAAACCTTCCACGGCATCTTCTACACCATACCACGGAACCTTCCACGGACCTATACACAGCATACCATTTGACCCTATCCCGAAGCCCAACCCTATCCCTAACCTAGGTGCCGTGGACATCGCGATGGCGTGGGGGTTGCCAAGAAATGCCGTGAGGTTGCGATGGAGTGCCGTGGCGGCTGCCGCGGGGGTTGCCGTGGTACCACCCATGGCATGCCACGGCACCCACCACGGCGCCATGGATTCCTATGTCACGCCATGGGATGCCGTGGGAATGTCATACTATGCTATGGGTGGTACCATGGCCATGCCACGACAAAGTCAAAACAGCAGTGTAGAACCTTGGACGCTCACCTCCAAAACCCGAATTTCAAGCAAAATATACATGATTCGCCTTCATCGTGGCATGCCGTGGTATAGCCATGGTTTGTGGCCATGGACCTTGCCGTGGCATGCCGTGGAAGTGGCCGTGGGATGTCGTGGGGGTCGCCACGGCATGACGTGGGCCTTGCCATGGCGTGCCATGGGTGTCCCGTTGGGGGGTACCATGGTATCGCGCATAGCATGCCACGGCATGCCACGGGGTGCCATGCCATGTCGCGGTATGCCGTGGGGATGCCATGGTATGCCACGGATGGTACCATGTGGCAAGTCCCACGGCATACCGCGGAAAATCCAAAGACTGCAGATCTTATCATGGGATACTGGCACATGGATGGGGGTACTGGCGTACTATTACTAGCGCATGATGTATGATGGGGTAATGTAGAATACAATATGCACGACTTAGCAGGGTAATAAAAGCCTGTTGATCGCACCAGATATCTGAGCCCCACACGCTCACTCTCTCACATATCTCTCGATCATCACCGCTTTCTTGAGCACGGCGCCATAATAGTAAGCGTCATTCGAATCATCTCTCGCCTTTATGTTCTACTGAACGACACAAACAAGTCTATCACACGATCATCGGGTGTCATCATCCATCTGCGAGTCTCTTCACGAGGCGCATCATCACCAGCCACATTGTATCCGCCTGCAGAGTGTGCTGTACACATACCTCCCATCGTGCGAGCCAAGAAACGAGCTTGATCGGCCACGAAGAGCGTTGTTGCGAGGCCGTCACAGAAACCCCGAGGTTTGTCGCAGGAAAAAAAAAGACCGGGGTCCTGAATTTGTATATATCACACTTCGTCATGAGATACGCTCGTAGGGGCCATTTTCGAAAGCACAGTAGTAGTAGTTGTTATAGGCGCGCAGGGTTTGCAGATATTGGCATAAACAACTATTAATAATAATACTGTCAGGAGTGGCCTGATATACTCCCTGTGTGCCGTCCAACCGAAGGCTGGGTTTGCACGCCCAGCAGTCAGTCGTCGTGCGAGTCATGCAGGACCGTAACACACGGTTTGACACACGGAACAGAACACTTTGGTTTGGTGCCTGCTCTCGAACAACGAGTCCCTTTCAAAATTTGTCAGCCATGCATGACTCATACGACGACTGCCGGGCGCGCAAGTCCAGCCTTCAGATACACGGCATATATATGGGGAATGTGTTGGGCTACGTTCGAGGGTATATTATTAATAGTGGTGCGCGCCAATCGCCGAACCCTTTCGCGCGCCTCACCTTGACTGTGCTTTTGCAAAACGACATCTAGTTCACAGAGAATATGTGCTATTAATAGTACAATTTTAGCACGGACTGAACACCCCCGGGCTAGGTGTTGCCGGGCTGCGAGGTGTCCATGGTGTTTTGTCAATGTAACCAATATCGAAAAAACTTGAACTGCCTCGCAATGAGGCCGTTCGTGGTCGATCAAGCTCTCACGTCTGCGCTCGTACGATGATATATATACAGCTCTCCGTGGGTTGCCGCGACGCCGCGTGCTGTTTTCGTGTGCTAGCGGTACTACAAAAAACTGTTTTCACCTTCAGCGCTTAAACCTTTTAGGACCGCAGTCCCGTTCTGGGGACAAACCAGTCAAATTTCAAGTAGTTTTGTCCCCAAACGGGACCGCGGTTCTAAAGGGGTTAAACCTTTTAGGACCCCATTCCCGTTTTGGGGACAAACTACTTACAGTTTGAGTACTTTGTCCCCACATATTATATGGGAGTGCGGTGTTAAAAAGCAAAACCAACCGTGATTTTGTGACAATTAATTGTGGTTCACATTGTCATAGCAGCAGCTAACAGCAGCTCACAGCAGCTCTCATATTTACAGTCCACGCCCTCCGTGAGTTGCGCCGCCACCGCGCGCTTTGTCTCGTGCGCTGGTGGTACTAGGTGCTGTTTATAGCTGCAGCGCGTAGGCTGCCAGTGTTCGATATAGCAGTCATAGTTTGTTTTTTCCTGGTTTTGTTTTTCACGAGGCAGAATAGTATCTACCGGTACTCGTCACTGGTTTTTGTAGTTTAACGAGTTGTATACCCTTCATGGGGAATAACCTACGCAACTATCAGGGACGTGGTATCATAACTGTGCTGCACCTTTTTGTGTCAGACAGTCCAGGAAGAGATGGCGATCGTTGATATTCGTGTGGCAGTAAGGTTCGATTGCTCCTTTTTTCACTGCATATCCGCGAGTCTTCACTCTGACAGCACCCCAGATAGCAGGCAGGTGTGTTCCTCTTTCGTTTTCACGACTACCGTGCGTTTCGTACGGTGCAGGCAGCACTTCAGACAGCATCCGCTGTAGTCAGCAGCCACGAGTTGGTTAGTGGTGGGAACGGGGGTACTCTTCTATATTATAGTTGAGAGGATATACCCGCGGCCATGTTAGTAGCCCCGGTGGTTCAAGTGGTTAACCTCGAATTCTACTTGTTTGAGTCCCGGGTTCGAGCCCCAGGAGGGTCGGACTTTGACTTTATTTGCAAAAATAAAAAATAAAAAAGGGATTCAATTGTTGAGAGCGCCTTGCAGCGTGGGTAGGCACAATTCGATGCGAGTCGACGAGGGAAGAAAAGGCTGAAATCTTCTCGCGATAAAAATGAAGGCACGTACCGTAGCGGGAAGGGGGGAGAAGAGCCTGCTATGTGACCCCGGATCTGAGTTACGAGTTGGAAGGAGAGAGAGAAGAAGATGTGCGAAGATAATGAATGGGATGGAAAAAAAAAAAAAAAAAAAAAAAAAAAAAAGTTTTGCACTTTGGTTTTATCTTGTGTGCGCTTTTTCCGTCTCGTGTATTTTGAGGCAGCCGAATTTTCGATTTTTTTGTTTTTCGGATCTTCCTAGGGCTCCAGCACCTTTGTGTGACAACGGACTCCTTCGTCAGAGAGTTAATAATGTGAGAACAACAACAACAACAATAGCCTGTCCCACTGAACAGAAGAAGAACATACGATGGTTACGTCGGGGTATTGTAGAATATATCTTCTACTATGAGAATGTTGTAGAGAATATTCCTTGGGGTCCATGTAGTGGCGGAGTGTCCGTCGGGTTGTTGCGTACATACCATACAGCATGGGGATGGTAAACTGACTGGCATGCCTTAACGTTGAACCTGGGAATGCTCGGCGTCCACCTTCCGCCGAATGCAGCTGTATGTATGTACCGGTTCGTATCGACCCTACACATCAAACACACGGTACAAACCACCAAAACAACCACAATAGCAGCACACACTAACCAGAACAACACACTGCACACAGGCCACCATTCGAACGCCCGCGCCAACCATACCCTAGCTGTGACGGGTGGGGAGCACTTACACGATGACTCCCAGACCGGCGCACTCAGCGGCAACAGAGAGCTGGGTTCTGATTGGCTCGTTCCGCGATTGTTCCCCCATGATCGGTCTACACAGGCGCACAGACAGCCCGAATTTCATTTCGATTTTCTCGGAGATATGGTTTCTCTGTTACAAGAATAGAATTAAATAGCACTTACTTGTCCCGAGTTGCATGCGATGGACCACTTCATGCCTCCCGCACGAATTACTCGCATATATTCCGAGCATAGAAGATTCAACTGGCTTGAGCGCAAGACCCGCTGTGTTGCTGCTGCTGCTGCTCCTGCTGCTGTTCTGCCTTTACGCAACAAGTTGAGGCACCGATCGAAGACGCCTGCGAGCGAGGAAATCTATTTGGTTTACCCGTTTGAAAACGGCACCAATCACCCAACCCCCAGATTGCTGCAGTGAATTTCTGCCGGCCTTGTATGCATGTGAACTATTACGGGGGACCATAGTTAATAGGACCTATGGTATACATAAAAACCTATATATTTAACCATTTTTACTAAGAATGCTTGGTCCTATTAACTATGGTCCCCCGTAATAAATCCACTTACTTGTTGCCATGCTTTCTCTCGGAAACAAGATACTCGATTTCCATATTTTTAGACGAGATAGCTGAGTTGTAAACATTGCGGAAGCACGCACCACCGCAGAGCATCGAGGTGTTTTTCTCTCAAGGTATCCTTGCATCTTTGTTAATAATGCGTACGTATGCAATTTTAAAAAGGAACCTGGTACGCCGTACGTCAAGAAGTTGACAGGTCAAAGATTTAAGTCGAGATTCAGATTTCGAACTGTTTGCGATTATTTCATAAAATTACGAAATAAATGCGTGATTGGTAGGAAGCGCCTAGATAATTAACAGTTCCCTACTTTATTTTCAGCGGCCTACCTGCCCACCCAGCACCTGCATCTCTCCGCCGTTCGCAAGAACATCGGGCAGCGACGCTGAGCACCGGGATATTTTATTCCAGTTTCGTTTGATTCTTGCGGCAGCCCACGACGCGATAGGATATCGTTTTCTGTTATTATCCTGCACACTACATATTCGCTTATTTCAAACGTATATATATTATATGCTTCTTTTCACGCCCTACGACTGCTTCGCCGCGGATGAACTCGGAACAATGCAGGGGGGATGGGGATAAATTCCTAGCTTTTTTGCATGGAATTCGGGGAGAACATTAGTGTTGTCTTCTCGAGATAAAAACCTTTTTTTAGCGCCCATTAGCGAGCTCGAAATAGGGGATGGTGGGGCTGCAATCCGCCCACGGAGTGGACTGTACCATCCCATCGTGCGAGCGAAAAAAATCTTGATCGTCCACGAACAGCCTTGTTACGAGGTCGTCAACGATGCCTCGGGTTTTGTTATCAGCGCGATAAAACAACAAGACAAGAAGCAAGGTATAACTCTTAGATGTAACCATTCCTGTACACTATTAATAACTAACTAACTGGTGTTCCAGGGTCAATCTGGACATACGGCCTGCCAGCGCCGGCTATATTGTTATTTTGTGTGACCAGACAGAGCACTAATCGAGAAGAGGATCAAACGAGCGTGCCTGCGTGTTGTTGGAGGCGCAGTAAACTTCAAGAAGAAAGAGCGTACTGCCATGATGTCACACGTCTATGAAATATATGTCGTCACTGCTGTTGCCATTGCCACTGTTGTCGGGTGATTCCTGCGGATTACTACTACTTACACCGCGCAGCTTGCTGTGCTTCGGTTGGACGATGCGATCGTGTCGACCTGCTGTGTGTGGCTGCTGCAGAGCCGCGAGCTGTACGCGCTTGTGTGGCACAAAGAGCCATGTATGCCATGGGTGGTACCGTGGACATGCCACGAAAAATTCCAAATAGTGTGGAACCCTGAGCGCTAAACCGACTGTCGTCTTGGAATGCGTGATAAAACTGATCAGAAACGTACTTTCAAAGAATATTATGTGCCTGGTACATTAGTTCTTTTTTCTAAAGCGGATACACTGCTGTTAGCGTATACATTTCACACATTTGCTTGTTCACACCGCCTTCCGCTTTCAGACAAGATCGTTCGATGCTTCAAAACAGACCAGCAGGCCGATGTTCTGAAGGTTTCGACGTACTTCTGCACCGACGCCGGCCCGCCGAGTCCTCGAGCAGGCCGACGGGTAGCCCCATTCCGTGTGAGGTGGAGGCAGGCGCGCACGGCAGCGGAAGAAGCACACGAAATGTCCCAACTCACGTAGATAAAGGGGCATCGAAGCGGAGAGAGCCTTCAGATTTCCAATGCTGTGGCGGCACGCATGTCTGTGTCATTTGAAATCCAGTTGGTTTATGCCCTGTACAATAGTGGTAGCACCAGGTAGACCTTTTTGTTGTGAGTCTTGTTGTGTTTCTTCCGTTTCCGTCCCCGCTTCGTTTTCTCCACATACATACCTGTAGTTTGTGTATGCTCTGCTTGCAAGCTACTTGATATATTCAGTGTTGTGCGGTTTGTTCCGAAAATCATCGTACAGTTATGTAGTGCACTTGTGATGCACCTCGTTGTTGTATGACGGCGTGTCGATCTATCTTTTCATTCTAAGGCCATGGCGGAACGCGAAGAAAAATATCTGCGGAGTAGATCTGCAGAGGCGTTTCGCCTCCAGATCTATACAAACGACTTGAGTAGTGGGTGTGTCCCCATTTTCTTTCGGTTGAAGAAAAATACTACAAATAACAGAATATCCAGGAAATTTTGCTTGTTTTTTTTGTTTTTTGGAGCCAACCATTTACTACGCAGGAAACGGGGAACCCCCCCCTTGCCCTACAGGTGGCTGGGACTCCCCCCCCCCCCTCTGGTCCATGCGGTCGTCAACAAAACCTTGTGAACTCATCGAAAAATATAGTAACCCACGCAAGCAGGTTGGTGTCGACAACCTCTCAATTCGAGACGCCTGATGGCGTGTTATTCTGTTCAATGTCGCCACGAGGACTGCTTCACGCCTCCTCTAAGCAGGGGGGGGGGGGGGGGGGCGGCCGCCTGCATACCTCTCACATGATTGTACTTTGCCTGCCCGCGTTCGTTTCGTCTTCGCCATTTCACGAGCCCATAAGGTCCGCCAAGAGATGAGCAAATTTGTGGTGGAAAGCGCTGCACTGTGATGTGGTACTAGACCCTAGTGAGCGAAACGAGGAAATTGTCCGGTTTTTTTGCGGCTTCTTCGTTCTTCTGGCAGGCAACGCCGAACACACCAAAACGCCTAGTGGGTTGTTTCTGGCTGCCTACGACTGCTGCCTGATGTACTCGACGCTTAAAAAAAGTGTGACTCATCTTCGTGAGCTGTGGTTACTCATGAGGAGATGTATGTGCGGTTCCGCAAGCGAAGTGTAAACGTTCAGTTGGGTTACCGGCTTACCGCATCCCCAGTGTCTTCCGAATTTATACTACATTCGACCACTGAAGCACCGGAACGTTGAGTTGTTGACACCGTCGAGAAAGTGCAAGCGGCCCACCTGGAGAGAGTCACAAGGTGCTGCAGACGAGACACTAGCTAAACTGATAGACCCGCTCTTCTAAGTCACGAACCAGCCTAAGGTCCAAACGCACCGTGTCCAAATCGCAACCTAACCAACCGCACCGGAAAGTGCATGGAGACAGGAGTCAACCCGACAACCAGGCGATGGGGGGTGGATTTTATCGTACTTCCATGAACATGCAGCCCGCTCAGTCTTTGAGCGCCTGGCAAATAGGGGTCGGCCGCTTTAATACAAGCCTTACTACGGGTTGAACCTGGCGCATTGTCCTACTCGTAGTTGGTACTTGTCGTCCCTCTCCCCGCTCATTTGCGATTCACAACGATGTCTCGAATCGGAATCGTTTACAAGCGGCAACAATAATAGTGAGCCTGGTATCTCGGGGGATTTTTCCCAGGCCATGATATTGGCGTTTGCCTGCTTGTTAGAATTAACTGTTCCACCCATAACAACCAGAACATGATACATTATGTAATGTATATGCCACATGGCACTACATATGACTGGCCATGTTAGTACTATGTCAAACCTCATAGCCACAAGACACAGTAAGGTCAAGATCACGGGTTCGACCCCCCCCATCCCCCCTCCCTTCGAACAAGGGATTTTCTTGTGAAATATGTGGCTGCAGAAAGCGCTTAGCTTGTGTCTGCACAATCCGGCCCTAGTCAACACGCGAAAATATGCCAAAACCGTCATCGCGATAAAACTTTAGTACGCACCACAGTAGGGATGGGCGATAAGTGCTTCGTATGTCATCCCAAATCGGAGTCAACGAACGAAGGGAGCTGGAGTACGAAGTAGAGGGGATGGAGAAATCAAATGTACTGTAAAAACGCGACATGGCCATGGCTCTGCCCACCATGGCGATATAGCCCTGCGTTAACTCTTTGTGGCCTCGCCGATTCGTACCGCTTTATCACACCCACTCTAGCGGAAAGCCACATCTTCCGCGTATATTGCCCCAACGCAAGGTCACACGCACTGCGTCGACTCTCAAATCCCGTGTACGCACACTATCACTCTTATTATTAATTGAAGGGAACACACTTCGGAGCCACGACTGCGCGACGGCGCACGATGTCCCCCTCGCAGCCTCTGAGATCCTCCGACTGCGTCTAGCATTCCCCCCGCCTGCCCTATTTCCGGTTGGCCAGCGCGGCAGCCTCCACGAACGCCCGATGCCGTCCATAGCCGCTTTAACAGGTCTTTGTCCTATAGTAGCGAAGGGCCCGTGCCCTCGCTCCGCACTAGCCCGAGTACCATCCTCGCTCACCCCACAATCCGATGCCCGTGCTGCTCCATCTGTGCGCAGCGCCAGAGTACGGAACACCCCGCCAGCCCCGCCCAGCTGACGCTAGGACCGTTTCGGGAAACAATCAGATAATCGGACGGGTGAGCATCGTGCTAAACCGCGCAGGGTTCAACCGGCATTGGACGACTACGAGTAAAGCGGATTCTCGTACACCTGCGTAGCGCTTCTCGTCTTGGGGGTGCTGTTGGTTAGAGCGAAAAATTCGGTCTATGCCGAGGTTGCTTTGTTCTTGGACCACCCGTCGTGGCTCTTACCCAGGCCGCCGCGTGTGCCCTCGACAAGCTTTCTTGTGGCCTCGACAAGCTTATGCACGTCGCCCCCGCTCTGCCAGTAGGAACGAGTACGACTGCACGCAAGGAGCGGCGATATGGCGAGCACCGTAGTGTGAGGAGGATGAACAGAGAGCGGGCCTACTTGCAGCGCGACGCGCATGAAAGGACCGGACCTGTAAGTGAAGGTCACCGATCATAATCACGCTCATAACGCCCCGCGACACGGATCTGGAGAGTAGGATCATGTTGTTGAGGATGTGCCGGGGAGCGCTGGCTGGCGCAGACTGCAATCAGGCATCGAGGGTCGCCACCGGTTCTGGAAACACTACGATAATCGCCGATCTTGGCCACGAGTTCAACAGCGAGAACCGCAACAAGACCGTGACGTATAAAATCCATTCTGTCAGCGACCACCTGTGGGCTGTCTTTGCGCATGAGGACCGCCGGGTGTCATATCGGAGTCGCTGGTGGCTTGAATCTGGGCGGTCACACGCAGCGTCACATGAACTCCATCTCTGAACAAAGACTGGATGCTCGCCACAGATTCGCAGAGGTCGGGAGAAGGGCCAACTTGAAAGAACTGCTGTTATGTTTTAATGCACGCTCTTCCAGAGGATCGTGTCGTTGGTCAACTGGGACGTCTGGACGTGGCACTTTTGCGCTTCTTCCTATCTCGAGAGGCAGGAGGTCGGCCGGCGAGGTGTTGTACTAGTCACCGGAGGCATTCATCGATATGGGATGTCTAGGAAGCTTCGCTTACCACCGCGTCGCGAAAGGCGCTAACAAGTGCGAGGAGGTAACCAATCATCGTCTCCAGACGGAGCATTTCATAGACACGCGAACATTCACGTGCTACCTGCCCTTTCCAGCGTGTCGATGCAGCCAATGTACTTCCTACCGCAGCCGTCGACTTAGGAGAAGATGAAATGGAACCGGCGAGAGGTCCATCTGCCAGAGATGAGGCTGCAGCCGTAACAACCAGCACAGCATGGTACGTCTCGGCCTCTGCTTGTGCAATAGCAGGCAAATCAACCCGATGCCCACCCTCCGTGGACTTGGATCCCTTGGCCCTTCACGTCGACCATAACCGCCGAGGGTAGACCAACCAAAATTACGGGAAAAAGCAGCAGGGCGATCGTATCGAAATGAATCGACACTAAGTGTGTGTCACACCATGGACGGATGCGCTGACGATTACTCACGTGACCTCATGGCACGTCATCGCCTATGTAACTGATCACGGTGTGGCTCGAGGATATGAAGACTACGTATCTGGTATAAATTTACATCTCTGACCATCGATAATGGCCGTCGCAGTACTTCGTATAATTCGGCGTGACTGCTGCACCAATCGTCGTCGGTAGCTGTCACTGATTGATAACTTTTTCAATCTAAATCTGTAGCCGGTAATGTTTGCCGATAGATCCCTTCTCCGACGTACAGTACAGGCGGCGGCATGCTGTAGTCCTTTGGAGGGTTCTTCTTCCACCGACAATGATCACCGAAGGATAGTTTGCAGACGCCACTTCGCTCGACGACGGCTATTGACAGACACCTCATACACTTGAATGGTGGGGGGATATTATTGTTTCCTGAACAACGTACAGGAAATTACAGTATTGTCAGTCTAGATCTGCCATAAACCGCAGAAAATGTAAATCTACTGAGCAACAGCAGTGTGTGTGTTCTTCACATTAAACCGTTCTTTCTACCCGTCGACATCCAGCACAACCAGTGTCCGTGCCGATTCTTCAATCCTAGAAGAGATACAAGTTCTGTGGTCACAAAGCTACGCCACAGAGATACTACATTGCCACGTACCAGGTATGCAGTAAGCACTGCAGTGGGCAATGCAATGCCATCATACTAGATACGACAGGCACGACATATACAATCTATGAAATAGGGAAACGAAAAGAAACAATCAAAGAGAAACTAAAACAAAGTAGACAAATCGAAAGATAAAAGAAGAAGAGACACAAAAATGAAAGCAAAAACTAGAAGAAACAATCTGTCGTGCCCCCCCCCCCCGCAGGCGAGGTGGCCAATACTTGAAAAAAAACGAGCTGGAAAAAAGAAAAAAATAACAGAAACACCACTGCTTGTAAACAGAGTGAGACAAGAACCAAGGAAAATAAATAAATTACAAAGGGAAAATAACAAAGGGAAAAATAACTGGCAGGCCAAAGCCCAAAGCACCCTCCAGGTGTGGCGGCAGCAGTTTGTGGTACGAGTAGTATAGCTGGTTCCCCCTGCTAATCCGCCTGGTACCTTGCTACCCAGGCTGCCGTCTCCGCCCTGCGTTCGTCAACTATGCCCAGCCCCTTGGCGTCAGACAATACGAAACGAGCAGAGCAGGTGCGTCATCCAACCACGCCACACGGCTCCTTCAGTACGGCTCATCAATCAGAAAAGGAAGATAAAAAAATAGAATGAAAATCACGGAGAGTCAGCGCAAAATAGAAAAAAACAAAACAAAAAGAGAAGACAAGGGAAGACCACGTTCGAACCAGCTGCACCAGTTGGTGGCACTATTAATAGTAGTATGGTCATGTTCTACTTCCTAGTCGACTTGGTGCCTTGCTACCCTGTCTGCCATCTCCTTCCTGCTTTCGTCTACCGCAGTTTCCCTTCTACCCCTCCTGTTCCCCTCCCTCTCCGCATTCCCTTGGTCGGGTTTTCTGTCACTTCTCCTGTTGCCCCCTCCACCCCCGTTCCCTTGGACACCATCCACGGCGGATGTGCGGTACTGCCTACTCATCTCAGCCTCAGCCTCGTGTCACCTCACCAAGAACCGTTCGGCTGCTTCAAGGATCCCCCGGTACCACTTCCCCGCCTTTTTGGCTGCAGTGGACCACAACGCGGTCTCAACTCCAAACACCAAGGGGGCAACTTCCGTTGACCCTTCGGTGGCTCGGAACTCCTTAAGGTCTTCGACTATGCATCTATGCCAAGTCTTACAATGTCCGCCTGGTCTCGGGTTCTCCCCACCAGCTATCGTCCTGAACATTACCCGACAGGGTAATCGCTCCTTGCTTTGCCGTGCCACGCCCCCCGCAAAGAAGAGCCGCCGTTTACGAATGGTCGTTTCGATGCTCTCGCAACGTGTCATCTTGAGGGCCTTCGCGTGCGAGAGGGTGGCGTGGTCAGCACGAAGTCGGCGCTGGAAGCCGATGACTCGCAACAGGACCTGGTGGTGGGCCGTTCGAAGCTTGGCAAAGTGTTCCGCTCTGAGGGTCCACGTCACACACCCGTACAGCGGGGTCTCAATCACCTCGGCCTTCAGCATTCGGACTTTAAGGCTAAGGGGGGCGGTCGTCCTATCATACAACTCCGGGCCGAACCGTTTGAGGCAAGCTCGCATGAGGCGGATCCGTCGGTCGATTTCGAGCGAGAAGTCAGCGTTTTCGTGGATAATGCCGCCTAGGTATAAGAACTGGGTCGTCTCCTTATACCTCTGGCCTGCCGCTTCGATGACGAGCGGTGGTGCGAGGGTTGTCTGGTCTGGTGTTTGTAGGACCATTGTCTCTGTCTTCTTTTTCGACACCGTGAGGCCTGCTGCTTCGAAGACAGTCACGATGACTGTCATCATTTTCGCGAGCCCTGCAGCCGACTTCGAGACAATTCCTGCATCATCGGCGTACAACATGCCCCATACAGACCTTCGCACCCACGCCAATGGCTCCTGCTTCGCTGTTCGAACTACTCCAGCTTCACTGAATTATACCAAATTCCTTACGATGGCTTCGTCTTGGCTGAAGCGTACTATTAATAGTACGACGTGTAACGCAGCAGCGAAGAACACGTTGAACAGTAACGGTGATAGTACACAGCCTTGCCGCAGCCCCTGCGTGTCATCAAACCATTCCGAGTGCTCGCCGTCATCAGTACGCACGCGCGCCCGCATGCCATCGTAGAAATTAATTACGGATAATTCTCAGCATCTTGGTTGGTACGCCAAAGCGTGTGAGTACCTTCCATAACAGTTCTCGGTCGACAGAGTCGTACGCTTTCTGCAGATCGATGAAGCACACGTATAAGGGGATTTTCCTCTGTCGTCCGAGCTCTTGCAACCGGCGCACGACGAACAACGTATCAATCGTTGATCGTGCGGGGCGGAAGCCGCACTGTTCCTCAGGGAGTAGTTCCTCGGTCTCGCAGTAGGTGCTGAGGCGGGACGCGACGATTTTTCAACAACACTTTGCCTGCGTGGGCAACAAGCGAAATCCCTCTGTAGTTGTTGCAGTCAGTTCGATCCTTCTTTTTGCGAAGGACCTTGATGATCGCATCTTTCCATTGCTGAGGATTTCTCCTGTTAACCAAACATTGACAAGGATGCTGTGAAAGCACTGAGCGAATGCCGGGTGGTCGATGTTTGGGAGTTCGACCGGGAGACCATCTGGCCCGACAGCTTTCCAATTCGACATCCCCTTAAGTGCTTCTGCCATCTCGTCTATGGATGGTTCATCTTCAAGCGACAGTTTAGGCGGTCGCGGTGGCAAGAGGTCGATGATCGTGGGATCGAGTTTCAGCGACTTCGTGTTCAAGAGTTTGTGGTAAAACCCCGCCCATCGTTCACGAATTCGCACCTTATCCCGTAAGTAGGATCGTGCCATCCTCGTCCCTAATGAACTGTTCGCTCCTCGCTTTAGTCCCTTCCAATCCTACCGTACTCTTAAGGTGCTTGTAAAAGCCTCTCTGGTCGTTGTTCGCTAGGAATCGTTCGGTTTCGGCAAGGTACGCTTCGAAGTACGCATGAAGTCCTGCGGCAATCACCTTCTGCAGGTTCGCACACGCAGATCTCAGGGTCTTCCATGCGGTTCTATCCCGGGGGTGGGCACGCAAGAATTGTCGTGCATCCTCCCTCGCTGTCCATGCTGGCAGGAATGCGGCCAAGGTTTTTTTGGCAGACTCACACCATCCATGTCTGTGGTGGCGACGTGCAGGGGGTGGTACCTCTTTTTCGACCGCATCAAAAACAGCCGTAGTGAAAAACTCAACCATACCAGACGTATTACGGGGTTGGATAGGCTGGTTGAGAGTGGAGATGACCACGGCGACTACTCGTTCACGACGCTTTCCATCGGACATAAAAAGTTTCCTGTCGAACTCTGGGCGTTTTGTCGGTCTACGTATTTGTCTGTTGGGCGCAAAGTGACCACCGAGTCGAAATTTGATATACAAGATGTTGTGGTCTGAGTCAGCCTTAGCTGGAGCAGGAGCCTGTGGGACGACGTTAGCATCATGTACTCTAGGTCGATGGACTTGACGGGTTAGGATGTAGTCGATCCGCTTACGGTCATTCGGGCTGGTGCCGTTGTGAGTATGCGATATCCCACCCTTGCGCGTGCTGAAAAACGTGTTGGTGAGAGCTAACTTGCAATTGGTGGCGAACGACAGGAGCCGTCTGCCATTATCGTTTCGAACATCACCTCCATACGCTCCCAGCACTCTGCTTTCATCATCACCGCACCCTTCCTTCCTCTGTCCAGTTCGCGTGATGGCATCCATCAGTACAAATAGACACTCTTTCGTCGGGATTTTTTCCACCAAGTACTCCAGCTTCTGCCAGAAAATACGAGTCAGTTCGGCGTCCTTGGTACAATCAGTTGGAGCATACGCAACGACGAAATTGACTGCCTCGCATTTGCCAGCCAGCTCAAAGCGCATATACATTAGCCGCTCGTCAACGAACTGATGAGTATTCACAGACTTACTGCACAACGATTCCTTGACAGCTAGGCCTACTCCGTACAGCCCTTGCCTGGTGGCTGTTGTTTCCTGTCCTGAACAGAAAACACGATACCCTGCCTCACGGAACGTCGTGCTGCCGGACCTCCGAGTTTCCTGCAGGCCAATGAAGTCACAGCCGAGTTGCCGTCCCTTCGCCAGTACACGCTCGTCATGTCCGTACCCGTTCTTCCCCTTTACAGCCAGGGTGCGCACATTGTAGGTCGCTACCGCCACAAGTGCCTCCTTTTGTCTCTTACGAGCCTCGCGTGCTGCTTTCTTCGCCAGCCGACGTGAGGCTCGTCCCCGCCTCCTTTTTTTCTTCTTTTGTTTCTTTTTCGTCTCTATGACGAAAGTGGCTCTCCGTTTCGAAGCCCGGTACGCGCCTTGGTTTCCGTTGGCTGGGTGCAGCCGTCCCAACCCACGCCGACACTCCCATCCTTCCTGCCGTGCATGCATACCCACGCTGTGCCCAGCCTCTCCACTCCACCGGCTGCCCACGTAGCGCTCTCTGCTGTGGTGATGTACCCGTCCCACCTGAAGGATGAACTCCTCGGCGTCGGGGTTAAGAAGAAAAAACATCACCACCACCCCACGCGGTCCTTAAAGCGAGCAGGCAACCAGCCGGACCGCGCAAGGCTCCCTACCTACCTAGTCCGAAGCTCGATGTTCGTGTGACTGTCGCTAGACCGCTTGCAGGTCCTGGCGGACTTCCTCGGCCCACCCCAAGGACAGGGCAGGCCGAAGGGGAGTATCGTAGTAAAGACGTCAGCACCGAGTACACTCTATGTCGTGATCAGCAGCACTGAGTGAATGGTATATTGTGATCACGGGATACAACATAAAGAAACAATTGTAGGGCGTTTCGAGAGAAAATATAAGGTCTCTAAACTCATATAATTATTCATCAGTTTTTTCTCAAACATTGCGAACGTGAATGCGCTTCTGATAAAGATACGTTGTGCGTCTCGCCATCTGCCACAACAGTACGTGTGCTTTATTTTGTGTATGTATGCACCAATCCCGCTTGAACAGCCCCGAGAGAGTGCTTGTCAGATGCCCTTGTCGACGGCAATAGACTGGCAACGACGTTTATCGGCTTTATTAGTTGGCAATTTAATTGGATCAAAGGTGACATTTTGGGCAATGCGAGGTTGTTCTTTTACTTGCGATCCGGCAACGTGAAAAAGTATATCAGTCGCAAAAAGTGTCGAAGAGACAGACAACCTGAACCACTACGAAAATATAAAAATACGATACATACATGCGTATTCTTGACTATTAAAGAATTGGACGCACAAAAGCCCCCCTGAACAAACCCCCCGCAGATGATCCGTCAAACAGCGACGATTGATCCCCTCTTCTTCAAGGGTCGTACAACGAAGCAAGCATCAAAGACCCGCTGCCAAAAAAAGTTGCCGGGTTAGATAAGGTTTCATTCTTCTTATCGGAGAGCGTTTTTTCCAATTTCCAAAGTTTGGAAATAATTGGAGATATGTATCGAAGAGCGTTTGTTCCACAATTATTTTTCCAAAGTTTGAAAATAATTGGAGATATGTATCAATATACGGAGGCGTTCTGTCACTATTCGTGAAATTCTTCAGAACCAAAAATATCAAGTTCGTTAACATCCCAATATTTGGAAAAAAAAACAGGAAAATATGGAAGATTGAAAAATTGCGCGAAAAAAATGTCGAAAATTTGGACAAAAAGCTCTCCGATAGGAATGACCCCAATGTTTAGGACAAAGTTTATTGTTTCTTGATACCAGGTAAGTAAGAGCTAAGCAAATACCACTATTATTAGGCGAGAACATCACGAGCGCATGCGGTATACACTAGGCCCTGCTGTACACCAGGCATTATGGTATTGTTGCGTCTGCCTTCCGACAATAAGTTTGCAGCACGAGGTTGAAGTTTAACCACCACAAGTATTCCCAGACAGAATGAAAGAAACAGGGGTTCTACATAGCCACAATTAGGTACCTTGTCCATTATGGACCAACATCATCAGGTTGTTTGCATTTGTGCCAAAAACAGGCTCACGATTTTTTAAAGGCTACAATTACTTATTTTGGCGGTTCCGTAGCAACGTACATACTACGTACCTGGGGACCTAGCCGCGCCCGCCTGCGGCTTTGCGCATGCCACTAGTATAGTCGAGGACAGCATGGGGGAGTAGGGGCAGTGTGAATGCGACATTGCGGCCAAGGGGTGCATTCAAACAATCTGTGCTCTTACAACAGCAGCACTGCAGACGGGGTTCGGAATTGAAGAAACGCTAATTTTTCGTCCGGGCTTGAAGTCTTACTTTGTGGGCTCTCCTCAGCTACGTTCCTTATCTCATGATTGTTCCTTTTCTTGGCCAAAAGCCAACCGTTTTCAGCGTTTCGTGTCTCCTATTGTTTGTGTGTACTGGTATGCATGCAGCGAACACCACGTCTCACGTGCGAGTAAAACACCCGGAGCGCTTCACTCTCGAAGGTTAGCCGCACGGGGTTAACCCTTTTAGAACCGCACTCCCATATGTGGGGACAAAACACTCTAAATATTAGTAGTTTGTCCCCAAAACGGTACTGGGGTCCTAAAAGGGTTAAGGGGCGTGTATTTGTGTGTTTTCGGCAGCAGGGAATACAACACTGAACCGACCGTCATCATATATATATATGTATATATTGAGATTGCGCAGCCGCAGTTTTCTTGACGGCAACACAACTGAAATACCCGGATTGCTTTTTGCGTTTGCCATTAAGTGCCAAGCTCCAAATCAGCCGCGTTGTGTATCTTGCGTAGCGGCCGATTGCTTTTCTGTTCCTTGTACGTCTGTTTCTTACCTTGTTGCCAGTTTTGAGCCGTGTGTATCATATTAAACCCAACTTCCTTCATGACATATGTGTTGACCATTAAGTCAGTGTTTTCGTTCAGTTAATGGCATGGTCTACTGATTTGTGCACCACTCCTCGTATGGCGGCTGCATACAGCTGTTACGATACTGCTTTGTATGAGGTTGAAAGCCCGGTAATTTCCTGGGTTCTGGCACTGGGATCGTGTTTGTAGTACTTAGAAGGCGTATCTTAGATGGAAAACCAGGGGTTTTCCAGAGAGGCACGAGCGTGGTCTCAGTCTCCGTCGTGCACGAAAGGAATGAAGTGGCTCTTCTATCTCTAAGCGAACATCAACGTGAGTACCAAAGAGTACCCGCTTAATAGGCAGACCTGCCCAGGGATACAAAGTGTCCCGCTGTCCATGATCTTAACAAGTGGCGTCGACGACTTAGGACTTTTTGCCTTTTTGCCGGTACAACTTTTTTTTTCACTCTGTTTTTGCTTTCGTTTAGCTTTTTTTAGTCAGTTTGCTCCCCTGCACGATGGAGACTCACGAGGAGGGAGGGTCTGCTTCCCCTCGTGGTGGACGAGACACTGAGGCCCAGAGCCCCCCAGTGCCCCACCGCCCAAGGCTCGTCGATGGAGATCAAGCACCTTGTACAACAGACCACCAAGCGGAGCGTGTGTTTCGGCAGGAGCCCCGGGATGACGACGTGGATCGGGCGCCTTGTACAGCTCGCCCGTCCGAAGATCCAGGGCTGGGGCCTCTAGGCGAATCTCGAGCAGCTTCCGGCAGACGGACCTCGTTCAAGACCTTTTCCGAGCCTTCTGGCTCGCCGAAACGTGCCTCTGCCGCCCAAGCCACCTGGCTCCGCTGAGAGCGTTGAGCCAGCTTCTTCCGCTCTGGGCCGGAGAGCGTCAGACTCTTCGGAGCCCGTCGCGCGCGTAACCAGTCAGGCCTTGGGTTTTGCAGTTTTGACTCCCCACTCGTGCCTACTGCCGGCCAAGCCACCTGGCTCCGCTGAGAGCGTGGAGCCAGCTGCTTCTGCTCTGGGCCGGAGAGCGCCGGACAAACCTCGACATAGCTTTTTACTGCCGTCCAAGCCCCCTGGCTTCGCTGAGACCGTTGAGCCAGCTGCTTCTGCTCTGGGCCGGAGAGCGCCGGACAAACCTGGACGTGGCGTTTTACTGCCGTCCAAGCCACCTGGCTCCGCTGACAGCGTTGAGCCAGCTGCTTCTGCACTGGGCCGGAGAGCGCCAGGCAAGCCGGAACGTAGCGTTTTCCACGCCACCCAGCTGCGCCTTCGCCGTCGGATCTACCTGCTCCTGGGCCAGATGAGAGAGTGATTGAGACTGTTTTTCCGCCTCGCACGATTCCACTGCTGCCCGACCTCGTTCGTACGCGTAGAATAGCCGCGAGCGATGCTGCCTCTCGTGAATTTTTTCCCGCAACGCGAGCGCACGATGCATTTGTTTCCGTGCCTGAACCACACGATGACACTCTGGATTTCAATATTGAGCCCGCTTCCCCCACTGCTGTAGCTGCAAACGACGATTCCGCGTGGAAATTCCGTACTGCTGCGTGTTTTAATACTGCTGTTAGAGGGGGAGATGCAGCCGCTCGTGAGATTTTTCCCGCGCCTCGCCCACAAGACGGGACACAGGATTTCAGTATTGAGCCTACTTCCCTCGCTGCTGTAGCAACAAACAGAGATCCTGGCAACTCCAGTACTGGTTCGAGTTGTGCTGCTGTTAGAAGGAGCGATACGTGCGCTCGTGATTTTTTTCCATGCCTCGCCCACATGACGGCACACTGGATTTCGGTATTGCGCCTGCGTTGCCCGCTGCTGTTCCCGACCGCGCCGTTTCTGCTGAACAATCCAGTACGGCTGCGAGTTTTGATGATGGTGTTAAACGGAGCGACATGGTCGCTCGTGAGATTTTTTCCCATGCCTCGCCCACAAGACGGCTCATTGGATTTCGGTATTGCGCCTGCGTTGCCCGCTGCTGTGCCCGCCCGCGCCGTTTCTGCTGAACAATCCAGTACGGCTGCGAGTTTTGATGCTGCTGTTAAAGGGAGCGATATGGTCGCTCGTGATTTTTTCCCCACGCCTCGCTCACAAGACGGCACACTGGATTTCGATATTGCGCCTGCGTTGCCCGCTGCTGTGCCCACCCGCGCCGTTTCTGCTGAAAATTTCAGTATGGCTGCGAGTTTTGATGCTGCTGTTAGAGGGAGCGATATGGCCGCTCGTGATTTTTTCCCACGCCTCGCCCACAAAACGGCACACTGCGTTTCAGTAGTGCACCTGCCTTTTCCTCTGCCGTAGCCACCCACGCCGATTCTGCAGGAACCTACAGTACTGCTGCAAGTTTTGAGACTGCTGCTAGAGGGAGCTAGACGGCCGCTCGTGAACTGTTTCCTGCGCCCCGCCCACAAGACGGCATCGTGGAGTTCAGTATAGCGCCTACCATACCCGCTGCTGTAGCGACCCGCGATGATTCTGCTGGAAAATGTGCTGAGAAAAAAAAAATACTGTTGTTGGAAGGGACGATGCTTATTATAGCCCCCCCAGTACCGGCGACGTACCTGCACCAAACACACTGGATGTTAGTACACGTGCCACCCGTGACGACCGCATATCTATCGCGCCACCTTCTCGGATCGATGCTGGCTCCCCAAGCGCTCGTAGTGCTCGCCGAATGGCTCGCCATGCCCTCATCACCGCTAGACAAGTTGCTGAAACACGAGCCGTGGATACCGCCACCGCAGCTCCTTCGTTACACGACCCTGAGTTCCGCCGAATACCGCCCCCCCAGGCCCCGGTGTCCCTCCCTGCCCCGGTGCCCTCCCCTGGCCCCGATGTTTTTCGCCCGTCCCCGACTCAGCATGCCACGGACACCAAAGGCGAAGGAGGAGTCCCCCAGCCCCGTCAGGTCTGCCAGCGGCCTGAGGACTTACGGCTCCTCTCCCTCGTCGGGAGAGCGGACACCCCAGCGTCCGGGCCGGACGGATTTGGACGACGCTGTGGACTACGAGACCCGCAGTTCCGAGGACGAGGAGCGGACGACGATGCAAGGCGCCGCTAGGGAGACAGCGCTGGACGGGCATCAAGCCCCGCCCCCCCCAACTACCAGAGGCCTGGACCTCCCTCTCGGTCGAGGCCCAGGCGGCCTTCATCCGGCGCTGGTCAGACGTGCCGGGCCTCGGCGGGGCATCATGGCCTCTTGCAGCCGACGATCACCCCGATGTCGCGACGGCCGAACGGGCCTTGACTGCCGCCGAGACCCTCGGAGCGACCTCGGCGGAAACCGCCCGCCGCCGGGCGCAGGCGCTCACGGTAGCCGAGAATGAGACATCAGCGGCCGCTCGCGCCACCGCCGACGCTACCACTGCTTTGGAGGACGCCTACATCGCTTCGAAGGAGGCCGCCGTGGTCTCCGAGGACGCCGCGCGCTCCGCCTCCTTCGCCCAGGAAACTATATCCCGCGCCAGGGAAACTCTGCGGGCTGCGCGGGCGGACAGCAGCACGAAGCCCCGTCGTGTTGCCGAGACAAGAAACTCAGGGGAGCGCCTTCCCCTCGCCGAGGCCGCGACAACCGCCACTCCAGCCCCCGGTTTTGGCTCCTCCGCCACGCTCTCTCCTAGCGCCATCGCGGTCGACGCCCGGATCAAGCGTACCGGGGGTCTGGATTTCTTCCAGGGAAATGTCGCCTGTATGGCCGCCGCCCCGAATTCGTGTTTTCCCCTTGAGGCGGCTTCGAGGGTCGTCTCTGCCGCTCGCGAACTCGGACTGGACATGCTCAAGGACGACCCTTCCGTGCACGACGCTTGGCTCGTCATGGCGGGCGACAGTTGGAAGGCTCAGCAACGCCGGGAGCACACCATGGCTCTCGTGATAAGCCTGCGGCAGACCCACGACTTGTGCTCCACCACCGGTTTTTGGCCGACCCCGACGGAGTATGGGCGCCACTGCTAGCGTCAGGCCGACCTCGGCGCCCAGGGACAACGGCTCCCGGACGTCGGACAGGGCTCGGGTCAGGCCCACGCCCCCTCCAACCTCCTCTCGGACGACCGGACTCACCGACCCCTGGGGCACCAACACCGGGGAGTCCTCGACGGCTCTGGGGCTCACGCCACCCCTACCGCCGCGATGACGACCGGGACCGCCGGCGCCCAAGCACGGGGGGAGCTTCGGCAGGCCATGACGGCAAGGCCCGCCGTGGAAAGGGTTCAGATCACGATAGGGTCACATTTCGGCGAAACGGGGCTGGAAGGCGGCGGAACCGGGGGGCCATGGGAAGGACAGCTCGAGCGACGGGCGAAATTGGAGCTACCGCCCGCGGGGAGACGCGTCGCAGGCAACCTCGTCGAGGTCCTCCACGGACGGCAGCGGCGAAAGCCCCGTTTCAGAGGTCACCACCGGCTCCAAGAGGCAAGTGGTTCCCTCGCTGGCGGAAGTTGCTTCCTCCGCCGCACGTCTTGGTCGCTTGACCATGTCCGATGACCGCGCCATGCCCGTGTCGTCAAACCTTGCCCACGCTCGCACGGCGGCGATCGACTCTGCCGCCGCCACCGCCGCCACGATAAAGGACACCGCAGACGTCCAACGGGCGCACGAACACCTGGGACCGAAGGATATTTCACGCATTTCTGTTCTACCTTTTCCCTCCTCGATCAACCCTTCTGACGCCGCGCAGCAACTAACTCGTTCGGTTAAGGCCTCCACGTCTGATATTCTCATTATGTGCAATGATGGCAGCCACGAAGGCCTCAGTTCTACTGATTAGATCCCCGGTTGGGAGTAACCCCTCAAGAAATCCTTCGCGCGCGCCATCGCACCTGACAGGCCCACGACCCCCCCCTCACTACCTTGATGGATGTTGTTTTTGGGCAGGTGTCGCGCCCCCTCGCAGCTGGATCGACGGGACGGGAAGCGTTCACGCTCCTCCTAAGGCTGCTGAGCAACCACTTCGATCGCACCGACACGGGGGCCAGCTACACCAAGTCACATAATTTTGACGTACCTAACGGGACCCCCTTGTGCGATTTTAGCCGTGCTTTTCGGGGAGTGGTGTCGGCAGCGACGGGGACTGAGCGTGTTTTGGCTCCCGGGGTGGAGGTTGTTTTAAAGGTTGTTCAGATGGCAGTGAACGAGCAGTTCCCCAGCTTGATGCCCACGCTGTACACGGGAGGTTTGGCTACGGTGTCGAGGCCGTTTGGTACTTTGGACGCCATGTGGTTGACTTTTGAGACTCTCGCGAATAATAAGACACCTGCCATCAACGGTGATTTTATTTTTTTTGCCTACTTCTTCGACGAGTGTGCGGTCATTCGCCCCGTCGGGGCCCCGGCCCGCCGGTAATGGTCGCGGCCAGGGCCGGACGCTTCCCCAGTCACCTGTTTGGCAGACGGGGTCGAGCAATATTCCGCTCGTGATGAACGCCCACAAATCCATCCCTGACTGCTTCGACCCGCGGCTTGACACCGCTTCCAACTGCAGGCCTCTAGAAGAACACCACTATGCTGAAGTTCACGCTGTTTGCATGTCGATCCATACCGAGGACCCCCCCCCTCTGGAGCGATCTACTTTCATCGTCCGCCCGCGCGGCCGCCCTCAGCGAAAACCGAGACCGCTGTTTGAACTGCCACGAAGACTCACACTCCCTCAGACAGTGTAGGCACCCCTTTCAAAACCTCAGCGGTATTCTCAACCCCGACCTAGGAACTCTCGGCGACGACGGAGCGGCGTTCCGTCGTTGGCAAGAACGCATGACCCGGCACCGCCGCGAAAATAACTCACGGCCGAACAAGCACAACCACAAGAAACACAGGCGTCGTTCCGGCCATTCGCGTGGGAAGCATCGCGGCCAGGGCCACAGACAAAGTGACGGCTACAACACACACGCGAAACGAGGGCACCAACAGTTTAACTCCGGCTACCACGGTGGTGGTTCGACCACCCCTGTCTCTTCCACCCCGGCTCCCGCGTCGGGGCTTCGCTACGGTGCCTAGCTTAATTCGGACGGTAACCCCAACGGACGCCATCCAGGCACCTTCCGCGCCGGTAACTGACAGGTCGACGGCGGTTCGGCTCCTCCTGCCCGCTCGCCGCCAGCATTGCCGGGAGAAAATACATTGATTTCACAAGATACACGGGTCCCAGGCTCGTTCAGCACTGAACGTCGCCCTGCGCCGCTCCTCCCCCTCGCGTTGCTCCGTACTTCGGACCGACGCAGCGACTCAGCTCCACCGGTTCTACCGGGGAGTCCCCGGGCGTCTTCGCCGACGTCGGGAGCCCGCGCCTCGTTGCCGCTCCCCTCACCCTGGGCACGAGAGCAGGCGAGATAAACGCCCCTCTCCCGAACCACGCACCGCACGGCACCACGCGTGTCGCGCCGTCGCGTCGTTCTTTTCAGCGAGGGTGTCCCCTTCTTTCACCTCCCGGCCATGTAGTGGCGGTCGGTTTGAGGTGCGGGAAGGCAAACACCAAAACCCCGAGATCTCGGTTGAAGCTCGACTCGGCGTTTCCTCGCAATAACGGTGGCCCCTCCATCCTTTTTCCTATCAAGGAAGAGTCGACTAGGTTAGCTACCTCGTCCCCCTTCCCCGCCAGGTCTACAGGACGGAAGCCCTCTCCGGTGGACCCTTTGTTGCCCTCCACCGGAGCACCGTTTTTGAAGGCGTCTACAGGGTCTGCAGGCCCTCTTTCGTCTTCGCGCACGCCACTCCACGTGCGCCGCGCTCCTTCGGCTCCAGTGGAACAGGAAAAACCTGGTACTGCTCGTCGAGCCAGTGGCTGACTCCACAGCCTCCGGTCAGATCAACCGGACAGCATACCCCTTAAATTCGGAAGAATCGCAGCTCTCGTCAAGCAGAACGGGCTCAGAGCCCCCTACCCCCTTTGGTCCAGGACAGAGATCATCGGGCACAGGAAGAGAACCTTCTGGCGAGTTTTTGACTACGGGCAATGGTGACACTGAGCCAGTATACGTGGAACCGGACTCGCCTCGTGCACCAGGGGCTCAGTGTTTTCAGAGAAGCACACTCCCCCAAACACACACCGCAACGGCAGCCACCGACGACTCGACACCTTCGGGTTTTGACCCTACTCTCGAGTATTCAACGGAGCGGGCGGTACTTTCCTGGCTGCCCCCCTCCTATTTCTCGCAGTGGTCCCCCTAGGTTATTGTCATTAACGGAAGGAAATACTCCTGCGCGGAGCAGTATATGATGGCTGAAAAGGCTCGCCTTTTTCTGGACCACGACAGAGCGGAGCGGATTATGGCCTCGCCAGACCCTCGCGAGCAGACCCGTCTCGGTCGAGGCGTGCATAACTTCGACTGCGCTACTTGGGACCGCGTTCGAGAAGACGCCGTCCTTGCTGGTTCCTTTGCCAAATTCACGCAGAACCCGGTCATGAAGCAGCACCTATAGAGCACTGGCAACAAACGTTTGGCTGAAGCCAGCCCTTTGGACCCCGCGTGGGGCATCGGTCTCCGGGCAGACGACCCCGAGGCTCAAGACCCCTCTCGGTGGCGTGGCAAAAATTTGCTCGGGAAAGCTCTTTCCGCCGTTCGCGACACCCTCCGCTCAAGTGAGGCCGGGTTGGCACCCCCCGCCTCCTCTCATCAATTTTGCACTCCGACCACGACTGACAGAAATCATGAGATTTCCCCAGCGCCGCCTCGCCCTTTGGCCGTGGCCCGCGCTTGCCTAAGTCCTCCCTTGGAGTTTTCGACCTATTTTTCTGCCGCGCCGGCTGATCAAAGCCCCGAGGTTTTGGCTGTCGCACCTGGTGTCGACCCCTCCCTCGCGCTGCCAGAACACGGCCCCTGCCTCGTCGAGGGCGCCATTATCGTCGATGACGCCTCTTTTACAACCAAAATCGCGATCCATAGCGGAGCTGGCGATTTTGCACCTTTTGGCGGCGTGGCGCTCCTTGACACTGGCTCCCCACAGACCTTCATTCGGCAAGATGTTTTGGATCGCATGCTCACGGTTGGTGCGGCATCCATCGCGTTCGAGCAGAAATGCGCCCCTCGTTCCTGGGGAATTTTGGCGAATCAACCCCTCTGAAGACATGGACGAGAGTGCACCTGAGCGTTTAATTTTTCGAGAAACTGAGCCTACGTGCTCCCTCGCGGTTTGGGCCTGCGTGGGTTCCCCCTCAGTGATGCAGCATACAGCACTCCTGGGACGTGCCAGCTGTATGCGTTTTATTAGCCGTTCTTGCCGCTCTACCTATGGGGGACAAAGTTTCGCATATTTATGGACCACAAGGCACCTGAGAGCATCGGCAAAGTAGGGGATCACCACGCGCAAGTTCAGCGGTGGCTCGGGTTCCTCACAGCGTTCGACTACACCCTCGAGTGCCGCCAGGGCAGCGCCAACGGCAATTCTAATTTTCCCTCTCGCTTGCCGGAGCCCGCCACAGAACACGATCGCAGTGGGTCTAGCAGCCTCACCCCGTCGAGGATGTGGGTATCTTCCTCATCCAGGCCCACGGGCTTCGCACTCGCTCTTCCCCGACCCCCGGTGTCGGTTTGGGTGGGCTGGTGCCCCGCACCGAACGTGCCATGTCGGGTGGGCTGCCTTTCACCTCTTCGGAGTTTCGCGATTTTCGCGCACACGGGTCACGTATGAGGATTGACGACCTCTCTGCTCTTTCGGGGAGATTCGTCGCTCGTGTCTCTGCTTCCGTCGCCACCGTCGATCGCCGCCCTGGCTTGAGGGTTTTGTCACCCGCCGCCAACGCCGCTTTCGCTTCGGTTTTTGTCGTACCCCCCGGGGGCAACCAGGGCTCTGCAGAAGCCCCCGCTGCAGCGACGATTGTCGCCCAGCGCGCTCCTCCCCCGGCGAGCATTTTACAATGGCAAGATTCCGCCGTGAGCACGGCTCCGGTCGCGTCTGCCCCTTCAGGCCAGGGCTCTGCAGAAGCCCCGGCTGTAGCGACGATTGTCGCCCAGCGTGCTCCTCCCCCGACGAGCATTTTACAGGGTGACGATTCCGCCGTGAGCACTGCTCCGGCCGCGTCTACCCCATCGCCGCCTGGCACCCCGGCGCCTCCGACCGTTTTGCCCTCTTCCGGCCGCATCTCTACTCGGACGCGCCAACGAACAGCCGCCACCGCTGGCTCCGCACCGCCTGCTGTTGATAATGGCTTCGGGCCCGGCGGGGCCCCTAGACCATCAGCCCGGCGCGCTATCACCCCGCCGCGAGCCCCACGGCCGCGACCGACCACACCAGTTGTGTTGGCCCCGGCTCCTGCCACTTCGTTGGTCCCGACGGTACCCATCCCGTCCGAACGCGACCGCGCCGAGCCTGTGAGAACCCCTCTTTTACGGCTTCCGCTGCCAACTGACGCACCGCCTGCCCCCACGAATGACTTGGACGCCCTCGGCGCAGCTGCCGAATTTCATTTCGCCCTCGGCTGCCACGCCTCCCCCTCACGAGTTTCGGGCGTGCTGGAGTCGCCGGCCACCACAGCTTGGCCCGCGACCACCTCGCCCATTGCGACTTGGCTGCGGACCGCCAGCAGCGCGCGTACGATTTCGTTCGCGAACACCACGCCCTCACTGTTGCCCGCGTGAACCGCCGCAACTCCGCCCTCGCCGACGCTCTGCGTCCGGTCCCCAGATTATACGTTGGCGCCTGGGCGTGGGTGCACAATACGACGGCCACCATCCGCCAGGGGGCAAAACACGACACGGACGCCAAGGTCCTCAAGGCCAAACTCTCTCTCAACTGGACAGGCCCCTACAAAGTTCTCGCAGTTGGCTCCTGCTCCGCAGCGGACACCCCGGGCGGATCTCCTCTTGGGGCAAAGCTCCTGTATTTAGACCTCCACTCCGAAATGCCCGGCGCGGATGCTCGTCGGCGCGTTCCAGTTCAACGCTGCAAGCCCTGTGCCAACCTCCACGACCGTGACGGCATGCCGAAGTATTTGCCAGCGGGGTTCACAAAGTACGTGCTCAACAACTTCTCCAAGAAATCCCCCCCGTACCACGTCACCCAGGACGACGTCTCGACACCGCTTTACCGACTCGAAGTGGAACAAATTACCGGACACCAATCGGCATCGCGGAGATGTACGAGACGCACTGGACAGGACTATCCCGTCCGTCCTGGGGACGGGAAATGGACCTTCAGCTCTCTCGCCACGCAAGTTTGCACTACTGGGCCGGCACCCCGAACCAGCATCGCCAAACCAACAGCCTGTATCGCCGAATGAGAACCGGCGCGGCACAACGGGAGCTCTCTCGGATTAAGGGAGAGCGGTTTCTGGCACCCGGCTATGGCTGCGTCTCGCACGCTGGCTGGCTCCGCCGATACTGCAACACCGTACTTTCCAACGGGGCTCATTTTTGGTACAAGGGCGACGACGGGCTGTGGTGGCTCGGGACAATCAGGGCGACTACGCCCACGGATGGAGTATATTTGGTTCGATTTTTGGACGACCCAGTACCGATCAAGCTTCCTCTTTCTCCGGCGCGCTCTACGACTTCGACGAGTGCTGTACGAGGTTTTTGGTGTCTGCAAATTCACTTGGCTAGCGCGTTTGCACGGGGGGGTCCAGCGTAACGTAGACGAATCTCGAGGTGCCGACGTGGATAGTTGATTTTTGCTTCTCGGCTGAGCTCGATTTTTTTTTTGCTTGACGTTTTTCTGGATTTTGGGCGGGGGTCTTTCTACTTGTTGACCCTTTCCGAGTTTTCGGGTCGAGTTTTTTTCTGGCAGGTGTGTTCCTGGGTTGTTTGTTTGATTGTTTTTCTTGGGCTTGGTTGGGGATGCGTTTCGCGTATTCTGTCCTGCCTACCCCCCCGCTCAGTGTCGGGGCTGGTTTGGGTAATCGTGCCACTCATCTGTGGCACAGGACACGTTTCCCGAGCAGTAGGCAGGGTTTTCGATGTCTCTTGACATCTTCCGTGATATTTTTCTTCTCGTCTTTTTTTATGTTCCCCTTTCACTTGCCCTGCATCTTCCTCGCCCCCCCCCGTCGCGGGTGACATGACGATGGTTTTTCGTTGACGATTTCTTCCTGCCCCCTAAGGCTACGCTTCCTTTCATTCTTTTTTTACGTACTTTGCCGGCTTCGTTGTCTTGCCGTTCAGAGGTGTGGGAGTGGGTTTTGAGGAGCCGCATCTTCGACTCATGTTCTAGTTGTGGAATTGGGGTTTCCATGAATTTCCCATAATTATGCATATACGGCTCATCAGAGTGGGCTAGTTTTATTATACTGCTTTGTATGAGGTTGAAAGCCCGGTAATTTCCTGTGTTCTGGCACTGGGGTTGTATTTGCAGTACTTGGAAGGCGTGTATTAGGTGGAAAACCAGGGGTTTTCCAGAGAGGCACGAGCGTGGTCTCAGTCTCCGCCGTGCACGAAAGGAATGGAGTGGCTCTTCTATCTCTAAGCGAACATCAACGTGAGTACCAATGAGTACCCGCTTGATAGGCAGACCTGCCCAAGGATACAAAATGTCCCGCTGTCCATGATCTTAACACAACGGTATCACGGCAGCTGTTGCAGTATTCGAAGCATACCAGGAGTACAGCAGCACCAGTCGCACTGCTCGTTCGTGTAAGTACAACACTAGCAGTAGCAAACAGGATCGGAGTATCTTACGAACTCTTCGTGGAAAAAAACCCCTGAATGTCACAATCCGTACTGCATAGCCAATCGACCGCAAAAAAGGAAAATTATATAAAAATCTCGGAAAAAACGGAAAAGTAATGGTCCGAGAGGTAGATTTCATCATACATACCGTAAGTCACGTCGTGTTTTGGCTCAAAACCTAGAGATCGATCGACGTTCAAAGCTCTGAAAGAGCCAACCTTATGAAACACGATAGTCCCTGCGGATAACGGTTTCCCGCCCGCCTCTAGAGGTGTAGTGCCTGCGGACATTGGTTTCCCGCCCACGGCTTCAGGTGAAGTTAGTGTAGTACCATCGGCGCAGCTCCCGACGGAGCCGCCCACTGTGTCGTCCCTAGGAAAAGAGCACGTAATGGTAACGATTAGGCCTCTTGTCTCAGCCCCCGGCACGCAAGAGACAGACATGAACGTTTTTTCGGACGTTAGACTTATGGATGGTTACGATGACACTGAGTACACGGAATTGCTCCCTTACCCCCTCAATCTTGCGGCAGCGCAAGCCCTAACAGAGTCAGATCGGAATGATTTTTACGTTGGGAACGTAGGCATGACTGCTGCAGCTGTGCTCGCTCCTGGTAGGCGTCCGTTTACCGTTGGGAAACCTGCCGAGAATATTGATATTAACCACTTTCACTTCTTTTCCGGTCACCTGAACGAGCGTTTGTTGAGGGAAACGGCTTGGCAGCACGGTATCACCTTACCGGGAGTACTGCATCAATGTGCTGGATGTTTGGAGACCAAGGGTGTGCGAGCTGGGGTGCCGCGGAGGACGACATCGCGCGCGGTGAGGCCCATGGAGACCGTGCATATCGACCTGGCCGGCCCCTACGAGGCATCTATGGGCGGGTCTGTCTATCTGATCATGTTCGTCGGTAGCGCCTCAAGGTGGATGCGGCCGTACGGGATGAAGAAGAAATCGGAGACCACCGCGTATGTGAAGAAGTTCATCGCCGACATGAACCACGTGGGGCCGCCGCTCTGCTTCCGCACGGACAACGGTGGGGAGTTCACGAGCCGCAGCTACATCGAATTCTGCGACACCGCTGGGATACGCCGCGAACACACAGCCCCGGGCAAGCCAAAACAGAACGCGGTTGTCGAGAGTGCAATTTGGCGCGCTATGAAGGGGGGCCATGCGGCTCGTCGCGAGATTCGGCGAATTTTCCCGAGCGTCGACCTTGGCCGAATTCCCAACATCGGCGCCAGCGGTAACCGCCTGTGGCTGGAGGCTGTGCTTTAGGCTGCCGACTGTTTTAACCGCTCCGCGACCAAGGCCAACATCGGTTGGCGATCATCGTACGAGGTGTTCTTCTCGCGGCTGCCGGACCCGCAGGTGGTACCGTTTTTCCAGGAAGGCATGATGCGGGTGGACCGCAGCACAAAATCCGACGTCCAATCGGTGCCGTGCTACTATCTGAATAACGGCTATAACCACCCCTCGTCCGCCGTAAAGGTGATCAGGGCCTCGACGGGGGGCGTATACTACACCAGTGACGTGGTGTGGACGGTCCACCGTGCCCCCGTGCTGCCATTGCCGGCACCGGCGGGCGCGGGGGGATTAGTGGACGCCACCGCGCCGGCAACGCAGGGCTTCAGCATCAGCTACGTGCAGTCACCACCGACGCTCCAGTCACCGCCGCCGCCACTGCCGATCCAGTCACCGCCGTCGCCACTGCCGATTCAGCCATCGCCACCGCCGCTTCAGCCCCCGTCACCGCCGGCACCACCGCCCGAGAACTCACCATCGCCCCTCACCGACGCTTTGCCACGGCCGCACACGGAGCCGCAACGGATATCGGGGCGTACCCGTTCGAAGAAGGTTCAGCTCTCAGCCACGCCGGAGGAGCCTCCGAAAAGCGACCAGGGATTTAACCATAGCGTCGATTACTTTAGGTCATTGAAAACGACGTTGTAAGGCACTCTATGTAGGACCTCAATAAGCGCTAAAATGATGATTTGTGGAATACTTATAGGACGTGCTTGCTCCCTCTCTCTCTGGAATCTCACACTGCAACTTTATTGGTCGTTGGTTGCAGCAGTACGACGCAATAAAATATGCGGGTAATACGATAAACGCACAGCAGAGTGACCACGCTCGGAGTATCGACAGTGTCCGTATCGAGCAAATTTCGTACTCTGAAAGCTGAGTCTATTAGGGTGCTTGCGCCCTCAACACTGCGAGTGACTGGGAGTGTGAGCAGTACTCAACTTCAAACCTCGAAATACTGCCTGAATGTTGAGAGTAAGTGTGAGTGTGGGTAGTACTAAAGATCCAAATGCCACGGGTGCAAGGAGTGCCCGCAGGATCGGACGCTGAATATCCGAATGAATGGTCGTCAATATTATCACATTAATTTTAATCGAGAGGATGAGGTGTGTTAAATCGAGGTGTCAGAGCAGAGGTCAGACGACCGTGCTGGTAGGATACTGAAATGAAAACGATGTCGGACTCATTTAATCACAAACACGAAGGTGATGGAGACGGCAGCAGCAGTGGTAACAGAAAATGTAAATGCCGTACGAGACGTATCTGCACGAAGAACGGCTGTAATTATGGTGGTCATCGACAGAAGAGCGTGCCGGATTGGGTCGTCTAGAGCAAAGGCCAGACGATGCTCGTATGATATCGATAATATGGGAAGGTGCAGATAGATGCTCCGAGTACCGTGGAGTAAAGTAACGAGTATCGGGGATACATTACTTCAGGTACTTCTTGTACTCGGAGTATTGCAGGGCTCGATACACGGGATACTGCTTGTATACGGAGTATTTTCGGGTTCGATACTCTGAAATACTGCTGTACTCCGAGTATTTTGGGGTTCATTACTCTGGAAAGAATACTCCTTGTCCTTGATTTATTCAGGGATCTTGTACTGCTCCTACTATAAGTACTCGGAGTACTTGGGCATTTCGTACTGCAAAAAAATCAATACTCGGAGTATATCAGGGTTTCATATTCCGAGGTACGAGTAATATTCGGAGTATTTCAGGGTTTTATACTCCAATGTACTCCGGGTTAGAGTATTACTCGGAATATTTACCTCGGATGATGAAGTATTCCTGGGTTCAATACTCGCGATACTCGGAGTACTCCGAGCAATTTGATGTTTGTACTCCGGGTACTGCTTCTACTCGAGTATAAGTATTGCTCATACTCCCAGTACTCGGAGGTTTTGGCCCTTCAGTACTGCTCGTACTCCAAGTGCTCCGAGTATTTAGGCCACCAGTACTCTAATACTCGGAGTACTCGGAGTACGAAAATTACCATACTCGGAGTATCGTGTATAATACCTATTACGGGGGACCATAGTTAACAGGACCAAATATTGTTAGTAAAAATTGTTAAACATATAGGTTTTTATGTATACCGTAGGTCCTGTTAACTATGGTCCCCCGTAATAGAAATCGAATGTTTTCGAGCCGCGAGCAATGTCGGTACACAACCCCCAAATACCGTCAAACCGGCCGCTGCACAGGTGATAAAGGGCGAGTTTTGACGTTGTGAAAAGCTGTTTTGTATCATCGTGATTCCTACTGATATTATTAAAGTAGTACTCGAGCAGGGTGCCAACAACAGCATCATACGATGGCGAAACAACTGAAGTAGGAGCAGCAGCAGCGTCAAACCGAGTGGTAAAAATCGACGGGCATCAAACGAAGCCGGCACGAGCAAACGTGAACCGACGGAGGATGATAAAGGAAACGCGCATACGCATCTTACATTCGCTCCTGCTAGGAGAGCCAACGTCTTTTGCACCGTGTAGGTGATTTGTGTTGTCTCACCACAGGTGCTGCATGCAGGCAGGCTTCTTCCTTCCGGCGCTGCTGTATGCACAGTTGAGTTGTCTTTGCTCGGGGCAAGGTCTTCGCGCCGAAACTCATCATCATCGCCACGGGCCACCAACAACTCGGTGTAGCGAGCGTCGCTCTTCATCCTCTCTAACGGGAGGTGAAGTCGGTTGGTTAAATAAATGCCAAAAATTGCGGCGGGTTTCGATACGTTAACGGCAAATTACGATCTCGACCAACAACGCGGTGGGACAAACAGATACCTTCTCGTGTCAAGCGTGCCAAGCGTGCATGATTGTGCGTGTACAGCAGTGTGCTGCGGCAGAAGGAGATATAGGGAGAATGATTTGGAAATTAGGTGTTGTTGCAAAGCTGATAGAGGAAGGTACTGCTTTGTTGTCTGCAGCAGTAGTCCACAGCGCGCCGTATGTGGTGTACAAAATACGACAGAGAGGATTGCGTGAACCCCTCGGTAGCTCGAAATACTCTTATTTCGATGGACTTCGGGTGAAGCGGTGGTAGATGACGAGGACCGGATGTTCAAAGCGCAGGAGGGCAGGAACACGTGCGTGCGTGTTTCGAAGATGACGTCGCAAAGGACAAGATCTTGGAACATTGTACTAAGGCAGCTTGCAGAAGGTCATTTCGGAGTATGTATGTGAGAGATACATTTTTTTTTACGTTGTTGTGCCTGAGGTAAATATATTTTTAAAACAAGTTGGTATTAGAGGCAATACTATGATGAAGTTATAAATTGGGCCTAAGGTTTTTTTTTTAATTGATTTTTAATCATCGTTTTCACTTTCCAGCCTCCTAGTAACTAGTAAGAGGTTTTACCCTCGACGACCTTCTGGACAAGCCGTGGTCACAGGTGTCTACTCTTCTCCCCCCCGGTACGTGCCTTTAATTTTTGTCGCGCGTAGGGTTCAGCATCACCACTGTTCGTGGATTTTAATCGAATGTAGCTAACTCACGCTCTCGCGCTTTCCGCTAATCATTTTCTTTTATTATGCAAGAAAACGTCCCCACGAGAGCATGCACTCGGTGGGACTTGAACCCACGAAATTGATCTTGATAGGCTCGCGGACTACCTACCACGCCACCGGGGACGCCGGACTATGTCTGTATATAATTAATAGATAAATATCGAGATCATCAGGTATGCGAACGGCCAAACCCCTGTGTTAAGGACTTTGCTCAAAATCGGCGCTCAACGTGATTGAGGCATGAATGAAGAAACGATCGATATCCTCATCATCCCCTAATTCGTTATGCATCAATAGATATGGCATTCGCACGATCACATCTTGCACAAAATTCAGACACTTCTCTAAGAGCAGCACAAAAGGTGGGATTTTACATTTTGGTTTGTTATCCGTCAGTTCTGACCAAACCATTTTCGTGATATTCTGAACACATGCCCAAGTAGGCGCAGTTCCTGTAGCTTACGAAAAAAAACATTTTTTTTTTTATGATTTTTTATTTTTTTTCCGAATTCGGGGAGACGAATTATCAAGGGCGCATTCCGAGTAGTAGTATAATAATAGGCAACCCCTTAAAAAAACACGGATGGATTGCGGAAGTGCCTGACTAACCGGTTCAACAATGAATTGGTGTCTGTCAGCTGCCAGCCAAGCTGGCACCACCGACAAGTGAATACGTACTACTGCTGTACTCCCAGGTACTAGGTACGACGTCGTAGTAAAATATTGATGACTGAACTTGGTTTCGCAGTTTGTGGTGCGTGGCACACCGAAGCATTCTGCGTATCTCTTGTACATGCACCTGAGCAGCGTGTTGCTTGCGTGGTTGCTTCTCCCGATGATAGGAGCAGCTGGTACTACATACATACCTGGTACAGCAGTAGTAGTACCTTTGTCTCATACTGTTTGTGCTCAAATCTCAGAAAACGGCTTCGCTATTAATGTTTTTACTACTACTACTGCCGTAGGTGCTTCCAGGTAAAACACAGCATACATACATATACGACGAAACACCTACCCAGCGACTCGTTTGATATTAATGCCCGGCGACAAAACAGCCGTTTCAAGCGCGTCGTACTGCTGTATACCATACATACCGACCGATGGCAAACCAGGAGGAGAGGGCGGCGATCATTTATGAGGCTTTTGTTCGTTGTGGTCGCTTGTCTGCAAAAAACATCTGTTGCCCACGTGTTTTCCAAACGAGGGGTGTATTGTTTGTTGCTCGATTCAATCGTGTTTTCGTTCGGTGAAGGCGTTGTTCCCGAGCGACACCGCGGTCTTCACTATATTAGCAGCGAGGCGGGGGGGGGGGGGGGGGGGGGTTCCTCTTCGAGGTCGGATGGGATACATAACATTTATCTGCGTGTCGACCTTGGTCAAGCCAACGTAGACCAACAGCGTATCCTTCCCGAACCCCACGGTGCAACTCTCAGGAAATTGCCGTCAAGTAACTTGAGTATTAATAGTGTTTGACCGACATACAGATACAGCGTGGGTATACAGCAGTAGTATGTATAGAAGACAAGCAGCCAACAGGCACTTCTGTTCTCGGAATGCCGAAACTGGTGGGGAAAACAGTAATAGAAATACATACCTAGATCTCAACCCCTGAGCGTGCTCGGTTGGTACATCCCCGGCCTCTCAGAGCTCCCACTTCCAAACCGCCTCCTTTCATTACTTGCAGGACCTTTCCAGCAGTTCTTTGTTTCTCGGCGCTTTCTTCCTTTTTTCGTCTTTCGTTTTGTGTGCGTGCGTGTACTCCGAGCACGGCATCGCGGGAGAACCCGGCACCGTCGCGGGTGTCAGCGGGTGCTAGCGGGTAGAGGGGGGGTTGCAAGGAGCGCGGTCGCCGCTTTCGTGCCTAGGCGTCGCGTGTGCCTCGAGACACAAGGGATGCATGGATGGGCTTTTTCTGGCTTCCATTCATGATTGTTGATAGAGTATGTACGTGTTATAAGGGTAGTTCGGGACGGCAAGATAATATTCAAGCGGTGCTTATTTTTGCGACCACGCTAAAGTTGAAAGAGGGAGGTGTGCAGTTCGAACACCAACGTTATCGAGCTGGCGAACGACGGCCACGGTGAACACCGGGCTTCACGCGAGGCCGGCGACGGGGGCTGATTGTGGCAGAAAGTGATGAAAGCTTTACCCAGATCGAATCGGTAGCGAGGTGGTCGCGAGAGGGGCCGGCGACGTACGAGAATGAGTGAGAAGCTCTGCTGTTCGTTTTTTTCTTTTCTTCTTTTTGACCGGATGTAGTGTGTGTTCCAATCAGGCAGCTTTTTTATTGAATTACTTGCGGGGCCATCCAGCAGTGCTTTGTTTTCTCCATTTCTCTTGGCCCGTCATTTCTTCCTTTTTTCGTCTTTCGTTTCGTGTGCGTACGTGTACTCCGAGTACGGCACCGCGGGAGAACCCAGCGCCGTCGCGGGTGACAGCGGGTGCTGGCGGGTAGAGGGGGGGTTGCAAGAAGCGCGGTCGCCGCTTTCGTGCCTAGGCGTCGCGTGTGCCTCGAGACACGAGGAATGCATGAACGGGCTTCGCCTGGCTTCCATTCATGATTGTTGACAGAGTATGTACGAGTTATAAGGGTCGTTCGGGACGGCAAGATAATATTCAAGCGGTGCTTATTTTCGCGACCAGCTGAAGTTGCAAGAGGGAGGTGTGCAGTTTGAACACCAACGTTATCGAGCTGGCGAACGACGGCCACGGTGAGCACCGGGCTTCACGCGAAGCGGGCTACGGGGCTGATTGTGGCAGAGAGTGGTAAAAGCTTTACCCGGACCGAATCGGTAGCGAGGTGGTCGCGAGAGGGGCGGGCGGCGTACGAGGCTGAGAGAAAAGCTCTTCTGTGCGATTTTTTTCCTTGCTCCTTTTTGACCGGGTGTAAGGTGTTCCAACCAGGCAGAAAAGTATTACACGAGAGGGGGCGGGGATTTTTTTCCTTTCCGAGTTTTCTGTTTTATTTTCATTGTTTCTGGTGCTGTGCCGTGCTGTGGGTTCACTTTCTTCGTACATACGAGTACAGATATAGACCATAATATATATCGAAAAGAGAAAATAAGTACGGACAGTAGTATCCTACCTGGGGTGTGTACACACGACATCCGCGACGCGAAGCGCATAATATGTGGCATCCGAGCTGGCGTCGGTGCTGTTTTTCCCTAAAGCATGGCTTCGGGGCTCTCGGCATTATCAAGTCGCCGGTTTGCAATTAATTGCGACCTATATTAAACTCAATCGTGGACCTTTGTCACTTCGCATAATTTGCTGTACTTTTTTCCTTCCTGAGCGAGTGTAGCGGGCGGCGTAGGCCGCCCGCGGAGCGAAGCGTCTTGTATGAACTCAGTTTTCGTTTGCCCTTTCGAGGCCTGTTTGGAACCGGGATCGTGACTTGCTCGTGCAAACTTTGCTCCGGGTCTGAATTTTATTGCTTCAAGCGACCGGGGGCGAGACCAGCGGGTGATTGATTAACCCCTTTAGAACCGCAGTCCCGTTTGGGGACAAAACTACTTGAAATTTGACTGGTTTGTCCCCAGAACGGGACTGCGGTTCTAAAAGGGTTAAGGCCGTTTTTCATCGGTGATGTAGTCAGAGTGCTACATAGCACTACTACTAATGTAGCCTAACACTATTAATACTACTGTAGCCTAACATTTAGGGTTGGTAATCAACTCAAATGCGGCCTTGATTTGATTATTGATTATCTAGGGTGTTTTTGGCTTGATTAATCGTGATTATTTGATTATAATCATCTGGTCGTGATTAAATCAAGAAAATAAACGTTGATGGATTAATCATGATTATTTGATTATTTAAGAGAAATGGAAAGCGTTATCATGCCGGGATATTATTTGAGGCGGCCACGACACCACGGCATCCGACCCGAGGGCACAACAACACACCCAGCACACGCAGTTACTGGTACAGCTGAGCCAGGGCAGTCGTGCCTTCTGCAATCGCGGGCTTCGTCAGTTGGAGGCATGAGGAACGCCGGCAAGCGCAAAGCATCGGCGCCGAGGCCCGCAGCATGGACGCCGAGAGCCACTTGTTGTTGGTTGAAGGAACTACCTCTCGGTTGTTTCTCGCGCTTGGGATCAAAACATTACGCACTGCTTCTGCGCATCCGCCATCGGTCAAACCCCATCTCCACGGGGTGTGTACCCAATACCGGTGTACTACTGTGGCCCAAGCTACGTATATATATAGCTTTCTCAAACCAGTATAATTTAGATTCCACGCACTTTTCCACACACTAGATTTAGTATATCCGCTAGGGCAGTTATTTCGGTAGTCAGCGAGCTAGTCTCGGCCCAAGCCGCATACAAATACTTCGAACCGAGGGCGCCCATACCAAAATCCTTTTCCGCACTACTACTACTCCTCCCGTCCAAAAAACACAAAAACGAGGCGTACCCCCCCCCCCCCCCCCTTCAATAAAACCAAGGGCGCCTAACCCAAACCCCTAACCCACACCACTTGCCCCTTCGAAAGAAACAAATGAGGCGGAAAAGAAGAACGCCGTGCGTATCGCCTCACAACTTGCACCCCACTAAGACATCTCACACCATCAAGACGTATTTAACGTATACCTACTACCTGGTAGAGTATAGTGACCCCGCCGCCCCCCCCGTCTCGAAAGGGGATGCGTGGTCAATGGTCAAAGGGCCAAGGCAAGCAACAAAGGAGAACGCCACCCCCCCCCCCCTCGAAAAGCATCTGCAATTCGATATTGCTCAAAATACACTAGGCGTTAAATTAGCTAACACCTCGATTGCTGACCCCGAAGAACTAAGAAGAAGTGACTCCTAGTCCTACGGTCGAGTGCTTAAAATCGTCCAACACTATTATCCAGTTCAGAGTGCTCGGCCACATTCCTCCCCCCAACACGTGGTTGAAATGGCCGCCAAAGGCGAGTTCCTGCAGGAAAGTCGGCCACTAGACACCGTCAGTCTCCTGTTCCAAGGCCACACTGAACCCCACACGCACCACCGAATCAGACAATGCAACGCCCTGCACTCTGTCGTCGAACCTGTCACCGAACACCGTGTCCTCAACGTCGCCGACGGAGCGCATATAGCAAGTTAAAACGCGGTTGACCAGATGTCCTACTCAACGCTGCGCGCTCGAATCCGCGGCACCCGCGTCCCATGAGCCGGGCCGCCATGTTCGGGGTGAGCTTCGCCAACAGCAAGTCTGTATCGACGTTGCTTGCAGCTGCTTGGTGGATGTGTACCACTGTTTTCCATCTATGCTGCCCGCGACAACGAGCAAGGCGGCCTCCATTGTTCCTGCCATGTCGGCGGAGGCTTGCAGCAGGGCCACGGCGTTATACAATACACCCTCAACAATAATAATAATAGGTTTTAGGTCAATAATAGGCAATCATTAGGTTCCTATTCCAATAGGAGGGCTATTGATGCTTGCGATAGGTATCGATTGACACATTTTGAAGCCTAGTATGGCCGACAATGAATGGGTATATACTGGCATCTTCACTGATCTACTGTTCGGCCAAAAGGCTATTGTACCTATCCATCGTACTGATAGCACATTGTTGGCCAAAAAAATGGGTACTGATCGACAAAACCACACACTGTCGTAAAAACAATAGGCTACGGCACAATAATCTCTGAACACATTCATCAAATAAATAGCTATCGATCACTACGTACGTCTCTGAACGTACTATTTATAGTAACATAATATGTATCGATAGACAATTAGGCATACATACCTCTGTTTCACCCTCCCACTGCAGGGGACAATACGTATCGATACGCAGTAGTACCCCAACCTATCGGCAAACCAACAGGTACATTCAAAAATAGGTCATATTGTCCAAGGTGCCGGGCATTGTGGCGTGGTATCTTCGATAGGTTCGTGGCTAAAAAAGGACACCTACCTTCAGTTCGCATAGAGCTTAATAATCCACGCGGCGTGCCCCGTGGGTTGGCGCAGCATGTTCCTATCCGGCGCTGTCTGTAGTTGTTGTTTCTGAAGAGCTTGAGGTTGATATTCTTCGCAACAAGGTGGTGTGATGTTCGAGCCTGTACAATAATAGTGGTCTAGACCGATATGTTTGTGTGTCGTTTGGGTTCTTCTTATACCCTGGATAATGCCCTATTTAATAGGGCTATCGGACCAGCAACAACAGGTGGGAGATGATGGGTATCGATACTGTTTGAGAACCACAATGTGTTGGTTCCGGGGTATATCGATAGGTAGGTATTGAAAGAAAGAATAGGGTAACAGCCTTTTGGGCGTCCGATAGGATTTTAAATGTGTCCATCGATCGGTAGTTATCTTGGACACCCATATGGTTCGAAAGTGATCCTCACTAGGCTCATATATATCGTACGAACAATACCTTTGCATCGCCATCTATCTATACGTTCGTATTGACAAAAAAGCGATAGGTTTGCAGTGAGATAGATGTATGCCTGTTATATTATTGGTTGATTCAGTAGCCTTGCAATAATGTCGACCAATAATACCTACCAGGTATTATATTGCTCAATCAAATAAATAGGTCCGCAAGGAAGGGTGTCCATCCATCCATATATATTGCTTATCGTAACTCTTCAAGTAGGATTGCAAGGGTATCGATATAAACCTAGAGTGAATAAATAGGCACGTGTCGACCGACAGTTTTATGCATCCCTATCCTAGAAACATTATTAGCCTGTTGTTGCACCTACACACATATTTAACTGAATCTGTTGGTCAAATAAATCCCAGGTAAATATCAAGCCTAATGTATCTATTTATCTGGACCTATGAGCCAAATACATAGATAGGTAGGTGGTACTGATCGACAATGCCGCATCCATCTCTATCCTAAGAACAATGGCCTACTGTAGGTACCATTTATTTATCTTAATTAACATATTAACAGTGGTCAAAGAAGTAGGTATCGATCGACAAAAAAAACTCACACCTATACTAAGAACAACTAAAGGCTAGTATTGCACAAAATTCTCTGGACATATGGATTTAATATATCTATATGTATACGTATCGATCAATACTTCAACATATATATTGGGAAATCAATAGATAGATACGCATCAACAGGTAACTACACATACATACATACATACCAATGCCAAGAAGAGCAATACTAGCCAATTGTACCTATTGTTATTTTTCCTTGTTACTTTCTCCTTGGTTCTTTGTCTTACTCTGTTCACAAGCAGTGGTGTCTTTTGTTATTTCTTCTTTTTTCCAGCTCGTTCTTTTTCAAGTGTAGGCCACCTCGCCTGCGGGGGGGGGGGCACGACAGATTGTTTCTCTTAGATTTTGCTTTCATTTTTCTTCTTTTTCTTTTTCGACTTGTCTACCTTGTTTTTGTTTTCTCTTTGATTGTTTCTTTTCGTTTCACTATTTCATAGATTGCGTATGTCGTGCCTGTCGTATCTAGTATGATGACATGGCTTTGCATTGCCCACTGCAGTTCACACTGCACACGTGGCAACGTAGTATCTCTGTGGCGTAGCTTTGTGACCACAGAACTTGTATCTCTTCTAGGATGGAAGAATCGGCACGGACACTGGTTGTGCTGGATGTCGACGGGTAGAAAGAACGGTTTAATGTGAAGAACACACACACACACACACATTGCTCTGAACCTATTTGGTCAAACAAGAAACATAAATATACCGATAAACAAAAATCCTTATTCACGGCTATTATCCTAAGAACAAAAATAATAATAATAATAGCCTATTTGCCTATTGTATGTTGCTCTGAACATGTTGATAAAATAGATCGCTATCGATAGATACTTTCACCTTCCTACTGCAGGGGGCAATAATAGGTAGGTATCGATATGCACTACCCCAACATATTCACAGACCAATAAGCATACTCAGCAGGCTATTATTGTCCAGTAATTACGAAGCAAAATAGATGTTTTAACGAAAAATAATCAACAACAATCACCAAATTTAGGTTGATTGATTAACCATCCTTCCTTATTCTTGAGATAATCAAATTATCACGGAAATATATTCATGATTATGACTAAGATAATCACCGTAAAAAAACGTGATTAATCATGATTATTTTAGTTGATTACCAACCCTACTAACATTGCTTCGATATTTAAAAGGATTTGTTTAGCAGTTGTTGTGGTTCCAGTTTTTATTCAGTATTTTCCCGGGAACACTGAAAAAAATGAAAAAAAGTTATTTTCTGTGCCATTCGCTTGCGACTTCGAGTTGACAAAACGCATCGTCGGTCCGTCGTTTGTGGCTGCCTGGTGTATCATGGATGTCTGGTTTCTCCGACGCCCTCGCATACCCCCACGATGACCGTGACTCAATTTCGTGGTCTGTGGTTGCTTTCGAGGAGCTAGCTGCAGATAAAATGAAAAAACGTTTTTGTCTGTGCCGTTCGCTTGCAACTTCGAGCTGACAAAACGCATCGTCAGTCCGTCGTTTGTGGCTGCCTGGTGTATCATGGATGTCTGGTTTTCTCCGACGTCCTCGCATACCCCCACGATGACCGTGACTCAATTTCGTGGTCTGTGGTTGCTTTCGAGGAGCTGCAGATAAAATGAAAAAAAGTTTTTGTCTGTGCCGTTCGCTTGCAACTTCGAGCTGACAAAACGCATCGTCAGTCCGTCGTTTGTGGCTGCCTGGGGTATCATGGATGTCTGGTTTTCTCCGACGTCCTCGCATACCCCCACGATGACCGTGACTCAATTTCGTGGTCTGTGGTTGCTTTCGAGGAGCTGCGTAAGCTTTTAAATGGAGGGTGTCAAATTTTTGAACTTTGTGAATTCCGAACTACTACAGAGTTACTATTATTATTATTTTTATTCACCTCCGCGCGTCCAGGTGTAGACTATTATTATTGAAAAAGCGCGGACGGCTACTTTTTGAAGATTACCCACCAGCTGCTGCAGCTGGTAGATGAACCACAAAGAAAGCTGATACCTCCGCTTTCTGCCGAGACACGAACAACCTGCAGAATATCCAGTTTCAGCACGACAAAGTAGCGGCGCAACAAACTTATTTACTGAACAGAGAAGATGAGTGTACGAAAAGAAATCACAGAGCCACGGGAAACCAGTGCACCTCGGGTATGGATCGTGGGTGAGATACTACGCGGGCACGTATGTATCGACGCTAAAATTAATTTAAAACAACAACTTTCGATTGTCTTGTGTGCCCCGCGGCCCTGTCATGTCGATCTGCTGCTTCAGTGTGTGTCTTCTTCACAATAAACAGTTATTTCTAGCCGTGGACATCTGTTTCAGTGCACGAAAATGTACTGGCCGCAACCGATTGGAAATCGAGCCTGCTGATAGCATGTATGTCCAGGGGACCCACAGGCGAGTAAAGTCAATCACGGGGGAAATAATGGAAAACGTTCAAACGGTTCACACGCCTTGCAGAATTGAGTATCGAGCGATCGGTGGAACTCACAGCTGACTGACGTGCATTTTTAGCTTTTTAATGAACCACGTACGACGTACTACTAGTAACTAACTGTTGTATGATATTATATTCTTGGCTAAAACGCGAACACAAATTACCCATTGATGGCAAAAAAACAAGGCGGAGCCCAATCTACGTTGTATACTACCAGGTACAAAAGAGGGGAGAACAGCCCCAATCTGAACCTACGTGTAATTAATATCACAAAATCAGGCGGGACTGGGAAAAACAAACCCCACGTCCGAACAGTACAACAGGACTGCTGCGGTAGGTTTGGACAGAAACACGACGCCCAACCAGCTGTTCCGGGCCCCATATCTGCACCCCTCTCGCTAGAACTTGGGGAAGCGCGCTTTGTACATGCACGCCTTGCGAAGCCTGAACCACCAGGTCGGCGACTGGACCGGAGGCCGGCGGGATATTGCTGGTTTAGAAGGCGAGTTTGATCCATATATAGCCATCCTTTTCGTACTCTACCGTATAATGTAAAAACAATCGTCTGTAAACGGTGCGCTGCCGTGTTTCAAACTCTGACACATCCCGTTTTCACTGTTATAGGTGAACATCAAAATCGAACCGTGCCATACAACATACGTAGACGCAACCGTGGTGCCCTTCGCCATCGAATCGTTAGATTTTCTTGCCATCGACTCGCAGCGAGTCCAGCTGCAAGCCCAGCGTCCGTGTTGTGGGGCAGAGGCGTTCAAACAGAAATTAAGATCGAAAACCGAAACCAGAAATGAGAGTGGAATGATATGTGCTAAACCTTGTTGGAATGGCCTCAAGCTCGGACAGGTATCCGGTGAGGACGGTCAAGAGGAGCTCAGGTAGCTCACACGAAAACACACAGATCGTCAGATGTATATTCTTAGGTACAAAAGACAAGGATGATAGATGCTTCCACGACATCGTATCAGCACGCAAAGCGGGGAAATATAATTACCGCCATTCATCCCGACAAACCCTCTTCGCCACATCATAAAAGCCATCATCCATATATAACTCCTCAGTAGTCTACGATATATCCATGTCGATCTCCGATCACAACCAATAGTCCTCCTGATTATGATCGTCATGGCAAAGAGTCACATCTCTCAACGGAATAACTCTAAAAAAAATCCGAACCTTGACATAATCCCCCCCCTTGTTGGAGACATGCCAAATAATCCACCAGAAGAGTTCACCAGAAAATCCCCCAGAAGAGAGAAGAAAAGTACGCATCACAAAACTCTGCAAATACGGCCCTCCTGCAGAAAACTCTCATCTCTCATAACAAAATCACAATATTCAGAAGAAAATCCAGTCCTCCTTCGGAAAGCTATACCACAAAATCCACTGAAAAATTCAGTCTTCCTTCAGGGAACTATATTTCAAAGTTCACCAGAAAAATCCAATCTTCCAGAACACTGTATCATTACAATTCACCAGAAACAATATCACAGCAGTGGTCATGCCAATCAAAAATATAAATGAAGCCAAGGGATGTAATGCCAGAGATCGCAAGGAACCCGGTTCCCTCGGATAGGAGTCTCCCCGTATCCCCTACTTCCGCCATAGATACACAGATCGCGACGGTAATGCGAGGTAGCATACACTCCCTCACTTAAAATTAATTTTACATTGAAACTACTCGGAAAACACAAAAAAAAACTATCGAAATCCATCACCAGAAAAGTCTAGTCCGCCTGAAAACTATATCGCAAAACTCACCGGAACCATATTATTACAAATTCTTCTGAAAAATCCGGTGGTAACGAAAATCCGATGTGCAGAGCGGCTTTGTGAGAACTTCTTCACGTTGTTGCCCGGACTCTACGTGGGCAATGCCAAACTCTCCCCGTAGTACAAGTTCCCTCAGAAAATGGTGCCGTACATCAATGTGCTTCGAGTTTGAGGTGCACACCGGATTCTTCGCCAACAGAATCGCCCCCTTGTTATCCTCGGAAACCCTTATAGACGGTTAACCAAAGCCTGGAAAAATAAAGCTCCACACATACCGCATGAAAATCACCTCTTTGATTGTGGCTGCCATGGCCACATATTCTGCCTTGGTGGTCGAAAGCGTGACAAACTTCTGCGTCCTCGAGAACCAGCACACCCAGGCACCTGCGCATGTGATAACTCCACCTGAGACAGACCTCCTATCCGTGGCTTTGCTAGCATAGTTCGCGTCAGCAAACGCTACCAGCTCAAGACCATTGCCTCTCTGCAAGACCATTGCCTCTCTGAAAAGTAATACCGGAATCAATCGTACAAGACACGTACCCTAAAATACCAATCGCTGCTGTCCAGTGCTTTTCTTTCGGTGAGCATGTATACCTAGCTACCGCTCGGACAGCGTTCGAGATATCCGGTCGCGTCTGGTTCGCAAGCCACATCAAGCACCCAACTAACTCACGAAATGGCCCGTCGCCGTCAGGTTCAGTCACGTCAAACTCCTCGAGTCTTAGGCCTGCTGTGAGCAGAGTCATCCTACTCGAGTTAACGTCGAATCTTGGAGCAGTGGTTTCAGCGAAAGATTGCTGCGAAATCGCCAACCTACCAGCCTCTCAGTCCCTAGAGAATCGGCATCCAGCGTACCACCTCAACTCGCCGAGATTTTTGATTGGGACACGTCGATTAAAGTCATCGCAGAACTGGTCACACCTGTCCTTCCGCGCGCAAATATGTCATCCACATCCACTACTGTTACTACTATGGAAACAGACCCCGACTCGATCAAACGCATAACACAAGCATCCGCGGGGCACTCCTCAAATCCAAGACTTTGCGTGTGCATCATCAAGTGATTGTGCCATGATTTCGACGCTTGCCTGAAACCGTAGAGACTGCAGTTCAACCGTACCATCTTACCGGGCATTTCACCGCAACCCTGAGGTAGGCGCATAAAAACGTCTTCATCCAGGTTCGCCTGAGCGAATGCCTGCTCGTCATCGAAATGGCACAAATCCTCATCCAACTCGCACGCAATACCAGCCAACAAACGAAACCAAGACGCTGCTTGCGTCGGAGCAAAAGTCTCCAAGAAATCAATACCCTCGCGCTGTTTGAAACCCCTCGCCACCAGCCCCGCCTTCGCCCTAACCACCTCGCCGTGCTCGTTAGTCTTCCACGTGTACACCCACTTCGCCGATATGACGTTCAAGCCCCTTCGTTGCTACGATTCCCCAAAGGCCCCCGCCTCAGCCAGGCCTTGAAACTCCTTCCCCATCGCCCGTAGCCTTAATAGGGAGTACTCGTCCGCGCAGGTCTCGACGTACGAATTCGGCGTCGAGAGCTCGCTTGCCGGGCGAGTGGGCATGGGAGGGTTTTGGTGTGGTACGGTTTGGTGAAACAGTACGTGACCTATTCCCTCCCGAGCCGCCATCAACGATAGCAGCGCATGCTCCTGGCGTCCATCGCTGCGGGCGGTCTCCCCCCTCGTACGGCCCCGTGGCACATCACCGTCCTCCGGGCCCAGGTTGTATGCTCCCAGCTCCCGCGTCGCACGCGCTGACACCTGCAACTGTCCCAGCGGCTGTGGCTGCGGCCGAGGTTGCAGTGGCGACGACAGCGTTGGCGGTGACAACGACCGCGGCGGCGAAGACGACGGCGGCGATGACGATGGCAACGGCGGCGAAGGCGTTGGCGGTGACAACGGCAGCGGAGGTGGAGGCGACGGCGGCGATGACGATGGCAGCGGCGGCAAAGGTGACGGCAGCGGTGACGACGACGACAGCCGCAGCCGCGGCGACGACGCAGACCCCAAACTCAGGTCGTCTGGGAGGTCCTGCACCCCCGAGGCCAGCGGCAGCGGCGGTGGCTTCGGAGAGACTCCCTCCGCCACCGGCGGCTGCAAACCAACAAAAGGCTTCCTCGCGTGTTCCCAAGTAACGTCGAGAGTGTTGGGCTTGAAGCCAGACTGTAGCAGGATCTAGCAGCCGTCCTGCGAGTGGTTGCTGCCGCTGCTCAGGTAGAAACACAGTTCCGCCTTCGGTCCCGAGTTTAGGGACCGCCTCAAGTGGTGGAATCCCGGCTGCAGGAATGGGAGCACCCGCGCAAACGGCGCTCTGCCGTAGAACGTCTGGAACGGGGAGAGCATGTCCGGCTTGTCCTTCACCCTCGTCGTCATGTTGATGGCGTCGCTGGCGTGGTGACACGCCTCCGCCCATAGAGGCCCCGTTGGCGGCAACTTCTCGCCGTCGAACAGGCGCTTGGCTTCCAGGCAGGACACCATCGCAAGCTCCAACTTGCATGCAATGCGTCGCTCAACCACGCCATCGTGCTTCGGAGAAGCAACGGGCGTGAGCTCTTGATGGACACAGTGGCTGTTGAGCAAGGCCCTGAACTCCACGTTCAGAAACTCGGTACCGTTGTCCGAACGGACGCACTCCACAACGGACGGACAGCCATCAGCACGGATGTCGGCCAGGAATTTAGCGAACACCGGTGCCGCGTCAGACTTCTTCTTCAGGTAGTGTGGCCAGCCTAGCCTCGAGAAGTCGTCCACTATCTTCATCAAGTACATCGCCCCGCCAGCAGACGGAGGCCGTTTCCCGGAGAGGTTCACGAACACCCGCTGGGGCTTCGTTGACCGGCACTCTTCGACCACGGCACAGCCATCCTCCTCTCCTTGGTCCCAGAACAGCCAGAGCACGGCACTAACTCTCCAGTCACTTTCACGCCCAACTGGCGTGCAGTTTCTCGCAAATCCACCTCGTGAGAGTGGGCAAGGGCAACGTGGAGATCGTTAATATTGATCTTCTGCATCTTACCCGGGGACAAAACAGCGGCTGCGATAAACGTGTCGGGCTTCACCCTGGTGGCTTTCACATACGAGCCAGAAACCCTACGAGCAAAAGTCAAACGACCACCCATAAGGTGCACACCAACATAATCCATCGTTGCGCTAGACTTGGGCGTAACCTCGTGCAGTGAAAACATGCAAAACTTGAAACCAAGGACGCAACGTTCATCAAGACCACGTCCATATCTCCCCCTGCACTGTGCCCCATCATGCTCAGCTTGCCAAACCGCTCTACCTCCATCGACCTCATGTCGCTTACCAACAGGGTACCCTTACCTACGGGGGGGGGGGGGGGGGGCACACTCAAACATAAAAGTAGAATCACCGGTCACATGGTAAGTCCCACCGGAATCCGTAACCCACACTTGACTACTACCAAACCCAAGAAAATCAGACTTGAAACCAGACTCGCAGTCACTCTTGCCTGGGTGCGCAAATTGCGCGGTTAGGAGGTGGGCGTCGAACATAGGAGTACTGTAGCCACTACCCTCAGGCTCGGGAGGGGAACTAGTCGGGAGAACAGCAGGCGGGATAGCAACGGGGCCACCGCCCGGGGCATAGCCACCGCGGCCGTCCCAGATCGAGGTGTACCGCCCGTAGTACACTGACGTGGGGGGAAGAGGGCGGGCGATGTTCGCGTGTGCTTGCGCTTGATGGTTGTACGGGCACTGCGCAATGAAGTGGCCCGGCTGGTTGCAACGAAAACACAGCCGGGGGGGCGTCGGTGCACCACCCTGCCGCGGAGTCCAGCCAGCCGTCACCAGCGGTGGTGGGGGCTGCGGCAGCTGCCCCGACGGCGGCTGAGTAGGGACCCAGCCCATTGGAGGCACCTTCCCCCCCGTGCCGAACGGGTAGAGACCTGTATCGTCCCAAACATAGCGGTTGGATGCGGCCTCCCAACGCCATTGAGGTCCTGTTATGGCCCCCGGCGTCGGTTTGCCGCCCCCGCGACTGCTTTGCCTCTGCTGCTGTTGTTGTTGCTGCTGCTGCTGCTGTTGCTGCTGATGCTGCTGCTGTTCTTGCAGACGTAGCTGCTGGGGCTGCTCATATATCACTTCACGTTGCGCCTTCACCTTCGCCTCATTAATCACTTCATCACCTATCACCTCTCGTTCCGCCCCATCATGTTCGGTCGGTTTCATCCGTGCAGTCGGCGGCGGCGGCAGCGGCTGACGTTGCTGCTGACCGCCAGCGATGCCTCTGCCTCCAGCTGCAAGCTGGTCTACCAGTGTCGGCTCACGTCTGACCGAGCTGGGACGCTGTGGAGACGAATATCTCGAAATCCACTTCGATGAGCCGGGCCCGCGCCCTCGTGAACATGACAGCCCTGCCGTTCCACGCGGTCCAAGCTTCTTCGCCGGCCACGATGTGGCACACCAGACCAAGTCTTTCGGAATACAGCCTATCCATGATCCCCATCAGCTGCACCGTCTTCCATCTTTGCATGAAAAAGACAAAGATGATAGCACGACCACGACATCGTATCAGCACGCAAAGCGGGGGAATATAACTACCGCCGTTCATCCCGACGAACCCTCTTCGCCACATCATAAAAGCCACCATCCATATAAACTCCTCGGTAGTCTACGATAGATCCATGTCGATCTCCGATCACAACCAATTACCCTCGTATGTTTGTGTCAGGTACAGGCAGTACCAGGTATGGTGTGATATGTGTGATACTTAGCTACTGCTGTACGTACCTTCGTTTTTTATCATCACTTTTTCTTTCCAGCTTAACTCGTCGGTCGTAGGAAGTTTTACCGTCGGCGAATCTTCTGGACAAGCCGTGGTCACAGGTATTTCGTAGTCCATTTGTGTAGAGTTCAGGTATGTAACTATCACGTGGCAGCAACAAGACGGACACTATTGAACAATTACTCCTAGCGCCCTACCCACCAGGGTGCCCGGGGTATACGGTAGGTACCCTTTTACAGATCGATTTCAGAATCGAGTTGATCCTGTCCATGGGTGGTATCGGTCATAGAACCGCTTACTTAGATATCAATCTCTGAGCGTGCTCGGTTGGTACATGCCTGGCTTCTCAGAGCTCCCATTTCGAAACCGCCTCCTGTCATTACTTGCCGGACCTTTCCAGCGGGTCTTTGGTTTCTCCATTTCTCCTGGCACTCTCGGTTCTTTCTCCCTTTTTTCTTCTTTTGTTTCGTGTGCTTGCGTGTCCTCCGAGTAGGGCATCGCGGGCGAGCGCGGCACCGTCGCGGGTGTCAGCGGGTGCTGGCGGGTAGAGGGGGGTTTGCAAGGAGCGCGGTCGCCGTTTGCGTGGCTAGGCGTCGCGTGTGCCTCGAGACACGATGGAAGCATGAAAGGGCTCTGTATGTCCTCAACCTGTGATTTTTTATAGTGTACGTGAGAGTTATAAGGGCCGGTCGGGATTGCAAGATATTATTCAAGCGGTGCATATTTTTGCGACCTGGCTGAAAATCACAGAGGGAGGTACCCAGTCGAACAACAACACTGTCGAGCTGGCGAACGACGGCCACGGTGAGCACTGGGCTAAACACGAGGGAGGGGACGGGGCTCACTGTGACAGAGATTGAGGAAAGCTTTACCCGGACCGAATCGGTGGTGAGGCGTTTCGCGGGAGGGGCGGGCGGCGTACGAGGCTGGGAGAGAAAAACTCTGCTGCTTTGTTTGTTTTTGTTTACCGGTGCAAGGTGTTTCAATCAGGCAGATAATTATTACCCTGGTACACGAGAGGGACGGGTAGTTTTTATCTTTCCGAATTTTTCGGTTTCATTGGTACTGTTTTTGCGGTGCTGCTATGTCGTGCGGTGCGTTATCTTTTTTCGTACATACATGCAGCACATCAAAAGAATATAGTAAGTACATACCGTACCTGGGGTATGTACGTACGTACGGCAACCGCCAGCGAGACGAAGCGTATGTGGCGTCCGAGCTGTTCCCCCCTGAAGCATGGCTGCGGGACTCTTGGCATTATTATCGAGTCGCCAGTTAACTGTTTGCAACTACGATAGTAAAAAATGTATATTCAATCATGGACCACCGTCCGTTTCGCATAGATAGTAATCTGATGTACTTTTCCTCCCTGAGCGAGCGTAGCGGGCGGCGTAGGCCGCCCGCGGAGCGAAGCGCCTTGTACAGTAGTAGTACAACATTTTAACCGGCAGAACACCAGGTCAGTAGCTAGCAGTGTACTGGTGCACCTAAAGAGGGGGTCGGCCTTTCTCGGGCAGGTACAAAACTGTCCAAGAGAGTAAAACAAATCTTACCAGGTAGGTACCAGGTAGACGTCAAGTTGAACAGGAGAAACGGACTGCAGCCCCGTTTTGGGGACAACTCCTACTCACATCACACGTAGTTCGTATACCCAAAACGGGACTGCAGGCCTTAAGGCGTTGAGGTAGAGTAATACATATTAATAGTCGTAGCAGCAGCAGCAGCACTTTCGGGGATCGAGACCATGAGTACATCCACCTCTATCACTGCCTTCGGAAAAAGTCCGATCTCCCTCGAACCGTACAGCTGATATATACAAACTCTTCTTGTTGTACGTACGCTTGGCACGCTTCCGCTCTTTCTGTTCCCGGTGGAAATGCTTGTTGCAAGATTCGCAGAGAAGCCTGTATTTCGGAGAGAACGCCGGTCGTACACCACGGTGGCTTTCTCTGCCGCACTCTTCTTACGGGAGCAAACCGAACCCACGATGGACGCCACAAAAACACATCAGAGTACGATCGTATCTCTCCGATGTTTTGCAAGCCGTATGCGGTTATGATTACGACTACCGCTCCATCCATGCTCCCGTGCAGTAGATCGAGAGAAAAATGATACACACATTGTTCTTTGGAGCAGATCTTTTTCTATACGATACTTGGGCCAAGTGGATATACAGTAGGAACGTACCCTCTTCCGGCTCTAAAATGAGTGTCCTTCCGTTGTTTGGTTCACACATTGTTTTTGCAAAATCTCTTGGATTCCAGGTACTGGCGCAGCATGTATGTGCTGCCGACGCCAGACGCACAGCAGTTGTAGAGTGTACTGTACTATTAATACGAATTAACTGGATGTCGACGGGTAAAAAGAACGGTTTAACCCTTTTAGTACTACTGCAGTCCCGTTTCGGGGACCAATCATCTGGAACTAGACTGGATTGCCCCCAAATCGAGACTGTAGTACTAAAGGGGTTAATGGACGGTTAAATGCGAAGAACACACTCACAAACTGCGGTGTATCGTAAAAATTGTTAAAAATAATCGTCTGAAATGCTGTATACCATGAAAACGGGAACACGATCAATACATGAAAACTATGTTTCCTTCGGTATCTGTCTATGTACAATATGCACTATCCCTGGAGTAGCGTTGGGAATCGAGCGAAACTCGAGTTTTTTTTTTTTTTTTTTTCCTCATTCCATTTATTATCTTCGCACATCTTCTTCTCTCTCTCCATCCAACTCGTAACTCAGATCCGGGGTCACATAGCAGGCTCTTCTCCCCCCTTCCCGCTACGGTACGTGCCTTCATTTTTATCGCGAGAAGATTTCAGCCTTTTCTTCCCTCGTCGACTCGCATCGAATTGTGCCTACCCACGCTGCAAGGCGCTCTCAACAATTGAATCCTATTTTATTTTTGCAAATAAAGTCAAAGTCCGACCCACCTGGGGCTCGAACCTAGGACTCAAACAAGTAGAATTCGAGGTTAACCACTTGAACCACCGGGGCGACCGGCGAGTTGGATACGATATGTAGAAGAAACATTTCGATACCTGAGTATCAGATACTTACATTTTTCATTTATTTCCTGAAATGTGGCTTTCGTGCCTGTGGTATCCAGTATACATGGGACGGCATTGTCTACTCTGCTTGCTGTGTACCAATGTAGTGTCTCTGTGACGGTGTTTTGTGAGGCCACATCTCTTATGGCAGACCGGTTTTGGTTTCTGGAAATGGAGGTTCCAGCACCTTCGCAGGTGTGTTTGAGCAGGGAAACACGCGAATCGAGCCCGCTTTTCTTGAAGCTCAACCAGCCATTTTGCGAGAGGCATGCAGCGTCGTTTGCCGTTTCTTCAGGATAGATACAAGTAGCAGTTTGAAAAATTGTCGATACACCCCAGTCTCCTCTATTTAGTTGCGGACGCGATTAATCTGAAAAGGCGCGATTTTTTCGGCTGAAACGTCGACATATACCTGAAAACGCCTATTAATAGTCGTTTTTTTACTCTGCAAAAAGACAACATACATCCGAAAATCTCGAACGACACCCCTGGAGAGAAGAAAAACGGGTCTAGATACCTCTCCCAAAAAGACTGCGAGTATATTCTGAGAAGAGAGAGCCTGATTCGGTTCAACTCCGGGTCTAAAATGAACGTATAAAAACACACAAAGCAGTTGCGGGTAAGTTTTTGGGTTTTCAAAATCCTCACTTACATAATAAGAGACGGCCTGACCACAGAAATTGTAACTCTCTAGGATTGGAGAAGCGGCGCGGACACTGGTTGTGCTGGGTGTCGACGGGTAGAAACGGTTTATTTCGGCCTGAACAACACACACATGGATGTTACGTTCACAGCAGGAGTGTCAACATGAAAAAAATAAGGGGGGTCAGATAACGAAAGGCCACAAACGTACGGAAGTTTCCTGTGAGATACCCGGTACTACCCAGAACTGGCACTATATGCGAAAAGAGACGATATTCATAAGCATTTTTTTTTCTTTCTTGCGCTGACTCTCCGTGATTTTCATTTCATTTTTTCTCTTCCTCTTCCTTTTCTGATTGATAAGCCGTACTCAAGGAGCCGTGTGGCGTGGTTGGAAGACGAACCTGCTCTGCTCGGCTCGTATTGTCTGACGCCAAGGGGCTGGGCATAGTTGACGAACGCAGGGCGGAGACGGCAGTCTGGGTAGCAAGGTACCAGGCGGATTAGCAGGGAGAACCTGGCTATACTACTCGTACCACAAGCTGCTGCCGCCACCTAGAAGGTGCTTTGGGCTTTGGTCTGCCTGTTATTTCCCCTTTGTTATTTTTCCTTGTTACTTTCTCCTTGGTTCTTTGTCTTACTCTGTTCACAAGCAGTGGTGTCTTTTGTTATTTCTTCTTTTTTCCAGCTCGTTCTTTTTCAAGTGTAGGCCACCTCGCCTGCGGGGGGGGGGGCACGACAGATTGTTTCTCTTAGATTTTGCTTTCATTTTTCTTCTTTTTCTTTTTCGACTTGTCTACCTTGTTTTTGTTTTCTCTTTGATTGTTTCTTTTCGTTTCACTATTTCATAGATTGCGTATGTCGTGCCTGTCGTATCTAGTATGATGACATGGCTTTGCATTGCCCACTGCAGTTCACACTGCACACGTGGCAACGTAGTATCTCTGTGGCGTAGCTTTGTGACCACAGAACTTGTATCTCTTCTAGGATGGAAGAATCGGCACGGACACTGGTTGTGCTGGATGTCGACGGGTAGAAAGAACGGTTTAATGTGAAGAACACACACACACACACACAAACACGACAAAAAGAAACAACGCAAGTTCGGAAGTATGAAATCGTTCGACGTGCCAGCAAACAGACAGCAGCAGGTGCTCACAAGAACGAAGCGAATGGGAAGATGAATACAAACAAACGAATACCGGTGAGGGGCATGACTCGCTACTAACTGCGAAATTTGTACTCGTCTACGAACAGCACGAGTAGTACCAGGTACAATAACGATGTGATTTCGCTAAAGCTTGGACTCACTATAGTTGGAATCTGTTTGGTACGAGCGAACCGCTTGCTGCTGGTGCTTGCTGGAGAGCTTCCCCGACGCGCGTTACAAGAAGGCAATCGACACGGCGGTGTGTTTTTATAGCACCACAAGGAGACCAGCAAGATCACACCAGTCACACGGGGTGAGTCGATCTCGCAAAATTTACGGCATTTTATTAGTGGGAGATAGGGCGGGGTGGAGAGGGGCGGGGCGGGGAGGGTACTACGCTTGTGGGTTGATATCGTGCACTCTATCACACACACGCACGTGTAGCCATGGTACGTATCACGGCAGTATGGGCCAGCCAACAAGAACACATTTGGGGAAGCCTGAGATTCTTGTTGGGGCGCCATCTTCAAACAACCTTGAGCTGCTATTATATAGGATTTAGTGTAGCTTTCACCTCTGACCCGTTTTTTTAACGTTCTCCAAAAAGTGAGCATTATGTTCTTAGGCTCAATCTTATCGGAGAGCGTTTTTTCCATCATTTCCAATTTTCGCAAGTAATTGGAGATAGGTATCAATATACGGAGGTGTTCTGTCATTATTCGTGAAATTCTGCAGATTATTGAGAGCTTTCTCATTGGCGGGCCTCTACTGGTGTAGTAGTCCGGAAAAACTCTGAAATACTAATAATCACGAACCTTCCTTGCGTGTCCTAGGTCGTAACCTACTATTAATGCAAGGAGGAAGGAGATGACAGACAGGTTAGCAAGGCACCCAGACTATACTATACAAGTGCCACCAACTGGTGTGTGTGTTCTTCACATTAAACCGTTCTTTCTACCCGTCGACATCCAGCACAACCAGTGTCCGTGCCGATTCTTCAATCCTAGAAGAGATACAAGTTATGTGATCACAAAGCTACGCCACAGAGATACTACGTTGCCACGTGTGCAGTATGCACTGCAGTGGGCAATGCAAAGCCATGTCATCATACTAGGTACGACAGGCACGACATACACAATATGTTGTTGTTGTTGTTGTTGTTGTTGTTGTTGTTGTTCTCACATTAACTCACAATACAATGCAGTCCGTGGTCGCAGGACAGGCTCCAATAACTCTGGAGTGGAAGAAATACCTCAAGTAAAAACAGAGGCAAAAACAAAAAACAAGCATACGCACTCCACCACAAAAAACAAGCATACGCACTCCACCACTGCGGACACCAGGGAAGCAAAAAGGAGACTATAAACAGCAGACATAAACCTAAAAAAGAAGATGAAGCTAAGCAAAAAAAACAAAACAAAACAAAACAAAACAAAAACAGACGCAGATAGCAAAAAAACGCAAAAAAAGGCAAAACGGACCATACTAACAAAGACACAAAGAGGTACAAGCGGGAGTGAAAGAAAAATGAAAAAAAAAGAATTTATGAAATAGTTAAACGAAAAGAAACAATCGAAGAGAAAACAGAAACAAGGTAGACAAATCGAAAGATAAAAGGAAAAAAAATGAAAGCACAATCTAGGAGAAACAATCTGCCGTGCCCCCCCCTCCGCTGGCGAGGTGGCCAACACTTGAAAAAGAACGAGCTGGAGAAAAGAAATATTTTTTTTTTAATAAAATAAGAAAAAAACACCACTGCTTGTAAACAGAGTAAGACACAGAACCAAGGAAAAAAGTACCAAGGAAAAATGACAAGGGGGAAATAACAGGCAGACCACCAAAGCCCAAATCACCTTCGTTCCAGGTGGCGGCAGCAGTTTGTGGTACGAGTAGTCCAGCTGGTTCGAACGTGTGGTCTTTCCTTGTCTTGTCTTTTTTTTGTTTTGTTTCCTTCTTTCTTCTCCGTGCGTGATTTTCATTTTGTTCCTTCCTCTTCTTTTTTTCGATTGATAAGACGTAGCGATAAAAATGAAGGCACGTACCGGAGCGGGAAGGGGGGAGAAGAGCCTGCTATGTGACCCCGGATCTGAGTTACGAGTTGGAAGGAGAGAGAGAAGAAGATGTGCCGAGATAATGAATGGGATGGAAAAAAAAAATAAATAAATAAAAAAATTGAAGGAGTCGTGTCGGTCGTGTGACGTGGGTGGATGACGAGCCTGCTCTGCTTGTTTCGTATTGCCTGAGGCCAAGGGGCTGGGCATAATCGACGAACGCAGAGGGCGGAGGCGGCAGTCAGGGTTGCAAGGTACCGGGCGGACGAGCAGGGAGAACCTGGCTATACTACTCGTGCCACGAACTGCTGCAACTACCGGAGGGTGCTTTGTGCTTTGGTTTGCCTGTTCTGCTTTGTGTTATTTTCCCTTTTTTTTCACTTGGTTCTTTTGCTTGCTCTGTTTACATGTAGATATTACGGGGGACCATAGTTAACAGGACCTATGGTACACATCAAAACCTATATGTTCGACCATTTTTACGAACAATATTTGGTCCTGTTAACTATGGCCCCCCGTAATAGTGGTGTTATTTATTTATTTATTTTTCCAGCTTGCTTTTTTCAACTGTTTGCCACAACCCCTGCGGGGGGGGGGCGGGGCGACCGATTGTTTCTTCTATTTTTCTTTTTTGTTCTTCCTTTTTTACCTTTATTATTTTTATCCCATTTTTCTCTTTGGATTTGTCTTCTTTGTTTGTTCGTTTGTTTGTTCGTTTGTTTCTTATCCTTCGGCAGATTGGTAAAAATAACATTTCAGAACCGCAGTACCGCTTTGGGGACAATCCACTCAAATTTTAAGTAGTTTGTCCCCGAAACGGGACTGCGGTACTAAAATTAAGCTTACCACACTCCCACGTTCTGTTTTAGTTTTCTCTTTGTTTTGTTTCTTTCCGTTTCTCTTGTTCATAGAATGTGTATGTCGAGCCTGTCGTATTAACCATGACGACATGGCATTGCATTGCCCACTGCTGCTGTGCTTACTGCATACCTGGGACGTGGCAACGTAGTATTGCTGTGGCGTCCATTTGTGACCACATAACTCGTATCTCTTCTAGGATTGAAGAATCGGCACGGACACTGGTTGTGCTGGATGTCAACGGATAAAGAAATAACGAACACACACACTAAAATTCTCATCATAGAGCTTTTTTTCCAAGTTTTCGACATTTTTTTCGCGCAATTTTTCTATCTTCCATATTTTCCTGTTTTTTTTTTCCACACAAATATTGAAATGTTAACGAACTTGATATTTTTACTTCTGGAGAATTTCACGAATATAGTGACACAACGCCTCCGTATATCTTTACCTGGTATCTATTTTCTATGCCCCCCGTGATAGTGGAAGATTCCCTCGCTAAGCACGAGGTAAAGTATGACGAACACAAAGACAACAGCAGTCAAGAAGAGGTCTAATATGTTTGAGCGGATCAACTACAAGTACATTTGCTGTTTTCGCCTCTGTTTTACTTGAGGTATTTCTTCCACTCCAGAGTCATTGGAGCCTGTCCTGCGACCGCGGACTGCATTGTATAGTGGCGAGACAACAACAACAACAGCAGCAACAACAACAACAACAACAACAACAACAACAACAACAACAACAACAACAACAACAACAACAACAACAACAACAACAACAACAACAACAACAACAACAACAGCAACAACAACAAACAGTTGTCACTACTACTAACAGTAGGGTACTATTGATAGTTTCGTATTGATAGTTCCAAAGCCTATGCCAGTCGCCCCGGTGGTCTCGCAGTTGACCAACTGAACGAGGACTGCTGAGTAAGGTTGACGTCGGGGGTTCCAGTCTCCGTGTCCAGACTTTCAATTTCAAATGCCTCCAACTGTCGAGAACGCAAACAGATTGTAACGTGTTTCTCGTCTCTTCGAATACTGCAGTCCTGTTGTGGGGACAGGCTGCTTACAACCTGAGTGACTTTGTCCCGAAACCGGAGCTGCGGACCTTAAAGGTTGACCCTTTTAGCACTCACTGCAGTGCCGTTTAGCGGACAAACTATTTGAATTTCGAGAGGATTCGTCCCCAAACGGGACTGCAGTTCAAAAAAGGTGGAGGCCACGCTTGGTCTCTGGCGTCTCCTGGTCCCCGGGTTTCCGGTGGCTTTAACCCATGTTGTTGTTCTCACATTTACTCTCTGACGAAGGAGTCCGTGGTCACACAAAGGTGCTGGAGCCCTAGGAAGATCCGAAAAAAACGAAAAAAATCGAAAATTCGGCTGCCTCAAAATACACGAGACGAAGAAAGCGCACACGAGCTAAAACCAATGTGCAACCTGAACTATTAATAGCATGGCCGCGGGTATATCCTCTCAACTACCTGGTATAACATAGAGTACCCGCGTTCCCACCTCTAACCAACTCGTGGCTGCTGACTACAGCGGATGCTGTCTGAAGTGCTGCCTGCACCGTACGAAACGCACGGTAGTCGTGAAAACGAAAGAGGAACACACCTGCCTGCTATCTGGAGTGCTGTCAGAGTGAAGACTCGCGGATATGCAGTGAAAAAAGGAGCAATCGAACCTTACTACCACACGAATATCGACGATCGCCATCTCTTCCTGGACTGTCAGATACAAAAAGGTGCAGCACAGTTATGATACCACGTCCCTGATAATTGCGTAGGTTATTCCCCATGAAGGGTATGCAACTCGTTAAACGACCAAGACCAATGACGACGTTAATAGCAAGTACCGGTAGATACTATTCTGCCTCGTGAAAAACAAAACCAGGAAAAAACAAACTATGACTGCTTCTCTCGTGATGATAGTGTGCGCGCAGATCATGGGTCTCCGTGCACCGTCTTTCTGCCGCTCTTCATGGCTGCCTCACCACATTGGCCCAATCCACCCGCTCCTTTGCGCGTGCACTCGTTGCCATTCCCTTCCAGTCGATTCCCTTTCTCCGTCATCCTGAAAAACAAAATGCTCCTCGCACTTGCGGTTCTGATCTGAAAAATAAAATTCTCGCGCAGGGGGAGGTCAATCCGTCTCTTCCCCGCACGTCGACGCTCAGTCTCCCTCCTCCCTCGTCGTCGAATCCAGCCTCCTACCGGCGCAATAGACTGTGCCGTAGTGTGGCCTGTGGTGGCGCCTGCATCCGCGCACGGACACTCCGATTGAGCATTGCTGCTCTGCCGCAGCTGCCTAAAAAAGACGCGCGAATCGTAGGTCTCCGTGCCTGACGCACCACGTACGACCCAACTCTACTGCCGCCTGAGCCTCGCGGCCACAGGCAGCAGCAAGAAGGCATCACTCCTTGAGGGTGAGTCCGGCCTTATACCCGCCAGAAAGACCTACCCCACTCGCTATTAGCCTGATAGGGCATGCCTCGCAGCATTCCTTGCCGAGGCAGCGAAGGAAACGGAAGTATTGTTTTAGGACCCCAGTCCCGTTTCGGGGACAAACTACTTATAATTAGAGTGAATTGTCCCCAAAATGGAAGTGCGGTGATAAGAGGGTTAAGCTGAACCAGGTGGTGGGTGTTTTATCGGAACAGGAAAAAAAACATCACAATGTTACGTAGCAAGCTGCGTTTAGGACTTCGGCTGTCTCGTACTTACCTGAGAGCGACCGTGACTTGAAAGAGCTTCATCACAACAGCTTCTGTTAGTCTCGAGATTGCTCTCCCGCAGGTTCTCAACAGAGGCCTACACCTCGACTGAGAGGTGCTGCGGTGGCCGAAATTGGTCGAACTTTGGGGTGCCCGAAATGAGACCCAAAACAAACCCCACCTGAGCGGTTGCACTTCACTTGCGGACGGCTACAAGTCTTCACAGGCCCCTGCAGCCCGCGAAATTGAGGGGTGCTTATGATGGGGGGTGTGAGGGCGTCGGGTGCGCCTGGTGACAGTAGTAAGCAGTCAGAACGACCCACGAGGTGTTTTCGTGTACTTGAGGTTGCAAGCAAGTAGCACGATCTGCTTGCAAAAAACGCTTACATACTTGACCTCACGCGCAGGAGTATAGCTACTTCGTACATCATCACCGATGAAGAGAGATGGCCGCCACCACGTAACGTGACTAAACAAACACGTCGTACGCAATCCAGGTATCTCTGTGGCATGAATATTAAGGACAGACGCTGGGTCTTCAGAGGCCCTTAGACGTGAATAGGGTAGATTGCGATCGCAGCACAAGGTACCCCTCCCCCGCCCCCTTCAGTCGGAACGTTCAACGCGCTCGCTGACATTCTCCCCTTCCCCGCGCTTTCTCCTGTTATCCACCTCTTGCATAACGAGCAGGTGATTTGGTGTTGCAGTGGACCTAGGCGCGTGATGCCATAGAGGTACCACTTTTGGGCCTAATTCATTCTGACTGACGAGGGTCCCTAGCCGAGGATCTGAACCTAACGTCGCTGGATTGGTATTCAGTTGAGTCTTTTGACACTTAGGCCTGAGGATTGTCGACCAATCGGGCGGCACTTCCAGTTTTTGTTGATTCTAAACTGTGGGTGGCGGATGTGGCTCCTCAGTCGCGAAGCCGGGGGAAAATTAGGGTAGACCCCTGTCGTAGAATGCATCCGGCGTAGCACGCTTTGATTCCTGAGGTTCCTTGCTTGGAGAGCTCTATACCGTTAGTGAGGCATCGCAGTACGAGTAGGTCGCCCAAAAAGCTGATTTTCAGGAACCTTGGAGGTGCAACTCGATAACCAATCCCAAAGCCTACGTACTTAGCAGCATCAAGAAGCATATATATGGAGAAACAGTTCAGTATTAATAGTAACTGCCTCTAACGCTATTGGGTTAAGGATCCCGGTCAGTCCCAGTGACAGTTCGGCCAAAAGGTGCCACACCCCAATCATAGCTCACTTCATGTAACCCATTGTGTTTAGGTCCAAGCGGGTTGCAAGACGGTACGTCTGCGACATACGGATGCGCACATAACGTCTTGCTTCATCTTGACCCCACTCATTGATGGCGTCGATTTTCAGGTTTGGAGGCGAACGTTAGGTTCTCTTCTGTTAGCGAGGCTGCCATCATCGGGTCAAAGCCTTAAACTGGAGCATCCGGACTTACTCGTTCATTATGGCGACCTACACACAACGTGCGGCGGCGAGCGGTGGTACTGACAAAGAACAGCCAGTGGCGGCGCTAGGCCCTGTCAGGCGTGGGAGCGATGGCGCAAGAAGGTCGTGGTGGTGGCAGGCTGGGCCCGTTGATTCGTGAGTTATCGAGTTCATCTACTGCTTGCTGCGAAGGTCACAACTCACTGCTTTTGGCAGTACAAACATGTTGTGCGCCGCGGCAGGCGAGAGGACAAGGCCAGCTCCGGATGTGTTGCGTAGAAATGGCACGTGTCGCGCGCATGCAGCTTTGCGAGCTTCACAAATACCATCATCGAGTATGCGCAGTGTACCGTCATCGCATTTCGTTTCCATACGCTTTCCCCCATTCGTCAGCGGTTTGTAGCACTCATACGTTTGCCTCGATTCCTTTTTCGATAGACGTAGCTTGCCCGCCCTTTGCCCGCCCTTTGGGTTGGACACATTACCCCGGAGGCGTTCTACGATAGAGGTTCACCCTAATTAATTTTTCTGAGGCTCCTCACTTAAGGAGCTCCATACCTCTTCCGAAAACTGACTTCAGCAAAAATCAAAATCTATCGCGGCGAATAATTCCATGGCCCGAGTCTACAAAACGTTTTTTTTTCGAAATCAAGGTTGACATTCCAACGATTTTTAGGTTAAGGAACCCCCTCATTCAGAAAACAAAATAGCGGAAATGTGCTACCTTTATCGGAGAACGGGTCACCAGCTGTGGCGGTTCTTGCTGACGGAGGTCAGTGTGCCCATCGCTCATTGACTAAAATTGGATTGCCATCACTCCTACTAAGGAATATATGTTTTGCCGGCATGCCGGACAATTTTGGCGGGTGGGGTCCGAGCGAAATTGCCCCGCGAGGTACACTCGAGTCAGGGAACCCTACTTCTCACAGGCTGAAGGGCAACAGCGTCTGAAAGGAGCCCAATAGCTGGTGTAACATATATACCGTCTGCGCTCCATTGTTATGTTGGTTACATTCACAGAAAACCACTTGGCATGGGTGCTGCTAGAGTGTGCTGCGCAGACGGTTGATGCTGACAAATATCTATGTACTACTCAGCACATACAGCGAAGAAAGTGTCACACGTTCGCGGAGCTGTACACCATTGTCGCATACATACCATGCGTTACGTTTGCGCGCTATGCTCAACATCCGGCGGGTGGGGTACTACTCTCTGTTAAACAGACACTTCACCGTGCTTCAAATGTCTTGCGCCCATCGCGATGTTAAGCTAACAGCGACTTTCCGTGCAACGTCTGTGCTTTCAACCTGGCCCGAACAATACACATGCAAACACCGGGGCCGGGCTTGGACATATGCCTTCTCAGCTGCTGCTACGGCTTCTCTCTCCGTGCTGGTAAGAGCAGAGACAAACGAAAGGGTCTGTGTTCTCGGCAGTTGCTCGCAGAAGCGCGTGCATGGTGTGTGAATAACACGTACCGGTGCCGTGAGTATCCAACGCGTCTGCCTTCGACTCCTCGCTCTAAAGTGGTCGCCAACACCTTTGACGGGAGACCATAGTAAATAGGAAATATATAGTTTTTCATGTGTACCGTGGGTCCTATTCACTACGGTCCCCCGTAATAGGTCGAGCGTTTCGATTACGTATACACCCGTGCTGAAATTCGAGTTTTTCCGCTACATTCATTCGATCTGAGTAGAGGGAGGGAGGGGTCCAAAGATTTTGCTAGGTACTTTTAGTAATGTGACCAGCATCGACCACCCATCGCTTTCAGAGACGAAGCACCGTTCCTACCCCTAATATTGACACCTCCAATAGTTAGGCGCGCACTTCGTTGATTCCATTTCTTGCGTGGAAACGGTTTGGGTTTCTTATCCTGTTCCTGTTCCGCCGCCAGTGGCCACCATCTATCTCCTAGGATAGCGATCGTTCTCTCGCTTTTATCAAATAGATCAAGTTCCTTCATATCACTTTCGACTGTTACCTTCATCGTCTCTGCTAGCAATCCCATTTCTGCGTGTACATTGTACATTCGTCTATTATTTGAGTTCTACTCTCTATTGATTTACCACAGGTAGAAGGGGGGGGGTGTTAAGCATAGCGGCATTTTTCCAGCCGCATATGGACTGGTCTTGAGCTGGGGGAGGCTACACCCATTATCCTTTCCTCATGTAGGAAACTCGGCGCTCGACTTGAAAAACTGTTCTGTTGGTGCAGCGGAGTAACCGGTCCAACAACAATCAAAGCACCGCAGTGCACACCGTGAAAAGCCAACGTACACACGGAAACACTCACGACTGCAAGGCCTTAGGACAGTCACGTGGCCGAATGACCCTGAGCGCATGATATGATTGCACCACCTCTGCCCTAAGCAACCTGGTCTGTACCAAATTTGAGTGGTAGTAGGTGAGGCAGGCTGCAGAGAGGAGACGGTGTAATCATATCATACATATGGCCGTACGCATATGCCCGTAGACCTTCGCATCCTTATGGTGCCGAGGCGGAACCCGTCGACGTTTCACCGACCGGGCCGACATTGCTTGCACCAAGAACTAAGCCCCGTGAGGTGCTGGGCGATTCACATGCAGGGTGAGCCGCATCCTACGAAAAACCACCGTTCAGGCGGGGCGGAGCGGGGCTCGGGGGGGGAGGGGAGGGGAGGGGGTGTACTCACTGTTATGCATGGATGTAGTCGTATTACCATTGACCCTCGCACCCCTACAATGCCGGGACGGAGGGGGGGGGGGGGGGCGTACTGTTTGTCGCTTGCCTTAGTCATTTGACCACTAACCACGCATCCCTTCCGAGACGTAGCAAGGGAGGGGGGTTAAGCGCAAGTGCATCGCTATACCCCAGGGGTGGGCCCGGGGGGCGGGTAGCCCTATGGTATGACCACGGGGGGGAGGCAGATTTAGGCGCTTTTTGTTTCTGTAGGTCAGAGCCCCTTGGCCGGGGGATAACTTCAATATTTGTATGTGTGCAGCCTGGCACAAGGCGCTTCCGTGCCATAGGGGCACGTTCTGCTATAGAGGTTCACCCTAAATTATCTGAGGGTCCTCTGTCGACCAGCTCTATACCTGACCCGAAAACTGACTTAAATCGAAATGTATCCCGTTGAATAATCCCATGGCCCAAGCATAAACAAACGTCATTTTTCGAAACAAGATTGGAATTGCGGCGAGTTGGGGTTGATGAGCCCCGCCATTCAGAATATACCTTTTTTGCGGAAATGTGTTCCGTCTATCGTAGAACGCATCTAAAGGCTTGATATGTATCGCCATGGAGTATATATAGGATTGTTGGTTACGCTCTCAAAACACAAATGCTAGAGTCAAAATCCGAGTGCCAAAACAGAGGCGATCCCCTGAGCGGGCTGAACGCAGTCGTGAAAAAATCATGGCACCCTGCTGTAGCACCAGTGACAAGCAAGGACCGACGACCTCCTTTGCGCCGGCCTTAGCATGCACCGGCAAGAATCCGACTGAAGAGGGGACATAGGCGTGTTCATTTTGTTTTTTCAGCGTTGTTTGTGTTCGTAGAGGACTACATCTGTCCTGTGATACAATCTGCAGTATGGACACACACAATAATCGCACTTGGCCGCGGGTTAATTTGCCGCAGTCAACGTGTTTTCTCGCTTGGACGGGAAACTCCGTTGCCAACACCGCGACTGCAGCACAAAGGGTGTCACTAACGCCGGTAAAATCAAAATGCCCATTTTCCAAGGTTAAAAATTGAATGAACACGGAGCAATCCCACGGAAGGCGTACCACGTTTTTTGGCTCAATGGTCTCTGATCAGTTGAGCTCCGCTGGTGAGCTGCTACCGGTTGCATTCTATTTTCAAGACTATGCTTGAACTTACCCGACTAGTTCGCCAGGCTGCATCAACAAACCTTACTACGAAAGGGCCCCACCACCACCGCTCGACTGCTCTTGGACACTTTCGAAATGGGCTCGTTCTGAAAGTGCGCCTACTAGCGTGCATCGTTGAACATCACTAGGCGCAGCGTTCTACTTATTCAGTCGGGGAGAGTCGCCGGGTCAGACCGTTCATTCGCTGCACACGCTCGCGCAGAAGCGCGCACGGAACGCAGCAAATTGTGGGTGTATTTGAAACAAAAAAAGGAACGAACATACCTCTGCCGAGAGATTGAATACTCCCTCCAAGCTCACATTTTTGCAAATTTGATACCAGGTATGATACTACCGTCCTGAGTTTTTTAATGAAGCCGTTTTACGGGGTTCGGCAGGCTTTAGAGCGGTCTACAAGACCATTTTTGGCACCCAAATAATTCGCCAACGACGTCGTGTCGACCAACGGCTTCTGCTATAGGTTGACGGCATGTCCCCTCGTAATGTTGCAGTATATCAACACCCATCAAACTTAATCCTGTCCCGTAACTACTGTATTATAGGAGTGGGAATTCTTGCGACGATCGACCTTCTCCACGGCATGGCTGCTATTTTCTACATGCACACCTTCTACGTATCCAACCTACAGGCCCTTCTCAACGTGATTGAATACCAGGTGGGCTTTTTTCGCCAGGTGTGTGATGTGGTGCACAACGGTTGATTATGATATTCTTGAAACAAATATGGACTGGTCGTGTTTCCTTGGCTAAGGGCAGATCGACACTCCCCGGGCTCGTAAAACGGAAACAATATTTCAGGTTGATGTTGCTCCAGAGTCGCGTGATTGCGTAATATGATTGTCTGAGGGTTTATCCCCGCAAAGGTCGGTGCCATGGTGGCCGAGTCTCAGTGACGTTCGGACGCGTTCTACGGCAGAGCTAGCCCGTTTTCGCTATCAAAAGGATGGTGTCTAGATGACGGGATTCGTTCACCCAATACTGTCGGAATGTCGTTCATATTTCTTCATAGACTTACCTTCACGTAGGCCCCGGGATCATTCATCGGGTGGCCCTTTTTATGTTTTTTTGTCATGATTAGGGCCTGAGTCCCAGGGGGTGAGGGATCCTCAAGCGAAGAGCCTCAAAACACTAGGATGCGTCGTGTACCCTACTTTACGTAGCGTGCGTCCTCGAGTGTCGGTTACCCTCGAGAAGGGTCGACAGGACCCTGGTGAAGTGCGTACGAAGGCGTCTTGCATATGGACGATATTTTAATCGACGCAATGGTAAAGTGCGTATGAAGGCGTCTTGCATATGGACGATATTTTATTCGACGCAAGAAGAGTCGGAATATCCCTAAACGGTATGGCCGAGCCACTTTTTTCGTCGATCTGTTCCAGTACCGGGCAGATCCCTCAGCTGCGAATTGTCCCAAGCTTCCTCCGATTACTACAAATGCCACTCACGGCAAATTAAAATAATTGTTGTCACGACTGCGGGCCATTTAAGGATCATTCCCGGTGTCAGGCGTTGCGTTCCGGTTGGAGATAGGCCAATGGTCAGGGCTAGTTGCCGGGTGTTCAAAGCTGTGAAAGCTGCCGCAACGGGAGTGACGTGATACGCAACAAGGAACAATCTGTGTTCCGTGCGAAACACACGGTATCACGGTTCCGCTGTCGCGGCACGATGTGCGGTCGATGGGAGCTGGCTGGGGTGCTGGAGGGGAAGAATGCGACGAGCAAATGTGACACTCGAGGTGTCAACCTCGGAAGTGAATCCGAAACGCATTGTCAGCCTACGTAGTCGGACTTACCTTTGATTGCTGCATTGGAAATGGATTGAGTTGCTTCAGTTATGGAGGGATTCACGTGAAAATATTATACGTGTCTTCTTGGGCGTTTGAGCTGCAGCTTGCGGTTGCTTCGAGGCGATATGTATTCATGGTCCAGACAACTGCAATTTGGCGCTTTGTCGTTCCTGTAGACGGCATTCAATGACAAACTGTCGGGCGCGTAAGCGGTACGGCGCCATAAAACTCGCGGTGTGGTAAAGCGAACACATCGTGTACACGCCTTGCTCGAAACACACGGATGCCGAGTCAACAAGGTACTACCCGTCAGATGCATCGTACGGCAGGGACGCCCCGAGGGTTTCGCAGGCTCCTCCCTCCCCTAGGAGAGCTCTAACTGTGCGGTTCAAGACGCATGCTTGCCTCGTAGTAACAGGCGCATCACCTATTTCGTCTGGGGCTACTACAAACATCCTGACAGGCTCCTCACCTAAATAATTTCATATCTCGATACTCGCAGTAGCATCCAAACCCGGCTTTCGAAAAAATGTGTAGGCCGAACTCGATGAACCATCGCGTGGCCGACAGCGGGTGATAAGGATTAAATTTGCTGAGGACAAACGGGGGAGGATTCGGGTTGTATCTCAGCTGCGGCCAAAAAACGGTATGTGCGATAGTGCCGTTATCATGCCACGCGTAGGCGTAGTCCCCCATGTGAGGAGCTCAACATCTCACGCGAAATAGACTCCGAAAAAAATTGTTCGCGCAACCCCCGACCAACATATTTCCATGTGCGAGTCCTCAAACAAGTACAGTGGTGCACCGCTGTAGCAAATGCATACTGGTATCACGGAGCGGTTGTTGCTCACTTGAGGTGCTCAATCCCGTTCAGTAAATTATTAACCAAAACCGTAAAATTCCCTACATTGAGAGGTGAGAGGAGTGTACGATGAGGTATTCTAGGGTATTACTCGGTTAAGGATCCCCCCGTCAGTTCTAAACGTGCTGTCTACTTCTGTCGCTTGGACTACGTTTATGGCCCCTGGTTGATGGTACCGTATATATATGCATCTCTCATTCGAACGTATGCTTTGCCTGCCCGGCCATGTACCGCGTTTCCGCGCACATGCACGTCACGACCAACGAGTTCAGTACGAACAAACCTGCTCCGGAAGTGACGCTTTTGACCCGGGGTGTCTAGAGCTCATGGAGAACTTAGAGCAAGCCGAGGGCCACGTTGACGTATATCTCCATCTTCCGTTGAGCGTCTACGCGCAAGGTTCGTGGTATATGAGGGCCTTGCTTGCTGGTTATACGTGTGAGGGGTCGAGCTGGTCAACGCCCATCGCCTGCTTCGTCCACTCAAACCTCGTTTACATTTTTCCAAGCCTCCCGCGCCTCGGGCAGACAACTGATCCCTGACGTCATGATGTCGATGTTTCGGAGCAGATATGTTCCTGATCTGTATGATCCATCTCATGTCACGGGGTGCGAGTTGATAGCCTGCACTATCTACGGTATAACGTGTTTCATGTGGGTTTGGATCTGTACACCACGACGTCGTAAAACAGCAGGTTAGGATCTAGAGGATTAAGATCGCGACTTGTCTGAGTTGTGCGACATTCATCGAAGCGGGGACTGGACGGGGAACTTTGGACCAACGTACGGTTTTTTGGTGGCTTGACGTATCAGTCCAGTGTGTAAATATTTTCCAGCTTGCTATAAAATGACACAAAATCGAATCGAGTCACCCCACTCACTATACGACTGCACTACCATACGCACGGTGCCACTATACTACAGGAGTACAGTAGTCCAAAACTGCCACAGTCAGCAGTACAGACTGTAGTACTTCGAAGTACAGTTTGGCCTGGACCAGGTGTGTAGCACTCTACGATCTTGATAAGTAGTGCTTTCAGGTATCCTACTACAGGTAAATCGCACTGTGCGACTGCAATACGTACCCTTCGTACAGAAGTGGATCCGTCCTCTCTGTCCTGCCATGTGCGCAGGCATGTCCGACCATGACTCTTCGACGTTGTACTTTGGAAACGCTTCACAATTTTATCAGGTGTCATCTGCATTGTGGCCGGATTTGTTGGGGTTGGAGCTGCTTTCATCCGAAGCGAGCTCGTTGCGAAGGTATACATGCTGTCTTGGCCGACCAAGTTCTGGCTGGGGGTGTGGGCGATGCTCAACATTCGAAAGTTGCAGGTAAAGCACGATGTGGGGGAGGGCTCGACCACGGCAATCGTATGGCTCCTTCACGCCGTCTACCTTATCTACTCCTTCAAGGTGTGTAATGTAACCCTCGTCGCGCCGAGGTGCGCTGAGGGTAAAATCTCCTACGAGAAAAGCTGGAAGGTGAATGTTCTTACCAACAACAACGATACGGACAACCAGAATAGATGCGAGTATACCAGGTATACTCTTTCTGGTACTGGTACTGATACTGGTACTGGTGCTGGTACTGATACTGGTACTGATACTGTTACTGATATTGGTACTGATACTGATACTGATACTGATACTTGTACTGGTACTGGTACTGGTACTGATACTGATACTGGTACTGTTACTTGTGCTGGTACTGATACTGGTACTGGTACTGATACTGGTATTGGTACTGATACTGATACTGATACGTGTACTGGTACTGGTACTGGTACTGATACTGATACTGGTACTGGTACTGGTGCTGGTACTGATACTGGTACTGATACCGATACTGATACTGGTATACTGGTACTGGTACTGATACTGATGCTGGTACTGATACCGATACTGCCACGACAGGGGCGGTAGTTTTTTTACATCTTTGGTTGTGACTGACGGCGCTCCTCGTTTGAAGAGGTGCTCAAATTTCGTGGGAATCCCGTTTGTTTGTGCTTTTCCCTATTATTCTCATTATTATTGTTTGTAGAAAAAAGAAAAGGTTTAGCAATCTGGGAGAAGGGATCTTTAGTGATGTTTTTGACTTGAAAAATGTGTAGCGTGGTCTGCACTTCGGAATCGTCTTCCGCAACTGAGAAATTTCCTGGTTCGATGCAAACGCGGCGCAGCCACGTTTATGGCGAGTTCTGGCCCGTTTCGGCTGCGGTTTGGGGTCAGGGTTAGAGTTAGGGTTAGGGTTAGGGTTAGAGTCAGGGGTTGGGTTGGATCTTCGCCCGTGCCTTGATCCCAACAGGAACCAAAACATCCGAACAGCCTATCAACCCAAAGATCCCTTCTCCCAGATTGGTAAAGGTCCTCTGTCCTGCAGTAGGTACTAAAGATAGACGGACCTTCTCGGGTGGGGCGCCCGGCTCAGAAAACACAGACCGGGTACATACTGGTACTGGTACTGGCACTGGTACTGACTCATCCGACGGTACGGGTTGTACTTTTAGGCCAGTTTTTTTTTTCGGACCGGCTGAGCCCCCCTTGATAAAGCACCTGCTATTAATAGTATTGGTTTAGGACTAGCGCACAGATTTGTTGGTCGGTTTCCGTGATCAGACTTCTTAACAGTCAGCCATGTTTCGGGTAAGATATTGAGCTTCTCATGTGAGTCCAGAAGACTAGACGCTACCCCTACCGTGGCATTGCAATGGTGTAGGCGCGTACTACGAAAGGTGTTCTTGCCATTTTACGTCCAACGCGCCACCAGGGTGTTTATTAGTGATCGCCCTCTCCTGAACTCGAATCGAGAAAAATTTCATCGGGTTTCCATTTTTTTGGGTTGGACGCGGGCTAAACGGTAGACAAAGGGTAAGACTCATCGCACGGTATCATAAGTGCGGGCCACACCTCTTGGCTCGTCTCTTTTCGTGCCGGTTGAGCTCGTCGAAGGAGAGACTACTGCCCGTGTGTACCGGATACGAATGATATTTCAAAACGGTTGATTTATTTAAAAACCATAGATAGATACTGTGGTAAATAGTATGAATGCTGGCTGGTTTGCGTGAATATATATTTTGAAAGTTCGTCATGTTCCGGATGATGAGGTACTGAGCTTCTCGTGTAAAGAAGCGTTCTACGATAGAGGTTCACCTTAATTTTTCTGGGGCTCCTCACTTAACCCCTTTAGAACCGCAGTCCCATTTGGGGACAAAACTACTTGAAATTTGACTGGTTTGTCCCCAGAACGGGACTGCGGTTCTAAAAGGGTTAAGGAGCTACATACCTCGCCCCAAAACTGACTTCAGCAAAAACCAAATTGCGTCGCGGCGAACAATCCCTTGGCCCGAGTCTACCAAACGTTTTTTTTTCGAAATCAACAATGGCATTCCGACGATTTTTAGGTTAAGGAACCCCCTCATTCACAAAACAAAATAGCGGAAATGTGCTACCTTTATCTTAGAACTGGTCTAAACTGAGCTCATTTATTATGTCACTCCCCTCTACATACCACGGTAATACCCACAACACTAAACGGTTCCACTTTAAGGAGTGTGATGCCACTATTTTCGCTAGCCATTATTTTCACTACCGCCTTTCTTTATAGGCCACAATCGGCCGAGTGATCAACTGGCTCTGTTCAGAATTTCGAACCTCGTCACACGCCTCATTCGAAACTGGACTGGCTTACGTTTTGGTAGGTGACAATTATGTTTTTCGCGGCTTCTATCGCGAAGAACGCAGAAGGATAAAAGCGCAAATTGAGGCTTCAAAACAACAGAGCTGTTTGTCACGCAGCGGAGAGAGTGGCTGAAAATATATATCGAAAATACAAGTGACGCCCCTACCGTGCCGTAGCACTGCTTTTCTGCTGGAGCAGTGCGCATTTTGGCCGAGCATTTCTGGCTGACGACTACAGGGAACCACGTCCCCAAATCGTTGGAATACAGCACACCTAGTACAGATCCGATCCCATTTTCGTGATCTACATATTTTGGGGCAGATAGATCCTTGATGTACAGGGATCAGCGGGATCTACTTATTGTTTGCTGTATAGGATATGTGCGATCTAGATCCTATCTATGTATACGTTTGCCTGGGTGGGATCTGTATGATCTAGACCCAACATACATGTTTCGCCAGGTGGGATCTGCATAATCTGCGTGATCTGCACATGTTCGCCAGGTGGGATCTGTATGCTCACATGTTCGCCAGGTGGGATCTGTATGCTCTGCGTGATCTGCACATGTTTCACCAGATGGGGTCTGCATGATCTAGATCTTGCATACATGTTTGTCCGGGTACGATCTGTATGATTTGCCTGATCTGCACCTGTTTGCCTGGTGTGATACTTATGACCTGCGAGGTCTGGATAATATATGCCCGGAGGGATCTGTATGATCCAGATCTTTCATACTGGTACATGTTAGGGTGGGTGGAATCTGTATGATCTAGATCATACATACATGTTTCGCCAGGTGATATCTGCAGATCTGCGTGATATGCGCGTGTTTCAGAATATGGGATATGTATGATCTGCCTGAACTGCACATGTTTGTCGGATGAGATCTTGGGATCTGCATATCATTGATCAGCACATGTTTCGCCGGGTGGGATCTGTATATATACTGTGCACAACTTTTACGTATCTATCTGTGAAAAAGGATCTAGATTATCTAGATTGTGATCTGTCCTAGGGGTGGAATAGAGTTATTGATAGTTCATCCTGTAGTTACCGCTGTGGTTACTCCTGGGGTTATTATTGTCGCTGTTGTGTTGGCTGTTGTTGTAGTTGCGGTGGTGACTGCTGTTATATCTTTTAGAACCGCTGTCCCGTTTTGGGGACACACTACTTGATATTTGAGTGGTTTGTCCCCAAAACGGGACTGCGGTTCTAAAGGGGTTAATGTGGTGTTTGGCGCGAGCTCCGCCAGGGGTAGTACCTCTTGGCAAGAAACAAAATCTGACTGACGCGGTTCCTCAACGGAGTCGCTTCTACTGCCCGACCCAACACCGTTGAGTTTCTCTTGTTCCACAGCGAGTGGAACGATATCTACGAGACAGATAGTCCGAGGGAGGTACGCGCCCGTTTCTTTTTCTCAAAATCAGTTTTTGGGTGCCTTAGTCGTGACTTATTAATAATGTCAGGAGTACCAACGACTTCATATTAGTATACTATTAATAGTTACTTACTGATGATATGGTATTATAGTTGTATTCATAATTACTTACCTAGTACCCTACCAATGACTCACGCTCATGAATTACTAATAGCAGACTATGGTTTGATGGTTTATGGATACCATTCATAATTGCTTCCTACCAGGTATTACCTAAAGTACTCTTACGGAGGAACATACATAGTAAACAGGACCTACGGTACACACAAAAACCTAAATATTTACCCATCTCTTTCCCACAACATTTGGTCCTATTTACCATGGTGATAGCGTATTGATTTACTATTGTTAATGTCACGGGGGACCATAGAAAACTGGATCGAATATTAAGAGTTAAAATACCGAAATATAAAGATTTTAGTGTGTACCATGTGTGTGTGTTTTTCGCATTAAATCGTTCTTTCTACCCGTCGACATCCGGCACAACCAGTGTCCGTGCCGGTTCTTCAATCCTCGAAGAGATACACGTGCTGTGGTCACGAAGCTACGCCACAGAGATATATATATATATATATATATATACCATGTTGCCACGCATGCAGTAAGCACAGCAGTGGGCAATGCAATGCAATATCATCATACTAGGTACGACACAGGCACGACATACCATACACATTCTATGAAATAGAGAAACGAAAGGAAACAATCAAAGAAGACAAATCGAAAAACAAAATGGGAAAAAAAACAAACACACAAACTAGAAGAAACAGTATAGGTCCTACTAACTATGGTCCCCCGTGATAGTAATAGAAGAATGGAGCTCCTCCGCGTGGAGTATCATGGCAAAAATGGCTCCTGCCTCCATGACTCGATCCTTGTAGAACCGCAGTCCCGTTTTGGGAACACACTACTTGAACTTTGACGGGTTTGTCCCCAAAACGGAACTGCGGTTCTAAAAGGACTACAAAACTTCGTTTTACAGCAGTTTACGTCATATGTCTACCATGTATAGGCCACCCCCTTGTTCCTCGGGTAAGTTCTATTTTTCTTGTTGCCTTTCTCCAAGACGTAAGATTACTACTGCAATATTAATGAATTGCTAATCGTACTGTTCTTAACAATGGCTTACTGATAGCATAAAGCTCCTCGTGCGTAAAACGTCTTGCAAAAAAGAGAGATTGGGCAACCTCACCGTGGTACCACACGCTCCGCATTACAAAACTTTATGCACTACCGCTATGCTGTTCGTTTCATGCCAAATACGTGGTATTTTTCCCTTGCACTCCAGGCGTACAACTTTTACTCGAAGGTATTTTTTTCGATGAGTTGCTTAACCCCGCTGTTAATACTGAGAACGCCTCCCAGAAGCTAGATCCTGCTCCTGACTGTTACAACGCTTACCGCAGGATGGGTAGGCGATTGGTGAACCGTTTACGTAGCCCAACGTACTACCTGGTATGATCTAAAAAAATGGCGTCGACGGCAAGACATGCATCGTTTGGAGTGAACTCTAATAATCATGTTCACCATGAAAACGCCTTTGAGAGAAAAGGGAATTCCCCATGTCAAGAACCCGATATAATAATGCTCTTCCTGGGTCCCCAGAGATTTTGAAGCACTTCGGACATGTCATTTGCGGCTACGTACGAAAATCAAAGACCCCGCTGTTCAGGAGGTGGGGTGAGTGTTATGAGGCCCAGGTTCGGCATGCGATCGATAGACCATTACCAGTAACCCAACGGGAGGAGACCTTAACAAAAGGCGTCTATCGACAAAACATGGGGCGTTGGTACTGCTTTTGAATCTTCTTACGTCCGCCATGAAAACGCGTTTCAACGAAAAGTGAATCTCCTCATCATGTCCAAATCTGATAACAAAAGCACTCTTCCTGGGTCCCCAGAGACAGTTAAAGAACATCGAACTACTGTAGGTACGTGCGGCTCCATAGAAAGACCAAGGACCCCGCTGGTATGCGGGGGGGGGCAGTGCTATACGGCTCACAGTAGATTGGGTAGGCGATTGGTTAACCTTCTTTCTAGCAGCCCAACGGACTAAAAACCTTAACATACCGTTTCAGACATTGGGGGTACCGTATCCTCCTTTTTTCATGTTTTGTCTGAGGTGTGGATGTGCTTCAGTTATCGTGTGTACTACTCTTTGCTTGTGCTTTGTTTTTACCGAGGTATTTCTTCCACTCCAGAGTTATTTGAGCCTGTCCTGCGACCACGGATTGCATTGCATTGTGGCGATGAGCTATTGTGAGAACAACAACGACCACCACAACAACAACAACAACAACAACAACGACATAACAACAACAATCCCTTCTACATACTAGGGGATAGATGTTTGTTTTCGTTATCCTGTTGATGTTCTCCTTTATTTATTTGCGGACTCTGGTATCAAACATTGGGGAGATGCTGCGGGCCCAAACAATGTGCTGGGACGGATCTCAGCCGGCATACAAGCAAACGAAGCAGCAACTTGCATCATTCCCATTCCTCACGGAGGCGCGCACCTGTATACCGGGCAAGCTGCTAATAAGTGGGCGCTCCACTGGCCATATGCGGGGTAATAACCTAATCGTACCTGGGCGTCATTTCGTAGTGCATCCGTTAAAGGTCGTGGCAAAAACATGAACTACATGTTTTGCACATCATCTGCCTCTTACTCTCGTCCTCATACAATGCTTGTTTTCTTCTTCTATCAATGTGTGTTGGTGTCCCGTTTGCCAGGTATCTTGGTCTTACTACAATATCAGGCGAGGCCACGAGCAGAGTGCCATCAGCAGCGCTTCGACAAATGATATTGCGCGCGAGGAGGAAGACATGATCGAAATGAGCAATAGCGTTTGAATGGGCCCCAGAGCCATGCCACATCAAGACCCGAGGACAGCCTCCGAGTACAATATATAATCGAGCTTTTCAATCAGAACAACACACACGACATCTATACGTGACATACATCTACAGCAGTGTTTGATGTACTGCTGAAATATTTACCGGTGCACGGCAGTGTCCGAGTAGAACAAGCAAGGGTGGCAATGGACTTCGTGTCTGTATTTTCACGACTGGCCTCTTTTTTCGAGTTTTCTGTGATTTACTCGCCGGGTCAATTATTTCATTCGGTATTGGGGATGACAAAACCACACCAGTAGTAAGTATCATCTAGCCGCTGCTCGATACCACAGGGTTACCTGGTACAACCCAGCTCGCACTTACAGTGCTTGGCTCGCTTTGGGGTGCCACCTAGAATGCTCACCGTTATCCGCCAATTCCACGACGGCATGCGAGCATGCGTGCGGCTGGATGACGGCGAGTGCTCAGATATGTTCGACGTGAAACAGGGCCTACGGCAAGGGTGTGTGCTCGCGCCATTGTTGTTCAACATGTTTTTTACAGCGGTGCTGCCTATGGCGGAGAAACGTTTCGCTGCTGATAAAGCCATCACGGACAGCTTGGTGCAACTCCAACAAAAGCAGGAGAAGAAGAAAAAGAAGAGGGGAAAGGCACGGGTCGGGCACGCCGACGGACAGGGGAATGATAAAGAGGCCCAGACACTGTGGGCTATGCTCTATGCTGACGATGCAGGCGTAGTATCGACATCACCCAACGGCCTGGAGAGGATGATGACGGTGATCGTGTCTGCATGTGCCGCTTTCGGCCAGACGGTCTCGGAGGCCAAGACGGAGATAATGTGTCTGCAGACGAAAGATGGGGGGAACGTACCGTTCACCGTTACCGCCGCCGGCCAAGTGTACAAACAAACGACCGAGTTTGTGTATCTGAGTGGGGCTATCAGCGCAGATTGGACGGGCAGAAGTGTCGAGGTAACGCCTCGACTCCAGAGGGCATGGGCATGCTTCGGACGGTATAAGATGGAAATTTATGACCGCCCGGGTGTGCGCCTACGCCTGAAGGTGCGAATGCTGAGAGCCGAGGTGATCGAAATGTTGCTCTACGGTTGCGTTACCTGGAGCCCGTGATTACGGTAGGCTACGGGAGGTCCACCACAAGATGCTCCTCCGATGCATCGGGTGGCGACAACGAAAGCGCGAAGACCACATTCTATCCTATGCTAGCGCGCTTCTCTGGACAAACTCTGAGAGCGTGGAGACGACGGTGCGCAGACGTAGGCTCTTGTTTGCGGGCTTTGTGACTCGCATGGGAGAGGAGCGTCTGTCGAAGAGGGCGATGTTTGGGGAGATGGTTGGGGGTAAGGGCTACTCCGGAGGACAGGAGTGGGACTGGATGGCGTACCTTGAGGAGGACCTCAAGAAGTTCGGCATCAAGCTCGAAGGGTGGCGCGAGGCAGCACAGAAAGCCGGCAGATGGTTCCGACGGGTCGAGGAAGGGGCGGAGGCCTTCATGCGGAAATGGCATACAGATGAGAAGGAGGCATCGGCAGAACGGCATAGAATAGCTGCAACAACGACCACAGCCGTTGACGCCAACGCGAGTGTGCAGAATGGCAGGGAAGAGGGGGGGGGCAAAAGGGGGACGAGGGGGAATGGCGGGGGGGGGGGGGGGGGAGGCGGTCTGCCCAACAGACTGAAGCCTGGTTATGGACATCATCGTCATGATGCACTCCCTTCTTTGGGACCCAAGTAACTAGCATGGTGCCATCTGGGCAACTTTGCGTGTCTGTATGCTCCAGTGCCTGCCTTTCGTATTTTCTTTCCCCCCCGCCCGTGATTATCGCTTTTTTGTCCCTTCTTTTTTTTCATTTTTCTTTCATTCCCGTTTGTACCTCTTTGTGTATTTGTTAGTATGGTCCGTTTTGCCTTTTTTTTTGCGTTTTGCTATCTGCTTCTGTTTTTGTTTTGTTTTGTGTTTTTTGCTTATTAGCTTCATCCTCTTTTTTAGGTTTTTGTCTGCTATTAATAGTCTCCTTTTTGCTTCCCTGGTGTCCGCAGTGGTGGAGTGCGTATGCTTGTTTTTTGTTTTTGCCTCTGTTTTTACTTGAGGTATTTTTTTCCACTCCAGAGTTATTGGAGCCTGTCCTGCGACCACGGCCTGCATTGAATTGTGAGTTAATGTGAGAACAACAACAACATGCGGTAGGCTGTACAAGTCGCCACATTATGTGTTGTACGCACTATTGATGGGGACCATAGTTAATAGGACCTATGGTTTACATAAAAACCTATATATTTCACCATTTTTACGAACAATATTTAGTCCTATTAACTATGGTCCCCGGTAACACAGTAATATAAGGTCGATACTGATGATATTCGTACGACTTATTCGGCTCGTACGGACCTCAGATACTGAAACTCACCATATCACCCGGGAAATTAGGCGATAAATCACATCCACCACACCGTACCATCACACTATACCACCAACATATCATATCACATACCGTGTTTTTCCATGTAGCATATCAAACCGTACCATAATATCATACCAGCAACATACCGTATCAACATACCGTGTTCTTTTTCTATATAGTATATCAAACCGTGCCATCATACCAAATTAACATGATATATCACAGCAAGCACACAAAAACATACGTTGAAAGTGCAGGGTGATGCGGTGATACGTGCGGTGGAGGTGCAAGGTGGTGAGCTGATGACTGAGGAGGTAAAGGTGCAAAGGATGAGCAATGCCATCAGGGAGCACGATCTCCCCGAACACAAAAGCAGCAGCAGCTGGAGGGTGCTAGAACTGGGGTTGGGAAGGCTTCCCTCCTTTTGCACAAGACTTAAAAAGGTTTCGTTGGCCTGCCCCCGGTGCGCATGATGGGACAGCAGCCGCCACGGCAACAGCCGCCCCAGCAGTCACATCTGCAACCGCAGCAGCAGCAGCAGCAGGGTCAAGTGGGTCCGCTCAGCGCGTGTTACGATCACCCGGAAGAACAACAGCAGCAACAGCTAGCTGGAGGGCGCTGCAATTGGGGTGGGGAGCAGCAGATGATATCGGGTTGAATCCAGAGTGAATTTTTGCTGCGAGTAGGGATCCCCTAGCAAAGGGTATCCGCTGACTCGCAACAGGCGATCATATTTGCCTTGCGCGATCCTCAACAGGCTTACGTGATACCTCCTCAAAACCTAAGTTCAAAACAGTTTAACAACATGATATCCAGTATCACACTTGGGTTATATTCATGTTGTGGGAGTCCTCAGTGTAATTTCGAAAGAAGAAAATACAGACAACCACTATATATATCGCATCCTATCAGTACATACATGTTGGCGGCACATACAATACGTACATGGTGGGGGTCCCCTAAGGCCGTTGGGGATCTCTTAACCCTATTAGGACCCCAGCCCCGTTTTGGGGACAACCTACTTATAATTAGAGCGAATTGTCCCCACATACATATCGGAGAGCGGTGCTAAAGGGGTTAAGCTTGTTGGGGATCCCGTAAGGCGAGAGGGGAAACCTGTGGGAAAAAAATCCCCCAAGGGAAGTTTAGACCCTCTAAGGAGAGAGGGGATGACCTAAGGTGAGAGGGGATCTCGTTAGACAAAAGGTATCCCCTCGCCACTACACACCTGGCCACACCAAACATGAAGTTCCTTCTTCGAATACGAGTACACTGTACCTCGTACAAGGTACGCCTGAAGGGGAAAAATATGGTTTGGAAGATACTGGCGGAGACACATGACCTTCATTGAAAGGGCGTTTTGTAGTAGCGTGCTATTAATAGATAGCATGAGGAGACGCCGACTATACGCACGTGGTATGTATATGCCTCAGGTCTCACGGGGTGTTTGCATGATTGACGTTCGAGCGACTTATGTGTCCTTACCAGTAGATTACAGCTAGTTGAAGCCAGAGGGCACTTCTTCTGCCTTCAAGTATCGCTGCCCCATATCTCGCTCCGTCTCTCTTCCTCGGTTCCCTCGCCTCATCGAGCTAGCTTCGCACGAAAGCCCCCCCCGTCATTACCGATCAAGTCAGGTCCCTACACCACCAATCAACCTCCGGTGAATTCTTGCACTATTATCACGACTCATGTTGTGTTGCCTTGTCGGTCTTGTTGTTGGTGTGTTCGGTGATAATTTATAATCTATGTTTTGGCGTTGTGGCTGTGTCCTTTTGTTGTTGCTATTGATGTTTCGTGTTGTTGCGGGTGAGTCTTGGATTTGTCTACCCTTCTTTTGTATCATTGCCGATCAAGACAGGACTTCCCACCGCAACGATCAAGCTGCCTCTTCTTTTTGTCTTCTTTCCGTCGGTAAGGACGCGGGGATCTCTTTGACAAAGTCAATCCAACGCTACTTACTTGCCGTTTTGTCTGCCCTCGTGTGTGTTTCGTAGCACAATCGACGTGGTTCATGACTGCTTAATAAGGTCGGCCACGATGTAATGAGTTGATGTGTTTTTACATTTCGTCCGTCTACCTTGCACTGTGCCGTGGTGCAGATATGTCCCGCACGGCCATGGCGGCTCTCTCGACATTCTACATTGCGATCGACACGACAGGCGGCTCGCAAAAATGTCCGGAGGATTACAACAACTTGTTCGAACCACAACTTCTGATCCCTACTTGACTGCTCGCGGGTTAACCTCATTCCCGAAAAATCCCACAGCATCATTGACGACCTGAGCTTTGGGGGGGGGGGGGTGGGCTTTGGTGCGTGTGTTCTTTTTTTCCGCGTTTGCGGCATCTAAGTTGTGGCCGCTCTGCAGGAGCCTCACCCGCTGCTTGTGTAAAAACAAGGGTTGCAAGGCATAAGAGGAGCAACCGCGTCCCCGAACAAATCGTAGATTTAATTTCTCTTACAAGTATCACCCGCGCAAGGGTCTACGTTGTCGACGGACACGACAGACGGCTCGCGACAATGCCCGTCTGCACGGAAATACTCTATCACGGGCCGCGATCCAGCCCTCGCGTTGTTGGTGTCAGCTATTTTGTTTGAATAAGATGACGCCGGCTCCAGGTCAACGGAGCAGAGAAGGCAGCAGAGCGGGGGCTTCGAAGTCTCCGTAGATGTGGAAGAAGTGTAGCAACCGCATGGTTCGCACTTGTAACAACAACGACAAGGAGGCGCCAAGGCGTTTGTCAAACGATATTCGTACCCTAATCCTATAGTGAGGGGAATCTATTTTCCTTTTTGTGCCAGAAATGCTACGGGAAGGAGTGCCACGGGAGATACCGTAGATAGACTCGCTTTTGTGACGGGAAGAGTCGAGAGTCGTAGTTTTCAGCCGGAAACACTTTATTCCCGGAAAGGGACTAGACCTTTTCCGGTGTTGAATGTTGCCAGGACGGGAACGCAAGGTATTTTTCAGCCAGCAAGCACTTTCTACGAGATGGGGTGGCACGACAGTAGTAGGTGGCCACAAGAGACATCTCTGCTTGACGGGGAGGGCCGGTCAGGGAAGTATTTTATGGGCGGCGAAGGTGAAACGATCTTCAGGCGGGAAGCGTTTATTTTTTACGGGAAGGGATGGTCCTTCATGGTGGAAAAGAAGGTACTGAAATAAATGGAGGGGGGAAATAAACGGGGGCAAATTCCGCATGTTTTTTATTTTAAGAAAGTGGGATAGCAAAGACGACACTGTTGCTCCGCGGAGAAGGGATCGGATACTGTTTTCGTCGACTGGAACATGACGTGGACAAAACCTGCAGGTCGGAATCGACTCACAGCAAACACTTCTGTCACGCACGGTGGCGTGATATGGGCAGTGCGCGGAGAAGATTCATACTGCTGTGACCCATGCGGCGAGGGGAGTCCTCACCCTGTGAATGCTTTGGAAAATACCGGGTGGGTTTCATGGAGCACTCCGAGATTCTGCGGGTACCATATGACATACCATAACTTCCCAAACCAAGTCCCTTGGAAAATGGGGAAAAAAATGACGGTGCTTCCCGCAGGTCTCACAGAAATCCCACGAGACATCCCTTGGGATATTGCGGGATGATACGTTCTACGATAGAGGTATCACATTCGAGAGGAAAGCATTCTGAATCATCACGGCGTCCTTACCGGCTGCCATTTGCAGGATGAGTATGTAACAACTTGTGATTGTATTGTTGGGCGTATTGTGTACACGTGCGAGATGCGTGTAGCAGCACTCGTATTAATGTGTGGTCCCCGTCGAATTCCGCATCATGCCTTGGGAGAACATGAGAGCCTAAGCAAAATTAGGATACATCTCTGTAATGGAACACCTTGGATAACGGGAAGTCCCTCAAAAACTCGCTATACCCCACGGGATGGCGTGGCAATATCGCGGGACCCCGTAAGATCCAATTTATGTATCGTTAGAATAGCCCTGTGGCCCACCATTACCTAGCCGCGGGAGGATGATGGAGTTTCGAGTGGGAGGGTCTCCACGAGAATCGACGGGGTCCCATCGGGAACAGGACAATTTCCCAAGGAATTCCTTGGTTTTCCCGAGGGGACCCTCAGTGGGATCCCACGATTTCCATCTATAATTATGTCGGGATTCAACTGAATTCCACTCAGGCTTAGATATAGTTCCACTGCACTCCGTTGAAACCCACGGGACTTCCGTCGGGACACAACCGGACCCCACGGGGATACATATAAACTCCGCGGGATTTTGCGGGAGTCCATGGGCTGCCCTCGTATTAAGGAGGTGGTCGCCCCGCGAGAACGCCTTGTGGAGTTCCACAAATTTCGCACGGATGTTTTACAGGGTCACGTGGGATCCGACACGTCAAATAGAAAAATGCTATCACAGCCTCCACAAGTGTCATACACGCTATATATATATAATGCGTGGAGCTTCCTCATTTCGTTTGAGGTATATGGAGTCCAAACGTTGTTGTGGTGTAGCGAGGCCATAATATGGGAAGTTCCGTGGGAAATCCCGTGGAGTCTGCGGTGACATTTGTTGATCCGTTGTATACTGTGTGATTCCCATGGCAAATACGATGGATAGAAATCTAACGAGGACTTGGTAGGAGTCCAATGGCATCGCGGCATCTGAAGTGGCCTAGAGGGTATCACGGGGGCTCTGCTGTCACGGTTTCGAGCCGCATCTTAGGAGACTTCACGGAATCCCATTCCGTGCAATGTCAAGGAAACCCTCGCACCTGAGGACTCCTGGGTTTCCATGTAAAACTTTTGTCGATCATGCTCAAGAGGAAGACAGCTGTTCGACCTAAGAACATTTCTACTGCTATGACGGGGGAACGTAGTAAGTAGAACCTACGGTACACACAAAACACTTTATATATTTCCCCACTTTTAATATTAATGAAAAGTTTCGGCCCTATTTACAATGGCACCCCGTAATAGTACTCTACTGCACCAGCATTATTATTATTAAAATAATATATGCGGGTGGAAGGGAAATGAGGAATGTTTACATCAGAGAATCGACAATAATAGGTAAGATGCTGCACATATGTCATGCAGGACAAAAGAGACACCATGACGTCTGCCCACAGTATCGGCTCCGCATGCCGATACAATCGGGCGTGCTTCCAAAGCTTTGACTCGTACGGTAATAAACTCTACCAGGTACCTGTAGTGTTCATGGTGCACGTCGTTGTTTCGGAGTCACATTTGTTGTTGGTTGTGCTGCTGGCGCTTGGACGCAGGCGCCGCGAGTTTCCCCCTCAAGAGTTCATTTATTATTGTTGATCTGTTTTTTTTTGTTTTCGGTAGGCCGCTTCAAAATTATCCTGCGATAGCGTGCTGCGCGTCGGTGGCTGGCAGTTACTTTCGTCATTTCTTCATCATTTCGTGTTTTTTAAGCGACTAAAACAAGCATGCCTAGTCCATTTTGTTTTCAATGTTTTTTGTAGGCAGGCATGCCCAGAGCATGGGCCTTGCTTATTTGCTGATTTAATCCATGTAATTATTGGGCCGGATTTGAAGTCGATTGAAATCCCCCTTTACGCACGTTCGCAGCTTTAGTCCCGGAAATGTTGGAGATTGTTATTATTGTCGCCTCAAAAAGTGTCGAAATTCGTGACATTACAGCAATTAATAACTAGAGTTGTTTCCGCTTCTCGTGGTACCAAGTAAGTCGCAGTAGTAGTAGTAGTAGCAGGAAATCACGATAGACATGTTTTCGATCCAATTGAGTCGAAGTGATTACGAACGGGGATTGGATCGCAAAAATGTTTTTCGACCCAATCTGGGGTTTCGTGCTAGACCCAGCTATATTATCCCGAAAGTGCGCACGATGGTTTCCTGCAACTGGGCGCCTGGAGAAGCGGGAAACAGCCCCGGACACATACATTAACATGCTGGAAAGTGGTTCGACTTAATCTGAGGCGAGAAGTATCAATTTCGCGCATTTTCGGGACAAAGCGTCATGTGATGTGCTCGAAATAGTTTTTCAACAGAAGAACGCGATTTCAACCGCGATACAATCATATCCTTCATCTAAATTAAAGATTGAATTAGGCCACACCAAACGATATACTTTTTTTTTTTTTTTTTTTTTTTTTTTTTTTTTTTTTTCCATCCCATTCATTATCTTCGCACATCTTCTTCTCTCTCTCCTTCCAACTCGTAACTCAGATCCGGGGTCACATAGCAGGCTCTTCTCCCCCCTTCCCGCTACGGTACGTGCCTTCATTTTTATCGCGAGAAGATTTCAGCCTTTTCTTCCCTCGTCGACTCGCATCGAATTGTGCCTACCCACGCTGCAAGGCGCTCTCAACAATTGAATCCCTTTTTTTATTTTTGCAAATAAAGTCAATGTCCGACCCTCCTAGGGCTCGAACCCGGGACTCAAACAAGTAGAATTCGAGGTTAACCACTTGAACCACCGGGGCGACCGGCTTACACATACATATAGTTGTATGTCTAATAATAGTATTTATTTAGCATGCCAATTAATTGTAAATTTAAATAGAAGCCTATATAATATATATACTAACGATATTTGGTCCTATTTGATTAAATCGTCCTTACTATTATACCCAGCTTCATCAGTACACCTAGTGTCCGTCCTGAGTCCTCATCCTTGAAAAATACATATTAATATGCCGCGATCAAACAAAAAGGATTTTCAATCCAAGGGTAAAGCTGGTGAAGTGCCAGCAGCGTACCGGGTACGAGAACTCAGCGACACAAACGAGACGAGAAAATAAGAACAAAAATGCAATAAAACAAAATAAATACTACCTGGTATATATATTATAGGGTCCCCCGTATGATAGTGTTCTTCTTTCGGGAAAGTTAGGAGTGATCCATGTTGAAGATCATGCTGCATATTATTGTCGGATGGCAAAAGAAATAATAATACTAGTGTATGGACAAATCGTATGGGTTCTACCATTAATTACCATACGCGTGCGATAAATGCCTTAGAAGTAAGTGCTATTGTACCCAGTATGTGGGTTTAGGTATGCTAACCAGTACCATACACACCATACTTCGTATAACAAAAAGTAAAAAGCTTGACCCTTTTAGGACTGCAGTTCCGTTTTGGGGACAAACTACGTAGAGTTTGAGTGATTTGTCCCTGAAACAGGACTGCAGAGCTAAATGGGTGTAGCGAGCCGTGTGCTACGGCGGTAGGGAGGCTCTACCCCAATTTGTACTCCTGCGTTAAATGGGGAGAGTATAGCTTCTTGCCTCCGTACACGAGGCGTGGTATGCTTATTCAATATTGATCACAGAGTTTTATACAATCCCATCACGGCACATATCGCGATTAGAAACGAAAAGTAATCATCCCGCCGACCGCCTCTGAGTGGTTGGGAGAAGACGATCTACAGGTAGGTGTGATACCGCTGCCGTAGCAGGAGTGTGCAACACAAGGCCTGCATGATCAAAGAGGCAACCCCGTTAGAGTTTATTGCGACGCTCACCCACACCAACTCCTTGTTTTCAGGCGTGCACATGCCTGGTACCAGGTACCAGGTATTATTTTACTGCATACATACCCAGTGCGTGAAAAATGTACCTAGTAATAGTACTGTGTATTGAAACTTGAAATCATACTTCAGAATTTCTCGTGATGCTAATAAGTACCGGTAGTCGTTTACGACCTGACCCACTGCCAGCACGAAACCCGCAGGCCACTCCAGTTAGACTAAGCTATACAACTGAACTACTCAGGAAGATACACGTATATACTGTGTTATCCCGCTCCTTCCGCCCGTCTCCACGTGTCCGTTATCCTATGCATTTCCCCGCCATCTTGTTGTTCTCATAAAAAAAAGCATGCATTAAAATGTTTTGAAAAATAGCAATACCACTGCAGCACTCGTCCGACGTTTTATTTTTGGTGTAGTAGTTACAAGCTATCTACTGCAGCAGTATATGCCCGCGGTGCGGGCTGCTGCGGTTTCCTCTCCCTCCTTGCCAGAGCTAACAGGGCGGCGAGCTTCTGACTCTCTCAGCGGGCCTAGTTGTTTGGGGTGCTGCGTGCGAACATTCAGCCGGGCATGGCGAGCTACGCGCCTGTTGCCGTAACCGGCGCTGACACCCAAGGACCGCAACAACACAAGCTGCCCGAGGGAAACGGCTTCAATGGCAACGGAGGCGTGAGGAGGGAGTGGTGGTGGCAGACCGGACCTGTTGATTCGTGAGTTATCACCACACCTCTCTGCTTACATCTGACGTTACACCCAGTTCAGTGTGAATTAATCCATTCATAGTGTCATGAACGTTTTGGCAAGGAAGTTGAGACATCTGCCGTAGAACGAACGAAGACGAAATTATCGCCGGTGTACTTTCGAGCTGTTTACCGCCATGCAAGTGTGTAGCCGAGGTCGAGTCTATCGTTGAGGATTCTAGCTTTGAGTGAACGATCGCTACGGTATGGGGCGGCACTTTGCAGTCCCTTGATCTTCAGCCGATCAGAGACGTTTTCGGGTGAGAAGCTACCCTAATAGTTTGCAGTTTTGATAAGCTGTGCTTGTTGCTTTGGCGAAGTTCACGGCCTCGAGACTGTCCCAAAAAACAACTTCGCGTCTTAGGTTTAGACGGGTACGGAAGCACTCGCCCCAGCGGTCTGCAGTCATGCACTGAAAATGATGGAACCATATCAACCACTATTATTGCAGGCCAACCAAGTCCCGCGAACGCTTGCCTCTACATCGTGCCCCGGCTACACCCCCTCCTGGATGTCTATCTGTCTGGGTGCGGTCTTACCCTTTGTTGTCCCCAACACCTTCCTGTAGGTTGCTGCCAAGCTTGTTCAAAATCGGAAAAATCACCCCTTCCTTGTGCCCGGCAATAAATAGTTATTCTGTGTCATACGCTTGACTAAGCGAGGCATTACACGTTTGCTACCTCGGACAGATAGGTGTTATGTGCTCTGCCATGACTGCTCACAACCCCATCGATGTAAAAAATGGTCACACGGATTAAACGGATACTAAATCTCCACATACACACTCACCATTCTACAGCCCTCGACTCTGTTGTTTCGCAGTGGTTATAACATGCCTGGTCCTCGAAAACTGTGCCACCTCGACGCTTGTTCTCAAACAAACGGTTTATATATATATGACCATGTCAACGCCTATTATTATTAAGCAACGTTCGTGGACTTGCTGCCGGCTAACCTTTCCGTTCCCGTCTACTCTGAACTTGTCGCACACGAACATATCGCTGCTGGGCCGACATCTGACTACATCGTTCAGCTGTTGCTGCTGCTGCTCTTTGCGCACAGGTGTGTAAGCTCATGCGAATCATACATACATTTGTTTGGTGTACCACACAGACAGTGGGAATTGAGCGCGTTTCGCTGTTTCGATGTTTTTAGTTCGTGGATGCACCCGTCTTTCGTATGAAGATCTGTGTTTGCGGCGTAGAGGTAACACCCCTTGGCTCGGCTCGTCAGCTGTGGGCCAGTCGTAAGATTTCATATATTATTACGGGGGACCATAGTAAATAGGACCAAATACTGTTACCAATGGTAAAAATAGCTAAATATATACCAGGTAGGTTTTTGAGTAAACCGCAGGTCTTCTTTACTACGTACGGTCCCCCGTAATAGCTCCTACCTGTTGTTATTGAGCTTTTAAACATGTATGTGATGCTTACGTTCAATTTTCCAGCGATTGATGGGTTTACTGCAGGGTCTTCCTTGAAACGCAAACCACATGTTCTTCTCCGAATAAGTTTGTAGACAGCTCTTCTTGGAAAGGTGTGTTTTACTTGCCCACTTGAGTGATATACGTACTGCTACATATTTCAGCTTCATTTAATTTGGAGAGAAGAATGTCGTACGTATGTATGTGTGATATTACTACCAGGTATATTGTTAGGAAAATCTTTTGCAGAAGCGAACCTCGAACGGGAAACCGTTCTGGATACACTACGAAGTATTGCCGTACATTCAGGGTACGCCGAATATGTGATATGCGTTGTACGCCTCTCATGGTAGTCGGAATAATTCTGACAGGAGGCGGCCGGACTTCCTCGCTTGCCTTGGTCGCAGTCTGCACAAAACGAGGACTCTGGACAAAATAACAAACGTCTGCTTGAAACCGCTGAGAGGGTGGCGTCTCCCAGGCGAAAACGGCGGATAGTCAAGATATCGACGCAGTGAAAAATAGTACTCTGAGTGGGGAAGTTTCGGTTCGTTCAGTTGTGACATTATCGACGAATGCAACATGTAACCGCAGACGAGCTCTACGATAGAGGTTGCACATTATTTCCACTAAATCGATTTGTGAACGACGGCGCTCCTTAACCCAAGATCGTCGGAATGGCAAACGCTTGTTCCGCAAATAAATAAATGGCGTAGTTGTATGCTTCGGCCATGGGGAGTATCCCTTAGGATGCGGTTTGATTTTTTCTGAAGTCAGTTTTCGGGTGATTTACTCTTCGTGTGGAGCTCCTCAAGTGAAGAGCCTCAGAAAATTCAGGGTGACGCTCTATCGTAGAACGCCTCCGCATGAATTTTCGCAAGATATTACAATATATATATATATAACTGAGTGCGTAAGTAGTACACCCAACATGTATGTACGTACGTGCGCTTGGGTTGTTGCAGGCGTGGGGCTGCTAGCGGCGGACGACTTGCGCAGCGGCATCTGGATACTGTTCTTTAGTCGTGGCTTCTACGTATCTGCCATAAACACTTCGCTGGCATTGCTGCAGGACCAGGTGACGATAACCGCGGGCATGCAATATATAGCCTGTAGAAATGTTTCTATTTGTATATATAGTTTGGTCCGGAGTTGTTACTGGGCTTCCCATCCGACAGAACCCATCATAATGGAATTCAACGTTGGGCCTTGTTAAATATTCTACAAAACCTGGCAAATTGATGAAAACCTCGACCGAAAAATGAATCTATAAAGCCAAGTCTCACCACCGTGTTAATCATCGATTACACACAGCAGTACAGCTAACTGTTCAGGGGGGGGGGGCGAAGTAAAGCAATGTTCAACTCTGAGTAGTCTACACCCCGTAGGCTAAATGTATCGAAGCCCTGTGGTGGTGTCGTAGCCGTTGTAGTTGAAAAGAACCGGCGACTCGCCTCGTCCTCTAGAGGTACAGTAGTAGTGCCCACTAGTGCAGCAGTGAGTGTGCCCAGAGTAACCGTACTTCGTTTTACTGTTTGAGTACCTGGATAGTTTAATAGTTTGGAAAGAGGTTTCATACCGTTTCCGGGTGTAGGAGTTGCAGCGACGAGTGGTACAAGTCTCGTGAATGTACGAGGTCAACAAGACGGGAGAAGCTGTGGAGTTTTTGGCACCCACCCACGGTTCTCATTCTCCGTTCACGCCCGCTTCTTGGCAGCTCATATTAGTGAACCTCTTCAAACGCAGAGATCGATCCTTTCAGCATCAATCATAATACGAATAACGCATTCAGTAAAGCTCGAAGCTATGCCAGGATTACAGTTCAACCCGGAGTAACACCCGATAGGCGCTTGCTTCAATCAACAACAAACTATTTAATAATACCCCACACGATCGGAGGCCATAGGATAACGGAATTACATGTCTTCGAGCTGCCTCAACGGCCACTATTATGCTTGCTTCAACTTGCTTGGCTCTAAAGCCGTTAATACCGTTATAGATTATATACTCCTTGCTCATACTTCTTACCAACACTCTGTGAACAATTATAGGTCGAGAGTTTGTGCGCGCGTTTCAACGACAAAAATATTGTCCATACCGTGTCACGGGGTTTCCCCCACAATAACACGGCACCTGTACTTCATGTCATCCCGTTACTCGCGCCGAGGAGTTCTACGATAGTGGTTCACCCTGAACTGTCTGAGGCTCCTTACTTGAGGAGCTCAATACCTCACCCGAAAGCTGACTCCAGCAAGAAATCAAGTCGCATCCCGATGAATACCCCCATTGCCCAAGTATACAAAAACGTCATTTTTCGAAACAAGATTGGCATAGCGACGATTTTGGGTTAAGGAGCCCCATCATCCAGAAATAAAATACCCGCCTTTTGTGCTACCTCTATCGCAGAACTCGCCCGTCAATATAGAAAAGGCGGAACAATGGCGTCAATATAATCCTGGCACGTTTGGAGCCGATGAAAGTGTACTATTGTCGCTCCTTCCTGCTGACTATTAATATGGCCGTCTGGACTCTTTTTTGTTTTGTTTCGCCCACACACGGTGTCGCGACGCACTGCAGTACGAGGGCCAATGCAAGGGGTCTGCAGCCTCTACATCGCACTGCGACCAGATCCACCATGCCATCGAGCAAGCCGAGGGAGTTATAAACGTAGCGCTGCACCGTCCGGTGACCGAGGACGTACTAGGTATGCAAGAAGAACGATGAATGCGTTGGAAACATACGAACGTATGGTATATTTCGTTCGGGGGGGGGCCGGGAGCTCTCGGACGTCCGGCGCCTATCTTTGGGGGGGCCCCCTGTGATATCCCGAGTGCGTTTATCAACATAACATCGTTGCCGAATAGGTTCAATATGGACGACATCAAATGCACCGTCACTCCCTGTGCCCTCTAAACTTGCACGTATAACGCCTACCTGGCACTTGGTATAATGTCTCCCGGGGACATCTCGTTGAACGCCCCGTGGAATGTCGCAGGGGTCGTTTGTTGCGTGGCCAGTGCGGTAGGCCTTTGGGCCGTTTTCCTCCGGAGCAACCGAGCTGCGAAGGTATATATGCTGACGTGGCCGACTAAGTACTTGGTGGGGGTGTGGACATCGTTGGCATATTCCACGGTGAGGAAGAAGTACGGCGTGGAGCAGGGAGCGGGTTCAATTGTAGTTGCGTGGCTCATCAACATCTTCGTCCTCCTCTACTTCTTCAAGGTATGGTATCCATGCATCTACACGCGGTGTCCAGCGGGTTGTCTGTTTAGTAGTTTTAGCGCTGTACCCTTTGGTGCCACCGTCAACGGTACCACGTACATCCTATATACATTTAGCGAAAGCCACGAGTTGGAACCGAGTGAAAGTTTGAACAAACTGAAGCCCAGCTTGTTGGCTACCGAAAGGTGTGTTTGTAACCTGTCAGCGAGCAATAATAGGTATGTTCAGGTGCTGGTCAATGAAAGGCAGGGGGAGTAAGCTTTTTCTCGAGTGCAACATTTACTGAAGTTGTGTATTTTGAAGGATCGACAGGTATACCTATTTTTGTACTTTCGCCAACAACAGTTGGTGTATCTCCGGTAAACTAGTGCGTATCTTGAAGAAACATACCGGTACCTGATACAGTACGCATGAACACATGTGCTTTGCAAAAACAAAATCGACTCGAATACTATACGTATACGAAGTAGTCCATCACGTCGTCTTCCTCGCTCTTTCAACTTCATTTGATAGGCTGTCGTCGCGTGCATATCTTTCTGTCCGTGCAATATTTCGGGGCCTGTACCAGGTGACGTGGTCATACTACAAACGAGGCAGCAACAGCTTCAGCAGTGGACCGGCGGACATGGTGCACCATGCCCAACCCATGCTCGCTATCAACAGTCGCATCTGAATCGGGACTTACTTGCATCCTGCTTGCAGCTCGGAGATGTCCTAGATCGGGATCGGATTGAAGAGCGACACAGCAACGAAATCCTTTGATCGGTCCGTATGTGTCCACGAGGTACCCGATAGCGACGTTTGCTGTTTAACACCATTCTGACTGACTCTTGGAAGTCGAATCTATCCGCATGCATGGCCTACTTCTTGAGACGTCTGTCAGCAACAGCGAACGGAAAACATCGGGACACCTAATAATATTAAGAAAGCGAAAAATGAGAAGTGCTAGGTGGGACATGCAGAAATATTATATTCTCGGCGGTCGTGACACCGAAACCAGTGTATAACGCACCCACTCAGAAACGAAAACTTTGCCGGGGACAGTTGTTTTCTGTTTCGTATTGTACGTGAGGTGAACTGCTGGTAATGCCACTCTCGGTTCGGTCATACGTCGGTATTGATACTGTATCGTCAGCGTTAATGTGGCTGCGGATTCAGTAAGACGATGTTGTAGCGCTTTGTGATGACCGAGACGAAGCTAGGGAGAGTGGTGAAGGGGCATGCTTGTAGATTTCAAGTCGGAACGCCCTGGCAGACCCACCGTCAGATGATACTATTAATACTACTACTATAAATCATAGCTGTTGCCGTAGAGGACGGGACGGAGAGAGAGAGCGCGGAGAACGTCGATGCACAGACGCGAAACCCATTTTTTCAAAATAGCGCCTGCGAAGGTGTTTGCAGTTATCTTCAACATGCAACCTCCATTGTCCGAACGATCTAAACGGACACCCTCTCTTGCTCGTCACAGAGGTGACGAGGCCTACGGGGTATTCTACTCAAGCTATGACCTTATGGTCTGCAATAATAGTCTTGCAGAAGAAAACTCGGCCAACGTCGCATACTTCCCTGTATAACACATGTATATTCAAAACCATTAGCATTACAGTAGAACATCGGCCGCATACCACACGATGATCAAGGCCAGAATACAAAGTGCCATGTGGTGCCCAACGCACAACTCACTCAGGCCTCTCAATTTAGCGCGTGGTGGCGACCTGCCAAACCGCTTCTTCCATCACTCCAACGTGGTATTTGTCGAATAATGCTCACCTCCAAAGACAAGTTCATTATGAACCTACACCGAGAGGTGAAAGGGGTCGTAGAAAGGAAGTTCGTGATTTCATCCGCATGCTGCCGCATTGCGCTTGCTCCGAGCCGACCTAAGAGAGCTCTCAGTCGATGATATGGCCTCCAACTCCCTCCTACATCAGTACACATGATCTGCTCAGCTCTGTACCAACAAATGACAACACTGTGCCGGTAAACAAAGCCTCTTTCACCCCTTTACCCGGGGCGACGTACGCCTCCTCAGCTGTGAAAAATCTAACACACCTCCGGGTGATGCCCAACTGACGGCCCCAATCCAAGGACAAACACCGTCCCTGATACCGAGCGCCTTTCAGTAGACGTATCAGCGTAATCAGCATCACTACACGAAGTCCAATCTACTACCGAACGTCGCACAAACGCCAATCCTAAACCCCTGGTTCCGTGCAGCCATGCCGTAATTTTCACAACTTTTTTCCAGTGCCTGTCTGTGAGATTGTGAGACTGGCGCGCCACGCTACTACACCCGTCGTTCGAGAAGTACCACCTCGTCATGCTCGTCAGCCACGGCTAGCTTCCATATTGCCTCTCTGTTCAGCCAGTCTCCCCCGGGCTCATCGTCTTGCTTTTCACCTACCAGTAGTTCCACACCGGGGATGGCGGGAATGACAGACGATGCTTCCTCACAAACGGTCCGACATTCTCTCAATCAACGCCTTCTGCGTAAGCTCTAATGTATCCAATCCTCACGTCCGGACATAAACTCACGATGCCATCCAATTCCGAACGGCCATACTCGGTTCCACCTTACATTGCTCAACCATGCAAAAATTAACCGATTTCGTCCTACACTGCTCCATGCTTTGCTTTACCACTGTTTTTAGGAGTAATGTGGCCCATTTACGTCCGCCCTACGTCGGACCATACAGTGATCGGTCGAGCTGAACGCTCTTTCCTGACACGTCACCAAACCCACCGGGTAATTTCGGGTACATTTTCGGGGTCAAGGTTTGCGCGAACAAAATCGTGCGCGACATCTAAAAATATAGCTTGAAACCATGCTCATTGCAAAAAGCCACCATACCTTTTCTCCGCCGCTGGCTAGGGAGTTGAGGCGAACGATCGAGGTGTATCCACATCCTGCATCTGGCTACACTCCTTAACCACAGGTATCGCGTTCGGCCTTTCTATGAGGCCTTGTGTGTCCGTCTTGAAGGCACTCAGTTCGTGCGCTTCTGCAGAAACTCGTCCAGATTAAAACGCCACGTCGCGTCGAGGTCGTCCATATGAGACACATAGCCGTCCAGCTGATCTACCAACCCCCCACCACCTTGATCCGACTTGCTCTCGTCGGCTGCGACGGGCCCCTGTTCGTCCGCTGGCCGGAGATCGTTCGTGTTTGCGAAGGGCTTTCAATCTAGAGCCCTCCTGACCTTCCAGGAAACTCTCCCCCCAACACGATCCTGCTCCACGATATTTCATAGAAGACCCTTTTGAGAGTGTCCAACAGCGCATTGGAAGACGTTGATGTTACTCGCCGACTAGTTGAGCGGAACCTCCGTGGTCAGCACAGCACAGTCATTATCCAAATAACTAGTGTCGATCCTGCTGCCGTTAAGGGTAACAATAGGTCCCACTCAGCGGGAACACGATGGAGCGCTCGGACTGGAACCTGACAACGACTACTGCGGAGCGCCTTTCAAAAACATGGCCGTTCAAAATAAGATTGAGGACTAAAACTTGGCGTTAGCGGGAGGTGCAGCAACTGCGCGACGTTTGCCTGGGGCACGACCACTATTAATAGATCGTTTTCGAAACAAAAACGTAAATATTGATGTCACCGTACCGTACGATAGAGCGAGTACTACCGTCTGCGATGATCCGTTTAAGGCTCCGTTCGCTATAGGGGGTCATGTCGTCTGTTGAGGGGGTCGTCTCAGCACCGTTTCCTCTATCACAAATCCAGGCTTTGTAGCCTACTTGCCAGGCCAACTTTCAAGCCCATATTCTGCTCATAGAATGGCCACCCTCGCTTGCCTCGCTCAGACGCATGCTACATACAGTAGAAGTGCACCTTTTTTTCTCCGAGGCTCCTCACTTGAGGAGCTCTATACCCCACCCGAAAACTGACTTATTCAAAAAGTAAATCGCACCACGGTGAGTAATCTCATGGCCCAAGCATACAAACAACTCAGTTTTCGAACCAATATTGGGCAATATTCCGGCGATTTCGGGTTAAGGAGCCCCGTCTATCAGGAAATGTTTAGCGGAACTGTGCTACCTCTACCGTAGACCGCGTCTCTGGCGTGAACTCGTCAAGCCTGGACCGTGCCATGATCACCTTCGTCTCCCCCTGGTTCAACCTCGCTTGCCACCGCCAGTACAATATCGTCCTTCCAAGTGGCGTAGGCATTGGCGGTGTGCCCCCGTCCGTTGTACCTGCTGCATCGACTCTCCGTCCTACCGGTCTTCCAAAGGCTCTTCTTTCCTCCATTCGAGCAAACCTCCGCGAGTGTACATCGGTGGTATCGGCGCTGCAAACCTCGCCAACGGAAGCCGCGGCTGGCCCACCATCGACCTCGCTCGTACCTCGTCCACCTCCCTCGTGCTTTTCCCGTCGTCCGACGTTTGCTTTCCCGCCGCCGCCTCCATCACGCCGGTGGCGACCGATGCCACCATCGCCGGCCTACATGTCGTGGCCCGCACGGCCAGCGTTCGCCCCCTTAATCGGTTTCCAGAAGCCTGTGTTGACACTCTCGAACGACTTTGGATGTTTCCTGACGGCCGATGGTGTTGCTGGGTGCCAGGTTCCGTGCCTCCACGTCTTACTCAGCATGCAGACCATCCATGAACATGATGCACAGATTGTGGCCGTCAAACCTATCGCCCTGGTGTACACATTTCCGGAAAAACATCCCCTTTTCGAATACCCGTCTTCACGAACAGGTTGCTCCCCGGCGTGACCGTCAACCTGTGGAGACGTCGGGACAGGTGGGATATTAACGTCGGCCATTTCAGGGTCGCAAGTACAGCGTCCTACGCTTCCCTCCGGGAAATACGACTGTGAGGTAAGCGTCTATTGCTCTTGCTCTAGCGAGCCGTCGACAAGGGATATCACGCGCGATTATGCACCTGTACACTTTCGGGCCGACCCTCCTTGCCACGAGTGCCGCGTTTGGGTGTGCAATTCTCTTCCGGGAATAGAGTGCGGCGGGTCCGACACGAAAGCTGACAATATCCCTAGCGCCTTGTCGTCATACTGAGCGTCTCTGATCATGGTGTTTGCATCAGGCTTCAGTCAACTTAACGGCGGACCTGTCACCATAGGCGCTTGGCATCCGTATGGCGAGAGGAAGTCAAATCAAAACCACTACCCAACAATCCACCGGACTGTGCCTTCCTCCTCTCCCCAGCCTTATATGACCTCTCTGGCTGATCCTTACTTGTCCAATTTCAACTGGAACTGCCACTTCTTCGCGTCCCCTGACTCCGCAATGCCGCCAACCTCTATAGTTCAGAATCGTGTCTCTTCCCGCAGTATATGTTACATACAAGGCCTACCCTCAGCAGCGGCACCGGCGGTGTCGCCCCTTCTGGACCTTCCGCTTGAGCAGCGCTGCACCCAGCGCCGTCGAACTCCGGTCAGCCGCTATGCCGTCCACGAGTTCGTCTATCGTGTTCTTCATGACGTGCATCGTCGACTCCTGACTCTGCTCGATCGTCGGCTGAAAATCTCTCCTCAGGTGTTCAATCTCATGTTCATGAGGTTCGTGTTCAAGAATGAACCGACCCGTGCAAACACATCCATCCTTGGCCCACGTGTGGCGCGGTGCTAGACATCTAACGAAATATTTAACCCTATCGTAATCGTGGTATAAACGTAAGCTAGTACTTGCGGGTGGAAAAGGAAAAAATGCCTGCAACCACGGCTTGCCCAGGCGACCGTCGGGGGATAAGACCTCTCACGGAATCGGCTAGAAAGTGAAGAAACAATCGCATGGTACGTCGCATGGAAATCTGAGGACATGCCATGGGGAGCACGAAACGTCCCACGTGACGTCCATCGGAAGTGCCATGACTACCACAGCGCATTCCGCGGGCAACAGATGGGAAGATTTCCCATGGGGAAGCCCCATAAGCGTTTCGTGGAATGCTTGTCACCGTTACCGTAAGGTCCCCATGGGAGCCCATGGCAAGTAAGTGGGAGTCCCATGGGATATCCCACGGGATCCATGCTACGGTAGGGGTCCAAGTCACCTAAACGTTTTCGGGATTCTCGTACGAGGAGCCCTGTACCCTGTCGATACCCCACCCAACAACATGTTACAGCAGGAATAATGAATCTCCATAAACATCACAAGCTGAAAGTCTGGTGAAATAATACATGGCAAGTGTTTCGACGAATACACTACACCCTGGATCCAAACACATTTATTTGAGGAACCTTGCCAGCTGAGGAGCCCCGTCAGCCCGCAAAAATGAAGCATGTGCTACCGTAGCACCCTTACCTATATATATCTATCTGCTTACCCTCTCAGGGTACCTTCCTGCCCTCTTTGCGCATCCATTTTACCCGCTATTTCGTTGTATTTCCTTTATGAGTATGTATTGTACAGCACAGAGTAGTCTTTAGGTTTCGGAGTATTTGTTTTTTGTCTCTGAACCATGTTCTTCTTTTTTTTCTTTTTTTTCTTCTTCGTGGTATTCTCTTTGTTTTTATTTTCTCTGAAGGAGTGTAGAGTTGCTGGCGGGTGCCTGCTGTTCTTGTTATGTGCATGATGAAATTTGCATGTAATGGCATTGCGTTGTCTGCTCTCCTCGGTGCATTCTAATATATTCCGGTATGCAGTGTCTATCTCTATCTCGTCGATTACGGCCGCGGGGCTTGCATCTCTCTACTAATATGGCGAATTCACACCCTGAATGCGCTCGCGGTCGATTTGAAGAAGGAACAATACAACGTGTAGAACCCTGGAGAAATGCGAATATGACTGGTTACTCCTCCTTTTTTTCTTACCTATATATAAACGGGCCAAGTCATAATAAGTACCAGGTATAAATTCACATAGATACTAGATCCTCCCAAATCGAGTTGTTGCACCGCTGCTGTTGTACTGGTTGCATGTGGGAACTCGTGGGTAATACCTAACTACCCGAAACAGAAGGTTCCCCCCAATCATGTATACCTCGATATTCGAACCCACACCTGCCCTATGCAGTAGTATTCAAACTCGTTCTGTACAAATATCTACATTGATTGGGGTGTCATGGGAGTTGCCGTGACATGCCGTGGGGCCGCCATGGAGTGCCGCGGCGGTTGCCGCGGGGGTTACCATGTGGCATGCCGGCCACCCCCCACGGCGTGCAATGGAATCCTATGCCACGCCATGGGATGCCGTGGGGATGCCATGGTATTACATGGGTGCCTTGGAAATTGGGGTGCCGTGGGAGTTGTCATGACATGCCGTGAGTTTTACCATGGAGTGCCGTGGCGGGTGCCGCGGAGGTTGCCATGGTACCACCCGTGGCATGCCACATCACCCCCCACCGCGTGCCATGAAATACCATAACACACCATGGGGTGGCATGGGGATGCCATGGTATGCCATGGGTGGTACCATGGCCATGCCACGCAACATTCAAATTGAACCCTGCCTATTTACCAGGAACCGTTCATCTGCTTCAAAGACCCCCCGGTATACCCCCGGTACCACGTCCCCTCCTTTCTTGCCGCAGTGGATCACAGCGCGGTCTCAACTACAAACACCAAGGCTGGGAGTTCCGTTCATCATTTTGTAGCTCGGAACTCCCCGAGGTCTTCGACAATGCATCTGTCATGGCGAGCGGAGGTAGATGGCTCCTCCGCCAGAATCGAACCTAAGCCTGATCAGTAAAAGTCATACATCCTACCCACTCAACTACGTGGGAGTGCAGCTTGCTGTGCTTGCATTACCGCTTATTATCCCTTAGATCGCATGCTTGCTACCGGCGTCAACCGTGCTTGTACACATGCTCCATCGCTCTATCGAAAGTAACGTATGCATCGCACGTTCATCAACAACATTATTTGTACCTTTCGGAGAGATTGATGCCACGTACGTGTACAACACCATTTTCAAGTCAAACCCGTGACGTCGAAATCTTGTACCTGGTATGTATCTTTCATGTGCACGTTCACCAACAACATTGTACCTTTCGGAGAGGTTGAAACCACTTGTACAACACCACTTTTCAAATGAAACCCGAGATGCATGCCACCGCTCGCTTTGCTTGCATGGCCGCTTCTACCTTCGATCACATGCCCGGGTGCCGGCTTTAGCTTTGTTTGTACACACGTCCCATCGCATTATCGAAAATAGTATATGTACATATCTCTATTACGGGGGACCATAGTTAATAGGATCAAATCTTGTTAGTAGAAATGGTTAAATATAAAGGTTGTTTATGTATACCACTACGGGTCTTTTTAACTATGCCCCCCCGTAATAGTGTGCACGTTTTCCAACACCATTGTAAATATTTTATACCTGTCGGAGAGATTGTGATACCGCTTGTGCAATGCCATTTTCCAACTTAAACAAATGATGCATACCAACGCCAGGCCCACATGCACACGCACACACGCATACCAACGCTTCGTCCACATGCACGCGCACACACGCATACCAACGCTACGTCCACATGCACTAGCACACACGCATACCAACGCTTCGTCCACATGCATGCATACACACGCACGCATACCAACGCCTATCGCTCGCTGTGTTTTTGTATGCATACCTCGTAGCCTGAATACGTCTATCGCTCGCTGTGTTTTTGTATGCATACCTCGTAGCATATCACATGAATGCTCGTCAGCCAACGAATGCATGCTTGTCTTTCAACAACCACACACATTCTCCAATTCAAACGCGAGCAGATTATAGTGAAAGGAATACCTCGGAGACCCCACCCTTGCCGAACCCACGTTTCTCATTGAACCGACCCGAGCAACTGGTTCCCCGTCAACACCTCGATTCGTTCGCAAGGAGTTGTCTCTTGCGCATTAACCCTTTTAGAACCGCAGTCCCGTTTTGGGGACAAACCACTCAAATTTCGAGTAGTTTGTCCCCAAAACGGGACTGCGGTTCTAAAAGGGTCCTGGAATCCGGTCGTCATCGGAACTCGACGTTATGGTCTGCCCGTAGACGAACTCCGATTATATAAAGCCTTGAATCGCATGAAAGCACACTCGTCGCTCGTCTATACGTCTACCGCTCGCTTGTAAGCATGCCACATCGCATATCACATGAATGCTCGTTCTCCGACGACTGCATGCATGCCTTTCAACGACCAAACATATTCACGATTTCACACACGAAACGAGCCGAACGTAATGAAAGGAACGTCGGAGACCCCACCCCTCCCGAACCCACGCTTCTCATCGAATTAGCCGAAGCAGGCTGGTTCCCTGTCAGCATCTATTATATTCGTTCGAAAGGAATTACTTGTTCTCTTCCGCAGCAACACGCACTGAACGAGTTTGGAGGACGGCCGGAGTATCAACAACCTATAATTGTAGAGCAGCTGCCCCCCTCACTCCACCGCTCTGGGTGCTGAGTCGAGTCCCCGTTGGAACTCGACGTTATGGCCCACCCGTAGATGAACTCAGGTTATATTTGGTCTTGATTCGCATGCGTGCACACTGCTGGTCACTCGTCTGCCCGTCTATCTCTCGCTGTGCTTGTAGACATACATGCCTCATCGCATATCAGATGAATGCTTGTTCACCGACGAATGCACCCAATGCCTTTCAACGACCAAACATATTCTCGAGTTCGAACAAAAACGGAGCGCAATGAAAGGAACCTCGGAGACCCCCCCCCCCCCCTCCACCCGAAGACTCGTAAGTTACGTGAGAAGAAGAACGCATCAAAATGAAGGAAACCAACCGAGAGACCTCCAACAACACCAACAGGCAAGGAAAAACACTCCTGGCGACGCTGGGCCGGAATAAAATTTCCAGCCGAAGGGAAAAGTCGTCGTACAAGTCGTAGTACGCTTGCTTACGTCTCAACGGAGACTATGACGCAGTACAACGCGAGTAGAACGACCCCCAGCTTATCGACCCCCAGCCATTGGGCCCGGCCTTGCCCGTCGTGCCCGCTATCGGGCCTGCGGTGCTTCGTTGACTGTCCACTTTGATCGCTTGCTACTAACGCATTGCATCGATTCGCTTCCTACGTGACCCGATCCCCCACCACGAGGGCAATTCTCAAACTCTCAAACTCTTAAACAACGTGCGGGCCAGCCTCATTAATCTCACGAGCGCGGATGCTTTTTAAGGTCTGAGTGCTGTACCCGGCGGTACCACGATGAACTGCGGGAGGTCGGAGGCTGATCGAAGTCCAATTTCGCGGGAGATCGGAATGTTTGAAAAACTGTGAAATTATTTCTTCATGTTCTTGTACCATCCCACATTAGGTCTTGTACAATATTTTGTCGTATACCGGTACCTGGTACATGTGTACACATGCTTGTTGGCAACGAGTCTTCTTGCCGCGATGATTAGACTACGTCAGAAGTCATAGACCAATCGTCGTACATATGCTGTGTATCTCTACAGTTGACAGTTAGAAGACACCAACACGACGAAACGACGCTATGCGCACCCAATTGAAAGTACGAGGCACGTTTGACCTTTTTCGATGCCCACGGTTCCACCATTGTCTGCGTTTTGCTCGAGTGCCACGTACAATACTTGAAGAATAGAACGTCAAGCAATAAAGGGACGTCCCAGAAGAAAAACCGGGGAAAATGGAGAACGGGTACGCAAGTCCTTGTGGGACACGGGTCACATGTACTGAAATAGTTTGAGCTGGGCGTGACGATGAGCTTGCATACAAGAGAGGGAGGTGTGTCTTGCTGTGTCCCGAGGGTTATGGCTGTATGATACATATGCAACGCAGCCAAGCCTGACCACTACCAGGCTATCAGGTATGAAGCGGATGTAACACAACCGTGCGATTTTATGTAACGGGCGTAGGGATTGTTTTTCTCATGCTTCTGATGATGTGCCCACAGCCGAAGAAAGTAATATTTTTCTCACTGTAAGGTATACCTCAAGCGAACAAAATCGGGGGGGGGAGGCTGTGTCGCACGGGTTGAAGTTATTCAGACACGGCGTGCGTTATGCCACACCACAGGCAATAAATCGCCGGACCTTGGGCCTATCGCTTTTGCTTCTGTTGGGGGGAGACTATTGACCTTTGCCCCGATACATGGTTAGTGTACAGAAAAAAAAATCTGAACTAGTAATCTTAGGTCGTCGCAAGATAGCTCCCACCGACACGTTTTTTCAGAACGCGCAAGGGTCCAATATCGCATACACACAACTGTGCCAGTCCGCGTGAAAGTAAGCGGATCGGCCTAGAGTACATGATGTTAACGTCGTCCCATCGCTTCGGGACTCCAGCCTACGCCGACGCAGGCCACAACGTACTGTATATCAATCTCCGACTTGGTGGGCACTTTGCGCCCAACAGACAAACGCGAAAACATCGAACATCTGAGAGTTCGACAGGAAGCTTTTTATTTTATGATGAAAAATGTCGCCAACGAGCAGTCGCGTGGACCGTTTCCACTCTAGACCAGTTTGTCCAGCCCCGTGATACGTCTGGCTGGGTTGAGAGTTTTACCGCGGTTATTATTGGTTCGGTCGGAACGGAGCTACCACCCCCCCAACGACCCCACCGCTCACGTGAATGGTGCGAGTCTGCCGAAACTTTGGTCGCCTTCGTGCTTCTACTGCAGCATGGACAGCGACAGAGGATGCGCGACAACTGTTGCGCGCCCAGCCTCGCGATAGAAGCGCTTGAAAGACACTGAGATCTGCGTGTCCGAACCTGCGGGAGGGGATTGCCGCAGGGCTGCATGCGCTCTTCGAAGAGTAACTCGCCGAAACTGAACGGCTTCGACCGAACGATGACCAGATGTGATTTTATATGCACCTGAAAGGTGCGGTGGAATTGGAAGGTAGGAAAGCGAGAAACGAGCAGTTTATTAGGAACGAGGATGGTACGCTGTTGTTGCTAGATAAGGTGCGAATTCGTGACCTATATTCGTTCAGGGTCCCACCAGTCTTGGACACGAAGTCCCTTAACCTCGATCCCACAATCATCGACCTCTTGCCACGGCGACCGCTTAAACTGTTGCTCGGAGAAGGATCGTTTATGGACGAGATGACGGAAGCACTCGAGGGCATGTTGAAGTGGAACGCTGTTGGGCCAGATGGCCTCCCGGCCGAGCTCCTAAACCCCGACCACCCCGCATTCGCCCAGGGCTTTCACAACGTCCTTGTCAGTGGGTAATCAGAACAGTCTCCCACTACTAGTGGAAATATGCGATCAAGATTCTTCACAAATAGAAGGGCCGGACTGATCGCGGCAACTACAGAGGGATCTTGCTTGCCGCCCACGCAGGCAAAGTGTTGTTGAAAATCGTCGCGTACCACCTCACCAACTACTGCGAAACCAACGGATCACTCCCGGATGAACAGTGCGGCTTCCGTCCCCCACGATCAACGATTGACATGTTGTTCGGCGTGCGCCGATTGCAAGAGTTCGGACAACAGAGGAAAACCCCCCTGTACGTGTGCCGTATCGATCTGCAAAGCGCGTACGACTCTAGCGATCGAGGACGGTGTTGGGACGTACTCACACGCTCTGATGTGCCAACTACGATGCACATGATTGTCCGCAATTAATTTCCACGACGACGGCATGCGGGCTCGCGTGCGTACGGATGATCGCGCGCACTCGGTATGGTTTGAGATTACGCAGGGGCTGCGATAAGGCTGCGTCTTATCACCGTCACTGTTCAACGTGTTCTTCGCTGCTGCGTTACACGTGGTACACTGGTTGGTACGCTTCATTCGATACAAAGCCATCGTGAGGCATTTGGTTCAACTCAATGTAATGGAGTATACGGAACAGAGGAACAGGAGCCGCTGGCATCCGTGCGATGGGCTCGATGGGGTATGTTGTACGCCTATGACATGGGGATTATCTCTTGAAGTGAGGGATGTGCACTATTTATTGCTCATTCTCGCCACATGCCGTGGCATTGACGTGGCACAACCTGCGGCAAAACCTTCCACGGCGCACCACGGAACCGTCCACGGACATCCACGCCATATCATGGAACCCTAGGTGCCGTGGCCTTTGTGGTGCTGTGGGGGTTGCCACGACATACCGTGGGGTTGCCATGGTACCCCCCATGGCATGCAACGGCACCCCTCACGGCGTGCCATGGAATCCTTGGCTACGCCATGGGATGCCCTGGGTGGGAGCATGGCAATGCCGGCATGACGCGAGGAAATCAAATAGTGACAAACCTTGATACGTGGAAGTGTTTGCCGCAGGTTCGAAGATGATCTTGCTTTGTTTTCTTCTTATGTTTGGGCTCTGACGATATTTTTAGAGTTAGTTACGAAATGAGTCGTATGGCGTGGGTGAATGACAAGCCTGCGTTACTTGTTTGGTATTATTGTCTTACGCATCCTCTCCGGGAGTGGGGCTTAGTTGAGACGGTATACAGGGTAGCAAGGCACCAGACCGCCTAAAAGGGAGAACCTGGCTATGCCACTCGTACCGCAAACTGCTGCGGCTACCTGGAGGAGGCTTGCCTGATCTAAATGGTTCCCTTCGCTCTTAGTCTTACTATTTTAGTACCTGGTACCAGGTACATTGTTGATTTTATTCGCGACATGCTGTAGCATGCCGTGGCAGCACCTTCTGCAACACCTTCCACGACATGTTCGACGGCAGACCACAGAACCTTCCACGGGCCTCCACGGCATACCATGGAATCCTTACCCTAACCCTAAACCTAACCCTAACCCAGGTGCCGTGGGCATTGGGGTGCCCTGGGGGGTTGCCATGAAATGCCGTGAGGTTGCCATGGAGTGCCGTGGCAGTTTCCGCAGGGGTTGCCATGGTACCACCCATCGCGTGCAACGACATCCCGCACGGCGCCATGGAATCCTCATTCACGCCCTGGGATGCCGTGGGAATGCCATGGTATGTTATGGGAGGTATCATGGCCATGCCATGAAAATGTCAAAACAGCAGTGTAGAACCTTGCATGTTTTTCGTATATTTTTCTTTTTTTACTTGTTCTCTTTGATTTGTTCATTTGTTTGTTTTCTGTTGTGTGGGTTGTTTGTTTATTGTTTCCCTCCGTTACTGTGAAGGTGTTACCTCCTGAGCTATAGGGGTAAAAGACCGATCAATTACACAGCCCAGGGTAATCCTTATAACACTTCCCCCCCTCTAAACGGCGGGATTACCCTGGGCGGGGTAATCGATCACCCTGGGCGGGGTAATCGATCGATTTTTTACCCCTATATCTCAGTAGATAACACCTTCACATTTGACGTCGTCCAGGGCACGGGTTCGAACCTCACTTCGTACGTTTCTTTTTTTACAGGAACGCTTGCGCGTGCATTAAAAAAAACACGTCTCCCTGGTTCCCCAGGTAATGAAACGAAGCGGGTAGGTCAGCGTACGGACGGATGTATACGGTTCAGACGCCCCAAAGATCCCGCCGTTTAGAGGGGGGGAGAGTGTTAGAAGGATTACCCTGGGCTGGGTAATTGATCGATCTTCTGCCCCTATAGCTCAGTAGGTAACACCTTCACGTCTGCCTCTTTCGTATGACGTATACGCCGTGCCTGTCGTATCCAGTATGACAACAGGGCATTGCGTTGTCTCCTCTTCTTGCTGCATAACAATGTAGTACCTCTCCTTCCTGTGGCGTAGTTTCGTGACCACTTAAACTTGTACACTAACTCGCAGGGATCGAAGAATCGGCACGGACACTGGTTGTGCGGAATGACAACGGGTAGAAGTAACGGCTAAATGTGAAGAACACACAAATCGGGACAGCACTTCTAACTGTTTATGAGTTCGAGTCTCAACGAGTGCGTAGTCGTAAGATATTTTTCTTGCAAAAACAAATATTTAGCGGAAAGCTCGAGAGCGTGAGTTAGCAACAATCAATAATAGCAGGCCGGTCGCCCCGGTGGTTCAAGTGATTAACCTCGAATTCTACTTGTGTTTGAGTCCTGGGTTCGAGCCCCGGTGGGTCGGACTTACTTTGACATTATTTGCAAAAAAATAAAATAAAAAGGATTCAATTGTTGAGAGCGCCTTGCAGCGTGGGTAGGCACAATTCGATGCGAGTCGACGAGGGGAGAAAAGGCTGAAATCTTCTCGCGATAAAAATGAAGGCACGTACCGTAGCGGGAAGGGGGGAGAAGAGCCTGCTATGTGACCCCGGATCTGAGTTACGAGTTGGAAAAAGAGAGAGAAGAAGATGGGCGAACATAATAAATAAATGGGATGAGCAGAAAAAAAAAGAAAAGAAAACGATGAATACGTGCGACGTACGACGGACAATGGAAATACTGAACCCTATGCGCGACATAAATGAAGGCGCAAACACGCGGGGAAAAGGGGCATCTATCTATCCGTTGGCCACGGCTTGTCCAGAATATCGCTGAGGGTGAAACTTCACTTCCCATGAAAGTAAAAGCGATGATGAAAAAAATGAAGAGAAAAAAGTCCGATAGCCGACTTCGGATTTTGTTACATTTATTTTCGGATTTTTCTGTTAATAGGACTCCCGCATTTTTGTGTGACCATTAACCCTTTTAGAACCGTAGTCTCGTTTTCGGGACAAACCATTCACACTCCAAGTAGTTTGCTCCAAAAACGAGACTGCGGTTCTAAAGGGGTTAACTCCTTTGATGTAAAAACAGAGAAAACTTAACGTGTTCCACATTCCCTGCAAGCGGGCACGAGTGTTTTTTTTTTCCATCTCTCTCGAATTGTTTTGCTTCGTTTTTGTTTATTTTCTAATTATTTTCTCTCTTTCATCAGGAACTTTTCCTTGCAAAGAAATTGAATAGCGGAAAATGCGAAAGCGTGTGAGTTGGCAACATCCGACGAAACTCGATGAGCATTGGGAATGCTCAACCCTACTATGTGCGACACCAAAAGAAGGCACGCACCGGGGAAGGGGGGGGGGCGACGACACCTCTGACCACGGCTTGCTCAGAACAAGATTCCGGAGGGTAAACCTCCCCTACTCGTACGGGTTTTCGGTGGGGAGTAAAAGTGATTACCGTATGACAAACAAAATAGAATGTGTATGTCGTACCAGTCGTTTTTTTTTTTTTTTTTTTCTCATCCCATTTATTTTCTTCGCACATCTTCTTCTCTCTCTCCTTCCAACTCGTAACTCAGATCCGGGGTCACATAGCAGGCTCTTCTACCCCCTTCCCGCTACGGTACGTGCCTTCAATTTTATCGCGAGAAGATTTCAGCCTTTTCTTCCCTCGTCGACTCGCATCGAATTGTGCCTACCCACGCTGCAAGGCGCTCTCAACAATTGAATCCTTTTTTATTTTTGCAACTAAAGTCAAAGTCCGACCCACCTAGGGTTCGAACCCAGGACTCAAACAAGTAGAATTCGAGGTTAACCACTTGAACCACCGGGGCGACCGGGTTCCTGTACGATGACGTCGCAATATTTTGCCTGTTATGCTTTCTTTAATCGTAAGAGCACAGTGAGCAGTGTAGTGTCTCTGTCTGTGGCGTAGTTTGGTGACCACGGAGAACTTGTATATCTAGGGTTGAAAAATCGGCGTGGGCACTCTATTTGTGTGTTCTTCACATTAATCCGTTATTTCTTACCCACTGTGTACTATCACCGTTACTGTTCAACGTGTTCTTCGCTGCTGCGTTACACGTCGTACTAGTACGCTTCAGCCAAGACGAAGCCATTGTAAGGGATTTGGTCCAACTCTGGGAAGCTGGAGTAGTTCGAACAGGGAAGGAGGAGCCATTGGCGTGCGTGCGAAGGTCTGTATGGGGCATGTTGTACGCCGACGATGCAGGAATTGTCTCGAAGTCGGCTGAAGGGCTCGCAAAAATGATGACAGTCATCGTGACTGTCTTCGAAGCAGCAGGCCTCACGGTGTCGGAAAAGAAGACTGAGACAATGGTCCTACAAACACCAGACCGGACAACCCTCGCACCACCGCTCGTCATCGAAGCGGCAGGTCAGAGGTATAAGCAGACGACCCAGTTCTTATACCTAGGCGGCGTTATCCACGAAAACGCTGACCTCTCGCTCGAAATCGACCGACGGATCCGCCTCATGCGAGCATGCCTCAAACGGTTCGGCCCGGAGTTGTATGATAGGACGACCGCCCCCCTTAGCCTAAACCCCTTTAGAACCGCAGTCCCGTTTGGGGACAAAACTACTTGAATTTTGACTGGATTGTCCCCGGAACGGGACTGCGGTTCTAAAAGGGTTAAAGTCCGAATGCTGAAGGCCGAGGTGATTGAGACCCTGCTGTACGGGTGTGTGACGTGGACCCTCAGAGCGGAACACTTTGCCAAGCTTCGAACGGCTCACCACCAAGTCCTGTTGCGAGTCATTGGCTTCCAGCGCCGACTTCATACTGACCATGCCACCCTCTCGTACGCGAAGGCCCTCAAGATGACACGTTGCGAGAGCATCGAAACGACCATTCGTAAACGGCGGCTCTTCTTTGCGGGGGGCGTGGCACGGCAAAGCAAGGAGCGATTACCCAATCAGGTAATGCTCGGGACGATAGCTGGTGGGGAGAACCCGAGACCAGGCGGACAGTGGAAGACTTGGCATAGATGCATAGTCGAAGACCTTAGGGAGTTCCGAGCCACCGAAGGATCAACGGAAGTTGCCCCCTTGGTGTTTGGAGTTGAGACCGCGTTGTGGTCCACTGCAGCCAAAAAGGTGGGGAAGTGGTACCGGGGGATCCTTGAAGCAGCCGAACGGTTCATGGTGAGGTGGCACGAGGCTGAGGCTGAGATGAGTAGACAGCGCCGCGCATCCGCCGTGGATGGTGCCCAAAGGAACGGGGGGGGAGGGGGCAACAGGAGAAGTGGCATAAAGCCCGACCGAGGGAATGCGGAGAGGGGGGGGAACAGGAGGGGTAGAAGGGAAACGGCGGTAGACGAAAGTAGGAAGGAGATGGCAGACAGGGTAGCAAGGCACCAAGTCGACTAGGAAGTAGAATATGACCAAACTACTAGTGCTACCAACTAGTGCAGCTGGCTCGAACGTGGTCTTCCCTTGTCTTCTCCTTTAGTTTTTTTTTTTTTTCTTTCTTGCGCTGGCTCTCCGTGATTTTCATTTCATTTTTTCTCTTCCTCTTCCTTTTCTGATTGATAAGCCGTACTCAAGGAGCCGTGTGGCGTGGTTGGAAGACGAACCTGCTCTGCTCGGCTCGTATTGTCTGACGCCAAGGGGCTGGGCATAGTTGACGAACGCAGGGCGGAGACGGCAGTCTGGGTAGCAAGGTACCAGGCGGATTAGCAGGGAGAACCTGGCTATACTACTCGTACCACAAGCTGCTGCCGCCACCTGGAAGGTGCTTTGGGCTTTGGTCTGCCTGTTATTTCCCCTTTGTTATTTTTCCTTGTTACTTTCTCCTTGGTTCTTTGTCTTACTCTGTTCACAAGCAGTGGTGTTTTTTGTTATTTCTTCTTTTTTCCAGCTCGTTCTTTTTCAAGTAAGTGTTGGCCACCTCGCCTGCGGGGGGGGGGGCACGACAGATTGTTTCTCTTAGATTTTGCTTTCATTTTTCTTCTTTTTCTTTTTCGATTTGTCTACCTTGTTTTTGTTTTCTCTTTGATTGTTTCTTTTCGTTTCACTATTTCATAGATTGCGTATGTCGTGCCTGTCGTATCTAGTATGATGGCATGGCTTTGCATTGCCCACTGCAGTGCAAACTGCACACGTGGCAACGTAGTATCTCTGTGGCGTAGCTTTGTGACCACATAACTTGTATCTCTTCTAGGATTGAAGAATCGGCACGGACACTGGTTGTGCTGGATGTCGACGGGTAGAAAGAACGGTTTAATGTGAAGAACACACACACACACACCCGTCGACATCCAGCACAACCAGTGTCCGTGCCGATTTTTCAATCCTAGAAGAGATACAAGTTATGTGATCACAAAGCTACGCCACAGAGATACTACGTTGCCACGTACCATGCAGTAAGCACGGCAGTGGGCAATGCAATGCCATGTCATAATACTATCAATAGATACGACAGGCACGACGTACAAATTCTATGTAATAGAGAAACGCAAGGAAACAATCAAAGAGAAAACAAAAACGAAGAAGACAAATCGAAAAAATAAAAGGTGCTGGATGTCGTCGACTGTATAAGGAAATAACAGTTCATTTCACACACAAGACCTGTTCAACATTTTGTACAAAAACGTACCTGGTAGGCACGAGCGCATGGGCCTCTCTACCTGCACAAATTAATGCAAGCAAGCGCCACGACGAGGGTGCGGATTGTAAAGCAAAGGTGAGTCAAAGTCGCTACATAGACACGGGTTTTTCGACACCTACCTCCCTGCCTGTATCACTATATATATAACCAGCAGGATGGTGCAGCTATGGACAACACGTTAGGGTCGTATATCATCTGGCTGATAGCTCGAAAAACCTATGTACCCTCCATATATGTGTACCGGGCACCTAGTGCGTAGCACCAGTGTTTCAAAGTTAATTCTACGTACTGTAGTACGCCCCAGGAGTTCTTGCGATAGACATCATATGCCTCTAGAACACTGCTCCTATTAATAAAACGGCGGTAGCTGTTGTTGTAGGCATCGCTTCTGCCTTGCAGCTTGAGGTAGATCGTCGCGGCATCCCCTCCGTCATGTTGGGGCCACATGCATACCTGGTACAGCAGCAGTATATATATATATTTTTATTTTTATTTTCCATCCCATTCATTATCTTCGCACATCTTCTTCTCTCTCTCCTTCCAACTCGTAACTCAGATCCGGGGTCACATAGCAGGCTCTTCTCCCCCCTTCCCGCTACGGTACGTGCCTTCGTTTTTATCGCGAGAAGATTTCAGCCTTTTCTTCCCTCGTCGACTCGCATCGAATTGTGCCTACCCACGCTGCAAGGCGCTCTCAACAATTGAATCCCTTTTTTTTATTTTTGCAAATAAAGTCAAAGTCCGACCCTCCTAGGGCTCGAACCCAGGACTCAAACAAGTAGAATTCGAGGTTAACCACTTGAACCACCGGGGCGACCGGCTATTAGTATATAGGGGCCCGCGAAAAAAAACAAACAAAACAAAACCATACATCCTTTTAATACTAATATTAATAATAATCTGCCACGTACGTACCGTATTAATTTATACCAGGTTCGAATGTGTGTGTGTTCTTCACATTATGCCGTTCTTTCTACCTGTCGACATCCGGCAAAACCAGTATCTCGGGCGATTCTTGAATTCTAGAGAGATACATGTTAGGTGGTCAGGACACTACGCCACAGCAGTAGTACTACGTTGCCAAGTATCAGGCACCAGATATGCAGCAAGCACAGCTGCAGTAGACAATGCAATGTCATGTAGCCGTAGGTACTACTCCAGGGTTATTGGAGCCTGTTTTCGCTGTCCCCTATTTATTATTAGAGTTACTACATAAGTCATTTTGTGGGTCAATACTGCTTGCAGGGCCTAAAAGAGTGCAGTCCCGCCTTGGGGACGAATCAACCAATTTTTAAGTAGTTTTTCATCCAAACGGGGCTGCAGTCAGTCCCAAAACGGCTAGACACAACTGGTGAGACTAATATACCTGGTATGTGTTTACCCATCCGCCGGGAGCTCTTATAGGTAGGTGGTCCGCGCGCCTATCAATATCAATTCTGTGGGTTCGAGTCTCACCGAGTGCAGGTTCGCAGAGCTTGTATAAAAAAGTTGATCAGCGGAAAGCGCGAGAGCGTGAGTCAGGTACATTCGATGAAAATTGACCAACAGTGGGAATGCTGAATCCTATGCACGACAAAAAAAAGCACGTACCGGGGGGGGAGAAGGGACGACACCTGTGACCACGCACGGCTTGTTCAGAACGACGTGGAGGGTAAAACCTCCTACGAGTGAGGCTGGAAAGAAAAAGTGACGATAAAAAAAGGAAAAGAAAAAAAAGAAGTGGTAGACACCTGATTCTCGCTTTTACTCACCAAGTGCCCCTCTCTGCTGTTGTTTTAGAACTGCAGTCGCATTTTGGGGACAATCCACTCAAATTTCAAGTACTTTGTCCCCAAATCGGCACTGCGGTTCGAAAACTACAGCCAGCAGCATGACACATACAGCAGCAGGAGTAGCAGCACGACACATACAGCAGCAGGAGTAGTACTAGTAGTATTAGTCGTAGTAGTAGTAGTAGTAGTAGTAGTCGTAGTAGTAGTAGTAGTCGTAGTAGTAGTAGGAGTCGTAGTAGTAGTAGTCGTAGTTGTTGTAGTAGGAGTAGTAGTAGTAGTAGTAGTAGTAGTAGTAGTAGTAATAGTAGTAGTAGTAGTAGTAGTAGTAGTAGTAGTAGTAGTAGTAGTAGTAGTAGTAGTAGTGGTAGTAGTAGTAGTAGTAGTAGTAGTAGTAGTAGTAGTAGTAGTAGTAATAGTAGTAGTAGTAGTAGTAGTAGTAGTAGTAGTAGTAGTAGTAGTGGTAGTCGTAGTAGTAGTGGTAGTAGTAGTAGTAGTAGTAGTAGTAGTAGTAGTAGTAGTAGTAGTCGTAGTAGTAGTCGTAGTAGTAGTAGTAGTAGTAGTAGTAGTAGTAGTCGTGGCAGTAATACGAGAAGAGTATAGACCCCCAAACAAGAAGTTTGCATACAGCACTAATGCTACCCGAAAAGCTCGTACTCTCTGTGGGAAAGTGACCATGATTTGTTTTATCCACCCAGATACGCCATCTAAAAAAGACCAAGAAATTTCGGTAAGATGCATGCATTTCGTTATTTATTTATTTTACGCCGTAACGCTGACCTAAACACATAATCGTGCCAGGAGCTCATAGCTGCATACTGCTGTGCGCTGTGCTACTAATCTGATTATTTAGACTTACAAGCAGTAGTAGTACTCGTACTGTACTGAAAGCCGCCCGCTATGTTTTTGTCATTTTTTCTGGCCGCGTGTTTGCCCACCTAGGCCGCAACTATTTTAGGGTAGAATTTTCTGCTACCAAAAATCACCCGAAAACAGAAACCGGCACTCTTGTTTCGGTCGGTTTTTAACTCGTACCAGGTACGCCACGATGGCGCTTATATCACATTTATTCGTGAGGAAACCCAGAAAGGCCAACCGAAAGCGACAGACACAGACGGTACATGGAAACAAAAATGGCGGCCCTTTCTTTATCTCTTCTCTGGCAATACCAGGTATAGGCGAACAATACGTACATAATATATACATACGTGAACCATTCGATGCGAGTCGACGAGGGAAGAAAAGGCTGAAATCTTCTCGCGATAAAAATGAAGGCATGTACCGTAGCGGGAAGGGGGGAGAAGAGCCTGCTATGTGACCCCGGATCTGAGTTACGAGTGGGAAGGAGAGAGAGAAGATGTGCGAAGATAATTAATGGGATGAGAAGAGAGAAGATACTACGTATTGTGAAAAAACAAAGATAATATGATAGTATTAGTTCTTTTTGTTTCCGAGGTTTTCTTATTTCGGGAAAGTCATGAGTGATCCATGTTGAAGATCATGCTGCACATTGTCAGATGGCAAGAGGAAGAAGAAATAGTATCAGTAGTATCAAAAGTAGTATTAATAGTAGTATATACTGTACATTCACGATTAACCCCTCAAACTCTCGACAATTCGCCGAGGAACCAACCGATAACAAGTGCTCGGGATGATTGATTGTGTCGTGTATTTTTTTGTTGAAAGTTGAGAAAGATGAAACCCTAACTGATCCCCTTAGAACCGCAGTCAGTCCCGTTTTGGGGACAAACTACTTGAAATTTGAGTGGATTGTCCCCAAACGGGACTACTCCGGTTTTAAAAGGGCTAAGGGCCCATCTTAACGATAACCATTTTTTAATGTCACTCCGCGAATCTTTGTTTCGATTTGTATATTATCGCATCTGATTGGTCGATGGGGGAATCACCCATCAGGCATTTTGATGTTTGATTCGGAGTGAAACGAAATTTCGACAAGAAGTCTTTTGGGACTTCTTTTGCTCTTCTTTGTATTATGGAGTTGCACCCGGGCCGCAAAATCTGGAACTGGGTAGGGAGGAGGTTGAGGCGGAACCCAACCCGGGTACCCGGGTCCCAGACAGACACAGGTACCCGGGTAACCGGGTTACCATACATTATTTGCCCCCCTGTTAGCGTTTGAGCGGCGGCGGGTAAGGCGGACACGGGTATCGGGGTACCCGGGTACCCCGGTACCCGGGTTACCATACACTATTTGCTCCCCTTACCGCATTTGAGGAGCGGCGTGGTAAGGCGGACACGGGTACCCGGGTACCCCCCTACCCGGGTTACCATACACTTTTTGCTCCCATCGTAGCCTTTGAGCGGCGGGGTGGTAAAAGGCCAAAGGTGGGAAAGCATGACTTTTGATTTTGCCGCTCTCGATGAATCATGTCAAACAAAAAATAAGGCTACGAGTCAAGGCATAACATACTGCTGCAACGAAGAAAATACATTACTATTAACACCAGTACTGCGCCTAACAAAATCCGCAAGTAGAACCCACAGACCGATATCCGTCCAATCATCCCATCAACGTGTATAATACCAGGTATATCAACCCCGAGAGCGTGAACCATTGTGTGCGATCTCTCATTATTGCTCATTTCCGCAAAATCACATTATTAGTCTCTGCGAACAGCAAAACACATGTGAAAGGTTTGGACTTCCTGTGATCGGTCTGTCTCTTGCTTCGTGGTGAAGTAGGGGTAACGTTGGTCCATCGTGTTGTGCGCATGCAAGTAACAAAAGAGGTACCAGGTATTATCTATTTACTATTTTCTCGGTCTGTAGTCTGCAGGGGCGAAAGGCAATATTCTAGAGGAGCAGCCGCTGCTGTAGTGCATGTGACGTATATGCTAGTCTTGGAGGCTCCGTATAGAACAGTTGACGAGTATATCCGGATACCCCGGTAACAGGAGTAAAAGTACCCGCGATTTCGTGAATTGGACCGGGACGGTTCCGGTTCCGACTGTTCCGTGTACCCGCCACCGGGTACCCGGTTCTCAGTCTGACGGGTGCAACTCTAGTGCAACTCTAGTATACCTGGTACCAGGTATATGTTATTCAAATCCGGGAGTTTCTCGAACTCTACGTGCCAAGTTCCTGAAACCGTTCGAAGAAAGCGACGCAAAAACTTGAGCGGTGTCGTCGACTGCTTGGCCGGTGAGATCCAACATTCCCGAGAGACAGGGCCACCGAAGCAGCCGCCGCGCGAGGCCCAAAAGGCCCTAACGCAGAGTAGACCATCCGGGGCGCCTCAAACATTTGCAAGGCCGTCGCAAACCAAGTTTTGAATACCTCTTTGCCTCGCAAACCACTCAAACATCGACCAGGTCACGACTTCACTCAGAAGTTTGATCGCTGGCCCCCCGTGGAGGATGCGGGCCGTCGCTCGCCTCGTTGGTTGACCTCTGGTAATCGTTGACCCGTGTGCGTTATTCGACCTAAAAAACAATAAACGACATTCCTCGATAGTAAGGGATCAATTCGAGCACCGGGTACGCTTGGGTGATGCGTGGGTGGGGCTTGCCATGAGGCGGTGGGTAGAAGAAGTAGAAAGGTATCAATTATTTTAGTGTACTGAGAGCAAGGGGGCCACGTTCCCCTAGACTCTATAAGACCCCTGAAAGCAGGTCAAACACAATTTTATGCAACCCCTCGGGGAAACATAGTAATCATCACAATCTCCGTAAATGGATTGCAGTGACACAACAGTTACTCAAGACACTTGAACTAATACGACAATGACACGTATCAGACATGTGTACGGCTACATCATACGACCATGTCCGACAGCCTTCCTAGACGTAGCACACTGTCAGGATAATTGTGCCTATTCCGTACCAGGTCCACACTCATCCAACACATAAAAATCCTCTTGTCGTGACACTACAAGTAGCAGTGTATTCACTCCAAAAACAGAAATTCCAAAACCCACTATAGAACCAAACAGCTGCCTCCCTGCTGTCAAAACACCAAAACCTCCAAAACCCAGACTCAAACCAATTCAATCAAGGTGAAACAAAATATTGGCCTTACTCCAACCTCTTTCCGGTAATCAACATACAGCCTTCCCTATGGTAGGTTCAACTGCATGAAATAGGAAAAATAGTAGATTGGCCTTCCAGATTTCAGTATCAATCTCAATATAATCTCAAAAATGAAAGACTCTGAAATTCATCCATATCAGTCGAATACCAAATCAATATTATTCCCTCAACTATCATACCAGCTTGTCATTCAATAACCATGTACCACTCAAAGCCTATAGCCTCTCTTCTGTGGGCACACATTTAATGACATTCAAGAAAAGCGTCAAACATCTCATTGACCAACACACTGCGGTCCTACGAGCCAGGTATGGGTATAGAGCACACCAGAGTTGTACGGTGAGATTCGACTCATTTCATGCAATAGGGCATGCCCAAAAACTATACCAGCGGATTTACCAATCTTCTCGTTTCTTAACTGAAAAATCACGAGAAAGTGCGCCGGTTCTTAATATTAATAGCTCAAAAATATAATTTTTCGAGCTTCTTAACTCATGCAGAACTGAAAAACTGATCCCGACACTAATTCCAAGTAGTTTGCCCCCAAATACGTGGGACTTAAAGGGGTTAACTCCAGAGGAAATCATACGTGAGCATCAGGTATATATGCGTAATACCAGATTCCTGGTACCAAGTGAGACACCTGTCAGCTGAGTATACGGCTGCGGTATTATATACCCAAGTCGTCATATGATACGATCCTGCAGATATGTGAGAGATCAAGATGGTTGATCGCTCAACAGTCAAAATGGTGGTAGAACTTGTGTCGGCAAGATCTGACTGGAAGAAGCCACACACAATTTAAAGTAAAAACGAACCACTACCTGCGCTTACATAGCAGTACCGAGCAAAATAATAAAAAAGACACAACAAAAACACTATCAATACCAACCGTTACCCAATATAATAGTACCACTACAACCACACATCCCGACCGTCGAGCATCCACCTCATTTTCTCCGTTCACCATGCCCGGTCGTGATTTGGTCCTCTCGTCAACCGTCCACCTGATGAGCAATTGCTCGAAGATGATGGTCCTTCACTTTTCTCGCACGCGCGCCCGCCGTAGCCGAGTCGGACGCCGACCGGCCACCTCACACCCCCACCCCACGAAGGTGCCGCTGCATGACCAAACCGTACCGATCCCAACTCGCTCCCAAGCGCTTCCATTCGGCGCACCGTCGTCCTCGTCAATGTTCTCCGAACACCCGACAGCTCCTTCCATCACACCAATCTCCCCCACCAGACCCATGCCATCCATTGGTACCACCTCACGTTCCAAACCGTGCTGCTCCTCCTCATCCGACTCCTCCTCCAGTTCCCTCTCCCTCACCATCCCCATGCCATCCACCGGTACCACTTCACGCTCCAAACCGTGCTGCTCCTCCTCATCCGACTCCTCCTCCTCAGTAATATCCATCAACTCCTCCTCGTCGCCTTTCTTGACGTACGTAGAAGCCCGTACTTGTTGTTGCTGCTGCTGTTGCTGTTGGGCCGCACTTTTTGCTCTCGATAGCACTGGGTCGGCGGGTGACGAGTTGTCGCAGCTCCTCGAACCATTGTCCTGGGCTTGGTGCGTGTTCTCTGTCTTTTTCCTTGCCTCCTCTCGTGCATTCGCGGCGGTTGCGTAACCCCTCCTAGCTCTCAGCTGCTGGTCAACATGTTTTTCAATGGCTTCTTGTTGCTCCTTGACGGTAAGCAAGTGGAAAGATGATAAATCCATGCGGCATCCTGCGCCCGGCCTACCGTGACGCTCCTCCTGCTCCTGCTCCTGCTTCTGCTGCTTTGCTGCTGCTGCCGCTGCCGCCGCTGATGCTGCTGCTGCTGCTGCTGCTGCTGATGGGGCTGCTGCTGTTTCCTGTAGCTCCTTCCATTCTTAAGGAGTCCATGTCCCCAACCCGATGTCCGCTCCCTCGCGGTGTCGCCTCTCCTGATCGAGGATCCTTGTCATCCAAGGAAGCTCCTCCCCTAAAACCACAAAACCCACCATGGTGCGCTACACCCCGTGCCCGAGCGACCGTGACCATATGTCAGAGGCTAACGCTAGCGTAAGGGATCAATTCGAGCACCGGGTACGCTTGGGTGATGCGTGGGTGGGGCTTGCCATGAGGCGGTGGGTAGAAGAAGTAGAAAGGTATCAATTATTTTAGTGTACTGAGAGCAAGGGGGCCACGTTCCCCTAGACTCTATAAGACCCCTGAAAGCAGGTCAAACACAATTTTATGCAACCCCTCGGGGAAACATAGTAATCATCACAATCTCCGTAATTTTTTTTTTTTTTTTTTTTTTTTTTTTTTTTTTTTTTTTTTTTCCATCCCATTCATTATCTTCGCACATCTTCTTCTCTCTCTCCTTCCAACTCGTAACTCAGATCCGGGGTCACATAGCAGGTTCTTCTCCCCCCTTCCCGCTACGGTACGTGCCTTCATTTTTATCGCGAGAAGATTTCAGCCTTTTCTTCCCTCGTCGACTCGCATCGAATTGTGCCTACCCACGCTGCAAGGCGCTCTCAACAATTGAATCCCTTTTTTTATTTTTGCAAATAAAGTCAAAGTCCGACCCTCCTAGGGCTCGAACCCAGGACTCAAACAAGTAGAATTCGAGGTTAACCACTTGAACCACCGGGGCGACCGGCTTGGATTGCAGTGACACAACAGTTACTCAAGACACTTGAACTAATACGACAATGACACGTATCAGACATGTGTACGGCTACATCATACGACCATGTCCGACAGATAGAACCCAAAGACATAACAGATACCAGGTATTCTTCACGAAAATGTATTCGAATGAAATCATTCCGATTTTTCCCCCATTCGATTATCATGAAAAAGTTTTCTTGTTAAGACGACTTCCTAACGAAACCGACCGACTTTTCTATATAAAAACGAAACGCCGACCGAGTCATTTTCGTTTTCCGTTCACAGCATGTATGCGAATCGCTTCCAACGGTGGTGTGTGTTCTCGACATTTTTAAACCGTTCTTTCTACCCGTTGGCATCCACCACAACCAGTGTCCGTGCCGGTTCTTCAATCCTGGAAGAGATACACGTTCTGTGTGGTTACGCTACTTCACAAAGATACTATTATTAATACTTACGTTGCCACTTGCCAGTTACGCAGTAAGCGAAGTGGACAACGCAATGCCCATGTCATCACACTTGGATATCATACCACAGGCACGACATTTACACTATATGCAACTGAGAAACGAAAGAAAAAAAAGAAAAAACGAGAACAAAGAAGACAAATCGGAAGAGAAAACAAAGAAAAAAAAAATAGAAGAAACAAACTGTCGTTCCCCCAGGCATCCGATGTGGCAGACTCTTAAAAATAACGAGCCGGAAAAAAAATGTCTGGGTTGGGTGTATGTGTGTGTGTTTTCATAATAAGCCTTTTTTTCTACCCTTCGACATCCAGCGCGCGTGTGAAGAACACGCACAACAGTGCAGTAAGTTTCCGTGCCGATTCTCCAGGGGTAGTTGCAGGTTGATAGTAAATCTTCCTAACCAACCTATACATCAACCTATGAATATAGTTTTTCCAAGCCGCAGCAACCACACACAACATCTCGAGCCGGCCAAATTAGCCTACTAATAGTATTAGTAGTAGAGCTTTTCCAAGCACAGCATCCAAGCCGGATGAATCAACCTACCAGGTAGAGATTTCACTAGCCACATCATCCAACCACTGCCCCCCATATAGCGTTGCGTTCGGGTTCGAGTCAAGGTGAGCGTTCGGGTCGGGTGGTCGACTGTGTAGGCACCACGGCCAACAAACCCGGAACAAAACACTATCAAGGTGCAACCACGTCTCGGTGTCATGATACCTGGCACCTGGTACCGCTGTGTGTGTTCTTCCCATTAAACCGTTCTTTTTACCCGTCGACATCCAGGACAACCAGTGTCCGTGCCGATTATTCAATCCTATTAATAGAAGATATACAAGTTCTGTTGACACAAAGCTACACCACAGGGATGCCACGTTTCTAGATATGCAGTAAACAAAGCAGTGAGCAATGCAATGCCATGTGCATGCGACAGACACGACATGTCATGTGGATGTCGACGGTATAAATACCGTTTTAATGTCCACACACAATACGACAGGCACGACGTACACGTTCTATGTGTTAGAGAGACGAAAGGAAACTATTAACAAGAAAAAAAGAAGAAGCAGAAATAAACCAAATCGAAAGAAGAAAAAAAGGCAGAAAAAATAGAAGGAACAAACTGCCGGCCCCCCCCCGCAGGGGATGTGGCAGACACTTGTAAAAAACGAGCTAGATAAAAAAATAAAAAATAAATCACTACATGTAAACAGAGTAAAAATACTAAGAACCAGGGGAAAATATCAGGCAAACCAAAGCACGAACCACCCTCCAGATAGCGGCACCAGTTTGTGGTATGAGTAACATAGCCAGGTTCTCCCTACCAATCCGCATGGTACCTTGCTACCCGGACTGCCGTCTCTGTCCTGCGTTCGTCAACTATGCCCATCCCCTCGGCGTCACACAATACAAAACAAACTAAGCAGGCTCGTCATCCACCCCCGCCACGCAACTCCTTCAATAAGGATTATCAATCGAAGAAAGGAAAATAAATAAAAAAATTAAAAATCACAGAGGATCGGCGCAAGAAAACAAAGATGAAGAAGAGAAGACTAAGGAAGACCACGTTCGAATCAGCTGCACCTGTTCGTGGCACGAGTAGTATGGTCATGTTCTACTTCCTAGTCGACTTGGTGCCTTGCTACCCTGTCTGCCATCTCCTTCCTACTTTCGTCTACCGCAGTTTCCCTTCTACTCCTGTCCCCCCCCCTCCTCCGCATCTCCTTGGTCGGGTTTTTTGCCACTCCTCCTGGTGCCCCCCCCTCAGCCCCCTCCCATTCCCTTGGACATCACCCACGGACACCACCCGCAGAGGATGCGCGGCGCTGCCTACTCATGTTAGCTCGTCCTCGTGCCACCTCACCATAAACCGCTCGGCTGCTTCAAGGACCCCCCGGTACCACTTCCCCGCCTTTTTGGCTGCAGTGTACCACAACGCGGTCTCAACTCCAAACACCAGGGGGGCAACTTCCGTTGACATTTCGGTGGCTCCGAACTACCTAAGGGCTTCGACTATGTATCTATGCCAAGTCTTGAACTGCCCGCCTGGTGTCGGGTTCTCCCCATCAGCCATCGTCCCGAACATCACCCCACTGGGTACTCGCTCCTTGCTTTGCCGTGCCACGCCCCCCGCAAAGAATAACCGCCGTTTACGAATGGTCGCTTCGATGCTTTCGCAACGTGTCATCTTGAGTGCCTTTGCGTACGAGAGGGTGGCATGGTCAGTACCAAGTCGGCGCTGGAAGCCAATTACTCGCAACAGGACTTGTTGGTGAGCCGTTCGAAGCTTGGCAAAGTGTTCTGCTCTGAGGATCCACGTCACACACCCGTAGAGCAGGGTCTCAATCACCTCGGCCTTCAAGATTCTGACCTTCAGGCGAAGGGGGTGGTCGTCCTATCATACAACTCCGGGCCGGACCGTTTTGAGACATGCTCGCATGAGACGGATCCGTCGTTCGAGTTCGAGCGAGAGGCAAACATTTTCCTGGATAATGCCGTCTAGGTATAAGAATCGGGCAATCTGCCTATGTATACCTCTGCCCTGCTTCTTCGATGACGAGCGGCCGTTCAAGGGTTGTCTGGTCTTGTCTATGTGGAGGCGTTGACTCTGTCTTCTTTTCCGACACCGTAAGGCGGCATGGTGTTCCGAAGACAGCTATGATGACTGTCATAATTTTCGCGAGCCCTTCAGCCGACTTCGAGACAATTCCTGCGTCATCGACGTACAAGATGCCCCATGCCTTCGCACGCACGCCAACAGCTCCGGCTCTTCCGTTAGAACTACTCCAGCATCACTGAGTTGGACCTTATCCCTTACGAGGGCTTCGTATCGGCTGAAGCGTTCTAGTACGACGTGCAACGCAGCAGCGAAGAATACGTTGAACAGTAACGGCGATAGTACACAGCCTTGCCGCAGCCCCTGCGTGACACCAAACCATTCCGAGTGCTCGCCGTCATTTTTAATCTTAATAGTACCCACGCGAGCCCGCATGCCAAAATGGAAATTGCGGATAGTTCTCAGCATCTTGGTTGGTACGCCAAAGCGTGTGAGTTCCTCCCATAATAGCTCTCGGCCGACAGAGTCGCACGCTTTCTGCAGATCGATGAAGCACACGTACAGGGGGGGGGGGGTTCCTCTGTCTGGATACATACGACAGAGACGATATACACAGTACATGAAAGAGAAAAAAACAAACTAAAACAGAAAACAAACAAAACATTCGAAAGAGGAAAAGTGAAAATCAAAGAAAGAAACCAACAACAAAAAAATCGTGCCTCCCCGCAGGGGATGTGGCAGACACTTGATTTGAAAGGAACGAGCTAAAGCAACGGCATCACTACATAATAACAAAGTAAAGAGTACAGAGTAAGGCCGAGAACCAAAGAAAAATGACGGGCAAACCCAAGCACAAAGCATCTTCCAGGTGGCCGCAGCAATTTGTCATATTACGGGGGACCATAGTTAACAGGACCTATGGTCCACAAAGAAAACTATCTGTTTAAACATTTTTACTAACAATATTTGGTCCTGTTAACTATGGCCCCCCGTAATAGTATACCCTCAAGTCGGTCTGTGGTACCTCGCTCTTCTCCGTCCTGCGGTGGTATAGGCGTACCCGGGGCATTTGGTGCGCGTACCGAACTTGCCGACCCGAAGTTTTTGTTACCTGTGTCACTGATTGATGCCGTATTGTTTCTGATTGGCTTGCTTGCCGAGGTGCCGTCTGCCAGTGGTGTCGAATTCGTACCAACCGTCAACGGACGGAGAGCCTTCGATTGGTTGTTGCATCACGTTGTGAGTTATGTACGACACGCTTACCCTTTTTTTGCGGCAATTTGATGTCTAGTAAGCGTCCCCTTATCACACCTGGCAGGCGTTATGTCGCCTGCCTTACTGGTGAATGCCTCGCCCCTTCGTTCAGAAGACCTCTGTCTGGCGAGACAAGCATCAACTAATACAAGAGCCTACGACTGATAACATCGTCAAACACCTTGAGTGAGTGGCAAGGACTGAGCCAAAGGCACCACATACATACATGCTGCAAATAGCAGGGGTCGGTCCCTACGACGTAGGTGCGTACTGCCTTCACACTCAACACTGGCGTCGACGCCAGGACATGGGCCGTTCGTCCTGAGTTCGAATATCACGTCCACCCTAAAATCGCTTTTTATAACAATGCCCCGTACCCAAATATTCTGTTTAAGAGTTATGCATATACGCCAGTCATACTCGTACCCGCAAAGTTTGCACATGAGGGCTGCACCCCCATGCCGCAATACCCGGGGTACGCGGTGCAACGTTCCACGGATGCTTCCAGGGTACCTCATTCTCTCCGCGTAGTCGGAGCATATCGTATATTTCGTACTCCAAGAACTGAGAGTAGTCGTTGCGAGCGTCGACACGGACTGATGGCGCACACCCCTCATGGATAACCCCCCCCCCCCCCCCCCCCCCCGGATAAATGAGAACACCCGGTGATATACGTACGTTTTGGTCGGTTTGTCGGGGGTACGTTTATAACCGCATCCCCAGCGGAGGTGCGTCCGAAAACAGCATCAGACTACGGAATTATCGCACCGCCTGGTAGGCACCATTGACGCCGATACTGCCACCACTTCTCCTACTGCGCCCTACCAGGTAGGCCCCAACCGCCGGCGCCGGTAGTAGGTTTGTGGCCAATTACCGAACTTGACACTTGTCGCTGAGGCATGACCTCGAAGGCAAACCTGTACCCAGTGCTATAATATACGGTGGGTCGTCAATTGGGGCGTCGGCTAAATACAAACGTTTCAGGTGATTATAGGAGAACAATTGCTTGGCGGGGCAAGGGGTCTCTGAGATGCAACTTCCGGGAGTTTTGATGTCATTGAATTCCTATAGTGTTACGTCGTACCTGTAGTAAGCAGGGCGTGAGGTATTGACTGTACGTAGGGATCGGGTGCCTCTTTCCATGAAGTGCAGCTTGGGCTGAAAGTAGTGTTGCGCTCACGCGCCGCAAGCGTATAGTCCCGCCACAGGCCCCCCCAGAGGGCCGCCGAGGGGGGCACCGGGGGTCGAGAAAACGTGTTAACTGCGTGACGATACGTCCTCAATACCACTAAATGGAAAGGTGTGGTTATCAATGGACACCTGATGAGCGTATCGTTGACCACAGCGAAACACAAAAGGGGTTTCAATTACATTCCCGCTTCCGGCGGGACAAAACCTGTTGAGCAGCGCCGACACCTTTTGCGCCAAACAGCAGTGCTTTCCAAGCCGGAAGTTGAGCCCGGGCAACAACTACTAATTCCCCTTCCGGCATCTGTTCTGCGGCACTACAGCTAGGCGGAGATCGTTGTTGTCATGTCCGACGTCAGGCGTGGACTTTACCATAACTGGCAGTAAAGCGTGGGAATGGAAAAACAAGTTGGTATCAGACCGAAGCCCTTCACGTGTGTGCACACCCTCGGGCATCAAACTACTTTTATTGTCGGCATTGTCGCCTTTTTGGTCGACCCACTTGCTATCACCCCCTCTTGCTGTCACGCCATCTACATAAAGTCTCGTCGTAGGCCAGTAACGCTCCTGGGCAATGATTAACACCGTTAGCACAACACCTGGCTATCACATCCCCCGTTCCACACCCATAGCTGTAGGGCTCCCGTTCACGTTGCCTTTCACCGAGGATGCGTTAGATACCACCCCTCCCCGTCAAAACACCACTCCCGGTGACAATAATCTTGAAGGCCAAAATGTTATCACCGGGGTGTGCTCTCTCCCGTTCTAGACAGTATTTACATACTTGCCTATTATATACCTATGAAGAACATCCAGATACGTGTGATCGCCGAACCGGGATTCCGAGGGCTATTTTATCGGTTATTTCGCTACCACGCCCACCTGCCTGAACCTTGCCCGGGGAGGGCCTGACCTGCGGCCTATTTGAGGGCTCATGCGGTACGAGTAGGCAGACGAGGTCGCCAAACCGCCAAACTCGACGGCATGCGCATTCCCGCCTATCTACCACGAAGCGCTTGTGATCGCAAGGCACGTCAGTGGGAATGGAGGCCTTCATTATGCCAGTGTGAAACGTTTTTTTTCGTGCACTTGTGTTCGTACTCGTAGACGTTTGGTCCTTGGGCAAGCATCTCAAGACATGTCTGCCCCCCCCCCCCCCCCCCATCGCGTTGTATTCCCATTGGTCCATTATGTGCCACTTTGTACGGTGTCAACGTAATTCTGTTACCGCGAGCAAAGTTGCTGGTTTATTGAGCTGGATGGAATAACTTCCCTCAGACCATCGTGTTCAATTTTACATACATGCCCACCCTGGCAGTACCTTTGCCGTATTTACGGTCTGGATTTGTCTATACCCTCGGCCACCACAGCCATGCACGTAGCTGCAGGCGGTGTGAGCCCGCAGTGGCAACATTTATAGATATATATATAATATATATATATAATATATATAATATATACCAGGTATAATATATATATAAAAATTTTTATATATATAATATATATATAAAATTTTATATATATAATTAATATATATTATTATATAATATATATAATATTATATATATATATATTATATATATATATATAATATATATATATAATATTATTTCGTATATAATATTATATAAATATATTATATATATATATATAATATATATATATATAATATTATATAAATATATATATATAATATATATAATTTATAAATTATATATATTATATATATATATTTATATAATATTATATATATATATATATATTTATATAATATATATAATTTATAAATTATATATATTATATATATATATTTATATAATATTTATATAATATTATAATATTATATATATATATAATATATTTATATAATATTATATATATATATATTATATATATATATATAATATATATATATATAATATTATATATATATAATATTATATATATTATATAATAATATATATTATAATATATATAATATTAGTAATATATATAATATTATATATTTTAAATATTATATACCCTGGTATATAATATATATAATATTATATATATCATATATAATATATATAATATATATAATATTATATATATTATATATATAATATATTAATATATATAATTTATAATATATTTTTATATATATATTATACCAGGTATATATTAATATTATATATATTATATATATATTATATATTACCAGGTATATATTAATATATATATAATATATATAATATTAATATATATTATACCTGGTATATATTATATATATATTATATATTATATATTAATATATATATAATATATATAATATTATATATTAATATAGTATAATATTAATATATATATGATATATATAATATTATATAAATTATGTTATATATAATATTATATAAATTATATTATATATATTATACATATTTATATTATACCAGGGTATATATTATAATATTTATATTATATATATTATACATATATGGTTATCTTGGCTTCCGCCAAACGCTATGTGCTCGCGACCGTCACTATAGTATCGAGTAGCATTTTTTTTCCTGGATTTTTGTTTCTTAAGGTCACGTTTTCCTTAGTTTTTAGGAACTGAGGGGGGAAAGGTATTTGATACAAAATCATAACGGCCATATAGTCTACTTTGCTGTATTTGATATAATTCGTATTGCCTCATGTTGTGGCAGCCGGGCTGCTCGTTTGTCATGAAGACCGATACTTTGGTTGCTACGGGCGGTGGTGTCGTCCAAGAGGAGCAACAGGTGCCTGCCCAGGATATTTCCAACTGGGACGGTGGCATGAGGAAGGAGTGGTGGTGGGAAGAGGGACCCGTTGACACGTGAGTTAAATCGTGTTTTGCTCCTGGTTACTGTAAACCTGTACTCTACTTGTTGAGAGCAGACGCTGCGCGAAAAAAATGATTTATTGACCCTTTTTATGCCGCCGATATGTTAGCCTCGGTGCGCACACACATCTCCCCGGAATTATTTTACATTGATTGATGAATCAAACACCCTCAGTCGAACAACCGTCCAGCGCGATACACCTGAGGTACTAGTCTTCGACGCTTAGTTAGCCTAGCGTCACGCTAGGCACGTTCTTGTTACGCTACCGTCGACCGTGCGTCTTTTGTTTTACGTCCCATAACGGTGCTTAAAAAGGTGCTTAGAAGGCCTGCCGCGAGCTATCGTTTGGCACCGTACCTTGTTTTGGATGAATGATTTGTCACTGGAACCTAGACCCTTCACCGAATAACTACTCGAATCTTGGTTGAGTTTCACAGTAGTTTCCGTTGACGTCTCGTAGTTTCCGTTGACGTCTCGTCCACGGGAAAATTCATCGGGTTGAGCCGAAACGTTTCCTCCAAAACAGCTTTTATGACTCAGCGGTGGTAGGTGGTTCAGATCTTCCCGTGTGACGAGCCTTCGGAAAATTGGGTGCCGATGCACTCCCCATATATTGTCTACAGCGTCTGTCGCCTGTCGCTTCGCTTCGCTGGCGTTCCTTCATCTCCTCGAAAATGTCGACGCTCGTATCGGTGGTACGAATCCCTGTCGTGTGCGTTTTCACCCATCTATTGCATTTTAATTTCGAGGGATGGGGGAGGGGGGGTGGGGGGGGGGGGTCCACCGGTGTACATCACCCCCTGTATACGATTTTTGCTGTTTGTTGCTGTTCGACGGAACCGAAACAGATGGTTATAGTAGCTCTAAATTCGCTTTCGTCCTATTATCATTGGCTACACACCTTGCCCGTACTTCGAGGGTCGTCTTGGCCTAAACCCCGGTGTGTTACTAAGGCATATCCCACGCTAATAATGGTTGCTGCCTCACGGAATAGCAAACGCTGCAGCCGGTACACGGACCTTCACAGCCACCACATTCCGGACCCGTTCTACGATAGAGGTAGCACATTTCCGCAATTTTGTTTCTGAGAGACGAGCTTCCTTAACCCACAATCTTGATTTCGAAAATAAAACGTTTTGTAGAATCGGGATATGGGATTATTCGCCGCGATGCGATTTGATTCTTGCTGAAGTCTGTTTTCGGGCGAGGTATGGAGCTCCGTAAGTGAGGAGCCTCAGAAAAGTTAGGGTGAACCTCTATCGCAGAACGCCTCTCCGAATAACCTACCCATCAATATCTCTCTGGTCTACCCTTACACCGTGGGAGTCCCTTCCGTGTTAACTCTCTATCCTCCATCTACAATCGGTATTGTACGTTGTAGTCGTGTTTTACTTGTTGCTTTACGTGGTCAAGGGAACCCCACCTGTATTTAGGCATTGCTGTCGCTGTGTTTTGTGTAGTAACTGTTTTTTTTCACGACAGAAGCACATCGATGAGGTTACTCTCGTACACAGGGAGACGAGGGGGGGGGGGGGGGAGGGGGGGCGGACAAAGAGTTGATAGCTTTTTTTTGCTTCACAGACGGCGAAGGTGTGGATCAAATACTGCTTGCCCTTGTAAGCCTTCAAAAAGGTGGGGGAACGTATACACATAGGGAGCGACGATTGCAGCATCGGCCTAGGCTGGTGGGGCGTAATCAGATGGAAATTGTTCGCGTGTCGGAGGACTCGCCGAGCAGTAGCTGCACCCTCTACTTTTTGTGAGGCGGCTCTTGGAAAGGCCGCTCTCCTATTTTGTTTCGGTCGCTGTAGATGTATTGTTTCCAGTCAATACGGGCTTCCTTTTGTTTCCGAGGTTTTCTTATTTCGGGAAAGTTATGAGAGATCCATGTTGAAGATCATCCTGCACATTGTCGGATGGCAAGAGTAAGAATGAGGATATATCATGCTTCAGTATATCTGGTACCTGCTAAAATATCCCAGATATTGTGGGTTGGGCGTCGGGCTCCGTGCTGCTCGGCATAATCGTTGTTTGCAGCTGCCTTTGCTAGCAAACTTGATGCAAGTATCACCAACACCTCTCGCCCGTTCTCTGACAGCCACCTTCCCCCGTATCATCGCCTGCGCTCAACGTGGTCCCTGCCAATATTCTTGGATACATCGGGGGTCTAATTTTGGAACCGTTGTCCAGGTGCTGCTTCTGCTGGTCCCTTCGTGCCGGTACGAGCGGCGATGTTCTCGTTCACGTTGCCTCTTTTGTCTCTGCAGTGCCCTACAGCAGCACGTTTTGCGGTTGGAATCAGACTTGGTACACACACGTATTCTGTTGTGAGTGCCCGACACGGCCGGCTTTCGAGTGTTTGTTATATAGGTAGCGTGTACCTTCCCTATCGAATAAGGAAGGGTAATTCTTATCGGAGAGCTTTTTGTCCAAGTTTTCGACATTTTTTTCGCGCAATTTTTCAGTCTTCCATATTTTCCTGGGTTTTTTTTTTCCACATGTTGGAATGTTAACGAACTTGATCTTTTTGGTTCTGGAGAATTTCATGAATAGTGACAGAACGCCTCCGTATATTGATACAAATCTCCAATTATTTCCAAACTTTGGAAATTACGGAAAAAACGCTCTCCGATAAGAATGAACCTGAGCCAGTAATACTAGTGAGCCGGATTGTTCGTCTCTTCGACTTTTTCGTTCATGTAGAAGATCTCACCTCGTAAGTTTGAGTAAGCCGATCAGGTCTTGCGAATTGCCTTGGAGCTTGTAATTTGTTCCTACTTCTGAAGATGTCTGCAGCTCCAGCAGCAGTAAAAACGTCAATCTTGCAATGGAGATCCCAATGTCCAACACCGCGCGTGCCACACGGCGGTTGTTTTCTTGGTGCGGGCACACGATGTGTACATCGTCGGCGCTCCCCAAGGATGCAATCTGACGGGCTTGCGTACGGTCATACACCGTTACCGGACCAGGTAGTAGTAAAGCTACAGTAGTAGTAGAGCTGCCTTCCGTTATTTCAGACGTGGCCGCCGCTACGTATCGACATATTGTCTTCGATTCGAACTTTTTCTGTACCGGTGGTAACCTTTTTACGGCGGCAACCTACCGTGCTCGTTTTACGCAGCGTTAAACGCGCTCTTCTACGTCGCGCTAGTTCGGCCCCTCTGATGAGAAACAAATCGTCACGCCACACCGTCCTAACGCATACACAACCGGTCTGGGGGCCGCAGGCGTGGGGTTCATGGTGGCAAGCGACTTGCTAGGCGGCGTCTGGTGCACGTTCTTCATGAGCAACTACTTCGCGTCCAGTTTCCAACGATCGCTGTTGACAACGCAATCGCAGGTGAGGCAAACATTGAAATCCGACTCCTCGCTACGAATTGTCGAGACCCAGACAGTGGCTTGGAGGGTGCACGAAAACGAAATATGTAAATCTCAAGAAAAGCGCGCTCTTCGTACCTTGATTACTGTTTCTCTTGCCATCCGACGATGTGCAGCATGATCTTCAACACTAATCACTCATAACTTTCCCGAACGAATGAACACCTCGGAAACAAAAGGAAACCCATGCACCAAGTCTACCTCCCTTCTATGCCAACTTGCGACCTCCGACCGCATTGATTGGTTGGGTTACATATATATTATATATATATATATTGATCTTGTTAGGACACGATTGTCCGTGGGAGGCATGCTACGGTCCAAGTAGCTGGTATTGTTTCTGAGGCGCCCTTGCTAAGAAGGTGCAACATCTACCATCGGGGTGTTACCTACCGCACGTAGCACGCTTCAAATCCAAACCATGGAAGTTATAATTGGTAAGTTTTCAGTCCAGGAGTGCCATCTGTCTCATGTAGTGCTATGGGCAGAAAAAATGCTGCGTTCCCCTATCTCGGGACGCGTCCACACCAGTCTCAGTACCAGAGTTACCGGTACCAGCGCCGGCGTTCCCTGTAACAGGAGTAGTACCGGTAGCAGTGACGCGAGCTGCGGTAGGTCCATTTCTCGCCCAAAAACTGGCTGTTGACACCTATTGCGGATTAACGACATGACCTACTCGAGAGAGTAGGTTTTCCTACAAATAATACGTAAAAAACACCAACAGGAGTTCCACGAGATTCGGGAAGCTTCTCAATTGAAGACCGTCGCCAATCAATCGCTCACATGTTCAACCATTGCCGACCCTGTCGTAACAGACGTCGTTTTGCCTTTTTTTCTCGTGCACCGCTCGGTGAGCCTACGCGCAGGAAGCAGTAGTTCCTGTCGTACAGCGAATTCACAGGAAACTCGTGGATGGTGTCATTATCATTTACAGTAACATGTGCATGTCCAAGTATTTGGGTAAAGAAAGGTCAAATCAAACAACATCAGTTGGTGAGGTGCGCTGGGGTCTGTGTGTGTACACGAGCTTCTCCATCTGCATTCCTGGCATTTGCTGTGTGCTTTGTTGTTCGTGCGCGATTACCACGAGCGCAGTACGAGCTAGACTGCAGCGGGCCTGCCGCCTACACGGCGAGTTGCGAGGAGCTCAAGGAGAACATGGACCGAGCCGCGGGCGACATTCAATTATTCGTCCACCTTCCGATGGTCGTATACGTGCAAGGTAAAAGGGGTTTTCATGCTCGGGAAGATTTTATCTGTTGGTTGAAATAGGATCTGGTGATCAGCCAGCAACCTCAGGTTGGAATTGATCGTAGTTGTTGCGGTCTATCGCGGACCGCTACCACCGACGAGCGGCAATAATTTTTTCACCCCTCCGTATCGGCGGTATGTAGTGTTGCCATGAAACATGGTCGACCTATGTTTTTCTCCGCTTCTGCGTCATCGTTGCCTATTTGCCCGTGCAACGTCCGAAAAAACAAAACAGCCCCGTGAAAAATGAGCACGTCAATACCCTAGACAGATGGCGCGAGATCCAACGCCGATAGGCATTGATTGTAGTTGCAATACTACCGTACCTTACCAAGCTTTCCTCCGTGCAACTTGTGTGCCGCAAACGAGCAAGATAAAACGTGCCTCCTAGGTCGACCGGCTTCAACACATGCGACGACGATAAAAGTAGTTCATTTTGGCTACGAAAGTAGATGAGTGACGGCGCTCTTTATAACCGAAAATCCTCGGAAATACCGTTCTTGATTTGCTCAATTACTCTTTATCCATGCTCATTGGGAATCTTCACTCGGCTTGCATGTTGGTTTTCCTCCGAAATCAGTTACAAATAGTGTCCGGAGCTGTTTTAAGTGAGGGGAATAGAAAGAAAAAAGGAACCACCGTACTCGTATCTGTACGTAGCACGCGCCGAAGCTGATTGCGCGACGACCAGGGAAATGAACACCGAGCAGTGTGTCTCTAAATGGAAGACGGAGAGATGAAATCCCTGCATCCTGGGCTAATCTGCCGTCATTTTTGCGTTTTCAGTTGCTCTTATTTTTCCGGTATTGCGTGTGTTGTTGTGTTCTCGTACCCGGTACGATGACACTTCACTTGCTTGACTCTTCTTGAATTTGCGATTTAGTTTTATTTTTGGTCTTCCTCTTGTTTCACAGTCTGTGACCACAGAATCAGTATCTCCCTAGGATAGAGAATCAGGACGGACACTGGGTGTACTGATGAAGCGGGGTAGAAAGGACGATATAATGTGAAGACAACAACAGATGCTACGGGGGAACGTACAAGAAGAGTAATCAGAACCGAATACGCTCAGCGAAAATACTACAATATGCGCGTACGTATATGGAGTATGTCTTTATGATGGGTCCTGATAACTATGGTCGCCCGTCATAGATAGACCCCTGCCTCTTACACTCTGTGCGAGATCTTGGCTATTTTTGGTGCCGGGATCGTTACCACCTGTAAACGCCAAGCAGTGTGTCGATGAAGATATCTCGGCGGAGCCGCCATCAAGCAACAATGAAGCTCGTCCTGCGTGCCCGGCTTGCGTTCGACAAGGTTTTGCCAGCAAGTTTTTACAGGGAGTATTATTAATAGCTCATGTGTTCGTGTCAAGAATGGGATATTTCAGTACGTACAAAACAATTTGTGTATCTTGAATCTTATATTTTCCCCGTGTTCGTTGCGACCGAATTCCAGTTTGGTACACTCCGTCCGACAAAGCTAGCTACGCTGCAGTCCTAAAACCACGTATGTATGCATAACTGCCACACGTACGGAAAGTGACTGGTGGCGATGTGTTCCGCCGTGAAATGCGTCCAACTCGAAATTCAACATGAAAATTCATGCACAGTTCCGGACGTGTGCGCCGGTTGCAGAGAGTGAATGAACACCTACTCGTCGTTCAAGTTTCATGACGGTTTCCGTTTTGATACCTCTCTTAGTAATCGCCGACTTCACAACAAAACGTGTAGGATAAGCCCGATTCACCGCCCGGTCGGCAAGGGGAACCGTAGGGAGTAGTGTCAACAAATTCAGGTCGCATGTATCCACCTGTATTGGGTGCTCGTATCGTATATAGGTCCTCGGAGAGATGCCGGTGACAAAAAAAACAAAATGGCTCGAAGGCATATAGTCCTTCCACACCCTATCACCGCAACTTTAGGAGAGAGAGTCCAAGTCCGACCTTCCTTCCTGCCGTGACATGCCCGCATGTACCTGCGTGTGTCCGACCATGCCCCGTCCGCGTGCGTCGTCGTCCCGCGTGATGATGGAACCTCGGGTTTTTTAAGGCGCCGTTGCCATCGTGGCCGGCGCTGTCGGCCTTTTGAGCGTTTTCCAGAAGAGTTCTACGTGGGGTGCGAAGGCGTATATGACATCGTGGCCGCCCAGATTGTTTCTGGGACTATTGGTGGCGCTGCGCTTGCACTCGGCGAGGGACAAATACCACGTGCCTGCGGACTACGATGGGATCTGCTGGCTCGTTTACACGTGCTTCGTTGTCTACTGCTTCAAGGTGCGATGGTCTGCTGTGCGTAAAACGTGCTTGGTGTGTAAGTCGTACTTCAAAGCGTTTTTGCACACGCACGGACGGGTATGTGCGTCCATACGAGCGATGCCACGATAAGCGTGGTCGCTTTTTTTCTGAGCTCCTCGGCTGAAGGGCTCATTTTTCCCACTCGAATCAGGACTTCAGATAATTCTATTCGCCCGATTCGACTAACAAAATTCATGCGCTACATAGTTCGAACACAAACGTACTGCTGTAGTATTATAACACTAAGCAACTGCCATACTCACCGCTAGTAGTTGCTCACATGAAGAGCTCGATCCCTATCATGAGATGAGTCGTACACCTGGTGCCTGGGAAATATTTTATGTTGTACACCGGCATACATCAAGCTGCCTACGAGTAGACGGAACCAACACATCAGACTCTTTGTGTTTCGCCATGCTCAATTGTGTGAGAGGCATGGTGTTTCCGACTACAGTATATATTAGTTCACAGAGAGGAAAAAGGGTGCTATACGTCGTTCGTGCAAAACTCCTCACACGCTATCTAAAGCCCCAATCCTACAACTGTGCGCTGTGCCGGGTGCCACTGTGAAATAAACACGGTAGCATGACCGTGCAGTGTAGTGTGAGCTACCCATATAGAAGGGGGAATATGATAAGGCGGGTACCGTAGCGCCCAAGTGCGTCGGACGTTACGAGAAGGGTTTCGGCGAGGGAGGCAAGTGCAGTTGTACTCGCCTTTCCTGCTTGTTGCTGATATCTCTACGATTATCCGTGCAAATTTTGAGGGGCCCGGCCCGCAACAAGTTGGTGGCATGATAACTCGGCTTGCATTTGAGAATGCCATACGACCACGGACTGAAGCAGCGTGCACATGATATAGCCGTAGGTTGGGGTGGCAGGGAGTGCAACAGTAGGGGTAGCACCTATCGCTATAGTCAATGCCCCTGTAGGGGCGGGGCTTTATTGCCTGAGCTGCACACATGAGAAGCTCAATGATCATCCAACTCGAAACACGACTTTGTTCGTGCAAGATCCGACCAAAATCCCTGCGCGTTAAGTCCCAAGACAAACGTACCGCGTAGTAAATCAAGTCACTGTAACCGGCATGCTGATGGTCGCGCATTTGAGAAGCTCAAACAGCCAGAAGACACTGAGCCAGCAAAGTGCAATCCCCGCCGAGGGATGCGTTTTTGAACATCACTGTCTTCACTACGTCCCCCAGCAACGTAGATGAGAAACACTGGACCCCTATCTTCAGTCTATCGTCGGTGTTATTTCGAACTTTTGAGGGAGGGTATGGGCGGGTGCGGTGTTTTCGTCAAAATAGTATCTACGCCCGAGGCACAAAATGGGTTTAGTGGCGGACAGAGTGGATAAAATATTGAGTAGACGGGAGTTGGTACAAGATCGATGAACTTAGACTACTTCAAAAATACATTATCTTGTACAAGAACGATCAACGATAATGTATACGAGTACTTCCAGTGCACGGGGGCCTTGAGAAATGCCGTCAGTTAAACATTGGGTCGACCAAGCAATAATAGTACAGTATTCTTTCCACACTCTCGATTAGTACCTGGTACCTGGTATGTACGAAATACAGCATATACCGCTACTCGTAGGGCTGCGAGTCGCAACCTATTCGTTGAGGTGCAATCGCACGACATAAACGACGCTAAGGTCGCGAACGTTTCGCGGCTGTTCCTCGACGGCCTACGTAAGTTTTGGTACACCGGCTACACTGTCCGCACTCACCAATCGAAGGTGGAGGGGGTTGTGGTTGCGGTTCGCTTCACTTGCCCTTCGCTCGCTTTTGCTCGCCCGGATCCTTTAACTCGTTCTCAAACGCTCGGGATATAAGCGAGGCGAGGCGTTACACCGATCGCGTCGGGGATCTAGTGGTTGCCCTCGAATGCTATATTGATGGAGGTGTTTATACTGGAGTTTGACTCTCGCCGTGATGAACCAAACGAATCAACTACAGTAGCTGTTGAGAGCGCCTACAGGAGCGTGGGTGGGCGCAATTTAACGCGTGTCGATGAGGGAAGAACGGGATGTAATATTCCATTATTGTTTCTCTTGCCATCCGACAATGTGCAGCATGATCTTCAACATGGATCACTCATAAATTTCCCGAAATAAGTAAACCTCGGAAACAAAAGGAAACCCATGCACCAAGTCTACCTCCCTTCCGTGCCAACTTCCATTGTTGTTGACCTAATATTAGGGGGAGGCATAGTGTAAAGGACCCAATACTGTTACTGAAAAAAGGCCTCTACATAGGTTTTTGTGTTCACCGTAGGTCCTATTTAATATGGTCCCCCGTAATAGCATTATCCGTCGTGGCGAGGGGGGAGGAGAACCAGCTCTGTGACCCCGGATCTGAGTTGAAAAAGATTGGGAGAGCGAAGGAAAAAAGGGACCAGAAAAGAAGAGGAATGATCAAGAAGAACACGTTTCGCTTAAACGGCTCCGTAGAAACTGATAAAATACATTAGAAAATTCTCCCTGAGTCAAATCCTTAACCCTTTTTGGACTGCAGTCTCGATTTGGGGACAATAGGGTAAAAATTACCTGGAATTTGAGTGGATTGTTCCCAAAACGGGACTGGAGTTCTAAATGGGTTAAACTCTGCCTATCCTAGTACTGTACGAGGCAACCGGTACCGGTGCGTGCTAACGCCGATATTGGCCGAATGGGAATTATCCCTTCCACAGTCATCGGCATGTTCCCTTCGCGCCCATAATTTCAAATCCCTTGCCGATGTTTCTATCGCGCTGCCTGGCAGGTGTCTTGGTCTTGCTACCTAGAAAGGCTAGACCACGAGCAAAACCCCCACGCGCGCGCCGACCAGGCCGACGTCACCAGTTCATCCTCGGATACAGCAGCCGAGACAGAACGTATGCTCCCTATGAGTAGCGTTTCCAGAGTGTGAACTGATGACACCGACAGTACGTTTGGCGCTCCAAAGGCCTTCCATCATCACGTGTGATCCAAGATGAGTAACTACAGCAGCTTGGGTGCTATCGACTGAAACGGCGTAAGGGCCTGCCACACCAGCGACAGCGTGAGGTACGCATTCCCATTGCAGCGGTTTCGAAGACAACACCGGAAGGAGGAAGCTGTGGGTGGGAGTATTGAGGCAGCTACATCTCGATCGTGTCATCCTTACTGTATTGCTTTCGTTCGGGTTGAGCGCATCCTCCAAAGAAAGGTCTATGCTCTCCAAGTCGTATTGCCGTGCTTTTTGCAGCGCTGTCCAGGTTGGATCGAATACAGTTCGGCATAATTTGTCTACTCTTCGTGTAGTTACTCGAACAGCAACGAGAGAACACGCAACCAACGAATACGAATGCTGCTATCTGCGATGGAAATCGGTCGAGTTGCTGTCGTGGCAACTTCCCGGAACCTGCTGTAGAATAGTACCTAGACATACCAGGTAGGTGCTGGAGGAAGAGGCCCGTCGAACCATTACCGTTACGGACAACGTAAGAACGGGAATCTTCGACGTGGAGAGGCTGGACACGCCCTTGCCATTCGCGATGAACTCTTCATTTGCGATGACACTACAGCACAAAACATGCTGTATTCTCAACCGAAACAAGAGTCCCGTATATCAACCTTGCATGTATTGGATCGCACGGGACGGATCAACCCGGCCCTCCATTTCCATGATGTCCCTTGCCAGCTCGTCGCAGCCCACCACCGAAGCAACGTGGTCCGTGCAGTCTTTCGAGTGCTGCAATTCGTTGAGGCGTGCACGGACGAAAAAGCGGCATTGCCTATGATCAGTCAGGGGCAAGTTGGGTTCTATCCAAACTCGCCACACCCAAAATACTCGTACGAAGTAAGACTGATCCAGTATTGGCACATACATGGTGCGATTCCACTTGTTTTGACCACAGTTTGCGGGGCAACTGGTGATGAGCGAATCCGACAGACTCGTGAGGGTCGCATGATATGTCCAGAAGGAATTCATGAGCTCCTCGTATCTAATGTCAGGGAATATTTTGTTCTTCCGGATAGTAGCTCAAGCCTAAGAACAAAACGCGAAACTTCAACTCCGCCCACCTTTTGTGTTAACAGACCCATTGCACGATCGTCCCGGTGATATTCGAAGACGGTCGACAGTCGATCCAGTCAGTCAACCTCCGTGCAGGCGGTAATGGCTGCGTCGCATTGGTCGTGTCTTACTCCAAGACAACCAATCAAGCGAGAGGCAAGCACTTGCCGCCGGGGCTATTACCCGACTGGTTGAGTTCACTGTAAGGATCGCAGACCTGGTGCAGTAATGCCTGGTACGCCTCTTTGTGTTTAGTGTGTATTCAATAGCCAGGGGTTGCATGTCGGATAGAGTGCGCTACTTGTATGTCTTAGGGACTTGCCCCATCCAATGCTTCGAAAACATCGGTTTTTTCCTTCACCCTGTGCACCAGGCCGATCCAGAGCATTTCTCAACCCGCAATATGGGCACCACGTTCCTAATGGTGCGGTATGCCTGGTACAACGTACGTTTTGGTCGAAAATAGAACAATATACGCATATCTCATATCTCAATGACCGCGACGTTCGCAAACGCACGTAAACTCACCTGCGCTTGCACCATCGCGAGGGGAATGCCAGAGCCAACTAACAACTGCGTACATTTTACGCAGGAAGGAAGCAATGAAGAGGCCAACGACCAACTCGCTCGCCGCAAGCAGTCCAGCCCGTGTACAGCAGTCCGCAAACGTGATGCGCGTCATAGTAGTGCAATCAACACGCAATGGAGGGATTGCGTTTTTTTTATACTTCTAGAGTCTATCTTAACGGGGCTCCTATGGGGCTTTTGTTGCCGCCCATCCAAGCCCCGTTCACGAAATCGCCCATACGAAATCGCCCACCGTGCTTTCCAAGCCCTGTTTCGTCTTGCCGCACGCCACTTCCCGTGCGCAAGCGCTCCTTGGGTTCTAGTGAACTGAAGCAGGAAAACCCTCACATCATCCAAAGGAGCCGTGGTGATTCCACGACCACTGGCCGGATCAACGGGGCAGCTTACATCAAGAAAAACGGGCTCAGGGCCCGCTGCCCCGCTTGGCCTAGAATGGAGACTATCGGGCGCAATAAGAGCACGGTGTAGACTTATGTTTCCCACAGACGAGGGTGACACCAACCTAGCACAAGTGGTACGAAAGTCGACTCGTGCCTCAGGGGACCAGTGTTATCGGCGAAGTACACTGCAGCTCCCACCGTCGCCTCGGCGCCGTCGGTCTTGGACGCTACTCACGAGTGATCAACGGAGCAGGCGGCGCCGTTCGCCCCCCCCCCCCCCCTCATATTTTTCGCGGTTGTTTCCCTCGTTGTTTATCTTTAGCGATGTGTCGTATTCTGCGCAGAGCAGTATATGATACTTCAAAAAGCCTGACTTCTACAGGACCACGGCGCAACGGAGTAGGTTATGTTCCCCCCAGATCCACGCGGGCATACATGCATCGGTCGAGGTGTGCGCTACTTCAACTGCGTTACAGTGGACCGCGTTTGGGAAGCCATCGTCCTTGCCGGCACTTCTGCCTAGTTCACACGAAACCCGGCCATGAAACAGCACCTTTCGAGCACAGGCACCAGCTGCTTGGCTGAAGCAAGCCCGTTTGAACCCATCCATGTGGGGCGTCGATCTCCGGGCGGACGACTCTGACGCCAAAGACCCCGGTCGGTGGCGAGAGAAAAAGTTGTTAATGAGGAAATATTATCCACCCCTTCGCGACGCCTTTGCCCAAGTGAGGCCGGGTTGGCACACCTCGCCTCTTCCCTTGCGTTATCGCTCCGAACTCGTCCTACGGAAGGCCTCGTACGTGCAGGCTGGTGTGATAACGGCGTCTCCTCTTAGTGCTGATTACTCCTGACGGTCTTTCTGGCGTTCATCTCCGGGAGGGGAAATTGGGGAGCCCTCGCCCGTTCCCTAGATTTGCCCCCACACCCGAGAAGACGCCGAATTGCCACTCTCTCCTCCCCAATGCTCGCCTATGAAATCGTAACTCTTGAGAGTACCTGTTGGTACTCCCACAAAATGCCCCACAATGTTGACGACGGCTTTTCTCTAGACTGACCATGCAGACCGACTACGTCCCGGATGTCAGCAGCAGCAGTAATTACGGTAGTTGGATGCCCAAACGAGCCGTTTGAGGGCAACCAAAGCCCAGGAGTGTGCGGTGATCGAACCTCCTGGCTACTTCCCACCGATTGATGAAAGAAGGAGAGATACACAAGGACACAACTCGATGTTCGGGGATACAAGCGCACACTTCGAGGCAAGCCACAACACCACGTACTCGGTGCATTGCCGACTTAAATATACCGCGACTCTTCAATGGGCCGAGGCCTATCTATGCTGAATAATCAGACGGACTCCAGATTGTGTTTTGTTTCAGGAACACATTTCCCGCTGAGCTAGCAGGCAGCTCCAACCTGATAAAGTAGGAAATGATCTCTCTTAAGATTAGCAACCTCTACTCGTGAGTCCTAGTAGCCTCCCCATGAGCGCGCCGTGAGGATACGAGGCTCTTAACCTATGTATAGTACCTGGTGACACTGCTGGAGAAAGCGGCGTAAATTGGCATTTGTAGTAGATAGACTGATCGTCGAGGATGTGATCATCACAAACTCATGATTCAAAAGAGCCGATTAGGAGCAAGAAAAACTAGCTGTCCAAAGTGCGGATGAGACGAATGGGCGTGGGGGTGTGTGCAGACACACCAGTCCCTCTAGTCGTTACAAAGGTAGACTTCGACTCTCACATGCATAGGTGATGCTGTACAACCTAAAAAACTGTTTAACGAACTGTACACAGATAGCTTGGGAGACGGATGCTTTAGCTGGATCCCCAAGCTCAACACACCGCGTCCTAGGACCCGGGAATTAGCGGAAAACGGCCATGTTCTCCCCTTGCCTCTCGGTAACAAAGTGATCGACAGACGATGATGTACATGTCTGTACCACACACAGGGGATTCAATATTGGGCAGTAAGCGTACTATGGGAATTGTAATATCTTCCCAGGCAGGCGTGTGGCAGAGGCTGACGCCCACCGAGGTGTATCGATGTTGTAGCTCAGAGAGCTGGAAGCAGCAGAAGTACGGCAGTACTTCAGTGCAGAAAACGATGCTTCGATATTGTAAGCACGGCGCTTGCGGCCAACACAGACAGATAAAACAGAAAAACTGTTGGTTGTCCACGCAGGACGATGACAGTGCCCAGGAGTTGGCAAGGGTAGCTACGGTACCTACAAGAGCCAGAGAGATCCCAAGAGAGTAATACTTACGCACCCGTCGACATCGGGTGTTCTACGAGTGCTGGCACTTATTCCTCCGCATACGTCACACACCAACCGGCACTAATCATACCGATCATACATGCTTCTACACATGGAAGTACATAGAACAGTGCTCCTGAACGTTGATCACAAACACAAGGAAGAGGCGTACGTAGGCATTTCCGTAACACCCCTCCTCGATGAAAGTTTCCTGTGGCATGCGACAATAGACATATTTGCATAGAAGTGTTGAGCACGAGTATATCAACTGAAACTATTATCTCTGCACACTGTCTCTCATCCGTCCGTACATACGGCACAATGTACATGGAGATCACGAAACCATACGTATACTGACATTACACCCTCCGTTTCACTGTCCGGTGTTCGGCGGAAAGGTCTCTCTTCTCGGCCGTGGAAACTGCTGCCCCCCTCTGATTGGCTCAGCTCCCTTGCGACATTGCTCGTTAGCCCTATTTTCCGCGATAGCATCCACTTGAATACCTACTCAAACTATAAGACGCTGTCCTCCACGTCGACTCAGTCAAGTAGCTCCAGCCCCAGAGGCATATCGACTACTGCTGTAGCTGCGGAGTATCTTCAGGAAAAAAAAAAAAAAAAGCCACCAGCGGTGACTACCGAACAACTCGTATCCTTTGCAGCTCAAGCAGCCGACCCCAGACACGCGGTTTTCTGGGGTTTCCTTTGCCCTACACGCCACCATGGCCCTGAACCCTACCGGGTAGACGATAACCCCAAATACGCCCCGTTATCAAAAGCTGACGCACGCCAAATACGAGTGGTGTCACCAGGAATCGAACCCACACCCACAACAGCCGGGCTGCCCGCGACAGCACAAGGCTAGATGCTAAAGTAATTAGGGTAGACAACCGGGATCCCAAACGTATTCACACCTCAAATATGAAAGGTCTATCCAGCATATAATTAAGTGATTGCGCCCAAGAGGAAGCGAAGTCGTCAAAAAGCTACTTTCCGAAAAAAAAAAAAAAAACACACACACACACACACACACACAACTGTGGTGCTCTGTATTCTAGGAATTAGTGCACCTGGGGGATACTAAGCTGTGTCGATCTTCGATTGTGATGTAACAAGAGGTCGTGTCTAAAAATGAAGAGAATGTTTTCGTCTACTGTACGAGTAGTCAGGCGATATTCAGAGGAACCATGGGCTGCCCCTGGTGCACCACGTTCGATGAAACACCGTCGCGGGCATTCTGGTGATCAGCTCTCCTTTTGTAGTACGACCAAGAAACCTGTCAACACACGCAAATACGGTGAATTCGTTCGTGCATACGTGGAGAGCGAAAGGCGCGTGCAAACGGTTGCGGGTCGATGAAGAAGGAAAAGACGTGTGCGAGTGTGGATGGATATGGCAGCATCCGGCGACACAACTCAACCCGACTCGCTAGAGTTGGAGTCTTCGGAGCTTGTGCACGAACTACCACACGATGCAATAGCGGGTCGTACGACACGTACGTAGCATATTATGATATAATTCAACTCGTACTTCTGCGGGTTCACATGAGACGGCTGACAAACGCCGCGCTTTGCATTTTTCGGCGCCTGTCCCCGGGGCGTGTCCAAAGCGTAAGCCGAAAAGACGATTGAAACGCTGGTGCCATGTACACATTTGATGCGACGAGCGCTGCCGAACCCACGGCTCGAACCGGCAGTAGCTGCAGGTGTAGTATTGTGTAAGCCCACAGTGATGTCGGAGAAACTTTGTGCGTCAAAACCTCAGACGGACACAATAACCAAAACCGGAATAACAGTGGGAAAGGGACACGCAACGTGCCGCTCACATACACAGATTCACCAGTCCATACAGTATATGTACCAGTATAGAGGCCATGTACCCCCAGGGTACCTATGCAACATGCAAATATGTACCTGGTGCTTCGTACATAAGCAAATAGCTCACCTTGAAGTAGTAGACAAGAATTACAGTCTGAACGCCTGTCATCAGCGACCCGGTTATTTCAAGGCCTTTGTACGCAGGGTCAACCTCCGTCGACCACGGGTGTTGTAGCGCCACCAAGAGGCCAAGGAAGAAGTTCGCCGGCCACGAGAGCATGTACACCCTGGCAGCTTGGACGCTGTCGCCTGAAACGGCGTAAAGGCCTGTCGCGCCCGCGACAACGTGAAGTACGCCTTCCCATTGCAGCGGTTTCGGACACGACGCCGGAAAGAGAAAGCTGTGGGTGGGAGTATTCAGGTAGTCACATCTCGATAGTGTCATCCCTACTGTATTGCCTTCGTTCGAATTGAGCACGTCGTCCAAAAGTTGATACTCAAGCTGTAGTTGCCGCGCTTTCTGCAGCGCTGTCAAGGTCGAATGGAAAACCGTTTGGTATCGTTGGTCTACTCTTCGATTCGTTACTCGAATAGCAACGAGATAACACGCAACCAAGGAATACGCATGCTGTTAGCCTCGATGGAAATCGTCAAAGTAGTAGATATGTTAACCTCGTAGAACCACTGTAGAATAGTACCTAGAAACATACCACGTACATGCTAGGGACAGAGGGCCGTCGAACCATTACCGTTACGGACAATTTAGGTTCCGGACTCGTCGAGGTCGAGAGGACTGACACGCTCTTGCCATTGGTTTCAACGCTTCGTTTGCCATGACACTACGTGTTGCATTCTCAACATGGACACGAGTCCCGCATATCAACCTTGCACGTATTGGATTGCACCGGACAGATCAACCCGGCTCTCCATTCCCGTGATAGCCTTGGCCAGCTTGTCGCAGTCCACCGTCGAAGCAACGTGGTCCGTGCAGTCTCTTGAGTACTGCAATTCGTTGAAGCGTGCAAAAAACGAGAGAGCGACATCGCCAAAGATCAGTCAGGGTTAAGTAGGGATCTATTCAAACTCGCCAGACCCAAACTCTCGTACGAAGGGCGACTGGTCTAGAATTGGCACGAGGTGCAATTACGCGATTTACCACCACAGTTTGCAGCGTAAGTGGTGTCGAGCGAATATGGCAGACTAGTGGCTAGTGGGGGTTGCAGCACGCCTATACGGAACTCTAGAGCTCGTCATATGCCAGTTTCAGGGGTCATAGTGTTCTACGGGATGTTAGCTCAAATTGAAGAACACAGCGCGAAACTCGAACTCTGCCTTCGTCTGTGCCAACAGACCCATTGCATGACCGTCCCCCGTGCGGTCATGTTTAAAGACGGTCGACAGTCGATCTAGCCAAGCCCCGTGTAGGCGGGAGTGGCTGCGCCGCTTCTGTAGCCTTCATCGTGTCTTATGTCGCCCCGGTGGTTCAAGTGGTTAACCTCGAATTCTGCTTGTTTGAGTCCTGGGTTCGAGCCCCAGGTGGGTCGGACTTTGACTTTATTTGCAAAAAAAAAACAAAAGGATTCAATTGTTGAGAGCGCCTTGCAGCGTGGGTAGGCACAATTCGATGCGAGTCGACGAGGGAAGAAAAGGCTGAAATCTTCTCGCGATAAAAATGAAGGCACGTACCGTAGCGGGAAGGGGGGAGAAGAGCCTGCTATGTGACCCCGGATCTGAGTTACGAGTTGGAAGGAGAGAGAGAAGAAGATGTGCGAAGATAATGAATGGGATGAGCAAAAAAAAAAAAAAAAATGTGGCCGGGTACGGCTGCTGACCTTTCTCCAAGACAACCTACCAAGCGAGAGGCAAACACTTGCAGCCGGGGGCTACTACGGAACTGGTTGAGTTGGCTGCAGGCATCGCAGACCTGGTGCAGCAATGCCCGGTACGTCTTTTTGTTTCAGTACTTTTATTCAATAGCCAGGGGTCGCCCTGTCCAATAGAGTGCACTTCTCGTAAGTCTTGGGGCTTGCTCCATCCAATCCTTAGAAAACATCGATTTTCCTTCGCCCTGTGCATCAGGCCGATCGAAAACTTTGTTCAAGCTGCAGTATGGGCACCACGTTCTACGTGGTACTACTCTGTACCTGGTACAAAAACATCTTGGCCCGAAAATAGAAAGACCTACGCTTATCCCGTTGACCTCGAAAACGCAGGTAAACTCACCTGCTCCCGCAAATGCGCAAGAGGGATGTCAGAGCTAACTGCGTACATCATATGCACGAATAAAACAGTGATGACGCCAGTGACCAAGTCGCTCGCCGCCAGCAGCCCGACCCCTGTACAGCAGCCCGCAAACGTGATGCGTGTCACGGAAGTGTAAGCAATACGCAATACACCCTACCTCCTGCTGCATAGACATCGTGCCAGAAACAAAATATTGTTGACCATCAGTACGCACATGAGCAACACCCAGCCCCGCCACAAACCAGTGTTCACATCACCAACAGACGGGCTACCACGCGAAGTATCTCGTTTGTTAGGTGTGTGCAACAGGCCATGCCCCCTTTCACGCGTGGCAAATGGTTTCGTGCTGGACAGCTGCGATATCGTTTCCCGTGGTATCTACCGTAGGAGTGGGAGCATGGAGTTGTCGTGGGAGCAGGGCAGGCATAGAGTCGCTCACAAGGACACGACATGACACCAAATGTACTGCTTTAGTGTACCACACCAGTGACAATATCTGTCCCGCTGCAAAGTTACATGCGTTCGAACACAGCAATTGTACGGGGGCTACGTAACGGCCTCCAACCCTGAGCCATTTTACTCCCGTCTTGAGCCCCTTTTGGGGGCTTCGGGCTGTGACTCCGCTGGAGGCAGAGTAGTTCGCAAACAATGTGTATGTCAGTCGAGGTGTTCTACGATAGAGGTTCACCCTAAGCTTTCTGAGGCTCCTCACTTGAGGAGGAGCTCCATGCCTCACCCGAAAACTGACTTCAGCAAAAATCAAACTTCATCCCGGCGAACAATTCCATGGCCCGAGTCTACAAAACGTTTTTTCGAAACCAAGATTGGCATCCCGACGATTTGGCGTCAAGGAACCCCGTCTTTCAGAAACCAAATAGCGGAAATGTGCTACCTCTACGATCTATCGTAGAACGGGTCAGTCCCGCCCATGCACACCAAAATACACGGACAGACGCATGCCAGTTCAAAGGGTGGGAGTCATGCTACGGACGAGGTAGCACCTAAAGCTTCCAGGGTCTCCTCAATCGACCTTAAGGGAGCTCCATGCCTCTCCGTCAAGACTGATTTTGACCACAAAATAAAAAATAAAAAAAACTATTGGTGCGACCCGACGGACGATCCCAACGCCTATCGTAAGTGCATCACGAAAAAAAACTAAGCAAAGCGCTCCTTGATAGCCCAACAATGTGGGTCATTCACAAATTACTTGGCGAAAACAAGTGTTATCTGCCCCTACATGCTGCATGCCTGGTATGCTATCGCACGCGTCGGGGCGTTGAAAGCGTTTCATGGTGCCGCTAAACTTACCACGCCAACCACTACCGTGAGACGCGCCAGATACACCACACCGCCGTTTCTAATTTGCCGCTGCGAATTGCGACGCCCGTCACGTAATATATAGGAAAATGTGCGTCCATACTCGTACCGCATGGTCGTCAGAAAGGGAAGCGGGCCGTTCACACGCGGTGCTCCATCACCGCACCCCATGGCAAACCTATATTTCACGTATTATAGCAATACTGTAACTTGCGGCCCGGAGAAATTAGTCACAATGATGATCTTACCGGTACGGAGCGTGCAGCAGAAGCAACAGCTGCTCGTTGGGCCCAGTAGAAAAAATTCGCCAGCGACATGTTCACGTTACAAGGTGAGAGGAAACATTGGGCACAAGGTTTGTAAGTTCGACACCGACGATATATCCATACGTACGTATCACATTGCGATAGGTCTAGTGAAATAATGTCCTGCTTATTACGCTGACGGGGGTTCCGATTTGTTAGCGCGCTCGAATATGAAACAACCCCGCATTCTCTGGATGTAGTTCAGCTTCGTCACGCAGAAAGCAGCGGTAACCAGCAACAGGCGTTCCAGGCGGAAGGGGGATACAGACCAGTCCCTAGGAATCCTGCCCGCACTATCATTGCAGCGAAGTAGATTCGAGTTCGAAGGAAAAGCGGCCGTGGTGTTCACAACTACAGTATGTATCGCACAAAGTTGAACATATTTCTGAAGAGTGACAACGGTCACCAACGGTCGCCAACGGTCGCCAACGGTTTACTGTAGTAGCCGTCACTTCTGTTTTTTTTTTTTTTTCAACCTCACTTTTACTTTCCAGCCTAATTCGTAGGAGGTTTAACCCTCAACAAGCTTCTGGACAAGCCGTGGTCACAGATGTCTTCCCTTCTCCCCCCCGGTACGTGCCTTCATTTTTTGTCGCGCATAGGGTTCAGCATTCCCACTGCTCGTCGATTTTCATCGAATGTAGCTAACTCACGCTCTCGCGCTTTCCACTACTCAATTTTGTTTATGCAAGAAAAAGCCCGAAAGAGCATGCACTCGGTGAGGCTTGAACCCACGAAATTGATCTTGATAGGCACGCGGACCACCTACCAAGCCACCGGGGACGCCGGCTGCGACGCAATATTTGTGGGTGAAAAAGCAGATTGCCGACGTACAGTGCTCCTGGTAGCGGCGAGCCATACCGCAGGCAGAAGAGACACTTGTGTATGAACTCACGTATCAACAGGACCATCCTGCCACCACCACTCCCTCCTGATCCCACCGCCGTCATGGAAATGGCCCCCTGTAGGCGCCTGGTGTCCCTGGATAACCCCGTCGCTCCTCGACACAGGTGCGTAGGAGGCCATGACAAACGAAACGTAGCCCGACTGTCACAAGTTATGCTCTGTCCGCCAGGGGGGAGCAACAGCCTCCGTACGAAAGAGCCGAATCAACTTTCGATACTAGCGCCAACAGAGGTACGGGAAGATTGACCGACACTGATATGCCCTTCCCCTACAATCGTTGTGCGCGCCACGAGTGCCCTGAGACTCGCGGTGTGTTGCCCCGCCAAGATTGGTGTTCTGGGGTAAATATGAAAAAAATAAATTAACGAGAACAGTATTTTTTTGCGGACAAGGGAAAAGGAACCGGGAGCGGGGGTGGGGTGGGGGGGTGGGGGGGCGGAGGAAAGGGAGGACGGTGAGGAAATTGAGCCTGGCGGGGTAAAAGCAGGATAAAGCCACCCTATAGTACGTCAAACCTAAACGAGCCGTGCTAAGATCGAGCAGCACAACTGTTTATAGCTGATGGCGTTCGGCAACTGAAGAGTTGACTATGTGGTGTCATCGTGGAGAAGTGTTAGCTATTGAATACATATACAGAAGAGAGCATAGCCCATGGGGTGCTGTATCTGGCGTGCATTAAAAGAAACAATTCGCTAATAATTTGATACATGGAGCATAGCCGATGGGATGGTGTAATTGGTGTGCATCATACAGGTATTTTTTCGATTGTATTCGAGACATAGACCATAGACCATGAGCTGGTGTACCGGGTTTAGCTCCAACGGTGGCCGGGGCTCCCCTCTTCCACATTTCGGGCGTAAAACCAAAACCTGTGGAGACAATGAACAAACCAGCAAACCCCGCAAGTGGTCGACAGCTTCTCAATTCGGTAAGATGACTGATGCCCTACATCATCCAATGCCTCCACAGACAGGGAATTGTTTACCTCCACATCGTCCAACGGTACGCGTTATGGTATGCTACATTGTTCAATATCCCAATAATGATTCGTGAACACCCGTGCCGGCGGGGGGGGTCCTGGCCTGTGCGGTTTGTTCTTGTTTTGTACTAGGGGTGGGGTTTCGACACCTTGCCGGGCGATATCGACCCGGGGGGTGTTCGTTTGTATCCCCGGGCCATTCTATTGGGTTGAAAGATTGAAGGCGGAATAGGAAAAATTACCTTCTCGCTGGGAGGTGGAGTTTGTGGAGGCGTTTCGGAGTTCGAAGAAGTTGGCAGAATCGTGAGGCGAGGCGAGATCAGACGACAGTTGAGAGCGTCTAGCCACCAGAGCTGCTTGGTCTTAGACGGCCGCTGCGGCAAAAACGAGAGCTCGAGGCAGTAGTGTGCCCAGTAGGGCTGTGAGTTGGCTGGAGTTCCCGCCTAGTTTTGAGTCGGCTTAAAAATACGCTATTTGGCTTAGTTTCACATTCAAAAACTATGAGCAATCGGCCAGGTTTATCTCTGGTTTTGATCGCGAAATAGGCATTTTAGTAAGTTCGTCTTGGTTTACCTGACTTTATAGGGATGCACCACAAACATGGGCATGCCGTTCCCGTTCGAAGGTCTCTTACTGGTGTTACAATATGTCGTGACGGAAAATACCTCAATATTCGTGCGGCACGCAGTAGCACACCACCAGCAAAATAACACGAAAAAGTAGCACAGAAGACAGATTGGACCCTCGTCTATGACAGAAGAATATATGATAGATTCTCCCTAGCCAGTAATTCAGCGATTCAAGCGCGGTTCATAGTTGAGCTATTGATAGCAAATACCATGCCATACCCTCCGTGGTATAGGATGAGCTACCAACTAACACACAAAACGAATATGTGCTCTGCGAGGTTTTCGTTCTGAGCTTTGAAGGCCTTCGCTGAACAGACACGCAGCTAAGGGCTAGCATCGCTCAAACCCCCGAGCCAGAGGTGCTCATCACCCACTGGACACTGAACATGCTAAGCTCGTCACGATGGTCACGGGCGGGGTACCGGTAAACGCAGCAGCGACGGGCGAAGAGCGCGCATTGCAGCACGGAAACCTCCCCAGTGTCAACGACCATTTGCCAGCAGTCTGGAAGAGAATCGGCGAAGATGCAAGACGTCAACACTTATTAGTGGTACCTAACCCCGCTGGGCACGAAATCCCTGATCTGAGAGTGTCCCCGTTGGCGGACTTTGTGGCACACAAGATCAGGATCCTCATTGATGAATCGTCCGATAAGAAGCGTCGAGGAAGGAAGGGTGAACTGGCCCTGGCACTACCCCCCAATGCCTGTGCGCACACACGCAGCCCACGTTTCTTGAAGAACTCGTGGCAGAGAAAAAAACGTTCCCAAAGAAGAGAGGATACCGATGAGTAAGGCAGACGTATCGGATGCCTTCAGGAACCTGCGGGTAGACCCGCACCAAGCTCATAATTGTTGCTACCACATAAAACGAGATCTGGTTGCGATTGATTTTCCGACTGACGTTCGGATGGTCGGGATCGCCGGGTTCCTGGGGTGTCAAGTCGGCTGCGGCCGAGCACGTGCACTGCAACACCGCAGTCAAGTCGATCCAGCCACTAGAGAAAGGAAAAGCCATGATGGTCCACGTGAAGGTGGTAGATCGATGGGGAGAAGGTACACCCGCGTCGATTCCGCTGGACGCCAAAATCAGAGCGCACAGCGGGGGAGAGATATCATACCCATTTTTCACACCCGTGTACGTAGACGACTACCTCATCTGATCAGGGTACAACATTCAGACGACGACAGCACCGCCCTCATCGCGTCGGCCTCTCTTTTTCTTCGATCACGTGAGTTTATTTGGGCCGGTGGTGGAGGGAGCAACCCCCATCTTATCCCCGATAAAGATTTAAGGACTGGGAATCCAAGATTGGCGTGTTACGGTTTCACTATCAACTCGCACACAATGAGAATATCGTTTCCGCGCGAAAAGGCCGACGTAATATGAAAAGGTTGCTGCTTCATCCGTGGCCCTTGACCGCGAGGGGAGTTCTCAGCATGGCCGGGAAGTTGTGCAACCTCACGTACGTAGCGCGAGCGGGCAGGAATTTCGTATGTAGAAGCTGTCGCGACTGACCCCGGATTACACGACTCAAACGCTCGAAAACAACAGAACCGCACGGTAGAGCTTGGCAGAGAGTTTCACGGTGACCTCTTTCGGAAGTGGGAGACAGATCACGAGCTGCTACTAGAAGGAGAGGTGCTTAGCGCGCCCTCCTACGCGGCGATAAAACTGCCCGGAGAACAGAGCACTATCCGCCTGACGCAAGTTTCGAGGCGGTGGGAGGGAGGATTCTCGGTTGAGAGGAAGGTATGTTGTGGATACGACATGCCGAAAGAGTTGACTGCAGAACTCAAAAGGAACGCCGATCTTCAGGAGACCTGTGCCATCACGATCAACCCGTTAGAGTTACGGGGAGTGGTTGTGGTAGCGAGGGTCATGCTCGAATTGGTAGGAGACAGCTCGGACGCGGCAGGGGACCCGATTTTGGTGCGAGGTGACAGCATGGCTGCCGAATCGTGGCTGTCTCCAAGCGGGGGGGGTGTGACAGACAAAAGGGCGTGCTTACCCATGATAATGCTGGGGCGCCTTGAACTCGCGGGAGGGTGGAACCACAATGTAAAACATATTCCAGGCGTGCAGAACACTTCGGCGGGCGGAGTTCCACGGTGGCCTAGGGTGATATTGGCAGGCAAGGTCAGGGAGCTAACCCACTCCAGCGAGAGGTACGAACAACCCATTGTTCCGAGGGGATCGGGGATTTTCGATGTTGTGCTCCAGACAAAGAACATCCTTACCAAACACGACGACATTCTACTGACCGTCAGGATGAACGAAGCAGAAGAACTCCGTTGACCCGCGCGCCTTCTATGATGCATGTCTCGCTCAACTCACGGCATGCATGGCGTAGGCGCACGCGCCTCGCAGGAACAGGGGACAACAACGGAGGAAATGAGGAAGAGGTGGCGAGATTGGTCGAAACGCTCGCGCTCGGTTCAGTCGGAAAGAATACTCAGAAAGAACTACCTAGCGAAGTGGAACACCTGGGTGAAAGAAAGAAAAGCGCAGGGCACTGAGCCGTGGTTGCATACTGTGACCACATAACTTGTATCTCTTCTAGGATTGAAGAATCGGCACGGACGCTGGTTGTGCTGGAAGTCGACGGGTAGAAAGAACGGTTTAATGTGGAGAACACGCTCACACCTCTAACAACTCCGACGCTCTCCAGTGAGCACGAACCAGCCGAAGTTCTAATAAACGCAGCCAGTTTTTTTTTTATATATCCTCCGGCGGATTGGTGAAAATAAAAAGCCTGAGCTCACCACACTTCCACTACTTCTGTTAGAGTACGTGTCGTGTGTCAATTTAACCTACAGCTCCCGTCGCAACATCGGCACAGGCTGCAGGCTGCTGTTTAAAATACCGATGTATGTGAATGTATGTTCCGATAAAACATCTAGAGATTAGAGGGACCGGAAACCGGAAACGCTAGGGTCCCAGCGTCTCTTTAATACTATAATAGGTGGATACGAAGACAGGCCGGATCCACATACCCTTGATCCTGAGCGATCGAAGATAAAAGAAATACGTGTTAAAAAATGTGATCAATACATGTGTCTTCGGTACTAAGGCCGGATCTTATGCAAACAAAATTGAGGTGATTATATGACTGTTTACGGAGGCTTCGGGGTATCTGGTCCCCCATATCTGATCAGATTTTATCAAAATCACGTCTTATGGAGCCTGTTTGGTGGGAAAAATGTTCCTCCGAGATTTTATCACTCCTGAAATTCCATGGAATGTTTTTTAGGCAGCCTTTTCTGATCAACTCTGAAAGTGACAAAATTTGGCTTTGCACAAGACCTCGGTGGTATTATACAATTTTGTTTAGGTTATAGACTGGGTTCATGACGGGTCACGAGGCTACATGCTTGGTTCCGCTTGTACACAGCTGGGCTCCAACACTTGTGCATCGGCCACCACGGAGAGGGAGGGCATCAGTACCTTGGCCACCATCGTGTCCCTTACGGCCGCCCAACCGCAGCTGCTCTAGGCAAAAGAACTTTGGAAACGAATAGGACGAGACCACAGCAGCAGTACCAAAACAATCTAACGCTTTTTTTCTGACTACGACCGCTGCAAGCAGCTCATGCTCCGCGAGGGCGAGAGCTCCTTGCTGGTCCAGCGATTAGCAAACCCCTTACGCAGCTCCCAGGGGGTTCCACATTCCGCTGCTTCCTTCGAAGAGCTTGTGGTGAAGGTTGACCGCCCAACCCGGCGTGAGCGACTCTCGTTCGTGTCGTGGTCCACGTGGAGTTCAAAATGTCGGTTGTGTTCTGTTTTTTTAGTTCTCCCATGAAATAAAAACAAAATCACGATAAGACGGCACATGGCGCACCGACCTGGTGTGGCTTTTGGCCGTAGGAAAATCCGACTTCCTGCCTTTTTCAATCACTCAAAAAAAAATGCATAAGACCCAGCCTAACCGCGGAGATAGATATTAGCTGAAATGTCCCCTGTTTTTTGCGGTAACTCCCCACAAAAAAGTCATTTTTCATATTTCAGCATTATCTACTTTTGTCAAACGTGAGAATGATGGACCGGGGCAATTTGTCCGTATAGGCACGTTTTAATACGTATGTCTACGAGTTCAACCCTACCGGTATCATTGATAACCAAGCATTTATCAAAAAGCGCACCGTGACATGGCTTTGCATTGCCCACTGCAGTGCATACTGCACACGTGGCAACGTAGTATCTCTGTGGCGTAGCTTTGTGACCACATAACTTGTATCTCTTCTAGGATTGGAGAATCGGCACGGACACTGGTTGTGCTGGATGTCGACGGGTAGAAAGAACGGTTCAATGTGAAGAACACACACACACCTGCAAATATAGCGGGCAAACACTTCGCGAATTCGTTGTTCAAATTTTAAAGAATAAGTGGGAAGTGGGTGCGTTCTGAACTCTGAAGTTCGTGCGTTGAACGGCGAACACCTCAATACCGTGCTTCTGGACTCCGTCTGGACTATGGGCAAGACTGAGCGAATGATATCTGGGGTTTGTGGAGACGTACCGAATCGTTGGCGTCTTCGAAAAGAAGGGACGGGCAAGACGGCCATGAAATTGGCGACGCGTGCATTTGGCTGAACTCGGAAAAAAAAGGGCGGCGAAGGGTTGATATAGGAAGGAAGAAGAACGTACGCTAATATCAATATTTCATAGCACGGGGCTCTACTCGTAGGTGTGGTCTAGTACTGGGTAGTAGGAGGTCGGCGAGTTGAAAGAAGGGGAAAAAACAGTAATCTGCCGTAAAATATTATATATATATATATATATTATCCTTCTCGGCCGCTGTGAGCGAAACCTTCGCTTCCGATTTCGTCTTGAACTTTGTGTGGGACTCCAGACGCCTGCGCTTCCCTGCCTTCGTGCTTTCTTTTTCGACCGCTTTCCGCGAGGGTCGCGCTCGCTGGGCTCCGCGCTCGCTGGGCTCCGACGGGTGTTCTCCCGTGCGCGCGTGTCGGAGTCTCGCGCCACCCACAAACACGGCGACCCCGAGCTCGAAGGATATTCGCTGGGGAGGGGAGACACGGACGTTCTATTTTTTTCGGTCCTGGAGTATTTTTTAGTTGTTGCTCCGCGAAGAGCTTCTTGCGACAGGCTTCATCTTAAAAAAAAAATTTGCTCTCCGAGGTTCGATCTTTCCGACTTGCTGAAGCTACCGCTTTCTACCGACTGCCTTGCCCTGCGGGCCGCCATCGGCCTGTTCGAACCCTTCGGTCTTGCCTTACTCGGTGGCTGCCTTCCCTTGCCCCTCTCTCTTCGCCGGACGACTGCCTTCTCGGGGTGTCGCGCCGTTCTTGGTACCAGGTCGTTGCATATCCCGGCGATTGCTCTGTTGGTGGTTTGTAACTCGGCGCGTCTTCTGTTTTCGCCGGTAGAATGGGATGAAGATTGTTGGGGAGTATGAGTTCGGCCGAGTGTTGTGAACTCGATAAGAAAAACCAACCAATCACATAAGAGGGTACCATCCAGGTGGTTGTATATGCTCGGATTGTCTCCTACTGTTGGGGCGCCTTGGAATACAGGTACTATTAATAACAACTACAGCAGCAGCAGCAGTACAGCAGTAGTAGTTCAGGGGCGTTGTACGCGTACTTCGAATATACGTACAAATCTTTGTTTTCGCCGGTCGAATCGAGGGAGAGGGCGTGTCCAAACAGAATCGGCATCGAAAATCGAAACAATGATAATCAAGGCGCTGATTGGTCCCTGGTCAAAACGTGTTCCCCTTCGTTTTTTAGGTTCCGAGGAAATGAACGCTTGCAATGCCAAAATAAAAAATTGACGGCTGGAAATTGAAAAGGAAATCGAAACCACGAACAGCAACAATTCAGCGCGTCCTACTGATCAGCGCAGCCACGTCAAAGTATCACATCAGGAACGCCGTACACAGCATCCAGCCCACAGCTAGCACGGCAACACAGCCGCAAAGACCCCCCCGTAAACAGCCAGTAAGAGAAGGTCGCCCCGGTGGTTCAAGTGGTTAACCTCGAATTCTACTTGTTTGAGTCCTGGGTTCGAGCCCCAGGTGGGTCGGACATTTGACTTCATTTGCAAAAAAAAAAATCAAAACGATTCAATTGTTGAGAGCGCCTTGCAGCGTGGGTAGGCACAATTCGATGCGAGTCGACGAGGGAAGAAAAGGCTGAAATCTTCTCGCGATAAAAATGAAGGCACGTACCGTAGCGGGCAGGGGGTAGAAGAGCCTGCTATGTGACCCCGGATCTGAGTTACGAGTTGGAAGGAGAGAGAAGACGATGTGCGAAGATAATGAATGGGATGAACAAAAAAAAAAGAAGGCGAACCACAACACCAGCCCCGGCGTTCTCGGGCCTTTGTTTCCCGGCGTTCGAGCGTAAAGGCCATTTCTAACGACACATATTTGGCAAATTATTTGCCAAAATAGCAAGTTTTTGGAAATGTGGACTTGCCAAAATAGCAAAAAACTTGCCAAAGTTTTTTTGGATATTTCCGTTCTGCTTCGTTGGCAAGTTTATGGAAAGTGATATTTGCTATTTTTTTGCTATTTAGACCAATAACGCTTACGCAAGGTTGTACAAACCAGACCACCCCACGACGCCCCACGCTAGACTCACTATAACTTGTGAAATAGAGGGAGCTACGAAGGATACCAGGTGGCATTGATCACAGCGATGATAGGGATGGCGACACTGGCCGTGGGCCGTGGGTAGATGGGACATGGGTACCGTTTTGTGCGGGGGCTGAAACAAGATCACAAACAGCAGCCGCCCCAGCTTTTTCCAGTCGTCCCAACTTTTCCCAGGGGATTTTGGCCTGGTTGGAAAAACTGCTGACCTCTGAAGTACGTTGGCTGTGCCTGGGGTCCTTTCTGCGGCAGCAGTTACTCCATAGACCGCGTCGGCGTGCCGTCGGCTACCTGCTGCTGCTGTAAGGGGTTTGACAAAAAATCTGAGGGCGTTATGTTGTGAATACTTGCCAAATATTGCCACATACCTGGTATGCAGTGTTTCCTGATAGAACGTTTTGGCAACTTCATGAAAAGTATGACTTGCCGAAATAGCATTTTTTGTGCTATTTCATTCTGTCGTTAGAAACGACCCTAAGCGAACATAGTTTGAAGAAAATTCAGGATGATACTGCACTCGAGAAGGACGTCGGAAGTTCGTTCTCAGTAAAATATCAAGGTTGATCTCGGGCCGTCAACGTTGGACGCGCCGCCACCTCCATGGGAGGCCCAACGACCTCCCGGAATCGAGATGTCGTCGCGTTTGCCTGCTTCTTCTGTGGTGGATCCGCGTTACCGAGCGCTAGATTGCCGGCATGTGTGCACAGATGCGAACGGCCCAAGTAGGTTGCGCTCTCCGTTGCTTTTAGCCTGGATTTCTATTTTCACTTTTCGATTCTGTTCGGGCATCTCGGCTATTTTTTATCGCAATCGACATGAAGTCGATTTACGAATGCGCTTTTTGATTCTGTTTGGACACACCGTACGGGTTGTCTGTGTTGGGAAGTCGGCCGGGTGTTGTGAGTTCGATCAGAAAAAACCGATCAATCGTATCGGAGGATATCATACACAGCAGACGTTTTTCACTTTGAGGAAGAAAATCATACCCAGATCCGAGGTTTTTATTTACTAATGCGGACCCGCTATAAAGATACGATCCTACCAAGTATAAGACGAAAACAACAACTCCACGTCGAAAAATCGAAATAAAAAATCGAAAAAAATCACACATCCAAAAGGGGACCCTAATCCTAATCCAAAGAGAAAAAAAAGCTCAAGTGAGGCAAGGAAGCAATAAAAAGCAAGAAATCAAGAAAGAAAACACACAAGAGAATGCGCAATATTTCGCAGATTTCAGGCGAGGACCTTTAACCTTCCGGGATAAGGGATCTTTAGATTGGTAGGCTGTTCAGGTGTTTTGGTTCCTGTTGGGATCAAGGTACGGGCGAAGACCCAACCCAACCCCTGACTCTATCCCTAAGGGTGTGTCTTAACCCCCCCCAGAGAGCATTTTTTTTTTTTTGTTCATCCCATTCATTATCTTCGCACATCTCCTTCTCTCTCTCCTTCCAACTCGTCACTCAGATCCGGGGTCACATAGCAGGCTCTTCTCCCCCCTTCCCCCTACGGTACGTGCCTTCATTTTTATCGCGAGAAGATTTCAGCCTTTTATTCCCTCGTCGACTCGCATCGAATTGTGCCTTCCCACGCTGCAAAGCGCTCTCAACAATTGAATCCTTTTTTTTTTTTTTTTTTTTTGCAAATAAAGTCAAAGTCCGACCCACCTGGGGCTCGAACCCAGGACTCAAACAAGTAGAATTCGAGGTTAACCACTTGAACCACCGGGGCGACCGACATTGGAACGAGCCGAATGTAATGGTATTTGCCGCATGAATTGGTGTTGATTGGTTGTGGGAAACGAATAGATTCAGTGCAGCCCGAGAAAAACAGTACATCTAGGAAGAAGAAGCGTTGCACCCCTTTTCCTTGTTTGGGAGGAACGAACGGCCCGACCGAACGTGAACAAATAGCTGATTATATGATGTAGATGGACACCAGCGAAGATGATGTGGACATCAATTGGTCGTGGCATGAGCAAAAGATACCGTTCGTGCCGGTTCGGCTGGCGAGGCCCAGGATTCTGCGTGGACCAAAACACGTTTTTTTAGACAGTAGATGGGAACGGAACGAACAACCACGAGCAGCCTCGTTCCGTTCCGCTCGTTCCCATGCTCTGTGGTGGGAGTCAAGACACACCCTAACCCTAACCCTTTTAGGATCCCAGCCCCGTTTTGGGGACAAACTACTTATAATAAGAGCGTTTTGTCCCCACATATGGGAGTGCGGTTCTAAATGGGCTACCTAATCCTGACCCCAAACCGTAGCCAAAACGGGCCAAAACTCGTCATAAACCCCGGCTGCACCGCGTTCGCATCGAACCAGGAAATTTCTCAGTTGCGAAAGACGATTCCAAAGTGCAGACCACCCTACGCATTTTTGAAGTCAAGCACATCCCTTAAGATCCCTTCTCCCAGATTGCTAAAAACTACCAGGTACAAGTTTTGCCAGAAAAAATACTACTACTGTTCAGTAGGTGAGACTATCAACAGAACCCACGAATTGATCATAGTGGGGACGCGGACCACCTACTCGTACCCAGCCACCTCAAGGCACCTTCTGCGGGCATTAAATTGCGCCGCCCAAAGTATCACTGGTATACGATAAGGGCCGTTTTTAACGACGGCTCGAAAAAGCAAGAAACTTGCTATTTTGGCAAGTCCAAATTTCCAAAACTTGCCAAAGACTTGCCAAAACCTTCTAACGAGCTGGCACCCCGCAAATATTGTTTTGCCAAATCCTTGCCAAATTTCTGACGTCTTCGACATATAACGCCCCTAAATTATATGCAAACCCTGTGGCCAAATTTCTGACGTCTTCGACATATAACGCCCCTAAATTATATGCAAACCCTGTGGCGCGAGTGCCACACGAGAGAGGACGAAGAGGGCACCACGACGCATCGTGCACGTAGACGCTGGTATGGACCCAAAACCAGGCAAAGAAAGACCCAAAGGTCGGCCCCACTTCCAGTACCACTGAGCTGTGCAGGAGAATCCGGAGCGGCCGCTGGGTTGGGACTTACTCGAGCACCTGACCGAGGAGGGAGCGCCCTCTCCCCACCCCCATCACCAACACCGTCTTAGGAGCAGTCGTCACCGGGAGACCCAGCGGATATAGCCAGAATACGCCAGGCCATGAAGGACAAGGACCCTGTAATGAAGGCGCTGCTGGCTAGGCTCAAGGTTGCGAGGGAGCGCTTCCTGCGGGATGCGACAGCGACGAAGAAGGCAGCGAAAGCGGAGAAGTTTTGGGTGTAACAGTAACGACGAGAGACACATCTTCGAAGGTACCTGGTAGCTTCGACTACGGGCAAAGACGCCACCCGAAGCGAACGGGCAGGCAAACTCCCACAGCGGAGTGCTCGTGCTGATCCGGACGATGCTAGTGTGTCTGGCGAGTCGATGGGGGGGGGAGCTGCGCACGACGATGCGCAGGACGACGATTCCAGCTGCATCAGTTCCGACGGAGAGACATAAAGCGCGTCGATTGGGGGGAGTTCTCGCCGTACCGGCATCGGCATCACGGCTGCATCTAAAGCCAAAGGTAAACGTGTTGGAGAAGAGAGGGGTGGGCGGGACGACGGGAACGAGCCACAGTCTGCGATAACAGGATCGCCGATAACAGGATCGCCGATCTTTCCGGGGACTTTCCGGGCACCAGAAGCAGAAAGACAAGGGCGTCCTCAGCAATCTACTGACGAGACAAGACGCCGACCATGGCCGTGCGAGATTTCGTCGTCAAGAGGACCCCTTTTTCTCCAGGTGAATTACCCGCCCTCTCCGTTGACCCCCGTTGCCCCCGTATGGCGTGCTATGATATACCTGATACCCTGGGGTATGTTTTGGTATTGCTTGATTATTAGATACAGTACGCGACAGATGTTAAGAATCTGATAATTAAGAATTTGAGACTGAGGTCTAGGGGAAAAAATAAGAACGTGACCTCTTTGTACTGAAAATAGTGTGGAACACACCCAGTCTTACATAAGAATTCCAGTCTGGCGAGAAATAAGAGCTTTCTTAATATCTGTAGATTATTCGATATTTTCGCGGGTTGTGTGCCAATCTGTTCGGAAATGTAAGAACCCGTTGGGTAATCATAATCAAATCAAAACGTTCCTTATATTTCCGTCCATAGTGGTATTTGTATAACACACTGGTACCATACTCGTACATACCACTACTCGTACTCGTTACGAAGAAGAGTCAACTTCCACGTACCATATGCGCCTTTCGGGGCTGGCTGCTCGGGAGGCAGGGGTTTCTTGCGCTTCCTCTTTCCAGCAGACTGTGGCTCGTTCCCGTCGTCCCGGCCACCCCTCTCTTCTCCAACACGTTTACCTTTGGCTTTAGATGCAGCCGTGATACCGATGCCGGCACGGCGAGAACTCCCCCCAGTCGACGCGCTTTGTGTCTCTCCGTCGGAACTGATGCAGCTGGAATCGTCGTCCTGCGCATCGTCGTGCGCAGCTCCCCCCCCCATCGACTCGCCAGACACTAGCATCGTCCGGATCAGCACGAGCACTCCGCTGTGGGAGTTTGCCTGCCCGTTCGCTTCGGGTGGCGTCTTTGCCCGTAGTCGAAGCTACCAGGTACCTTCGAAGATGTGTCTCTCGTCGTTACTGTTACACCCAAAACTTCTCCGCTTTCGCTGCCTTCTTCGTCGCTGTCGCATCCCGCAGGAAGCGCTCCCTCGCAACCTTGAGCCTAGCCAGCAGCGCCTTCATTACAGGGTCCTTGTCCTTCATGGCCTGGCGTATTCTGGCTATATCCGCTGGGTCTCCCGGTGGCGACTGCTCCGAAGACGGTGTTGGTGATGGGGGTGGGGAGAGGGCGCTCCCTCCTCGGTCAGGTGCTCGAGTAAGTCCCAACCCAGCGGCCGCTCCGTATTCTCCTGCACAGCGCAGTCGTGCTGGAAGTGGGGCCGACCTCTTGGGTCTTGCTTTGCCTGGTTTTGGGTCCATACCAGAGTCTACGTGCACGATGCGTCGTGGTGCCCTCTGCGTCCTCTCTCGTGTGGCACTCGCGCCACAGGGTTTGCATATAATTTAGGGGCGTTGTATGTCGTAGACGTCAGAAATTTGGCCACAGGGTTTGGCAAAACAATATTTGCGGGGTGCCAGCTCGTTAGAAGGTTTTGGCAAGTCTTTGGCAAGTTTTGGAAATTTGGACTTGCCAAAATAGCAAGTTTTTGCTATTTCGAGCGGTCGTTAAAAACGGCCCTGACTAGAGCGCTCACTAGTCGATGAACCTGTTGCATTCGTGCCGTCCGCTGCACTCGGCGGGTCTGCCATGACTATGCCACTCCGCGAAAAGAGTGTGAGTGCGGCAATTGAAGGCTACCTCTGGCGCGGTTTGCAACACCTTGCGTTGGCGTTATTGTCCTCAAATCAAATAAAATACTCGGAGTAGCAAATAAATAGTAAATTTCTCTTTCCATAAATTTGCCAACGAACAAGAAGTGTAATCTCTAACAAAAAGCTTGGCAAGTTTTTTGCTATTTTGGCAAGTAAATATTTCCATAATATGGAAATTTGGCAAATTATTTGCTAAAAAGAGGTCGTTAGAAACGGCCCTAACCCCTGTTCTGGCAGGCTCTAGAGACCACAGCAGTAGCTGTAGACGACTTGTATAAGAATCCTCGTGCCCAGACATTGATCGGCAAAACCAACGACTCCGTCATCAAATCCGAACGGAGGGCGCTGGTTTGGGCCTCCGACCTGCCCGAGTATCACAGCAGCATCCAGTGCTCACACCCCAGGGGTCGGTGATATGTGGCAATTCTTCACACGTCACGGGACGCTCGGCTCAATCATGTGTTTCCAAGCACAGCCCCCAAGCCGGCCGAGCCAACCTACGAGAGTCTCACGATTGAACAGCAGTATCTGATCATTGGCCTTCGGGCTAGGGTTCGGAATAGAGTTTTCGGGTGGGCGGGTCGGATTTAGGCGCCAAGCACAACACCTCTGTAAAGGTTCACTGGCAAGGGGTGACCGCGCCTGGATATGATACAATACAGACAGTAGAGCAGAAGAAGTACGACATTCGTACCAGGTGCGGGGTAGCAGCAGCAGCAGCAACAACAACAACAGTTAGTTACAGCAGTCGTATCGGCCCTCTCGTAAGAAAACAGCCTTTGAGATAAAACCGTGTTGAAGTTATGACGAAAAGTATACCGGTATGTAGCCTATTCGTGCAGGCTTGTATGATGATAGAAACATCGTACCTGGTACAGAGTAGGAAACTGCTGTAATTAAGGCTGTTTCCTATGCGGTTCGATTTCGAGCTTCAGATTTGTATTTTTCGATCTCAAAAACGAATGACCCTGCTTACGCAGTCGAAATATGCAAAATATGACCGGAAAATTTTCGATTTGAGAATCCGATGACCCAAGTCGTCGGATTTTGGCCCAAAATCCGACGACCTGGGTCATCAGATTTTCAAATCGAAAAATGGCATGCTCTCTAAGTTCAAGATGTTATCCATGACAGCGAACAGCAGCAGCATAACGATCGATGAGTTGGAAGATGGCACAGTTGTATGGCGGCGTCGCTTCGCGCCCGACGCTCGGGCGGCGGGCGGCGCGACCCTCCGTGGCCAGACGTCAGTCGCCTGGCGCGGGCTCGGGCCTAGAGACCAAGAGAAGCGCACTCGGCACGCACCTCTCCGTGGATACGTACGAGTACTTGTACGTACACTGCTGTACGTGTGTACAGCAGCAGCAGCAGTCAGTCACAACATGGAACCCGAAATACCAAGACAGGTGGCTCTAGCGCACTCGCCACGTCTCTTCGCCGCCAGACCAAAGATGGTCAGCCTTGGCTCGGACGCTTGGGTCCTACGCGCAGTGCAGCGCACCCAGCGCGTCTCTTCGCGGCGCCAAACCACAAAAACAGCAGTATTACCGCATAGATAGGAAGGCTGTTTCGATTGGATTTGCCAACTTTACATCTGCAAATGCGATCGGGCCAAAATCTGAAGCTCAAAAATCGAACCGCATAGGAAACGGCCTACCTTCTTCTTGCTCCGGCAGAATATCTGGGTAGGGGTGATTGCCTCGTAATATAAATGCTGCTGTTGTTGTTACATCTTGAGTTCAGAAAGGGCCGATACTACTGCTGCTGCATGACAGGTAATGGGCAATCTGACATACCAGCCTCGGCAATAAGCGATGACACGTTTCCGCTCCTGCTCCTCCAAGTGCCGCAATCCGCCCGAAGCGTTCCTCCCAAAGCTCACAAACCCTCCGATTCAAAGCAGCGTTTAGTGCTGTAGGCGAGGCGACTGGAGTAAATCAAAGAAAGTGTGAGTTTACATACGTACAGATATAGGGGCATGTTCCACGAAGGGTGTGGTTCCAACATTGGTACAAATGAACCCCAAACCACAGAACTTGAGAAGAACTATTTTATACCAGGTACCACACTGCACAAAGCTACACCATGCACAGCAGTAGACCAGACATGGGAGGAGCAACGAAGCCTAGCAGCACACATCGATAGCCTATCTATGAACACATCGATCAAAGAACCCAATTATTAATAGTAGTGAGTGATGTGCCCTATTGCGCAGAAACGAGCTGCTGGTAGCACAACTGTCAGTTGATGCTCATTCATAAAGAGGTACGGCGTAGCCTCCACCATAGCGCACCCCGACGTCTACAACACGACGATCAAAAATGCGCGATATAGAACCGATTGCAACGAAACTCTGTACAGCAGTAGTATTAGTATTAGACTACATAATGGTAGCAGCGATTCCGTCAAAACCAGCTATTCAATAGTGAACGCAAGTCACGGATGCGAAATGTACGGCAACGTGCGAAACCATACCCAGACGAAAAGGGCATTATCGTGTACCAGGTACCCCGTCAACTAAAGGGTCATTCATGCTTTTTTCCAAAATTTTCGACATTTTTTCGCGCACTTTTTCAATCTTCCATACCTGGTACCTGGTATATATTTTCCTGTTATTTTTTTCCAAATATTGGAATGTTAAACGAACTTGATATTTTAGGTTCTGGAGAATTCACGAATAGTGACAGAACGCCCCCGTATATTGATACATATCTCCGATTATTTCCAAACTTTGGATTTTTTGGAAAAAACGCTCTCCTACAAGAATGAACCTAACTGTCGTCATGGTGTCATGGTACGTAGCGGGTGGAATAAATAATTTAGCCTCCGCTCCCCCTGCACTACGAGAAAGTCTGACTTGCGTACGAAGCACCTTGAAATTGCCGTACGAGTACACGGGGTCATTTCGTCGAAGACCTGACCAGTGTTGGCACAACTTGTACCGTCCAGTTAATTTTGTCTCACTACAACAACAACAGCAGTGCTTGTTGGAAAGACACGTATCTATCTACAACATGGTGGATGGGTGGGTAGTTTCATCCTCCCAACTACATACACCGTCGAGTATCATGGCATACTGCTGTACCAGGGTATCAGGTATGTTCGTATCACGAACATGGAAGAAGACATTTGAAAGGCATTACCTCTCCCAACGAGAGTGAACTCGGCTTCCTGGGTTCGGATAACCGATGGGCGCAGCCCGCGCAAGTGGTCCTCGACGACACATGGCAGGTTCCACGGTGAAGATGGTCCTCGACGACACATGGCAGGTTCCACGGTGAAGAGGAATTACTCACCCTGTGTGTGTTCTTTCTACCCGTCCACACCCAGCACAACCAGTGTCCGTGCCGATTCTTCAATCCTAGAAGAGACACAGGTTCTGTGGTCACAAAGCTACGCCGCAGAGATAATACGTTGCCACGTACCAGGTACTACTGGTATTGAGTAAGCACAGCACTGGGCAATGAAAATGCCCTGTCATGGTACTAGATACGACAGGCACGACATACACATTCAATGAGATAGAGAAACGAAAAGGAACAATCGAAAAGAAAACAAAAACTAATTAGACAACTCAAAAAGAGAAAAACAAAAAATGAAAGCAAAAATATATATATTAAAAAGAAGAAACAAGCTATCGCGCCCACCCCCCAGCAGGCGAGGTGGCAGACACTTGAAAAAGAACGAACTGGGGAAAAATGAAAAAAATACCAAAAACACCACTTTAGAACCGCAGTCCCGTTTTGGGGACAAACTACTTGAAAATTTACGGTTTTGTCCCCAAAACGAGACTGCGATTCTAGAGGGGTTAATACTTGTAAACAGAAAAGACAAAGAACCGAGGGAAAAATGACAAGGAAGGGAAGATACAGGCAGCCCAAAGCCCAAAGCACCCTCCAGGTAGCGGCGGCAGTTTGTGGTACGCGTAGTATAGCCAGGTTCTCCCTGCAAGTCCGCCTGGTACCTTGCTACCCCGACTGCCGCCTCCGCCCTGCGTTCGTCAACTATGCCTAGCCGCCTAGCCCCTTGGCGTCAGACAATACGAAACAAGCAGAGCAGGTTCGTCACATCAACCCTCGCCACACGACTCCTTCTATACGGCGTATCAATCGAAAAAAGGAAGAGAAATAAAAAAAAATGAAAATCACGGAGAATCAGCGTAAGAAAGAAAAAAAACGAAACAAAAAGAGAAGACAAGGGAAGACCACGTTCGCACCAGCTGCACCAGTTGGGGTGGCACCATTAATAGTAGTATAGTCATGTTCTACTTCCTAGTCGGCCTGGTGCCTTGCTACCCTGTCTGCCATCTCCTTCCTACTTTCGTCCACCGCAGTTCCCCATCTACTCCTCCTCCTCCTATTCCCCCCCCTCTCCGCATTCCCTTGGTCGGGTTTTCTGCCACTTCTCCTGTGCCCCCCCCCTCCCCTCATTCCCTTGGACACCATCCACGACGGATGCGCGGCGCTGCCTACTCATCTCAGCCTCAGCCTCGTGCCACCTCACCATGAACCGTTCGGCTGCTTCAAGGACCCCCGGGTACCATTTCCCCGCCTTTTTGGCTGCAGTGGACCACAACGCAGTCTCAACTCCAAACACCAAGGGGACAACTTCCGTTGACCGTTCGGTGGTTCGGAACTCTCTAAGGTCTTCGATTATGCATCTATGCCAAGTCTTAAACTGTCCGCCTGGTTTAAAAAAAAAAGTATTTTCAGTTCGTCCTAAGAAATGTTCTCCGATAAGAATGAGCGTAAACACCCAAAAAAGACGTTTTAAAATAAACAGAACATAGAAGTAAAAGGTCCCCCTCGGATCGAACGTTTTTTTCCACAGCTTTTCCGATCGTCTTTTGTTTTTCGGAACTTGCCCCATTCGACTCCGCTTGGTCGATATAGTGGGAGTTAGAGCCACCCAGAATTTGGATCGGATCGAAACTCGAGGTAGGAGGCGCCTCAAAATGAGCGGCGCTCAGGCCGGCCCGCTGTTGTGTCCAGTGGCCGGTGCCGACAGAATGTACCCTGGTGGTGGTGACGAGTTTTGAAGTCGCCCAAACCTGGACGCCACGCGAGAGAGGCCTCGCGAACTAATAACCGCGCTCGTCGACCCAAAGAAAGGAGGCCAACAAGTCGGAACCCAGGGGAGCATCACTTACCCTGCCGCCTACGAGGCTGTGCTGTCGACCAGGCCAGCAAGGTTATAAAGGGCAAGAGAGACGTGGCCCGAAGGAAAACCACCGCTAGGCTCGGGAGAAAACCAAACGTTCCGGATGTCATGAGCAAGCATTATTGATTGGTCTTTGGCGACGGGTGAGGACGCGGGTGAGGTGGGGGGGGGGCTGAACTCGCCGTGCTAAGGCCGAGGCCGTATGAGCCATGGAGCCCAGGGTGGGAGGCCCGGGGGACGGAGGGCGAGAGCAGCAGAAGAAGCAGCAGCGAAGAGGGGGGGGGGGGGTCTCTGGTTGATGGTGTCAAGCGCGGCGGTAGGGAGCGGAAAAGAAATGTGAGGGTCAGGGGTGTTGGTGAAGACGAGGAAAAGGAGGGAGGCGAGTGGGGGCAGGCTTCTACCTCCCGTGGAACCAGACGCGGAAGCCGGATGCGGAGACGGCCCGCGAAGTTGATCGATTATTCGGAAAAATAATAGGAGGAGTCTGAAGAGCCAGAAGAACCCGAGGAGGACATAGAGTCGGAGGAAGAGTGTGTGCAGGAGCGAGAGCGGGGGGTTGGGGGGGGGGTACTCATTATATAGAGGGGGGAACGGGTCCCTGTTTCGGGTAGAGAGATGGTTCGGGTTGAAAAGGTAATGTGGAGCACAGACAGGCTGTACACCTGCTCAGCGTCTTGTTTTGCTCAGCTTGCCGGCAGCATGAGTACAAAGACTTCTGTACATACCTGGTACAGCTTATACCAGGCCGTCGTCCTGAAGTTAGAAGTGAGAGTCGTGGAGGAGACGGTTATCATGGGTACTGGTCCATGGAGTGGATTCCGCGGCCGGGGTGACTCCTGTTCGGGGGCACAAAAAAAGCAAAAGACATCATATTTCGCAAGAGTCGAACGCGTGTTCGATGGAGAGAGTTTCTGGTACACAGTTGTTTGGGGATCCCTTCTCCGGGAGTAGCACGTAAAAAACAGGGCAGAGCGGGAGAGATGTACTATTAATAGCGTTGGTTCGTAGTTTCGCCATTTATTTTGTGTGCGACGTCTACGCGTGCGTGCTGCGGTTGAAAAATTCATTTTTTTTTTCATTTTTTCTGCACCCTGTTTTTTTTTGTCGGCGAATAAAAGAGCCATCCCACAGTAGGGGTGCACCAGAAGTTCCTGAACCCCTAACATTAGGTGCTCAGTATCTCACCCGATGAAGTACTTGGAAGAAATTCGTTCGTGCCACCCGACCGGCACTTGTATGCGCTAGTCCTAAAACGAATATTATAGGAGTAAAAATTTCATCCTCACTGGTAGTCCCTCACGTAAGGAACTCAATTAATTGGTCAGAAACCTTTGTCCCACAAAGTGCAACCCCTACCGTGGGTTGATTCAAAAATATTTTATAACCTATCATTGTAACTTTGAAACGAAAACGATCGAGAATTTTCTGACTCCGGATATGTCATCCCCAACTCAAACTTACCCTTACCTGAAAGTTTCAGCTTCATCGGAGCATTGCTCATAACAGGGGATTTTCCGGTACCATCCCCGGGTTTTGCGTTTTCGTATATTCGCCACCCGTAAGTAGCACAATGAGTTGAAGCCCGGGCACCATGTACGCTTGTTTATTTTTCTTTTTGATACGTACTGTCATTATTACGGTCAGGTCTCACACGAAAAAAAAAAAAGTATACACATACATGGTGGGAGGGATTGGTAACTCATCGTCCCCCCCCAACAGAAAAACAAAATCCTCTTTACCGCGGATATGTTATATGCTTTCATTCACCTTGCTGATCATTTACACCTGCCAGCTCGTAAACTACCAGGTACAAGGTATAATACTTATTTTACTTCCGAATTTCATTCGTACGACTTCCTCTATCCGGCTATTTAAGCTCTCGGCAATATCGCCCGGTACGACTTCTTGCGAAAGTATCAGCGCTCTTGCCGTAGGAGTCGTCTGTGTTCTTCGTCATTGATGCCGTTGAGTTGCTGACGATAGTCGATGGAGTCAATGACGACAAATGAGTGCAGCAGTTGCCCAAGATGGATTGGCATGTATTTCGAAGTCGAGGTCTTGTTGCGAGCTACTATAGGGGCGATAATCAACCCATTCTTGTGCAGCCCCAGTCAGCGTTTCGTAAAAAAACTGTCATGTATGTATTTAATTCGCGGGGAAAAGCCATACCAGGTACCCCTGGTATGATTTAGCGCGATATTTCTGCTACAACAGCTCTTCACAGGAAACTACTGCCCATTCAATTGAGAAGTGTTCATCATGATGTGGGGTCTGTAAGGGCGTCGGGTGCGCCAGGCGGCAGTCGTAGGAAGCGAGAAACGACTCACGATGCATTCGGAGCTGCGAGAGAGTATAGCACGAAAAACTCGCTGAATCTCTAAAATGATTCGTTTCACGCAGGGGAGCATAGATAGCACAAAGGGTACATCGCCGATGATGAAGAAATGGCCTTTACTATAAGATTACTGCTATCCAAGCGGATGAGATATCCCTTACAGAGTCGTCGTCAAGGATGATGCCTGGCGAAAAACTTCGTTCTCATGATGGGTAGTAAGCTATTGGGCCCCAAAAAGTGCAAGAATTAGCTGAAAAGCTCAGGATTCTCGTGTTACACATACATACAGTACTTGCGTCACAATCATTCTACAACAACGAAATAATGCGGATCTTGGTTCTAAACCCCTCACTCTAATTCCAAGTCGTAGGTTCATATTGCCGGAACGCCTACGCACGGGTACTTGACAACACATTCCCGAGCGTGCTAGCGTCCCCTTAACCCTTCCTAGCTCCTGCCTTCCTAGTTCAACCAACTGCACCCGTCGGCTCAGGGACGACCATGGATAGGCTTTAAGAAATATTGTGCCGATTGTTCGCTCGAAGCGCGAAAACAGTTAAATGAAGGCGTTTTTCGCGGGCGAGCTACTACAATAATATAAAACACTCAATAAATAAGAGTGTGAAAAGTGAGAAACAGAACCGCTGGTCAAGCCTGAATTTCTTATTCGTGAAAGGTGCGGCCTATACTGACTTCAGTGTAACCGCTCCCAGATTTCCTATGCTCCTGCCATTCACTTTTTTTACAGAGGGCTCCTTTACCTGTTCTGGTAGAGGGCTAAAACATAATCACCTGATATATCTCGTCACATTAGTTAGCAGTCGACTTCAAATAATTGTGCGTATTTCTCCGAGATAAAATCCGACCAGGTATTGCACAACGGTCTTCACGTGGGGTTACCTGGTACTGTCCGGATAGACTGGCGGTGCCGGTATAAGTTTTACAGGCGAAGAGGGTTGTGAGGGTGTCGTCACAAATAATAGCAACGAAAAACTATTGATAGAAGAGACATTCTGTACGACTGCGGCTGCCTGTGCTCTACCGGTAGAATTTCAACTCTGACGAACCGGAACGATGACACATGAGATACTCACCGCAACGCGTACGGAGGAAGTGGTATCTCGTACCAGTACAATATACTGCTATGTTTAACATGGATACATGGAGAGTTATCTGGTGGTTTGACGACGAAATTCACTGCTTTTCGGACCACACGCGCAACGCAGAGTTTACGCCGCCCTCGACCCTTCCCGCGAGAACATGTTGCAATACACGGAAAACGCCGAGAGGCGTGTTAAGGATAAAACGAAATCAATCGCCAACGGTACGGTCAGCAGCCAGTGCTACACCAAATCCTGCACTTTAACCCATGTTCAACGTTGTCAGTGGAAACTGAAGAGAGTTGCCCCTGCGACCACGCCAGCCCTGTTTAGATTCCTCGCACGACCCACGGACCAAAGGGAACTTGCAAGAAGGAAATCTATTTTCCTCCGCTATTCGATTAACCCCTTTAGAACCGCAGTGTCCCGTTTTGGGGACAAACTACTTATGAAATTTGACTGGCTTGTTCCCAGACCGGGACTGCGGTTCTAAAAGGGTTAACACGTTTTCCGTCCCTGGACGAGGGTCGGCCAGCAGGCACGATACGTCGTTGCTTGTCCAAATAAGGGTCCAGGGTCGATCTGAGACCATCCACCCTTGCGGTGTCCGCACTCCTGGCAATCTCCGGATGTTTACATCGGTGTACGACCTCCATACTCTCCGCTCACCCACTCCTGACGACATCCACTCGCGATTCGGACTCCTTTCGGCCACTTCCCCCACCGTCCCGGCCGCAAACATTGAGGACGCCAACGAATCTCGCATTTGAGGCGTCGGGAGAAAACATTCGGGGCGTGGCCACGGCAGCGCTCAAACTCTTGGACGGTGCTTGATGCATCGTCCCCCTGACGACCCCACGGTGACTTCCGTGATCGGGAGCCATGCGCGCTTCTTCGCAGACACCAAAGCATAGCTGCGTAGTTGGCTGGCTATCTTCCTGTTGTTGATGGGATGACGAAGAAGGTGCGAAGATACCGACGGTAGCCCTGAACATGAGGGGCGCTTAAACAAGAAGACAAGAATAGCGTTGCCGCGACAGCGGTGATTGGTGGTGGCCCGACAGCAAAATCGAAAGCGCATCCGCCGATTTAAGCGAGCAGCCACTTTTGAACATCCGAAACGTACGCGCCTTTGACCCCGCCTACATATATATTATCACACTATGCAAGTTATCTCACTCCAGCAGTAGTACCGGATATATATATATATATATATATATATATATATATATATATATATATATATATATATTTGCTCAATAAGGTAGCTAGCCATCTCCCTGCCAACAAGAGTACTCCCGATGCCCTAGCACGACTCGCAAACGAGAGCAGGCTGCCAACACACACCGAACTTTGCTAGCCTCTACATGTTGTTTTGATAGTTATACAAGCATCTATCTACCGTCGCCGCTTTCCTGTATAGCCCTGCCGCCTGATCGCATTAGACCCGCGACGTTGACGTCCTAGCCAAGGGTGAGACCGATCCGCTCGTTACCCTACTCCGGCTTCACCTGAAGCGCCATCACCTCCGGCATCAGTGTTATCTTGCGCTTAAATGGGGTATTATGCGTTCCACGCCAGATCAGCGTATATATAGGACAGTGAAACCGATGTTTCAATCACACGCAAGGACTACTATACAATATCGCTTGCTCACATCACTATTACGGGGGACCATAGTTAATAGGACCTATGGTATACATAAAAGCCTATACATTTAACCATTTTTACTAACAATATTTGGTCCTATTAACTATGGTCCCCCGTAATAAGTGTCAGACTCCACCAAACGCAAAACAAACACACCCGTACGAAGAACGTTTTCAGGCATGCCGCCATCCTTACGTTGGAACTCCAACAAACGACCAACGACTCACCTGCTCCCTTTGCGGTGTTCTCCGTACGAATGTTCTCGTTGTTGAAGTCTCCAGTGCTTCCGCACCATCGTCCAGCTGTGGCTAGTAAGATTCCGTCTACGGATGATACACACGCTCCGCCACGCTAAATCATGGACAGAGATTGGTTCAGCAGACTCTGGCCGTGTGTTGTCTTGGCGTACACCCCCCTCCCCCATCAACAAACTCTCCTCCTTCCTGGGCAGCACGCTCGCCTCTGCGGCTGCATCCCGTCGGCACCGTCTGCTGAAATTCCCTGCCGGTGGGAGGTGAGGCGCCGGTTCGGGGCGCTGCGCCCCGGCCTACGGCGGTGGATACCGCATGCTGTTCCGTGCAACTCTTGCTCGTCGTTTGCCGAACATTTAATGGCACAGGTATCGACGGCGACCTCGCGTACAGGGCGAAAACACCTAGTAATATCTCCCTCGTGGTCTTGACCGCTATCTACCACCCGACCAGCTGCGTCCGAGCTTCCCCGTGACAGAACGCTTCACGCGCGGAGAGTAGTTGATGCTGCACAGGCAGGCGCACCTCTTTCGCGAATAAGGCGTAGACGAGACGTGTTTCGGGGACAGGGGCGTAGACTACGGCGGGAATGACAAAGGTACTTATGTCTGTAGACCTTGACGGGCGCTGGGATTTACGGTTACGTACTGCAGTACCAACAAATTCGATGACCGGCCACCGTATTTCCTAGATACATTTCAAACCAGGAGCCAGGTCCTCAGGTTCAGGGAACGCAAAGGCGAGGCGATGACGCACTTCGGGTCGGCCATCGCTTCACACAGAACGATCGAGGTGAACGTATCATATAACCTTAGCCCCGTTGTGTGTCGTTGAGACGGGCGCTCGTGCAGCGGGAGAACAAAATGGCGCTGTCCGGCAACTGCTTCCCCAGCAAGCGTGCCGTCATGGCGGCGTGTTACCAAGATGAGTGTGCTGCCAATTTCAACCTAGCGAGCGGGTGCGAGCACAAGACATTCGACGCTTCTACGCCGCAGATGTTAGAAACCGGCCCGGCGTCCGTTTTGATGGCGAAAGTACTGTCGTAGGGAGAACCTGGCTATGCTCCTTGTACCTCAAGCTGCCGCGGCTACCTGAAGGGTGCTTTGTGCTCCGGTTAGCCCGTTAATCCCTTTTGTTCTTAGTATTCCTCCGTTTATGTGCAGTGGTGCCGTGTCTTTAGCTTCTTCTTTTTATCAAGTATCTGCCACATCTCCGGAGGGGAAGCACGACAGATTCATGTCTTGTTTTTGTGTTTTCTCTCTCGATATGTTTCTTTGTTTCCGGTGTTTTGCTTGCTTGTTTTATTTCTTCCATACAATGTGTATGTCGTGTCTCTCGTATCCAGGATGATGACATGTGTGTGTGTTTTTCGCGTGAACCCGCTGTTTCTACCCTTCGACATCCAGCACACCCGTGTCCGTGCCGATTACTCAATCCTACGTAGAGAGATATAAGTTCCGCGGTCACAAAAAACCTACCCCAGGAATACTACATACTGTTCCAGAACCCCGAGTGTCGTGGTAAGGGAATAAAATGCAGGGGCTGTCGGAACTAGCTAGGAAGGCAGCTTCTTCTCTTGCTCAGGAGACTTCTTCTTGTGTTGTCGTATTATTCCTCATGGTAAGAGAAGGGAACTGTTGAGAGAGTGATTCATTAGGGGTTTGACTCGAGGCATCAAGCCCACTGTGCTATCCTTCTATTAACCCGCCAGACGGGCAAGGCCACGTGTCTGAGGAACTTTTCTCGGGCGTCTGTCTATTCTTCTCCCATCAGCCATCCCAACCATTGTGCTGCAAAGGAAACTCCAGAGCCCCGGGAATATTCTTTTTAGGGTATTTAGGGTTTTGATACTACGGGCTATGGCATAATCACTTCTATTGCCCGATACTATATCATACCTGGTATCACAGTAGCCCACCCTGAATAGTCGTATATGCAGACCACACGACGATCAGTAAATGATACCGGGATCGTCCCAAAAGATCGGAAAAGGAGGTCGAAGATGCGGCCATTCGAAACAACGTAATGGGGCTATAGATTTCCCCACACACCTCGTAGTAAGGCCTAGGCGTCACGGAGAGCGTTATTGTCAGAACCGCCGCCTGAAAGAGGACGCCCAAAACCCCAACAGAAAAGGACATGAGCCGAAAGGAAGGTAACAAGAAAGACCATAACGAATGCAGAAGAAACATGCATAAACCCAAAATGGAGTCAAATAGATCTGAAGACAAATCCAGAAGAAGTAGGCGGAAGTCAGGGAAAGACGGTGTGCGTGGGGGGGTAAAAGGCCAGGGCCGCGTAGGGCCCGGGGTTATACGAGTACAGGGCCGGACTTCGAATCATGGGGAATACCATGGAGGTACGCAAACGAGAACGCCACACGACGTACAGAAAGCGGAGGGGGCACGACAAAACCGTAATGAGCGTGCCTGAAACAATGGCCGGGGGGATGGCTAGTGCCTGCAAGGAGGGTGAACAGTGATATACCTGAAGTGACGGACTAGTAGTGGGGAACAACCAGCGAACGGAACAAGGTAACTTAACCAGAATCAATACGCCCAAGAGATCGTATATAATTCACTCGGGTGGGCAGGCTGAAGGCGTCTAGTTCGGCGTTGACAACAGGGTGTGTCCCTTCGAGGTCATAAAGATATACGACGTACGGCTACACCTTAGAAAGGTGGGTATGCCAGGGACATAGGGTTCAAGAGGAAGTGACTTGCATACTGCAACAGAAGCAGGGCATATGTAGCAAGCCATGCATGAGCACCATAACAAGAAAACATATCATACGTATCCAAAAGTCACTCGGGGCAAGGAACTCCTGGCAGGAGGGATTCTACTTCAGGTGAAAATACGGTAGCACCACTGGTCAGCGGCCTTCACGAAGAGGAGGCAGACGGAAACAGTGCTAGGAAGTTGAAGAAATACCGCAAATCTCCCCAAAAGACACTACTACAGATCGACGGTGGTATGGTCTAATAGAAGCCCAAACGCTCACAAAAATACAACACTGAAATCCGGAGGCAAAACGCAAAACAATGATAAAGTAAAAAAAATGCGCGCTATCGCTGAAGCACAGCCGTCCTCGTGAGAGGAGGAAGCGGAATCGGCAGCGGTATACTGACCCAAAGCACTAATACACCAGAAGAAGCGTTGTTATCCAAAAGGCAAGAGAGAAAGAAATACACGCTGATCATCACGCAAGTCGTGTCCGAAACGTTGGATCTGAGAGGCTGGTGTTAAGCCATTGACAAAACGTCGAAACATCACAAAATAACAAATACTCTGCAGGGCGATGAAAGTAGGGATCGTGACGTGGGACCTAGGGCACTTAGGGTCTTTAATCGGGTGTTAAACGGAACACCGGGAGCTACCAAAGCCAGCCCAAGTGTGCGAAGAAAGAAGAAGCCTGAAAGCTTGGTACAGAAGGTAGAAGACGGAAGCTACGCCGGGAAGCTGAAGAGGGGGTCGAAAGCGTGAGACCACGCAAGGCTAGCCTAGAACAGGCACCAAGAGGAGCTTAAGTACCAGGGACGCTCGGGGTCAATCGACCGAAATCAGACACGCAAATGAGGCCGCGGCGAAATAGTTCTACGAAACGATGAAGAAACGCTAACAAGCTGTAACGGGGTCAATAACGTGAGAGCCTGAGGGGCTATAGCTTAGAATGGGTACCGGCAGAAGAGACTGCTGTAGTACCCAGCGAACTGTTCCAACCTAAAACAAGTTAAGACCAACATGCCAAAACAATGGATCCAAGGATACCCCCGTCCAGGTTCAAGCAAGGAGGGGCTTACGCACCTCCCTAATTTTCCAGCGGATACGTAGAGTGAACGGGAAATAACAACAATAGAAATCCGCACGCAGCGGGGTTCAATAGCCTGAAACAAGGGTCTTGACGTGGTGAGGCACAGGCAGGTTAACTGCGCAAATAGCTGTGGGAAGCCGAGAAGAAGCAAACCATACAGCCTGAAACGGGGGGCAATAGCGTAAGACGCTAAGAGGATACACAAAAAGAACTACTCGCAAAACTCGGTGTGGGGCCACGTCAATCATCCCAAAGTAGGCATGTCGGAAACCGGAAAAGGAGGGGATCAACACTATACGACCTGGGGCCGTAAACCCAGAATGGGGTCGATGTGTGGGACCTTTGGAGACCGCTATACCACGAACATCCAGAAAACCAGGGCCAACAAGAAATCTCCTGTAGACAGCAAAGTCAAAACAGGTTACGATAACTTGGAACTCTTGGGGATTACGTAACTACGCAAAGTCAAAACAGGTTACGATAACTTGGAACTCTTGGGGATTACGTAACTACGGGACGCTAATGGTCTACGATATGATACCAGAAGACGCAAGTTCAAAATCGTCAATGGCCCGAACTGATTTGAGGCATACCAAGAGCGGATACGTCAAACAGGAAAGGGCCAGCAATAAGAGGGACTCATGCATCGCTAGAAGAAGAACGGGGAGTATCGAATTTGTCCATCTGATAAACGCCTATGCAAAGTTCGTCATAAAAAGCAAGGAGGCAACAACCAGAAGAGAGGACCTGACTTTCGTAAAACCAGACTCAGGAGTCATTTATATTCCTACCAAGCGCGTAAGTCGGGGAGAAAACGGAGCTGCGAAAGCCGTGGCGTTGTTCCGGAAGGGCCATGGTTCTAAGGCCTGTGCGAAGGTTGGGTTTCGTAGCTAAGTGGTGGCCAGTTCAAGAAAAGGAGTAGATATACGCAAACTCTTCGCCCTCACAAACGGGAGGGGAAATTGAATACTACCTGGTACGATCGAAGCTCAAAGTGCTACTCGTAACGCGATGATGATCACCGGAAAAACAAAGCGAAGCCAATGTTCCTAGGAAGAGGGAGAGAAGGCCTAAGATATACCCTGCTAAGCTTTCAAGGCAGTTGGAAGGCCTACAACGATCGTGAACCTCTGAGAGGCTGAATCGTGGTGGAAAGTTGTGAGTCAAGAATGCAGACTTGACCGATAGGAGGCTACTGTGGAGCCAATCCGGTCGAAAGCTGATGCGCACAACCTACAGCCGTTGCTACGTACAACCGTGTTGCGCGAAGGTGAAGACGGTGGAAATACCTGTTTTTCCACCATGCACATGGTGCAAGGAAGCAAACAGGCTTAAGAAAGGATCGGGCAAAACTTCGAGTTGTCGCCATAGGTAAGCTGAGACCGGAGCCGGAAAAAGAGGCGAGGGGCGTTACCCAAAGTTGGACCAGAGAACACTCGTGCTTTAAGTAAGCGGGACAGGAAGGTAGTAAACTAACGTTTGAACCCAAAACGTGCCCGCATAGAAGTACACCCAAAACGTGAGGGTTCCTTCACAAACGTAGGGCCCGAAAACGCTCCTAGCGAGGAGACGATAACACGAGGCTCTGAAAGACTGTTTTTTGAGCCAATACCTTTCAAGGAAAAAAATGGCAGACACAAAATCGCATGACTTCTCAAAAGCAGAGGAGAAGGGTGGCTTGCACAGCCTACGAACCAAGCCAGAACGAGAAAAAGAGACATTTTCAGCAAGCACCTACTACGTAGTGCAAGGGAAAGGGTCGAGGGGGGTGTAGCACGATGGTTTTCAGGCCTGTTACAAAAAACCGGGCAAGCTAAAACCCGGGCGGCAACGGAAGATGTAAAAAACTTCCTACTTGTGGTTTCGGAAAGGAAGCAAGCTAGACCCAGCGAAAAACGAAGATGGAACGCGACGGGTTTGCAGCCGTGTGCGAAAACCAGGCGAGCTAAACAAGTGGCTGTGAAGTTGGAGTACGACGCCAACACAAGACGCACACAGTCAGTCGTGCAGACAAAGGATAAGAACAAAACCCGAGAGCGAAACTAACAAACGAAACAACACCTACCTGAAAAACACTGAAACACGAAAACCGAAAGCAAGTACACACTCAGCACTAGTGTAGGGGGTAGTGCGTCAATGCGGTCCTTCCCCACGAGCTAGGCTCCGTCTTCTGAAGTTGCAGTCGCGCAGATTCGCAGTTGGTGTTGCGTGAAGATGTGGAATGCGCAGGGCGGAGGTTGACCTTGGTAGGGCCAGGGTGGGCGAGGAGCCTGGTGGTGTGGAGGTTGTTCGAAAAAAGGATCCGATGAAGCGCGATGGGAGGTCTTCGAGGCGTGCGGAAAAACACTCCAAGCGCGAGACGATGGCTGTATGATCGTCGCGGCAATGAGGAAGGAGCACGGTTGGCGTCCGATGGTCCGGGCGAAACGTAGGGGTAGGGGTAGTGTTGATAAGGGGTGTTTCGGTTTTCTAGCGCGAGCCGGTGGTGGCGTGGTGTTCACGGATGGTGGTGGTATCGCTGTGGAGGGCTGGTGGCGACGCGGTGGTTGTTCATTACGGGTGGTCAAAGCAGAAGTCGACGGTGGCTTTGGCCGTGAAAAGTGTCATGTCCGCGTTGTGCGTGCAGGCGTGGTGATTGAAGCTGTAGTGTCCCAATAAAGTGCATCGATGAAGGCGTGGCCGGTGGCCTGTGACGGTGAATGAGTATTGTGCTCTGATGTCGGAGCGGTGGCTTATTATGCAGTCTGTGTAGGTGGCTCAAGGTAGTCGTCTGAGGCGGTGACACCGGGGCATTTACGTGTCGGCAAGGGAAGGGGGCGGTTTGTCGTCGGAGCGGCTGCAGAAGCCGGGGGTAGAAGGTCCAAGGTAGCCGACGGTGATGGTTTGTCGGGTCTGTTTGGCAGCAGATCAGAAGGGGTACGCCAGCGGGTTGTGCAGCGCCAAGAGTCGTGCGCCTGGTACGCTGAGGCAGCGGTGTCGATCAGAAGCCCAATGGAACGGATCGAAAGGCGGAGTAGCATAGGGGGCTTGATGCGTCGTTCGTGCGCCCAGCCGTGGTAATACGATGCTCGACGCGGGATAAAAAAACAAACACAGGGGAACAACGAAGGGCGTCGTCATGCTCGATGGCGAACTCCGGGAGACGGAGCGTAGATGGCGCATGAAGGCCGTGCAGGCGATGTGGTCGGCGAGATGATTTTGACTGGGCGCCATCGGACTTAGCGGCGAGCTCCGGAGCGTGGAAAGTAGACGACGAGGATGCCGGCGAAGAAAAAAGTGCCGACGTCGGTCGAACCCGATGGATCCCTGAAGAATGCGGTTGTTGCCGTCTTGCGAAACGGGATCTCTGGTGGTCTCGCCTGCGCCGTCTGGGGGCAGTGCAGGCAGCGCGGGAGGTTGAACAGGGCGCGATCCGGGGCGATGCTCGATGGTAACAGACGCGGCGGAGCTCAGGTCCTGTCGACACACACCAGGTGTTGTAGACCCCCGAGTGTCGTTGTGAGGGAATGGAATACAGGTACTATCCGGACTGGCTAGGAAGGCGGCTTCTCTTGTTCAGGAGACTTCTTCTTGTGTCGTCGTAATGTTCCTCACGATGAGAGAAGGGAGCTGTTAGAGAGGGATTCGATAGAGCCTTGACTACAGGCACCACGCCCACTGTGGTCTACTTCTATCAACCCGCTAGACGGGTAAAGACACTTCTCCGAGGAACTTTCCTCGGGCGCTTGTGTACTCTTCTCCGATTGGCTATCCTAACCATCGTACCGCAAAAGAAACTCCAGAGCCCCGGGAAACCTTCAGAGCCTCAGACCAAAAATAGCCGACAAAAAGTCACCTTTCGTGATATTTTCAGATTGAAAAAAAAAACAGATATTTCAACCCTCGCGAATGGGGCACGACCAGGCCGGAACGGGCCGACCGCGCCTGGCCCGGCCCGTGATACATTTGAGCCACGGGCCCAAGCCTGACCCAGCTTACGGGATTCCAATCTCGCAGACCGTCGGCCAAGCCCGGTCCGCGAGATTCCATCTATCTCGCAGGCCGTCTGCCCGGCCTGGCCTGTGACATTCTCAGGGCATTTATTTCCGCTTTTTTGTCTTCGAGCTGAGTGTCCTCCTCGAAATATGGCGGCCACAAGGTGCTCGTTAGCCCACGCCCAGCGGTGTCTTTGGGTAGCCGCCCGTTGCCCACAAGCGGCGTACGAAGCTGAGGTTGTCCTGCCCCTATACCGGCCTTCGGATACCGTTGGTGCCCGTGGGTCGCGTAGTGCCTTGATCAGGCGGATTTCGAGACACGACTAATGTCACGAATCGTTTTTTTTTGTTTTTTAGGGAAAATCTGCACGATACTACAGCAGTACGTACCTGGTATATTTCTTTTTATTGCCCCTTTTACTCTCCAGCCTAACTCGTGGGAGGTTTTGCCCTCAGCGATCTTCTGGACAAGCTGTGGTCACAGGTTTCGTCCCTTTTACCCCCGGTTGGTGCCTTTATATGTTCGTCGCCCATGGGGTTCAGCGTTCCCACTGCTCGTCGATTTCCATCGAATGTTGCTATAAAACTCACGCTCTCACGCTTTCCTCTGATCACTTCATATGCCTTCGTTTTAAACTCGGTGATGAGACTCGAACCGTTGTTTGTTCTTTCTACCAGTCGACATCCAGCACAACCAGTGTCCCTGCCGATTCTTCAATAATAATAGTGAAAAGGTATATACTTCGGTATGATGAGTACAAAATTCCGTGGTCACAAAATTATGCCACAGAGATACTACTTGTACATTGTCCAATGAAAGCAGTGTGTACGTGTTTTTGAGTTTAAAACGTTCTGTCTACCCGTCGACATCCAGCACAAACAACCAGTGTCCGTGCAGAGAGACACATGTAAGTTATATATATGTGGTCACGAAACTACAGCAGTGGTACTGTTGTACCCCACACAGAGAGAGATAACGTGTACGTACATCACTACGATATTGTTATTTCCAGAGTGTGTGTCCTTCACATTAACTCATTATTTTTACACCCGTCGACATCCAGCACCACCAGTGTCCGTGCCGACTTTGGTCACGTTCTACGATGATAGAGGTAGCACATTTCCGCGAAAACGTTTTCTGAATGGCCGGATTCGTTAACCCAAAATCGTCGGGATGCCAATATTTTTTCGAAAAAACACGTTTTTTTATGCCTGGGACATGGGATTATTCATCAGGATGCAGTTTGATTTTTGCTGAAGTCAGTATTCGGGTGAGGTATGGAGCTCCTTAAATGAGGAGCCTCAGAAAACTTAGGGCGAACCCCTATCGTAGAACGCATCTTTGCAATCTTACATAGTAGAGAGATAAAAGTTATGTGGTCACGAAACTACGCCACAGAGATACCACGCTGCCACAATATATAATATGCAGTAAGCACAGCAGAAGTGGGCAATGCAATGATACTATGCCAGGTCATCATACTGGATACGACAGGCTCGACATGAACACTCTATGGAATAGGGAAACGAAAAAAACATAGAAAACAAAAACAAAGACAAAAATCAAAAGAGAAAAAGAAAGAGTAGACACTACCATGCCATGCCATGGAACTCGATACGACAGGCACGTTATACACATTCTATAAAAAGGGAGGAAACATAATTTATTAAGAAACGAAAAAAACAAAAAAAGACAGAAACAAAGAAAACAAATCAAAAGAGAAAAGGGAAAATGAAAAAGAAAAACTGTCGCGCCTCTCCGCAGTGGATTTGTCATAGACACACATGAATGAAAAGAACGAGCTTAAAGAAGCAGTACCACTAGGTCTGACTAGGTACAGAGTAGGACTAAGGAACCAAGGGAATGTCAGGCAACCTGGGGCACAAAGCGCCCTGCAGTGAGCCGCAGCAGTTTGTAGTACTCGTGCGAGTAGCATAGCCAGTTTCTCCCTTCAACGTAGTCGGTCTGTCATACATACAAAGACCCGTTCTACGATAGAGGTAACACATTTCCGCTATTTTGTTTCTGAAAGACGGGGTTCCTTGACGCCAAATCGTCGGAACGTCAATAAATATTGATTTCGAAAAAAAACGTTTTGTAGACTCAGGCCATGGGGTTACTCGCCGCGACGCATTTTGATTTTTGCCGAAGTCAGTTTTCGGAAGAGGTATGGAGCTCTTTAAGTGAGGAGCCTCAGAAAAATTTGGGTGAACCTCTATCGTGGAACGCCTCCAAACTCCAGGAGCGTTGAAACACAGGCAGGCGTAAGCTATTGTTTGCGGGCTTTGTGACACGCATGGGAGAGGAGTATCCGCCGAAGAGGGTGATGTCTGGGGAGACGGTCGGGGAGCGGGACCGGATGAGGAACCTCAAGGAAGACCTCAAAGAGTTCGGCATCAAGCTCGACGGGTCGAGGAAGGAACGGAGGTTTTCATGCGGAAATGGCATAATAAGGAGGAGAACGAGGCATCGACAGAACGGCACAGGATGGCTGTAACCGCGACTACGGCCAACCGTTGACGGCAATGCACGTGCGCAGAATGACAAGGAGGAGGGGGGGGGGGGGGGGGGGCGCAAGAGGGATGACGGGGGAGGGGGGAATGGGGGGGGGTAGGGGGTGGGGGGGGGGGGGGGGGCAAGGTGGTCTGCACAACAGACTGACGCCCGAGGGTATGGCCGTCATCGTCATGATGCGCTTCCTTCGTTGGGACCCAATAAACTACTGTAGCTGGCATGGTGCCACCCGGGGAACTTCGCGTGTCTGTATGCGCCACCAGGGCGTGCCTTAAGCATTATGTGTGTTATCTTTCCCCCTCGCCCCTTTTTGTCCCTTTTGTCCCTCTTTTCCTTGTTCTCTCTTCTTTCCTCTTTTATTTTCCCTGTATGCCCCTCTTTTGTGTCTGTCCATGCTTGTATCTTCCTTTCTTGCTTTTTGCTTCGTACCGGTATCTGTTTTTGCTTTTAGATTTATCTGTTTTTGCTTTTTTTAGCTTGTTGCTTCGTCGTCCTCCTTTTCGTTTTTTTGTCTAATACGTTGTTTTGCTCATGAATCCGGAATTATTATTAATAAGTGCTGGGCTTTAACCACACTTGACCTACCGTAGAACATATATAACACACACCCGATATAGGCTGCCAACGTGTACTTAAAACCTACCATACCTAAATCCCACCTTGAAAAACAGTCTTTACATTGATTGCCTGTGTGCTACCAATCCACTCTACATGCACCATACCACCCACATTCCTACACCCCACATTAACAATCAATGTGTCTTTACCTTTTTCACCTCGCCGACCTCCTCGAGGATAACAAACCCCTGCTCGTACACCCACATGAGTAGAGTACTACGGCAAATGGTCTTCTTCCTCGCTGTGTCAACCCTTCCCAGCCTCTAAGGGCCTGTCTTCTAGTTCAACCAACTGCGACCCATCATCAACTCTATGAACCTCTTGCCCAGCATCCCCTTCTGTTTACGCATGCCAACGAGTCAATACCTCTCCACAAACCCCAGATTTCCTCTGTTCAATATTCTATTTTTTTGTTTTGCTTCCCTGGTGTTCTTAGTAGCGGAGTAAGCACATTTGTTTTTTTGTTCTTATCTCTGCTCTACACCCCTCGCGTAGCTTGCGAGCCTGCAATCTATCTGCGAACTTCTGCGCCTTCTCTTGTGTTCGTCCGTCCTCCTTCTTGCTTTCTGAATTTCTTACTTGAATTTACCATTTTTTGCTCTGTCTCCCTTTTTTATTTTTGTTATTTTTTTCACCGAGGTATTCTTCCACTCCAGAGTTATCGGACCCTGTCTTGCAACCACGGACCGGACTGCATTGCATAATTGTGGCGATGAGAAAATATCAATGAGACAAATTGCCAAAATAGGGTATACCCGATGAGTGCGTGGCCAAACTCGGGTACCTTTTATTTCAATGACCGCGAAGGCCCCAGGACGCCATCTCATTGGTCAACGCCAGCCGCCACCCGATGCCGGCCACTTTCACGCCGGGTGAACCCGATTTTGGCTACTTACCCCCCAAGGAGTACCCGATTGTTGTACCCACCTACCCTAAACTGGCCAGACTATTCGACCACAACGACCAACCACCACCTCGGGGTTCATGTCCATGCCTCTTGTTCCGACGAAGATGGGCAAGAACGATCTGCGTGATGTCCATGATCAAGTTAATTCTAGACTATATCCTTCGCTTTCTCTCTGGTGTAGCGTTGAACGAACCACAAACAAACCACCGCTCTCCTTTCCTCTCCTCTTCCGGACCAATTTAACCCCTTTAGAACCGCTGTCCCGTTTTGGGGACAAACCACTTGATATTTGAGTGATTTGTCCCCAAAACGGGACTGCGGTTCTAAAAGGGATGAGCACAGCCCTCTCTCTCCCCTTCTCTCTAACCGAAAGAAAACACTGTCAGCATATTATGGGCGTTGAGATCCATATACGTATATATCGTGATGTGCAGTCAATACGCTCTGATACGAGCATACGAATGTCTTATTAACAGTATGGATATCGAGTAGACACAACATACATGCGGGAAGATTTACGAGGTCGTTTTGTACTTGTAGTTCAATTTATTGTATGTTCAACTTACCTCTGTCGAGACGTTGATACTACGTGTGTGTATAGCGAGGCAGCTAGCTTACCATAAGAATGTTCCCATAGGAATGTTGTATAGAACGAACTATCCGCCAGTACACTCACTAGTAGATTGACTCAACTTTGACTGCCGTAGAGTGAGCATTGTTTCATGATGTTCCGTATGATGATAAGGTCAGCATCAACTGCCAGTAGAATAGGCATTGTTCTATGACAAGGTCAACTTGAACTGCCCGTAGCGTAGGCATTGTTCTAGTTCAGGTCAACTTGAACTGCCCGTAGAGTGGGCATTGTTCCATGATTGTACCGGATGATCAGGCGAAGGTCAGCCCTACCTCGATCACTTCTCCCTCTCCTTTTTCTCCTCCTTCTTCCTCTCCTACCCTTTTTCTCTTTCTCCTCTTCTCTTCTTTTCCTTTTGGCCACTAAGCGCCCTTTTTTCAAACCATCTTATTTCCTCATCACACGTGATCTTCACAGACACTTCGGTGGTGCCGCCTCTGCCATACCTCTTCACTGAGACAGAGTCTCGACGCATGCATTATTCTTTCAAAGACAAGCTGCCTAACTCTTTAGGACTGCAGTCTCGTTTTGGGAACAATTCGGGACAAACTACTTGGAATTTGACTGGTGTGTCCCCAAAACGCGACCGGAGTTCTAAAAGGGCAAAGCACAGCAGAAATAGTGACGGATCATGAGCGACGCTACCAACTTCGTGACAAAAAAAGGTGTTATCCAGACACAAAGAGTGGGCATCGCCATGCAGCATCATCTCTTCTCATTTCTGGCCACACGCTGGATTTATTTCTCATGCAAGACGGGGTTGGGTTCCACGCTATTTTCAGTACCTAAAATGTCATTTTTTCATTTTCGTCCGGCCCTCGAGCCCGAAATTCTCAGCATTCAAGTTCGTGCGGGTAGGTAATTCCTGTCGCGTTGTAGTCGTCGTTCCTCCGGGTTTCGTTCAGTTCTTTGGGCAGAATACGACGTATCTGGAATAAAAGCCTTCGTATACGAGTACAATGTGTCCTATTAGTATTGTGTATGGTCGAGTTTATAGTCGTGACGACACGATACGGTCACCATATATATGGTTCACGCGCTCGACGCCGCCGTTGACATTAGGATGATAGGAGCTTGGAGATGTTTTCCGCATGCCTTGGAGCTTGTAGATAGCGTGACACAGCTCGGAGCAGAATTGGAGGCCGTTGTCGGAGTGGAGACCAACGGGGCATCCCCAAAGACGGATGTACGTGTTCACCAAGATGTCAGCAGTGCCTTCGGCTGTAAATTCGGCAGCGGAAACGGCATACATGTCAGCGCGCCGGCTGAAACGGTCAGTGAAAAGGAGGCTATAGGAGTTTTCTTTTGGCGTAACCGGGAGGGGGCCGGAATAATCGACGCTGATCGAGATGTCAGGGCCGGTGGGCAACGGGAGTGACAGGACGGGCCAGCGCACTGTCTGTCTGTCTTGACGTCTTGCGTGCTTGGCATTGGAGGCAATGTCGAAGCCACTATCATGTTCTCTCGTTCAGGCCGATCCACCAGTAAAAGCGCTCGAGCATAGAAAGCGTGTGAGCGACTCCAAGGTGGCAGGAGGCGTTGTCGTGGCAGGCGTGCATAATCCACGACCGCATAAGTAGAGTACGTAAATTCGAGTGGGCGATTCGTTTACCAGACGAGCGGCGCGCCCGCTGGGCGCACCAGGACCGGCTGTCGGGGCAGGGGCTGGTTTCCGCACCAACAGAAGAGTCCCATCCTCATCCCTGTGGAGACGCCCTTTTTCAGCCAAAGAACGGATTTCCGACAGGGGGAGGCGTTTTTGTGATGGAAGGTGTAAAATAAACTCATCGGGGGGGGGGGGAGGGCTCCCGAGGAGGAGGTACCGAATAGCCGAGTCACAGGCGGGCTCGGCGCGTTGTTCGCGCGCCCAATCCGCGTGTGAATACCGCTCGACGGACTCGCAAAATTCGAGCTCCGCTGGGGATGGTGCTTCGGGAAGGGGAGTCGGAGGGCCGGCGTCCGAACTTGTAGCACCAAGGAGAGGTGGAGCAGGTCCAGCCGCGACGGTGGCCGACTGGGCGGTCACGGTGGGGGCCAAACAAGGGGTACTGTCAGGCCTCTCGATGGGGGACAAGGGCACCGACGAAGGACGCCGCATGACGGCTGGTGATTTTGCAGCCGGTGGCGGGGCGGGGGCCGGGGAGTCAAAACCGTAGTTGACTGCGGGCTTCGGGGATCCAACGGCGGCGGCACAACGCCGACGCGTTCTTGTCGAGATGAGATCCGACGGAACGAGGGAAGGTGGACGAGCCTGAGAAGCTGAAGATAGCTGAGGTGGAGCCGGGGGAACAACCGATATAGACTCACGGTTGGCCTTGGTTCTTCACGAAGCTGTCTGAAGCTGAGCAGGGGATGTCCGAGAATCGAGATCCCCGACATCGCTGCGATAAACTACCTCTGGGCTGGAGGTCGGGGGTGGAACATTGTCCGTACCCACACCAATCGAGCCGCCATGCGAAGCGGGGGCGGAGGAATTGATATCCGACGCCTCGGTGCCCAAATTTGGGGCGCGGGGGTGGGCGCGCGCAGGGGAAATATTGTTCTGACCGACGCCGGCGGGAGCCGTGGGGGGTACTGCGGTCGCGGCTGAGCGTTGGGGTCCGGTCAATCCTCGTTCGTGGCCCGTGTTCGCGAAAATCGCGAAATTCGGTTCGGGAGAGTGGGAGCCCAGCCAAACCGACGCTATTGGCTGGAGGGCGCGAGCCTACCCAGAGCCGAGGCTTTGATGCGGGGGGGCAGCAAGAGAGAGGCCTCCCGAACGTATGAGGTAGATGCGTTCTTCTTCGGATGGCGTCAGACGGCTGCGTCCGCTTCGGTCCTCCTCGGACGCAGGTAGCGGTAACCGAGATGAAAAGTCTGCGTTGCCGTTGGCGGGGCCTTTGTGGTATTCCAGAGTATAACGGTGCGCCGTGGGAAATTCGAATCATCGCTGGACGCGGCGGTTGTGTTCCGCAACCTTAGCGAGGATGTCTTCGCGTTGGTGGTCTGCTCAGCAGGACCAGCAGCAGTCGGGGAGGCCAGGTCGTCGGAGTGGCCGGTCGGCCGGCTCCGCCGGCATGTCGTCACCGGACCCGTCGTAGTCGACTTCGGCATCCATAGGGTGAGGCAGGGGTGTAGCCCTATTGGAAGATATGTCTGTAGGGTCGACGGGCGGAAGGAGAGGCGCAGCCGCGGGAACGGGGGGGGGGGAAGTACGGGGTACGGGGACATAATCAATGGTTGGTGACGAGGTTGCGTCGTGACTGAGTGTGTCGGGGAAGCTGTCCCTGAACGGGTAAAACTCACCAGTACTATGATCAAGTGAGAATGCACCGGTTGGGCGCCATGTACTAATAGTAAGTGAAGCAGGGTTCGGTTCAGGGTTGTCCTGAAGCGGGTTCGACATTACGGCGTTCAGCAGACGGCAAGCATGCGCTCGAGCAGCTCGCCGGGTACTAAGCAGGTCGGGCTGCGTGCAGGGGGTCGAACTTCCTACCAATGATTGGTCATCAGCTACAAATAAAGGGCTGCAGCGTGAGGGAGCGTTCTCCAAGGTCAGGGGGCGGATCGAAAGCGGAAGGAGGATATCGTCTGCGTCACTATTAATAAACCTTGAATGGTCGCGAGTAGGAGCGAGAAGTACTGCTGTTGTATGACCAGAACTAGTACGTGCGACCGGTACTGCTGCTGTACTAACAGAAAGCGTTCGTGGGTACGGTGCTGCTATTCCAACAGGAGAGGTGGGTGTGCCTTGTAGGCAGGCCACCTGAGCGACCAGGCAGTGAGACCGTTCCAGAGGCTCGTCTCGAAGAAGGTCCACTGCCACCTCGACGGTTACCAAGGGCTGTGACAGCTGATCACTAGGTCCGGGCCAAAGTGGCCGCTTGCCCCGAGTTTGCTCGTAGCACACAGGGGGTCTTGGGGAGCTGACAGGGTTCCGAAGAACCAAGTCGTCCGATGCGGCAGCAGTAGTAGCGCCACCGGTCAAGAACCCGAAGGCCGACACGGGCGAGAGGCAACTACTCTGGGTCGCGGTGGTACCGTCGGCAGTCAGGGGCTCGAAGGCTGGCATAGGCGAGACGCTACGGTGCTCTCGAGGGAGCGGGGTATCCGTACTGACAAACTCCTGGTTTGAGAGGGCGGGCAGCCCGAATGAAAGTTCGGTATTTTCACGCGAACATTCAGTAGGCAGCCGAAGATCATCGATCACGCGCGGCCTTGCAATCGATCCCGTCAAGTGGACACCGAGAGTCGGAGCTGCAACAACAGAAAGGTCTGGTTAGGGTGTCGGGGCGGCCTCAAGCGTGCGAGCTGCAGTAGTTCACACGAGAGAAAGGTCAGGACGTCGGGTGAGCGTACAGCTGGTATCGACGGTGAACGCGTGCCCAGGCTACGCGAGGGGGTGTGGGTGCTCGTTCGGAAAGCTACCAGACCGGAGAGACGAACGTTCCAACAAACAAGTGTCGAGAGACAAACCTACACCAGTGTGAAGGTTTGAGGCTACGTCAGAACACGGGGCTGGGGAAGCTACAGCAACACACGAGGCTGGGGAAGCTACAGCAGCGCACGAGGCTGGGGAAGCTACAACATCGCACGAGGCCGGGGAATCTACAGCAGCAGCGAGAACGCTCGAGGGGGGGGGTCACGCTGAGGTCGAGCGAGCCAGGGCCGGAGTGGGGGTCCAAACAAGCGGTAGTGTGCAGGTGGGAGTTTCGACACATGTCACAAATTTGATCAAAACACACGAGCGGGTCTGGGGCTACTCCCAAGTCTGCAGACAGGCAAACGGCTGCAGGTGTCGTACCGCCAGCATCGCTACCATCGCGGCCAGTGCCCTCAGGGGCTGGGACGTCGACCGCGTCTACAAAAGACTCGTGGGTGGGTGGGAAGGTGCCCGCACCGGCTGTTGGTAGAGCCGGTGGAGAACTCTCTGAAAGACTCATGGAAAGCAGAGTGCAGAAAAAAAATCGGGGAAAAGGGAACCAGAAACCCTCGCCGATTTATCTCGTGAAAGAGAGCAGGTACAGGCGATCTAAGTCTACGTGTCTACGACGACGCCATGTCTGATAGTATACGAAGCATAGGGGGTATATATAGCTGACTACCGGATACCAAAAGGGACAGTATGGGGCAGGCCCGACTACTCTAATGCAGGTCGGCCTAGACGTGTGTACTTACTCACAGAGATGGATGTCTTATCTTGATGATTCCCACTTTCCTGGCTCTCCACAGAGTTCTGAGAACAGGGGGGTTTTATATAAATTATTTGCGTAGCGCGTTTCATCAGAAACACGCCTTCTCGACAATAGAGGGAAACGAGATCATGAATACAATGGCATTCACATTAAACCGTTCTTTCTACCCGTCGGCATCCAGCACAACCAGTATCCGTGCCGATTCTTCAACCCTAGAAGAGATACAAGTTATGTGGTCACAAAGCTACGCCACAGAGATACTACGTTGCCACGTGCCGTATGCAGTGAGCACAGCAGTGGGCAATGCAATGCCATGTCTACCTTCGGCCTGTCCCGTCCTTGGGGTGGGCCGAGGGAGTCCGCCAGGACCTGCAAGCGGTTTAGCGACAGTCACACGAACATCGAGCTTCGGACTAGGTAGGTAGGGAATCTTGCGCGGTCCGGCTGGTTGCCTGCTCGCTTTAAGGACAGCGTGGGATGGTGGTGATGTTTTTTCTTCTTAACCCCGATGCCGAGGAGTTCATCCCTCAGGCGGGACGGGTAGATCACCACAACAGAGAGCACTACGTGGGCAGCCGGTGGAGTGGAGAGGCTGGCCACAGCGTGGGTATGCATGCACGACAGGAAGGATGGGAGTGTCGGCGTGGGTTGGGACGGCTGCACCCAGCCAACGGAAACCAAGGCGCTTACCGGGCTTCGAAACGGAGAGCCACTTTCGTCATAGAGAAGAAAAAGAAACAAAAGAAGAACAAAAGGAGGCGAGGACGAGCCTCACGTCGGCTGGCAAAGAAAGCAGCACGCGAGACTCGTAAGAGACAGAAGGAGGCACTTGTGGCGGTAGCGACCTACAATGTGCGCACCCTGGCTGTAAAGGGGAAGAACGTGTACGGACATGACGAGCGTGTACTGGCGAAGGGACGGCAACTCGGCTGTGACTTCATTGGCCTGCAGGAACCTCGGAGGTCCGGCAGCACGACGTTCCGTGCGGCAGGGTATCGTGTTTTCTGCTCAGGACAGGAAACAACAGCCACCAGGCAAGGGCTGTACGGAGTAGGCCTAGCTGTCAAGGAATCGTTGTGCAGTAAGTCTGTGTATACTCATCAGTTCGTTGACGAGCGGCTAATGTCTATGCGCTTTGAGCTGGCTGGCAAATGCGAGGCAATCAAGTTCGTCGTTGCGTATGCTCCAACTGATTGTACCAAGGAGGCCTAACTGAAACGTATTTTCTGGCAGAAGCTGGAGTACTTGGTGGAAAAAATCCCGACGAAAGAGTGTCTGTTTGTACTGATGGATGCCAACGCGCGAACTGGACAGAGGAAGGAAGGGTGCGGTGATGATGAAAGCAGAGTGCTGGGAGCGTATGGACGTGATGTTCGTAACGATAATGGCAGACGGCTCCTGTCGTTCGCCACCAATTGCAAGTTAGCTCTCACCAACACGTTTTTCAGCACGCGCAAGGGTGGGATATCGCATACCCACAACGGCACCAGCCCGAATGACCGTAAGCGGATCGACTACATCCCAACCCGTCACGTCCATCAGCCTAGAGTACAAGATGCGAAAGTCGTCCCACAGCCTCCTGCCCCAGCAAAGGCTGACTCAGACCACAACATCTTGTATATCGAAGTCCGACTCGGTGGTCATTTTGCGCCCAACAGACAAATACGTAGACCGACAAAACGCCGAGAGTTCGACAGGCAGCTTTTTATGTCCGATGGAAAGTGTCGTGAACGAGTAGTCGTCGGGGTCATCTCCACTCTCAGCCAGCCTATCCAGCCCCGTAATACGTCTGGTGGGGTTGAGTTTTTCACTTCGGTTGTTATTGATGCGGTCGAAAAAGAGGTACCACCCCCTGCACGTCGCCACCGCAGACATGGATGGTGTGAGTCTGCCAAAACCTTGGCCGCATTCATACCAGCATGTACAGCGAGGGAGGATGCACGACAATTCTTGCGTGTTCACCCCCGGGACAGAACTGCGTGGAAGACCTTGAGATCTGCGTGTGCGAACCTACAGAAGGTGATTGCCGCAGGACTGCATGCGTACTTCGAAGCGTACCTTGCCGGAACCGAACGACTCCTAGAGAACAACGACCAGAGAGGCTTTTACAAGCACCTTAAGAGTACGGTAGGATTGGAAGGGACTAAAGCGAGGAGCGAACAGTTCATTAGGGACGAGGATGGCACGATCCTACGGGATAAGGTGCGAATTCGTGAACGATGGGCGGGGTTTTACCACAAACTCTTGAACACGAAGTCGCTGAAACTCGATCCCACGATCATCGACCTCTTGCCACCGCGACCGCCTAAACTTTCGCTTGAAGACGAACCATCCATAGACGAGATGACAGAAGCACTTAAGGGGATAACGAATTGGAAAGCTGTCGGGCCAGATGGTCTCCCGGTCAAACTCCTAAAACTCGACCACCCGCCATTCGCCCTGTGCTTTCACAACATCCTTGTCAATGTTTGGTTAACAGGAGAAGTCCGTCAGCAATGGAAAGATGTGATCATCAAGGTCCTTCGCAAAAAGAAGGATCGAACTGACTTCAACAACTACAGAGGGATTTCGCTTGTTGCCCACGCAGGCAAAGTGTTGTTGAAAATCGTCGCGTCCCGCCTCAGCAACTACTGCGAGACCGAGGAACTACTCCCTGAAGAACAGTGCGGCTTCCGCCCCGCACGATCAACGATTGATATGTTGTTCGTCGTGCGCCGGCTGCAAGAGCTCGGACGACAGAGGAAAATCCCCTTATACGTGTGCTTCATCGATCTGCAGAAAGCGTACAACTCTGTCGACTGAGAGCTGATATGGAAGGTACTCACACGCTTTGGCGTACCAACCAAGATGCTGAGAATTATCCGTAATTTCCACGATGGCATGCAGGCTCGTGTGCGTACTGATGACGGCGAGCACTCGGAATGGTTTGATGTCACGCAGGGGCTGCGGCAAGGCTGTGTACTATCACCGTTACTGTTCAACGTGTTCTTCGCTGCTGCGTTACACGTCGTACTAGTACGCTTCAGCCAAGACGAAGCCATTATAAGGGATTTGGTCCAACTCAGTGAAGCTGGAGTAGTTCGAACAGGGAAGGAGGAGCCATTGGTGTGTGTGCGAAGGTCTGTATGGGGCATGTTGTACACCGATGATGCAGGAATTGTCTCGAAGTCGGCTGAAGGGCTCGCGAAAAGGATGACAGTCATCGTCACTGTCTTCGAAGCAGCAGGCCTCACGGTGTCGGAAAAGAAGACAGAGACAATGGTCCTACAAACACCGGACCAGACAACCCTCGCACCATCGCTCGTCATCGAAGCGGCAGGCCAGAGGTATAAGCGGACGACCCAGTTCTTATACCTAGGCGGCGTTATCCACGAAAACGCTGCGCTCTCACTCGAAATCGACCGACGGATCCGCCTCATGCGAGCATGCCTCAAACGGTCCGGCCCGGAGTTGTATGATAGGACGACCGCCCCCCTTAGCCTTAAAGTCCGAATGCTGAAGGCCGAGGTGATTGAGACCCTGCTGTACGGGTGTGTGACGTGGGCCCTCAGAGCGGAACACTTTGCCAATCCTCGAACGGCTCGCCACCAAGTCCTGTTGCGAGTCATTGGCTTCCAGCGCCGACTTCGTACTGACCATGCCACCCTCTCGTACGCGAAGGCCCTCAAAATGACACGTTGCGAGAGTATCGAAACGACCATTCGTAAACGGCGGCTCTTCTTTGCGGGGGGCGTGGCACGGCAAAGCAAGGAGAAATTACCCAGTCGGGTAATGTTCGGGACGATAGCTGATGGGGAGAATCCGAGACCAGGCGGACAGTGTAAGACTTGGCATAGATGCATAGTCGAAGACCTTAGGGAGTTCCGAGACACCGAAGGGTCAACGGAAATTGCCCCCTTGGTGTATGGAGTTGAGACCGCGTTGTGGTCCACTGCAGCCAAAAAGGCGGGGAAGTGGTACCGGGGGATCCTTGGAGCAGCCGAACGGTTCATGGTGAGGTGGCACGAGGCTGAGGCTGAGATGAGTAGGCAGCGCCGCGCATCCACCGTGGATGGTGTCCAAGGGAACGGAGGTGGAGGGGGCAACAGGAGAAGTGGCAGAAAGCCCGACCAAGGGAATGCGGAGAGGGGGGGGGAACAGGAGGGGTAGAAGGGAAACGGCGGTAGACGAAAGCAGGAAGGAGATGGCAGACAGGGTAGCAAGGCACCAAGTCGACTAGGAAGTAGAACATGACCATACTACCATTAATAGTGCCACCCCCACTGGTGCAGCTGGTGCGAACGTGGTCTTCCCTTGTCTTCTCTTTTTGTTTTATTTTTTTTCTTTCTTGCGCTGACTCTCCGTGATAATCATTTTATATTATTTTTTCGCTACCTTTTCTGATTGATAAGCCGTACTGAAGGAGCCATGTGGCGTGGTTGGATGACGAACCTTCTCTGCTCGTTTCGTATTGTCTGACGCCAAGGGGCTGGGCATAGTTGACGAACGCAGGGCGGGGACGGCAGTCTGGGTAGCAAGGTACCAGGCGGATTAGCAGGGAGAACCTGGCTATACTACTCGTACCACAAGCTGCTGCCGCCACCTGGAAGGTGCTTTGGGCTTTGGTCTGCCTGTTATTTACCCTTTGTTATTTTTCCTTCGTTCTTCGTCTTACTCTGTTTACAAGCAGTGGTGTTTTTGTTATATTTTTTTCTTTTTTCCAGCACGTTCTTTTTCAAGTCTTGGCCACCTCGCCTGCGGGGGGGGGGGGCACGACAGATTGTTTCTCCTAGTTTTTTTTCTTTTTCTTTTTCTCTTTTGATTTGTCTACCTTGTTTTTGTTTTCTCTTTGATTGTTTCTTTTCGTTTCATTTTTTCATAGATTGTGTATGTCGTGCCTGTCGTATCTAGTATGATGACATGGCTTTGCATTGCCCACTGCAGTGCATACTGCACACGTGGCAACGTAGTATCTCTGTGGCGTAGCTTTGTGACCACAGAACTTGTACCTCTTCTAGGGTTGAAGAATGGGCACGAACACTGGTTGTTGTGCTGGGAGTCGACGGGTAGAAAAGAACGGTTTAATGTGAGGAACACACATTTGATGGGCACGAAATGTGCGTATTCTATGAAAGAAACAAAGAGAACAAGAAAATAAGAAGAAAAACATCCTGCCGTCCGTCTCCGCAAGGGTTGCGGAGACACTTCAAAACAATTATGTCGGATTACCTCATTGCCTCCTGATGACGGCGGGGCTGATTCGGCGGTAAGAAATAAGGATGGGCCGCGGTAACTACAGTTGTAAGCCCCCTGCCCATACATACATATATATGGGGGGGGGGGGGACAACAGACAAACGCCGATGGCGTGGGGATGGGGCTTGGATGCAGCTTAGGATTTAAGAATAGAACGTAATGGGAGGGAAGGAGCGCGGACAGCAAATGGATTAGACAAGCCGAAAAAGTTGTCACAGAAGGGAGGTAGACTTGGTGCATGGGTTTCCTTTTGTTTCCGAGGTTTTCTTCTTTCGGGAAAGTTAGGAGTGATCAACGTGGAAGATCATGCTGCACATTGCCGGATGGCAAGACAAATAATAATTATACATACAACAAAAGAAGCCATACATTTCTAACCCCTGCATTGTTTGCTTCTCTGGGCAGCTCCTGCCTTCTGTATTTTTTCCACTTTTATAATTTGAGCTTGTGCGGTGGCCCGGCGACCTTCTGCGACCATGGTGATGGCCTCTTGGATAGGGAAGAGGTCCAAGCACGCTGCTGGTGTGCGTGAGAAGTTGGAGGCGCTGCAGCAGGAAGCAAAATACAAAAAGGTACATACCTGGTATACAGGGTAAGGGCCGTCCCTAACGAACTGAAAAAATCACGATTCGTGACTTTTTGGCATGCCAAAAGATCACGATCCGTGACATCTCAGTTCTAACGAGAAAGGCCGAAAAACGTCAGGTTTCGTGATATTTTCCAGGGTGTTTCGCGGGTCATGACCCGACCCGCGGATCGGGTCAGGGGGGCTTCAAAATGTCGCGGGTCGGGTCGGATCGGGTCAATTTTATTCAAAATCTCGCGGGTCGGGTCGGGTTGGGTAAAAAAACAAAAACTCTCACCGGTCGGGTCGGGTCTCGGGTCAAAGGGTTTCAAAATCTCACGGGTCGGGTCGGGTCGGGTCGGGTCAAGAGGTTTTGGAACCTCGCGGGTAAGTTCGGGTCGGGTCAGGAGGTGTTCAAAATGTCACAGGTCGGGTCGGGCCATGACCCGTGAGATGCGTGTCATTCGCGGGTCAGGTCATCATTACCCGCGATTTCTTTCCGGCTGACCCGCACGTCCGACCCGCGGGTCTGGCCCACGGATCAGTATTTTTGCTAACGTGTGCAGCTACCTGCCGGAAGGCCGCTTTTGTGACCCGCGGGTCTGGCCCGCGGGTCCGGCATTGCACAACAAAAAATACTCGCCGTTTACCGCCCAAAGGCTTCTCTCGTGCCGATACGTAGACCTCCGAGAGCAAATCATATCGTAACGTGTAGAATAATCACACGCGAATCCCGGGTCGGATGAAGCCGTACAGTAGTATATTATTGGGTACATGTTCACGTCCATCCATCCACACAAAAAAACGGCCGCACTCTCATGCAGGGTGCAACTATGAAGACAAGGCATGACAGAGGTGTAGGAAGCCCGCGCTCGTCGCGGCAGCAGCAGCAGCATCAGCAGCAGCAGGCCCCGAATCCTCGTGGATCGTGGCCCCCGCAGTCGGATCCACCGCTACACTTCTTGCTGCTGGAGCTTGCACAGCTATTAATAGGTCGCTCGCCGGGGTGCCAGCAGAAGCCATCGGGTTAGAGCTATAGGGTCGACCCAGGGGGCGGGAGGTATCCGCCCGGCAGAGTGCGGGTGTGTGCCTTTCTCCATGTAATCTTCTTTCTGATCATCATGGTCTTTTTTGGAGCGCACACCACGCAAAGCTCCAAAAAAAAAAAAAATGAAAAAAACGAACACAAACGTACGATATTTTCGGGAAAGTACGTGGGACCAAGGACCATCCAACCGACCAACGTACCAACGCTTATATGTTTGGACCCGTGGGCTTTCGTCGTTGACCCTTGAGATATGTCATGGGTCCAGTTGACCCGACCAGCATGAAACCCGTGTCTCAAGGGTCAATCGGAAAGAGGCCGGTCGGGTCGGGTCGGGTCAGGAAGTGTAAAAAACCTCGAGGGTCGGGTCGGGTCGGGTCGGGTCAAAGGGTTTTGAAAATCTCACGGGTCGGGGCGGGGCGGGACAAAAGGATTTCAAAATCTCGCGGGTCGGGTCGGGTCAGGTCGACACACCTCTAACATTTCGCGGGTCGGGTCGGGTCAGCCGACCCGACCCGACCCGACCCGTGAGGTTCGACCTGACCCGCGAAAAGCCCTGATATTTTTAAATTGTAAAAATCCCGATATTTCAAACCCAAAGGTTTTTGCGGGTGGAGCCAACTCTCGCGAGTGGGCACGGCCAGGCCGAGCCGGGCCGACCGCGCCTGGCCCGGCCCGTGGCATATTCGAACCACGGGCCGAAGCCTGACCCAGCCTGCGAAATTCCTATTTCACCGACCGTCGGCCAAACCCGGTTCGCGACATTCCATATCGCAGGGTGTCTCTGTTCGGCCTGGTCTGTGACATATTCATGTCATTTTCGCGTTAGTCTTCAAGCTGTGGCTCCTCTTCCTTGAAATTTGGGGGGCACAACCTGCTCGTTAGCCCGCGCCCAGCAGTGTGTTTGGGTAGCCGCCCGGTGCCCACAAGCGGTGTACGAAGCAGAGACTGCCATGCCCCTATACCGACCTTCGGATACCGTTGGTGCGCGTGGGTTGCGTAGTGCCTTGATCAGGCGTAATTGGAGACACAACAAAGGTCACGAAATGTAGCTTCCCGTAGGGAGGTGGAGTTTGTGGAGGCGTTTTGGAAATAAATATAAGAAGCTTGCAGAATCGTGAGATGAGGCGAGATCAGACGACAGCCGAAAGCGTCTAGTCACTAGAGCTAGCTGCTTGGGCTTAGACGGCAGCGGCGGCAACAACGAGAGCTCGTAGCGAATCTAGTAAATAGCGCGCCCAGACAATTGATCGACTTTAACAATTGATCGACTCCGCAGCGGGCAGCGGCAGCAACAGCGAGCAGCAGCAGCTGCAGCAGCAGCAGCAGCAACAGCAGCAGAAGAAGAAGCAGCAGCAGTAGCAGCAACTTCAGCCTCTTCTTCTGCCGGTTCACGAACCTTTCGGGGAGCGCTATCGCCGGCGGCCCGTTGGCCCCGTGGGCTTGCGGTGCCATTGGAGGTTTGCCGCTGCCAGCGCCACAAGACGCTCGCCCGCCCTGTTTCAGGGTGAGAGTCGGGTACCGAGAAACAAAAGCAGTGAATCAAGCAGCAGTTCGTCGGAGACAGCGCCCTGGCAAGAGATCGTACGGCAAGAAGATAGTGTAATTCACGTAGGAGCGCAGGGCAGCAGCAAGCCAGACCACTCGTCCCATCCACCCTCGCAGGTCTGACACACCCACCTTCCCGCTCTCCGCCCCCCGCTACGTCATGCATGCACGGGGACCCCTATGGTCAACTTACGCGGGAGGGAGAGTTGATGATGTTTAAGCTCAAACAGCATGGTCCATTCGCACGTACAAATACAGCTAGCCAGTTCACCTCATGAATCCGTTTGCCAGCCTCGCGACGTGCATACACCAGCGATAACCAACAAGAAGGGAGTATTTGACAAATGAGACTTCAGCCTGAACAGAGGGCCAGATTACCCCCACTTCTTTGCGAATCGGGGCAGTACCGAGGTTGCGGAAGGTTCAGTACAGCAGGCTTGGTGCGAGTAGAGGGTCAGATTACCCCCCTTTCGACCGAAACCGAGACAGTATCGGCGATGCGGAAGGCTCACACTACAGCACAGAACAGCTTGAGCAGAGGGCCAGGGCACCCCACTTTCACGCGACTCGATACAGCAGTGGCGATATTGCAGAAGGCTCAAATCAGGAGGGCCGTCCACCCATTCAGTACACAGAAATCCCCACACCAGCACAGACGTCACACCTAGTTTGGCAGAGAGAACAAGGGTATGACCAGCCACCCTTGCAGCAGTCAGGTGAACCCACGCTTGTTTCGGCCGACGCGCGCGAGAGAGTATCGAGTCAGCACGTTCACGGCTTCCTAATAATGGGGAGTCGCGCAGTCGAAAACGATCAGCGAGCATGGTGCAGCAATGGCGCGCAGAAAATAAAAAACTCGGAAAGAACGATCTTGACGCCCGAGAAAGAGAAGAACTGCTGTATACGCTCGCCAATATTTGCACAACCGTGTTGCGTGATAAGCGAGGCGTCGTGGGAGACGTAGCTCGAGCAATAGGAGGGTCTCTGGTTGTACCACGATAGATCCCGTACACATACGACGGTACGTCGGAGACTTGAAAGGGTTCGGGGTAGTGGACGAGCTAGTCAGGATAGTCACAGGAGGGGTACCTGCACACGCAGCAGCGACGGGCGCAGATCCAGAGCGCGCATTACAGTACGGAAACTACCCCAGTGTCAACGAGAATTTGCCAGCGGTCTGGGGAAAAACAAACCGGCGGAGAGGTAAGACTACAGAAATGCTTAGTCATGAAAAACCAGCTGCGCACGAAATCCCCAATCTAAAGAGCGTCCCCGTTGGCGGCCGCAGTCACCCACAGGGTCAGGACCATAACTGATTTATCGTTTGATGAGCAGCGTCGAGGGAAGAAAGGTGGGCTCAATGGAGATACTGACCCTGACACTGTTCCCCAATGCCTGTACGCACACGCGCTACCCAAGTTTCAAGACGAAGCCGTGGAACCTGAGAAATACGCTCCCAGTAGAGAGGATACTGATGGGTAAGGCCCATGTGGCGGGCGCCTTCACGAAGGTGCGGGTCGAACCCGACCAAGCTCACACCTCTTGCTACACAGTAGGAGATCTGGTCGTGATCGATTGTCGATTAACCTTCGGATAGTCAGGATCGCCTGGTTTCTGGGGCGTCATGTCTGCCGCGGCCGAACACGCGCACTGCAACACCACTCTGCATTCGACTCAGCTAGTAGACGAAGGAAAAGGAATGATCGCTCACGTTAAGGTGGCCGATCGATGGGAAAAGGGTACACCCACGCCGATTCCGTCGGACGCAAAAGTCAGAGCGCACAGCGGGGGAGAGATCTCTGACCCATTTTTCAAAACCGTGTATGTAGACGACTAGTTTCCCCTAATCAGGGTACCACATTCAGACGACGACAAGACGGCCTTATTTACATCGGCACCCCTCGCTTCGGATCACGTGCGCTTATTCGGACCAGGGGAGGAAGGGGGGTCGCCCATTGTAGCCCCGAAGAAGAAGAGTACGAACTGGGACTCCACGATCGACGCGTTGGGATTCACTATCACTTCGCACACAATTAGAATCTCGTTCCCGCGAGAAAAGACCAACGATATAAAAACGCTGCTGCTTGACCAGCGGCCCGTGAGCAGAAGGCGAGCGTCGGCGAGGGACGTTCTCAGCGTGGCCGGGAAGTTGTGGAACCTCACGTACGTAGTGCGAGCGGACAGGTAGTTCGTAGGAGGCTGTTGCGACTGACCGGATTCCACGACGCAAGCGCTAAAAAACAAAAACAGAACCACTTGATACGGCTTGGCAGAGAGTTTCATGCGAACCTCCTCTTTTGGAAGTGGGCGATAGATCACGAGCTGCTCCTAGCGGGAAAGGCGCTTAGCGCGCCCTGCCACACGGCGATAAATCGACACACCAAAAGGCACCATCTGTCTGACGCCAATTTTGAGGCGGTGGGAGGATTCTGTGTTGAGAAGAAGGTATTTTGGAGATACGACTTGCCGACTGAGCTGACTGCAGAACTTAAAAAGAAAACCGACCTTCGGAAGACCTGCACCATCCCAATTAACCTCCTAGAGTTATTGGAAATGGTTGTGTCCGCGTGGGTGATGCTCGAATTGGTAGGAGACAGGACAGACGCGGCAGGCGACCCGATTCTGATGCGAGTCGATAACATGGCGGCCGTATCGTGGATGTCTCGAAGCGGTGGGGCCACAGACAAAAGGACCTGCCTACTCATGAGAATGCTGGGGCGCCTTGAAGTCGCAGGTGGATGGAACCACAACGCAAAACATATTCCAGGCGTGCAGAACACGTTAGCGGACGGGATTTCACGGTGGCCTCAGGAGATGTTGGCAGACAAGGTCAGGGAGCTAACCCACTCCAGCGACTGGCGCGAACAATCCATTGGTCCGCGGCGGTCGGGGATTGTTTATACTGTACTCCACATACAAAACACGCTCACAAAACACGACGACGTTTTATGGACGCTCTTGATGACCGAAGAAGAAAACGCTTGACTCGCGCGCTCGTTATGATGCATGCCTCGCTCAACTCATGGCATGCATACGGTACACGCACGTTATCACAGGAACAGGGACAGCATAGGAGGAAACAAGGAAGAGGTGGCAAGATTGGTCGAAACGCGCGCACTTGGTTCGGTAGGGAAGAGTACTCAGAAAAACTACATTAGCAAAACGAACACCTGGGCGAAAGAGAGAAAGCGCAGGGTAAAGCGCCGTGGTTGCATACAGTCGACGATCCCAATGAAGCGCTGACCGAACTGCTCGAATTCATGACGTCTCGCTGTTTTGTTCACACGAACCAGCAATCGACCGTCAAAGGGTACTTTGCAGCGATTAACGTTTTCACAAGATGTTCGCAGGCTGGGAGATACCTGTGTCGCATTGCATGGTCGTCGCAGTGGGAAAGGGGATAGACAGGGCGCACGGCATGTATCAAAGGAAAAAATAAGTTAAGATCGCCCTTCATGGGCAATGCTAGCCGAAAGGTAACAGGCAGTAGTTAAAGTGGAAGACGGAGGTTATATCATGTGGTTAGGACTCGCCGTGTAAGATTTCCTTTCGTGCCTAGCGCCAGAGTTGTGGGCGTACGCGAACAGGCAGGTTCATCCCGAGTTTTGTCTGACGCGGGAAAACATTTATTTCTTTCACGGTGGAGTGCAGGTGGCGCTTGAGAACAGAGCGATCGCCACAGCAGGGCGGCTTAAGCTCATGGCGTCGAAGTGTGACCAAAAAACGGGCAGGTTGCACCATCACGCGAACGCGCCTCGCGCAGGCGAAGGAGACGGGGGAGGCGTCCATGGGGGCGTTCGAAGGTCTGCTGGAACTGCTTGATGTATACACCCACTGCTACCAGCGGAAGCGCCGATGACGGTTAGGAGCACCCCGCTTGGGCGGAAAGTGTTCACTAGGACGGAAGCGGTCACGGCGCTGAGATTTATGGTAGTAGCAACGGTAGAGATCTTATGCAGTTCGCTTTGCACTCTGGAAGAATCGGGGGGGGGGGGGGGCACCCAGCTAGCGTCCCAAGGAATCTCGGAGTTGCAAATTCAGCGCGCAGGACGGTGGAAGTCGCGGGCGTTCATGACGTACGTGAAGGACGCAGGGGAAGGGCAAGCTCCGTTTCTGCTGCTCTTGCAAAAAAAGTAGAATAATATTCGTGACAGCATGGAAAAGACGTTCAAGTGATCAGGCTGCTGTACGGTGTGAGTAGTAGTGTTATGATACTGCTTTGTATGAGGTTGAAAGCCCGGTAATTACCTGGGTTCTGGCACTGGGAACGTATTTGTAGTACTTGGAAGGCGTATCATAAGTGGAAAACCATGGGTTTTCCAGAGAGGCACGAGCGTGGTCCCAGTCTCCGTCGTGCACGAAAGGAATAAAGAGGCTCTTCTATCTCTAAGCGAAGATCAACGTGAGTACCAACGAGTGCCGGCTTAATAGGCAGACCTGTCCAGGTGGTCCCAGTCTCCGTCGTGCTCGAAACGAATAAAGAGGCTCTTCTATCTCTAAGCGAACATCAACGTGAGTACCAACGAGTGCCGGCTTAATAGGCAGACCTGTCCAGGGAGACAAAGTTTCCCGCTCTCCGTGATCTTAACAAGTGGCGTCGACGGCAGGACTTTTTGCCTTTTTGCCGGTACAAGTTGTTTTTCACTCTGTTTTTGCTTTTGTTTTAGCTTCTTTTTTTTTAGTCAGTTTGCTCCGCTGCACGATGTAGACTCACGAGGAGGGAGGGTCTGCTTCCCCTCGTGGTGGACGAGACACTGAGGCCCAGAGCCGCCCAGTGCCCCACCGCCCAAGGTTCGTCGATGGAGATCGAGCGCCTTGTACAACAGGCCACCAAGCGGAACGTGTGTCTCGGCAGGAGCCCCGTGATGACGACGTGGATCATGCGCCTTGTACAACTCGCCCGTCCGAAGACCCAGGGCTGGGGCCCCTTGGCGAATCTCGAGCAGCTTCCGGCAGACGGCCCTCGTTCAAGACCTTTTCCGAGCCTTCTCGCGCGCCGGGACGAGCTCTGCCGTCCAAGCCACCTGGTTCCGCAAAGAGCGTTGAGCCACCTTCTTCCGCTCTGGGCTGGAGAGCGTCGGACCCTTCGGAGCGCGTGGCGCGCGTAACCAGCCAGTCCTTGGGCTTTGCGGCTTTGACTCCCACTCGTGCCATCTCCCGTCCAAGCCGCCCAAGCCACCTGGCTCCGCTGAGAGAGTGGAGCCAGTTGCTTCTGCTCTGGGCCGGAGAGCGTCGGACAAACCTGGGCGTAGCGTTTTTCACGCCAGCCAACTGCGCTCTTCGCCATCGGGTCTACCTGCTCCTGGGCCAGATGAGAGAGTGATTGCGACTGTTTTTCCGCCTCGCACGATTCCCCTGCTGCCCGACCTCGCTCGTACGCGTAGGATAGCCGCGAGCGATGCTGCCTCTCGTGATTTTTTTCCCGCAACGCGAGCGCACGATGCGATTTTTTCCGTGCCCGCACCACACGATGACACACTGGATTGCAGTATTGAGCCCACTTCGTTGACGATTTCTTCCTGCCCCTTGAGACTACGCTTTCTTTCATTATTTTTTACGTACTTTGCCGGCTTCGTTGCCTTGCCGTTCAGAGGTGTGGGAGTGGGTTTTGAGGAGCCGCATCTTCGACTCATGATCTAGTTGTGGAATCGGGGTTTCCATGAATTCCCCATAATTCTGCATATACGGCTCATCAGAGTGGGCTAGTGTTATGATACTGCTTTATATGAGGTTGAAAGCCCGGTAATTACCTGGGTTCTGGCACTGGGAACGTTTTTGTAGTACTCGGAAGGCGCATCTTAGGTGGAAAACCAGGGGTTTTCCAGAGAGGCACGAGCGTGGTCCCAGTCTCCGTCGTGCACGAAAGGAATAATGTGGCTCTTCTATCTCTAAGCGAACATCAACGTGAGTACCAACGAGTGCCGGCTTTAATAGGCAGACCTATCCAGGGATACAAAGTGTCCCACTCTCCGTCATCTTAACAGTAGATAGCCTCGCAGGAATTGCAGCGGGGCCATCAGAGTTCGGGTTAGCCTGATTCGTTAAACGTAGGAGGGTTTTCCATAAGAGGTAGAAGGGGCAATAAGAACGGGACATATGACGGAGTGGTCGTTCGTACCATAGTTTCGCAGGTAGTGAATCTGCACGATAGAGGTATAGAGGTCTACATGAGAAATGTTAATCCGTAATTCTTGAGCCATAACAAAATGTACCTTCACGTAGGGAGGTGGAGTTTGTGGAGGCGTTTTGGAATTATAAGAAGCTTGCAGAATCGTGAGATGAGGCGAGATCAGACGACAGCCGAAAGCGTCTAGTGACTAGAGCTAGCTGCTTGGACTTAGACGGCAGCGGCGGCAACGACGACAGCTAGCTCGTAGCAAATCTCGTAAGTAGCGGGCCCAAATAATTGATCGGCTTTCCCACCCGGTCGCTCTGTCGCTCAAGAGGGGGGGGGATCAGATTGCAACAAGTCGGTGTCATTGTGTGGGTGTTGGTTGTGAGTGGTAGATAGCCTCGCAGGAATTGCAGCGGGGCCATCAGAGTTCGGGTTAACCCTGTTGGAACCGCGGTCCCGTTTTGGGGACAATCCACTCAAATTCCAAGTAGTTTGTCCCCAAAACGGGACTGCGGTTCTAAAGGGGTTAACCTGCTTCATTAAAGGTAGGAGGGTTTTCCATAAGAGAGAGGTGGAAGGGGGAATAAGAACGGGATATATGACGGAGTGGTCGTTCTATCATAGTTTCGGAGGTATTGAATCTGCACGATAGAGGTCGACATGTGAAATGTTAATCCGTAATTCGTGAGACATAACAAGTCGTGATTGTGTTCATTTGAGGGAAAAAAAGCTAAAACAATTGGCGTCATGAATCGTGATTTTTTTGTCGTTATTCACGGCAAAAAAATCACGATTCACGGCAAAAAAAAAAAAATGACGATTCACGACGAAAATATCACTAATCGTATTTTTTTTGTTCGCTAGGAGTAGTCCAAAAACAAATTTAAACTAATATGGTAGAAAATAAAGTAATAAAACAAGAAGTTCACCTGAACAAGAAAACTAAAAAAATGTGATTCCGCACTGAGAACCGTGCCTGTTGATCCCAGTGGAGATGTTCTTTAAACGTCCCCTGTTTTTGTCGCAATGACCCGTAAGGATCTCATATCATGCATATGTCCGAAAATGGCGTAATTACGAGAATTTCCAGCCGAAATCCGAGATCCCCGCTTGAAAAGAACGGCCTAAGGAAAAAAACACCACAACTTTTAACCTGAGAAAAGACAAACAACCAAGGGAAAATTCAAAGAAAGGCAAACCGAAGCACACTGCACCCTCTAGGTAGCCAGATCAGTTAGTTTGTGGTACGAGCAGCATAGAGGTTCTTCCTACTAGTCCGCCTGGTGCCTTGGTACGCTGTCTGCCGTCTCCGTCCTGCGTTCGTCAACTATGTCCCGCCCCTCGGCGTCAGACAACACGGAACAAGCAAAACAGGCTGGTCATCCATCCACGCCATTTTTCTTCGGTATTTTTCTCTCTCGATTTGTCTTCTTTGTTTTTCTTTTTTCTTTTTTTCTCTTCGTTTCTCTTCTTTATAGAATGTGTATGTCGTGGCTGTCGTTTTTTGTTTTTTTTTGCTTATTCCATTTATTATCTTCGCACATCTTCTTCTCTCTCTCCTTCCAACTCGTAACTCAGATCCGGGGTCACCTAGCAGGCTCTTTTCCCCCCTTCCCGCTACGGTACGTGCCTTCATTTTTATCGCGAGAAGATTTCAGCCTTTTCTTCCCTCGTCGACTCAAATCGAATTGTGCCTACCCACGCTGCAAGGCGCTCTCAACGATTGAATCCATTTTTTTTTTTTTGCAAATAAAGTCAAATGTCCGACCCACGTGGGGTTCGAACCCAGGATTCCAACACAAGTAGAATTCGAGGTTAACCACTTAAACCACCGGGGCGACCGATCCAGTATGATGACCTGGCATCTGGCATAGTATTGCCCACTACTGTGATCTCTGCATATGTGGCAACGTGGTATCTCTGCGGAGTAGCTTTGTTACCATATAACTTGTATCTCTTCTAATGTATTGAAGAATCGGCACGGACACTGGTTGTGCTGGATGTCGACGGGTATAGAAAAAACAGTTTAATGTGAAGAACAGAAACACACGACGACGATTAATAGTTTCATAACAAAAAAAGAGAAAGAAATAATTTTATTTAAAATATCATAAAAAGGACCAAGAAGCGCGAAAAGAAAAAAGAAGGCCACGGAAAACCACGTTCGAACCAGCCGCATCAATCGGCAACACGACGAGTAGCATAGGCACGTTCTAACTTTCTGGTCTGCCTGATGCTTTGCTGCCTTGTCTGCCATGTCCTTCCTACTTTCGTCCACCGCCATTTCCGTTCTCAGTGGACTACTCCTCATGTTCCCCCCCCATCCCCCCACTCCTTTGGTCTGGCCATCGGGTTTCCTCCCACTCGTACTCCTGTTGTCAAAAGACTTTTTCATCTACGTCAAACGTCAAAATTTCATTTTTTCAGTCGGAACGAAAGTCAGCCACTTCACTTCAGAGACAGTGCCTTAGATGGTAAATCAACTAAAATAATCATGATTAATCACAATAATAATTTTAATCACAACTCGCCGCTGAGGTATCTCATAATTTTATAAAATCATGATTATTACGTGATTATTTGATTGTCTCAAAAATATTCATGATTAATCAATCAACTCAAATTTGGTGTTTATTGTTGATTTTTTTTCTGTAAACCAAACTATTAATACCAATATTACGGGGGACTATTTTCGTTTCACTCTTTCATAGATCGCGTATGTCGTGCCTGTCGTATCTAGTATGATGACATGGCTTTGCATTGCCCACTGCAGTGCAAACTGCACACGTGGCAACGTAGCATCTCTGTGGCGTAGCTCTGTGACCACAGAACTTGTATCTCTTCTAGGATTGAAGAATCGGCACGGACACTGGTTGTGCTGGATGTCGACGGGTAGAAAGAACGGTTTAATGTGAAGAACACACGCACACTATACCAGGTAATAAATAACAACATTGTTAGTAAAATATGGTAGGTGAATGTATGTACAGGTTTTCGTGCGTACCGAAGGCCCTATTTACTACCAATTATTTATTTTGCCATCCAACAATGTGCAGCATGATCTTCAACATGGATCACTCCTAACTTTCCCGAAAGAAGAAAACCTCGGAAACAAAAGGAAACTATTGTGCCCAATAATATTGATATCAATAATAATATATGCTTCGCATTGGTATGACAATATTATAGCTACCTGGTATTTACTATGCGTATTGGTCTGTCAATAGATTGGGGTTATAATGCATATCGATACCTATTGCCCCCTGCAATAATAGGAAGTTGTCATTATATACATATCGATAGGTACCATCGATTTGATCAGTATGCTCAGTAACAGTATACTATTAATAGGTACCTGGTATACAATAAGTTTTGTTCTCACGATAGCTATACGAGTATTGCTTTGTCTATCGATATCTATTCATTATTTGACCAATAGGTTCAGATCAATATGTATACAATGGGCTATTGTTTGTAGGATATGCCTGTGGAACCGTCTATTGGTGCATACGTATTGATTTCCCACTATATGTTCAGAGCAGTGCCGATCGATACGTAACTTTTATGAACATGTCCAGAGAATTAGGTACGAACGCCTGTTGTTCAGAGGATAGTAGGTGTAAGGTAAATTTATCGATGGATACCTATTTATTCTACCACTATTACGGGGGACCATAGTTAATAGGACCTATGGTACACATAAAAACCTATATATTTAACTATTTTTACTCACAATATTTGGTCCTATTAACTATGGTCCCCCGTAATATCTTAAAGTTATGGTATCCCCCTCCACTGTTGCGGCGTTATGGGCAGTGTCCACGTGCAATCGGCTTGTGATTTCCCGCATCTTCGATCCATTCTCCGAATTCTCCGGATTAGTTTGGTTCATGCCTGATTTTTCTATGAATCTGCTTATACGGCCCTTCCGGGTGGGCTAGTGTTATGGGATCCCGTCTCCCCTTTGCGGCGGTATGGTTTGTAGCAATCATCCCCTCATCATACCTGGCAGGCGCTATCGCCTACGTTTCTGATGAGCACCTCGCCCGTTCGTTCAGAAGACATCTGGCGAGACGAGCAGCAACTGATACAAGTCTTGAGAGCTTATAACATCTAACATCGTCAAGCACCTCGCGTGAATGACCAGAGCAGAGCCAAAGGCGTCTACTTGCTAGCAGTAGACCGTCCATGCTGACATACACTTAACATCAAGATAAATGGTACCTAGGCTATTGTTCTTAGGATGGAGACATTGGAGATGGATGCGACATTGGAGATCAGTACCTACCAGGGGTATCTAGTTGGCCCAAAGGTTCAGATAACAAACATAACGGGGGACCATAGAAAATAGGACCAAATTGATCTTGATATTAATAGTTAAGAGAGTCAAATATATACCAGTACCTGGTAGTTTTTTTTGTGGGTACGATAGGCCATATGCACTATGGCCCCCCGTAATAGATTCATTAGGCTTGGTATCTACCTGGTATTTGTTTGACCAACACATTCAGTGAAACATGTATCTGCAGGTGCAACAGGTTAGGGTACGGATGCAAAAAACTGTCGGTCGATACCTATTGGCGTCACATCAGTTTTGATTTGTCGTACCTGGTATGATACTGCCGCGCTTTTGTTCTGGAGAGTCCTTCACTCTCTGTTGTCGCTTTTTAGAACTACACTACACTCTGTCGGATGGCGAGCATGATAAAAATAATTACTTCATCAAGATAGGTACCTATCTACCAGTACCCTTGCGAACGTACTAAGTACTTACTTGAAGAATTACAATAAGCAACAAATATGGATGGGCACCTTTCCTTGCGAACCTATTTTATTGAGCAAAGTGTAGTATGTGTCGATCCATATGTAGGTGTGTGTCGATCTCCACACTTGCAAAACCTCTTAAACTGCGCATAACAGGTATTGATCGACACATATATATATATGTCATGTATGTGCAAGCCTAGTTAATTGAGCAATAATAGGTATCGATCGGCACCCGTGCAACCTTATTTTAGTGGGCAATAGGTGTCGATCGACACCCTCGCAGGCCTATTTAATTGATTGAGCAATAATAGGCGTTGGTCGACATTATTGCAAGCCTACTGAATTGGGCAATACGCATCGACCGATATCACTGCAGACCTATTATCGCTGTTATCAATACGTATCGATAGATGGCGATGCAAAGGTATTGTTCGTACGATAGTCTATTGGGGACTACTTTCAAACAATATTGGCGTCCAAGATAACTATCGATAGACACCATCACAATCCTATCGGACGCAAAATAGGCTGTTATTGTGCTCGCTGCCCCTGTCCTATTGGTGTTTTCAATACCTATCGGTATACCGCGAAACCAACCCATAGTGCCTGGCAACAATATCCATACCCATCATCTCCGACCTGTTGTTCGTCCGATAGCCTAAAAAATAGGGTATCATCCAGGTAAAAGAATAAATCATTGGACATGTCGGTCTAGAACACTACAGGCTCGAGCCTCACACCACCACCTGGTTGCGAAGACCATCCTCAAGCTGATCAGGTACAACAACGGAACACAGCGCCCGGTATGGGGATGCTGCGTCAACCTGAAGGGGCACGTCGCGTAGATTATTTAAGATATATGCGAACTGGAGGAGGTGTTTTAGCCACGGACCTTTTGAAGATACCACACCGCAATGCCCGGCACCTTGGGCAATATGAACTACGAGTATGGAAATTATAATTGCCTGTTGGTCTGTCGATAGGTTGGGATATTACATATCGATACCTAATGTCACCTGCAGTGGAAGGGTTAAATTGTCACTCGATACCTATTTATTTGATCGATGTATCCAGAGAATGTTGTACTGTACCCTACCAGGTACTGTTCTATTGATTAGTGTCTGGTTTTGTCGATCGATACCTATTATTGCTTTGACCAATCAATGTGTTAATGGATAGATACAATAGGCTACTGGCCGAACGGTAGATCAGCGAAGATGTCATTCAATACCCACCGTCGGCCACAAAACGTTTCAAAGGGTTCCAATCGATACCTACATCGCGAGCAACAATAACCCTCTTACTGTACTGGAATAGGAACCTATCGATTTTCTATCGACCTGAAACCTATTGCCCAGGGTGTGTTCGAATAGCGCCGTGGCCCTGCTTCAAAATCGTCCGCCGGCATAGGAGGAACAATGGAGGCCGCCTTGCTCGTTGTCGCCGACAGCATAGATGGGAGTAAGCAGTGGTACACTCCCACGGAGAAGCAGCCACAGGAAACGTCGATGCAGCTGTGTGCAGGTGTGAGAAGGTTGCTGCGCGATAAGTTGCCCGTGCTTTACAGCACCCCCCACCTATTGCCGATGGTGTCTGTTGGTGAAGCTTCCCCCGAACATAACGACCCGGCTCATGGGACGCGGGTGCCGCTGATTCGAGTGCGGAGCATTCAGTGGGCCATCATGCCAACCGCGGTTTCTATTTGCTATATGAGCTCCGTTGGCGACGTTGAGGACGTCATGTTCGGCGACAGGTGCGACTTCAGCGCGCAGGACGTGACGTGTCCTCATTCGGCGGTATGTCTGAAGTTCAGCGTGGCCTTCGAACAGGAGATTGACGGTGTCCAGTGGCCTGCTTCACTGCAGGAACAAACCTTTATCGGTCATTTCAACCATGCGAAGGGGGGAGTAACGTGGCCGAGCACTCTGAACTGGGTAGTAGTGTCGGACGATTTTGAACACTCGACCGTAGGAATCACTTCTTTATACTTCAGGGTCAGCAATCGAGGTATTTTAATGCTTTGTATGCTTTGAGCAATTTCGAACTCCTGCAGCAATGCTGCTTTTCTTTTCGGGGGGAGCCGGAGTCATTATACTCTATACCAGATAATACGTACACGTTAAATATGTCTCAATGGGCTGAGATGTCTTGTTGGTCGCAAGGTGTGATTCTATGCGTATGGCGTTTTTCTTCTCCGCCCCACTATGTTTTTTCCGGGGGGGGGGGCGGGGGCGGGGGGGGGGGGGGTCGTGGATTTTGGTTCTACATAGATAGGCGGCCTCCGTTTAAATGAGGGGGGGGGGGGGGGGGGGAAGGTCCGCCCCATTATTGTGTTTTTTGGAGGGGGGGAGTAGTGCAGAAATTGATTTTGGTTTGGGCGCCCTCGGTTCGAATGTTTTTTTACGGCTTGGGTCGAGATTATCCCACCGACTACCGATATATGTGCCCCAGCGGGTATACTAGAGCTAGTGTGTGGAGAAACGTGTGGAACACACCCTCTAAATCATAAACTGGTGTGGGAAAGCTATACGTAGGTTGGGCCAGTACACCGGAATTTGATACACATACCGTGGAAATGGAGTTTGGCGGATGGCGGATGCGCAGAAGCAGTGCGTAACGTTTCGGTCCCGAGTGCAAAAAACAACAGAGAGGTAATTCCTACAGCCAACGACAAGTAGCTCTCGGCGACTCTGCTGCGGCCGTCGGCGCGCTGCTTTGCGCTTGCCGGCTTTCCTCATGACTCCAGCTGACGAAGACTGATTGCAGAGGGCACGATTGCCGTGGATTAGCTGCTCCAGTAACCGCGTGCTGGGCGTGCTGTTGTGCCCTCGGGTCTGGTGTCGTGGACCAGTGTCGTAGCCGCCTACCAGGTATAAAACTATCCCGGCGTGAGAAGGCCTTACATTTCTCTATAAATAATCAACTACTAAATATCATGATCAATCAAATTCTATATTTCTGATTTAATCACGACCAGATGATTGTCAATCAAGATTAATCAGGCCAAACACACCCGAGATAATCAGTATTCAAATCAAGCCCTTATTTCGGTTGATTACCAACCGTGGTACCCATCAAAACAAAGTAGGAATATATTTCCCCCCGATTCATCCTGTCCAGGGAAGATTTGATAAATACTCGAACATCAGTAAACATCCACTTTTTTTCTGGTGAACGCGTGGTGGGTGATACGCTGTTTTTGGTTAAAAAAAAGTATTTTTAGTAATCATCCAGATTAATAAGCCCCCTGCCTGTGCCCGAGACAAAAAAGGTGCATCTTCGTGTTCTTGGGGGAATTTTTCGAGTTTGTGCTGCTAAATAGAAGTCGACTCCATCTGCTGAACAACTGAAACCAAATGCGTCTTCGCTCATTCCTTCCATGAACGAGCAAGCCTCACCGTCGTGACGAACGAGCCCAAGGAGTCCTCCGGATCAAGGTAAGCAAGCAAACTGAATACACCTTACTGTAAAAGGGGATGCCAGGAAGAGCCCCAGTGTGACTACCAGTCCGCCCCCCTCCCTACCCACCGTCCCGGTCCCGGTCTGTTTCGGGTGCGAGGTAAGCTAATCCGCCGCTGGTCGACCGTCCGCTGGTTCCTCTTTTTCGTTCACCTCCTGTACATTCTATGGTGCATCCGCCTTCCTTGTTGAAATTCAGCGTGCCGTGGGTGAGCGAGCTCCCGCGACCACGCAAACGACTCCGTCTCGCGTAGCGCTTCCCAGTGCTGCGGGCGTCCCTTGCTGTCTCCTAGGCCAGCTCACTTCGGGTCGAGCAATGACCCGGTGGACAATATTTGTGTACCTGGCATCTGGTACTTCATTTTCCACACGGTATGCCATGCCGCGGTCTACCCCGACGAGTACACATGTACGCACCGCTCGCTAGCTGTACTGCTGTCTACTGCTGTAATGATGTGTACGTATTGTTGTCGTTGTCTTCACATGAAATCGGCCTTTCTACCCAGCTTCACCAGCACGTATCAAGTCCGTCCGTTCGTTGGGTTGTGTTATTATCATCCCATCTATTATTGTTGTTATTGTTATCTTTGACCAATATTTTTCTCTCTCCATCGTACAACAGTAGTAGACTTACTGCAACTCAGATCCGGGGTCTCACGGCATCACAGGCTCTCCTTGCTCGCCCTCACTACCTATTACGGGGGACCATAGTTAATAGGGTATACCTGGTATGGTGTACATAACATCTATATATGTATCCTTTTTTACCAACAATATTTGGTCCTGTCAACCCCTTTAGAACCGCAGTCCCGCTTCGGGGACAAACTACTTGAAATTTGACTGGTTTGTCCCCAAAACGGGACTGCGGTTCTAAAAGGGTTAACTGTGGTCCCCCGTAACAGTACGGTTCTTTTTTTTATATATATCGACAAAATACTTGAGCCCTTTTTTTCCCTCATCTTCTCGCGCAGATTTACACCTGCTCACGCTGTGCGCGCTCTGTTATACAGCTGTTGTTGTTGGGGTTTTTTCTTCATTTTTGCCGTGCAAGTAGAGTCAATATTTCATCTCAGACGTCCGATATTGATACTGGGATTTGGACTCACGTATCGGCCTGATTACTTTTCGTGTTACTTTCCAGAAATCCCATTCATATGTGCTGCTGTAGTACCTGCCTCGTATTGTTGTTGCTGTTGTTGTTGTTGTTCTCACAATGCAATGCAGTCCGTGGTCGCAGGACAGGCTCCAATAAACTCTGGAGTGGAAGAAATACCTCGGTAGTAAAAACACATTAACTCACAATACAATGCAGTCCGTGGTCGCAGGACAGGCTCCAATAAACTCTGGAGTGGAAGAAATACCTCGGTAGTAAAACAGAGGCAAAAACAAAAAACAAGCTTACGCACTCACTTCACTGCGGACACCAAGACCACGGACTGCTTTGTATTGTGAGTTAACCCCTTCAGAACTGCAGTCCCGTTTTGGGTACAAACTACTTGAAATTTGAGTGGTGCGTCCCCAAAACGGGACTGCGGTTCTAAAAGGGTTAATGTGAGAACAACGACAACAACAACAACAACAACCAAGGAAGCGAAAAGGAGACTATTAACCCTCTTAGGACCCCAGTCCCGTTTTGGGGATAAACTACTTACGATTTGAGTGTTTTGTCCCCACAGATGGGAGTGCGGTGCTAAAGGGGTTAACAGCAGACAAAAACCTAAAATAGAAGATGTACTGCCATCGCGTTCTTGGGGACAAACGACTCAAATTTTACGGAGTTTGTTATCAGAACGGGACTGCGGTTCCAAAGGGATCAGCTCGTCTGGTCCTCCGGCGACTTTCTGGACACTACGCTGTGGCGAGTGGTGTTTTCCTCTTTTTTCCGCCCGGTGCGTGCGTTCATATCTATCGTGTGAAGGGCTCGTTCAGCGTTCCCACTGCTCGTCGATTTTCTTCGAAGAATGTTGCTGAATCACTCTGACGCTTTCCCCCTTGCAGTGTCATTAACTGTTAATAGTAGTTGGTGAGGCCCGACCTGAGTTTTACCTTCAGTCGTCCTATCTGCGATGCATCATGCTATTAATAGGCGAATACGGACCACCACAGGCATTCTGTATTGAGCGGAACCAACACGAACGAAGATTGTTGTTGTTGTTGTGGTTCTCACGTTAACTCATCGCCACATTGCAATGCAGTCCGTGTTCGCAGGGCAGGCTCCAATATCTCTGGAGTGGAAGAAATACCACAGTAAAGAAAATAAAACAAGCAAAAAGTAGTATCAGGTACACACGATAACTGGAGCACATCTACGCCTCAGACAAAACATGAAAAATGGAGGTCCGATCTACGTACGTGGTTCCCACCTCGAAATTCGAATAATTCGAAGACGAAAAATCTGCACGTAGCAGGTGGATACTATTGCGGGGGTCCATAGTTCATTTCATTTCATTTCATTTTTTCTCTTCCTCTTCCTTTTCTGATTGATAAGCCGTACTCAAGGAGCCGTGTGGCGTGGTTGGAAGACGAACCTGCTCTGCTCGGCTCGTATTGTCTGACGCCAAGGGGCTGGGCATAGTTGACGAACGCAGGGCGGAGACGGCAGTCTGGGTAGCAAGGTACCAGGCGGATTAGCAGGGAGAACCTGGCTATACTACTCGTACCACAAGCTGCTGCCGCCACCTAGAAGGTGCTTTGGGCTTTGGTCTGCCTGTTATTTCCCCTTTGTTATTTTTCCTTGTTACTTTCTCCTTGGTTCTTTGTCTTACTCTGTTCACAAGCAGTGGTGTCTTTTGTTATTTCTTCTTTTTTCCAGCTCGTTCTTTTTCAAGTGTAGGCCACCTCGCCTGCGGGGGGGGGGGCACGACAGATTGTTTCTCTTAGATTTTGCTTTCATTTTTCTTCTTTTTCTTTTTCGACTTGTCTACCTTGTTTTTGTTTTCTCTTTGATTGTTTCTTTTCGTTTCACTATTTCATAGATTGCGTATGTCGTGCCTGTCGTATCTAGTATGATGACATGGCTTTGCATTGCCCACTGCAGTTCACACTGCACACGTGGCAACGTAGTATCTCTGTGGCGTAGCTTTGTGACCACAGAACTTGTATCTCTTCTAGGATGGAAGAATCGGCACGGACACTGGTTGTGCTGGATGTCGACGGGTAGAAAGAACGGTTTAATGTGAAGAACACACACACACACATAGTAAATAGGACCAAATCTTGTTAGTAAAATTAGAGTAGTTTTTTGTTTGTACCGTAAGTCCTATTTAAAATGGTCCACCGTAATTTTAACATTACTTAATAATTATGTACGACTTCTACAGCAGCAGTGCTTCTCCTTCTTTTTTTTTTTTTGCTCATCCCATTTATTATCTTCGCACATCTTCTCCTCTCTCTCCTTCCAACTCGTGACTCAGATCCGGGGTCACACAGCAGGCTCTTCTCCCCCCTTCCCGCTACGGTACGTGCAGTAGAAGGGCGGCAGCAGTATTAGCAGTAGAAGGGCGGCAGCAGTATTAGCAGTAGCAACAGGACACGAGGCCAGGGTCAGCGTCGCTTTCTTGAAGCCTTTTTACACGTACTCAATTTCGTCGTGTGTTTCCTGGATCCGAACGCGAAGATAACATGTTTTGTCCAACAGAGAGTTTCTCGTCGGAGGTGTCGCCACTACTACTGATGTATATACGACACAACATCAGAGCTTCTCCAGCAGCAAGCAGCAGCAGAGGTAGCAGTAGGACACACGAGGCCGGGATCAGCGTCGCTGTACGGTCAGCTTGTGTCGGTTTGAACCCTTGAGGCCTTTTTTAATAAGGCACTCGATTTTGTTGTTTGTTTTCCTGGTTCCGCACTCATAATTTTCAGACCGAAATCTACGGCCAGCCTGACATCTGTCCCACAGAGCTTGCCGTAGCAGGTGCCTCCAAATCTATTGCCGTACAACATATTCAGCAGATTTTCTCCCCCTTCTCTTTTCCTTTATCAGTAGGAGGATGGACCTGACAACACCACCTGCAGCATGCCTTGGGGGCATGGCCCGAACGTTGCTGTGGACAGGTACAGAGTCTGCCTGCGAGTACTCGTAGAGTTGGGTTTAGGTAGAACTCGAAAAACAAAAACCGTTAATTTTGATTCGGTTGCTGGTTCTATCTTTGTACCATGGCCCGGCCATGTGCCTACACATGTCGCCGGACCTAGCTCGACCAACTGTGAACGACTTGCCACCGCATCAGCGCGAGAAGGTTTCGTTTGTGTGTGTGCGTGCACAGAGCCCGCCGGGAGTGGAATTGGTGCCGTGTGCGTTGAGCGCGTCGACAAACGTGGCGGAAAAAAATGTTGAATCATGATGACAAACACCCACACACACACAAAACAGAGGCACTCAAAACATGGCACCCTGCCCTCGTATACGACTTGTTATGACGAGGCTTTTGTTTCCTTGGAAAGCCAAGAAAAAGAAGGCTCGCGCTTCGGGCTCATCACACGCCTCAATACACCTACACGTATCATTTTTTTTTTGTGTTGGATTAAGTAGGGCCTCCTTGACACTTGAACCCACGAAAATGATCTTGTTTCTATCTATAGTTGTTGTTGTTGTTGTTGTTGTTCTCACATTAACGCACAATACAATGCAGTCCGTGGTCGCAGGACAGGCTCCAATAACTCTGGAGTGGAAGAAATACCTGCGGTAGTAAAACAGAGGCAAAACACACAAAAACAAGCACACGCACTCCACCACTGCGGACACCAGGGAAGCAAAAAGGACTATTGGACACTATTAATAGCAGACAAAAACCTAAAAAAGAAGATGGAGTGGAGCAAAAAATAGAAAACAAAACAAAAACAGAGGCAGATAAGCAAAACGCAAAAAACGCAAAACGGACCAGACTAACAAGAGACACAAAGAGGTAGACACGGGAATGAAAGAAAGGTGCAATGGGCACGCGGACCACTTGCCAAGCCGCTTATTAATGCTGTGTACTATCAATATTATTAATAAATACCTGGTACCTTGTACCACCACTAACCAACTCGTGGCTGCTGACTACAGCGGATGCTGTCTGAAGTGCTGCCTGCACCGTACGAAACGCACGGTGGTCGTGAAAACGAAAGAAGATTACCTGCCTGCTATCTGGAGTACTGTCAGAGGGAAGACTCGCGGATATGCAGTGAAAAAAGGAGCAATCGAACCTTCCTACCTCACGAATATCAACGCTCGCTATCTCTTCCTGGATTGTCTGACACGAAAGGGTGCAGCACAGTTATGATACCACGTCCCTGATAACTGCGTAGGTTATTCCCCATGAAGGGTATACACCTCGTTAAACTACAAAGACCATCTTCCTAGGGCTCCAGCACCTTTTGTGTGACCACGGACTCCTTCGTCAGAGAGTTAATGTGAGAACAACAACAACAACAACAACTATTTAACAATATTTATTTGGTTGGCGAGATGGAGGGATGTTGGTTGTAGTAGTCTTCATGAGCGTCTCATCAGTTCTGGTTTGTCGTAGGACACTGCCGCTTTTGTTCTGGAGAGTTCTTCACTTTCTGTCATTAAGTCGTTTATTTTGAACAACACTACACCCTGAACTAAGAAATACCGAAAAATTCGCGAAAATACCGATAAAAAAACTAAAACACAGCCCTCGTTAAGATCGATTGTTTCGCGATAGGACACAAACACTTTTGTTTTCGATTTCGATCAAATTCAATGAAATTACGATTTAATTTCCAAATTACGAAAAATTGCGAGTCAAGATTGGCCTAAAAAGGATATGGAAGGGTATGTATGGTATTGAAATTGAAAAAATCCCCTCGTAGAAACTCGTACGTATCCTGCTGTAGTCCATTCGCCTCAATTTTTTCCCAAAAGCCTCCCAAAACCCCCCAGCACCAGGTACAAGTTTCTCTGGTTTATTATACCGCTGTACGAGGAGCTGTGAGCTGTAGGGTAAGGTTTCGCAGAACCCCGAAGATGCTATTATTAATAACAGAAAAACGTCCTTCTTTCAACTCGCCGACTTCTATCCAGTTTCAGACCCCTGTACTCGTCCACACCCACTATTAATAGTAGGGCTCCGTAGTATAGGTTATTCCCCCTTCCTACGGGTATCTTTGCCCTTCCCAGGCTCTGTCGCTCCAGTTCAACATCTGCACCCGTCGTCACTTCTATGACCCTACCCTTTGCCCATCCCCTCTCTTCAAACGTTCGTGCTGGCGATGAAATTAATGCCTCCCCACTCTCCACAAACCGCAGATTTCCTCCGTTCACTTTTCCACTTTAATTTTGCAGTGCATACATACGTATGAATATTTAGGCCAAAATAAGGTACACCTGATCCATAGGAGTCATAATCAGGTACACATTAATAGTATAAAGCGCGTCTAAAAATTATGAACGAACGATGTTCTGTCCATGAAAATCCATGGCGTTTCTTTAAACATCAACGGTGTGGGCTCCAGAATCTAAAATTGTTCTACTTCTTACCTGCTAGTGCATACCAGGTAGGTACTGCACATTGATGTTATCTTGTGTGCGCTTTCTTCGTCTCGTCCATTTTTAGGCAGCCGAATTTCGTTTTTTTATGGTTGTTCGGATCTTCCTAGGGCTCCAGCACCTTCGTGTGGCAGAGTTAATGTGAGAACGACAAACAACAACAAAGGTACCACGAGCTCCGCTTGCCCCTGCAGATGGCCGCCAGGCTTCGCTTGTTTACCTACCGCGGGAGCGCCAAGGGCATTTCTTCTGCCCCCCCCCCTTTGCCAGGTTTTAAGCGTACCGACCATCCTCGCGGAACCACCCTCCCGGCACGAAATTATCTCGCCGTACCAAAAAACCTTAGACCACCTCGACGCGGGGTGGGGCGGACGAAGTGCCGTGTTTGTTCACGGAGCTGTAATATTGTTGCTGTTGTAGTTCTCACATTAACTCATCGCCACAATACATTCCGTGGTCGCAGGACAGGCTCCAATAACTCTGGAATGGAAGAAATACCTCGGTGAAGAAATAAAAACAAGCAAAGAGTAGTACACCTGATAACTGACGCACATCTGCACCTCAGACAGAACATAGAAAGGGAGGTCCGCGCGAGTACGTGCCAGATACATGCGGTACGCTGTTGTTGTTGTTGTTGTTTTCACATTAACTCACAATTCAATGCAGTCCGTGGTCGCAGGACAGGCTCCAATAACTCTGGAGTGGAAGAAATACCTCAAGTAAAAACAGAGGCAAAAAAAAAACAAGCATACGCACTCCACCACTGCGGACACCAGGGAAGCAAAAAGGAGACTATTAATAGCAGACAAAAACCTAAAAAGAGAAGCTGTATGAGGTCGCCACGGAAACCAAGTAGACCACATCCTACCCAGAAAAAAAATAGACGGGACGAAAATAACAACTCGACGTCGAAAAATCGAAATCAAAATCGAAACAATCACACATCCAAAATGGAAGAGAGGGGAAAAATCAAGTGAGGCAAGGAAGCAATAAAAAGCAAGAAATCAAGAAAGGAAACACACAAGAGAATGCGCAAATTTTCGCAGATTGCAGGCTCACACGCTTCGCGAGGGGTGTAGAACCGAGACAAGCATTCGCACTCCGCCACTAAGAATATCAAGCAAGCCAAAAAAAAGAGACTAGCAGACGGAAAAAAAAAGCGGAAGCAAAGCAAAAAACACAAGCAAAAAAAACTAGCAGATAACGAAAGATACAGAGACACAAAGAGGTACAAACGGGACAGAAGGAACGATGAAAAGATGAAAAAAGGAACAAACACGGGTGGGGGGGGAAATATAATACGAAAGGCAGGCACTTGAGCATGTAGACATGCAAAGTTGCCCAGGTGGCACCATGCTAGTTACTTGGGTCCCAAAGAAGGGAGTGCATCATGACGATGATGGCCATACCCAGGCTTCAGTCTGTTGGGCAGAGCGCCTCCCCCCCCCCCCCCCCTCCCCTCCCTCCCCCCCCTTTCGCCCCCCCCCCTCTTCCCTGCCATTCCGCGCACTTGCGTTGGCGTCAACGGTTGTGGTCGTGGTTGCAGCCATTCTGTGCCGTTCTGCCGATGCCTTCTTCTCATCCTTATGTCATTTCTGCATGAAAACCTCCGCCCCTTCCTCGACCCGTCGGAACCATCTGCCGGCTTTCTGTGCTGCCTCGCATCACCCTTCGAGCTTGATGGCAAACTCCTTGAGGTCCTCCTCAAGGTACCTCATCCTGACCCACTCCTATCCTCCGGAGTAACACTTACCCCCAACCATCTCCCCAAACATCACCCTCTTCGGCAGACGCTGCTCTCCCATGCGTGTCACAAAGCCCGCAAACAGTAGCCTACGTCTGCGTACCGTCGTCTCCACGCTCTCAGAGTTTGTCCTGAGAAGCACGCTAGCATAGGATAGAATGTGGTATTCGCGGTTTCGTTTTCGCCAGCCGATGCATCGGAGGAGCATCTTGTGGTGGACCTCCCGTAGCCTACCGTAGTCAGTCTTGCTCGGGCTCCAAATAACGCAACCGTAGAGCAACGTTTCGATCACCTCGGCTCTCAGCATTCGCACCTTCAGGCGTAGGCGCACCCCTGGCCGGTCATAGATTTCTATCTTACACCGCCCGTAGCACGCCCCTGCCCTCTGGAGTCGACGCGTTACCTCGACACTTCTGCTCGTCCAATCTGCGCTGATAGCCCCGCCCAAATACACAAACTCGGTCGTTTGTTATTACACTCGACGGTGAATGGCACGTTCCCCCCATCTTTCGTTTGCAGACACATTATCTCCGACTTGACCTCCGAGACCGTCACCGTCAGGCCGAAAGCGTCACATGCAGTCACGATCACCGGCATCATCCTCTCCAGGCCGTGAGGTGATCGCGATACTATGCCCGCATCGTCAGCATACAGCATAGCCCACAGTGTCTGGGCGTCTTTATCCTTCCCCTGTCCGTTGGCTTATCCGGCCCGTGTCTTCCCCCTCTTGTTTTTATCCCTTCCCCTGCTTTCGTTCGAGTTGCACCAAGCTGTCCGTGATGGCTTTATCAGCGGCGAAGCGTTTCTCCGTCACACGCAGCACCGCTGTGACAAACATGTCGAGCAGCAATGGCGCGAGCACACACCCTTGCCGTAGGCCCTTGCTTCACGCGGAACATATCTGAGCACTCGCCATCATCCAGCCGCACTCATGCTCGCATGCCGTCGTGGAATTGGCGGATAACGGTGAGCATTCTAGGTGGCACGCCAAAGCGAGCCAAGACAGCCCACTGGAGGGTTCGGTCGACGGAGTCACAGGCTTTGGTGAAGTCGACAAAGCACATGAACAGCGCAGTGTCCTTCCTCCTTGCCAATTCCTGCAAGCGTCGCACCACGAACATCATGTCGACCGTCGACCGTTCGGGCCTAAAGCCACACTGCTCCTCTGGCAGGATGCCTTCCCGTTCGCAGTAGTCGCTGAGGCGGCGCGCGCGCGATGACTTTGAGGAGTACTTTGCCGGCATGTGCGACAAGGGAAATGCCACGATGGTTACCACACTCAGTCCTGTATTTCTTCCTGCGCAGCACCTTAATCGTTGCATTCCTTCTATTGCTGCGGCACGGCCCCTCCCCTCACACAGCGACGATGATCTCGTAGAAGCTTCCCAAGGCGTCCGAGTCTCCTTCGTCGGCCAGGACCTTCAGAGGTTCAGCTGGGAGACCATCAGGCCCAACCGCCTTGCGGTTCATCGCCTATAACCACCTGTGACGAAGAGAAAACAACAGGATACACATCACAGCACCTGAAGCACCTCGTACAACCGAAATAATAAAAAGTGAAATAGGCATGAGTACGTACGTACGAGTCCAGAGTTTAGAAACAAGAATTGCGACCAAGGGGCCGCAGACGGATATACGCAGAAAAAAAACAGAGTTTGGGCTCTCTAGTTGATTCAAAATTGGCTAAAACCAGTTGAAAGCTAGACCGAGTAGACAAAACCTTCATTTTTCCCATGGCCCAAGTATACAAAACCGTCATTTTTCCCATGGCCCAAGTATACCAAACCGTCATTTTTCGAAACAAGATTGGCATTCCGACGATTTTGAGCAATTTTTCAACGACACTGTGAAAAATTGCCAAAATAGTAAGTTTTTGGAAATGTGGGTTTTCAAGTCTTGCTAAAAAAAGGCCAGATGAAATAGCAAAAGTCCGAATTTCCAAAAACTAGCCAACGAGGTATTAGGGAATATCCATAAAATAGCTCTTGACAAAACACTTGCCAAATTGGTAAATCCAAATTTCTAAAAACTTGTTATTTTGGCAAGCTTGTTGCCAAATACGTGTCGTTGAAAACGACCCTAAGGAATCCCGTCATTCAGAAATATTTGAGCAGAAATGTGCTTCTTTCTATCGTAAAACCCGTCGAATCAGGACGGACACTGGAGGCGTTCTACGATAGAGGTTCAAACCTAATTTTCAAACCTAATTTTTCTGAAGCTCCTCATTTAAGGACGGGCCTCCATACCTCACCCGAAAACTTACTTCAGCTGAAGTCAACTTGCATCGCGGTGAATAATCACATGGCCCAAGTGTACAAAACGGTTTTTTTTCGAACTTAAGATTGACACTCCGACTATTTTGGGGTCGAGGAACCCCGTCTTTCAGAAAAAAAATAGCGGAAATGTGCTACCTCTATCGTAGAACGGGTCACTGGGTGTCCGGGCGAAGCTGGGTAGAAAGGACGATTTATTGTTAACCCTTTTAGAACCGCAGTCTCGTTTTTGGGACAAACCCGTCAAAGTTCAAGTGTTTAGTCCCGAAGACGGGACTGCGGTTCTAAAAGGGGTTAACAACCCTTTTAGAACCGCAGTCCCGTTTTAGGGACAAACCCGTCAAAGTTCAAGTGTTTTGTCCCGAAGACGGGACTGCGGTTCTAAAAGGGCTAACGGCAACACGCAACGGTGCAACGCCACGTCCGTTTGTACTTGATGCGACGGGCACGACATGCATGCGTATTCTGAAAAAGAGAGAATAATCGACAACAAATCGGGAAAAACGGGAAAACGGGAAAACGAGAAAAAACGAAAAGCGTCTTGTTCTCCCCAAAGAGATACTGGTATGATTTGAGAGTGAATGTGTGTCCTTCACACGGAGCCTTTTCGGACTGCAGTCCCGTTTTGGGGAAAAATTACTCTAATCACGAGTAGACTGTCCCCAGAACGGAACTGCAGCTCTAAAAGGGTTGAACCGTTATTTCGCTATTCCTACCCGTTTTTACATCCAGCACAACCAGTGTCCGTGCCGAATTTTCAACTAAAGATAAATGGGAGAACAAGCGAAACGAACACAACTACCGCATATAAACATATAAACGATGTATTAATAGCGCCCCCGGTGGCTTGGTAGGTAGTCTGCGTGCCTATCAAGATCAAATTCGTGGGTTCAAGTCTCGCCGAGTGCACGCTCGTAGGGACTTTTTCTTGCATAAAATATTGATTAGCGGAAAGCGCGAGAGCGTGAGTTGAATACATTCGATGAAAGTCGACGAGCAGTGGGAATGCTGAACCCTATGCGCGACAAAAAATAAAGGCACGTACCGGGGGGAGAAGGGTAGACACCTGTGACCACGGCTTGTCCAGAAGATGGCCGAGGCAGGTAAAACCCCCCACGAGTTATAGGCTGGAAAGTAAAAGTGATGGTTAAATATATCCGAAGTATATTGATTTATATATTATATATTCACCAGGCAGGTATTGAATACAGTTGAAGGGCTCTCAGAACTGGGATTTGTTGCCGAAAACCGGCGATTTACTCGACGAGACTGTCAAAAATCCCTGTAGACTCCTCAGGATGCTCCCCGTAGTCTTCGGAATGCTCTCTTGGGCAGTTTTCCCTTTCTCCAGAGTCGTAATTAATACCTGGTAGTTGGACTGCTTGTTCATGTTCCCAGTTCTGAGGACATCGCGATGTTTCATCAAAAAATCTTAGAAAGATCCTTATTTCTTGCCCTGGTTCTGACACCCAGCATTTTGTCTTTGACTCTCCAGAAACACCGATTGGCTGCTCCAGAAAAAAACTATTATTAGGACTCTGGAGAAACGGGAAACTGTTCCTGAAAGCTCTCGGAAAACTCCGTGGAGCATTCTGAGGAGTATGCCGGTGTGTTTGGCTGTCCCGCCATGTAAACCGCGTATATTCGTCCTGTAAACTAAAAAACCCATCAATCTATGAGTGCCCGGAAATAACTTCCCACAACAGTTGGTCAGAAACGAACTGGCCAACCGAAGCACAACAAAGCAATACAAAACCACCCTCCAGGGAGCCGCAGCAGTTTGCGGTGCGAGTACCAACATATATATACTCTATTGATAGTCTGGTACCTTGGTATCCTCTCTCTCCTCTCCTTCCTGCTTTCGTCAACGGTGCCCCACTCCCGGAGAGGGTGCGTCAGGCCATACCAGGTACCAGGTACGCAACAAACGAAAAACATTACCGACGAAACAAGACTTTCCTATCACAAGGACAGCAGTGACGAAGATAGAAATACCTGGTACAAAACAAAAATAATGGAAGACAGACCCTACACCGATGGCGTGGGGATGGAGGTTGGATGCAGCTCAGGATTTAAGGATAGAGCGTAATGAGAAGGAAGGAGCAAGGACAGCTAATGGAGTAGGCAAGCCGAACGTTGGCATAGAAGGGAGGTAGACTTGGTGCATGGGTACGGGTTTCCTTTCGTTTCCGAGGGTTTCCTTCTTTCGGGAAAGTTATGAGCTATCAATGTTTAAGATCATGCTGCCTGCACATTGTCGGATGGCCAGGGAAACAATAATTAGGGGATGATACAGAAAAATGATTCAGAAAAATGCACTTTGTTGTGAAGGAGTCCGTGATCACAAAGGGGCTGGAGCCCTGGGAAGATTTGAAAAATGATTAAAAAAATATCAATTTGGCTGGGAACCACGACGCCTCCCGACTACAAATAAATGTACTTATACACGAGATAGATGTAGAAGGCGCACACCAAATGAAATCAATGTGCAAACTGACATTTTGATAACATGGCCGCGGGTCTCGACCTCAGCGTAGATCCCACCTCGTTGCCGCGGCTAACCAACTCGTGGCTACTGACTACAGCGGTTGCTGTCTGGAGTGCTGCCTGCTCCGTAAGGAACAGACGGGAGTCGTGAACACAGAGAGGAACACGCCTGCTGCCTGGGGTGCTGTCAGAGTGACGACCCGCCGACATGCAGGGAAAGAGAGCAAACCGAAATTCGAAAACCACCATACGAGTATCAACGATCGCCGTGTCTTTGCGGACTGTCTGACAAAAGCTGCAGCACGGCGATGATACCGCGTCCCCGATCATTGCGGGGGTCATTCCCCTAAGAAGGGTATACTATTCCGAGGGACCATAGTAAATAGGACCAAATATTGCGTGTAAAAATGGGGAAATGTATACCTGGTAGGTTTTTGTGTGTGCCATAGGTCCTATTTACTATGGTCCCCCGTAATACTCGCCGACGCTACGAAGACCAGTGGCGTAAATAACATATACCTGGTACATGCTACGAGTACTGCGTCGGAAAAAGCAGAATCAGCAAAAAAAAAAAGGCGTGTCCTGCTCTCGTGTTGGAGTGCCCGCCGGTGGTGGGCCCGCGTGCCGTCCTGCTGCTGCCGATGTCCGTGGCCGCCTCGTCGCCTTCAGCACTATCGACCCGCTCCTTCGCACACAGGGAGCGACAGAAAGCAAAAAAAGGAAGAAAGGGATAGAAATATATATATATATATAATATATATATATATTTATATATGTAGTCCCAACAACAACAAAGCACCCAAGAAAAGCAGGTCCCAAGAACAAGAACGAATGGGCAAAAAGTACGTTAGTACCCAAACACAAGAGGCGTCGCATGCGAATCAGGCGCAGAGTTGTGCGGTACGAGTAGCCTGGGCAGGCTCTCCCTAGTGGTCGGCCTAGTGTGTTGCTACCCTGTAGGCTGTCTCCTTCCGGCTTTCGTCAACCGCGGTTTCCGTACGAGTGTCGACCCCCCCTCTCCAGTTCCCTAAGGTACAACCCACACAACGGATGCATGGCGCTGTCGACCCAGCTCCGCCTTATCATTTTGCCACTTGACCCAGAACCTTGCGGCTGCCTGAAGAACCCCCAAGCACCACTTTCCCGTCTTTTACGCCAGTAGCTGCAACACTTGTTTTTCTTGTTTCTTTCGTTTTTATCTCGTTCATAGAATGTTCATGTCTTGCCCGTGCGCTCATCTACGATAGAGGTTCACCCTAAACTTTATGAGGCTCCTCGCTAAAGAGCTCCATACCTTACCCGAAAACTGACGTCAGCGAAAATCAAATCGTGTTCCGATGAATAATCCCTTGGTCCAAGTATATGCCAAAATGCCATTTTTCGAAACAAGATTGGTGTTCCGATGAATTGGGGTTGAGCAACCCCGTCTTTCAGAAAAACAATTAATGGAAATGTGCTACCTCGTGTCCTTGTCGTTTCTAATGATGATGATGATGATGATGATGATGATGGCGTTGTCACATGGCTTGTAGTTCACTTCTCCCGAATCCCGCATGTGGTCACAAAAAAAAGGCTGCAGAGCAAAGTGCATCTCGTCGGGATAAAAACAAGTATACACCTGGTACGAGATAGTGCGTGCGGCAGCTTTTGTACCAGTTCTGCGAGGGGACCGGCACTAACGAGCTATGGTGTGTTCCATCCCGTATCACGTGCAACAGAATAACACCAGGAAGATACCCGTGGTATTTGTATGTGCACTCGAAAAAGAGAAGAGGGAAAAAAGGAAAAAGAAAAGCTCGAAGGAGGGACATAAATGACAAAAGAGGAAGGAAAAAAATAACAGGAACGAAGCAAACATCGCTCAGAGGGCGCGGGCCGAGTCCCGAGGACAAGGTTGCTGTTTGCTGGTACGATCAGTCCTATGACATAGCCAGCTTTTGGACCAACGTAAGGTCGCCCCACCAGAAGACCGGACGGAAGACGAAGGACAAGAAGAGGGTAGAGAGACAAAAAGCTAACAGCACACAAAAAACGAGCAGTCCTATGCCAAGGGCGAGACAAAGACGAGAGAGAAATACGGACCTAAAATGATCGGGGGGAAAAAAAAAAGAAGAATAGCACAGGATCCCTCAAATAAAAAACAATAAGTTGACGCAGCCGACGCAGAATGGCAGGGTACGGGGGGGGGGGGGGGTGGGGGGGGTTACGATCGACTTGGCGGGGGATAGGACCTCAGAACAAACAAAAAAAAGCAGGGATTGTAACACAGCGTTAGGCAAGCGGTCGCTGGGCATCTCAACTAGAAAGACGGCCAAGTGCCAAGTTTCGGCGGGGGCCTTCACTTTCTTCACCGGCCTAGCTCTACTGTTGCTACGCCTTCTTCAACGCGGCTCCTCTCCTCCCCTCCCTCGGGCCCTGGGCCCGACGGCGTCTTGTTTGAGTCGCTGCCCATTTGGTACCTCAAGCGCTCGTGGTTTAGCTGCATTCTCGGTCTCCAAGAAACCAGCGCTTCATGTACTGATCTGCCCCTTTTCAACACGTCTGAAAAACTTGCCCGATTTCTTCGCTGCCAGCGGACATGGTTTTTCTTCGATGGGCACGTTAAACAACGACAGGTCGCACGCGAGACAACCCATCCAGTCGTGCTCTTGCACTCCCAATTGCCCCTCTCCCCTCTCCAATTCCCCAGTCATCACTCGCTCGGGTAGTCTCTCGTTACCCGCACGAGACACAAACCCCGCGAAAAATACCCTCCGCTTTCGCTCCGTCGTCTCGGGGTATTCACAGACAGTGTTGGCCAGTGCGTCTGCGTATGAAAGCTTGGGGTAGCCGTCGCAAGGTTAACTAGTGCTGCGATGACGTGGTCCTGCATTGTCTACTCTGCTTACCGCATAACAATGCGCTGTAGCTGCTCTGCAATGGCGTCGTTTCGTGGCCGCGGAGGTTATAATCTTGATATTAATAGTATTGAAGAATCGGAATGGACACTGGTTGTTTGTGCTGGGTGTCGACGGGTAGAAAGGACGGGTTTGTTGTGAAGGGCACAGACACTGTAGTAGTAGAGACTCCGACCAATGTTCTAGGGAGACACAAGTTTCTGTATCCACAAAACTACGCCGCAGAGATACATGCACCGGCAACATCAACTCCCAAACACAGTGATAGAAATAATAATTTAAACGAACAAACCATTGAAAAAAAAACAGTTACAAATAACGATTTGGTGGTGCAGAACACAAGCGAGAGCTCTTCGGAGCCTGTCCTGTGACGAGATTTTTGGATAAGAGTCCGTGCGAGAAAAAATACAAACGCGACCGACCCTAACCGTTTCTCCACCAATGCTTGCGATAATACCTGTTTCGTCGTCCCGTCTGATGGATACTGTTCGCCGTTTCAGGCGTCATGGCGGCCTTCAGAATCCGGTTCCTGGAGGTGCTGACGGTCGTGTTTTGGATTTTTCCTTTCCATGTATCCGCGTTACCGTCGCGGGGCGCGCAAGATCCAAGTGGGATGACAGCGATAGAAGCGTGCATGGAGTTCGCCGGCAGCGGCCCACAGGTTTCCTGGACACTCGCGGAGTGCATGGACGTGTGGTCATCCTGGGCGCAGTCGGTCCCCGATTGGCTCCACCTCGACTACTCCGACCGCCGTCTCATGAAGGAGATCGCCGTCGAGATGCGGCAGAGAGGACAGCCCTGCGTCGTACAGCCGCAGGTGAGGGCGGACGGGGTCGGCAGCGAAGTGACGAGGCATTTAGCTGCCTGGCTATACGCCGCGGAGATCGGCTGCGATTTAATAACTCCCAACTTCGGGTACGACGAGGGGAGTGAGGACGGGCCGGAAGGCGGGACGTTATACTGCCACCCGTCCGTTGACGAGGCGGAACTGGAATCTGTCCAGGAGGGTGGTTTGATTGGCGAGCAGAACCTGGAGAGCTGCGAGCTGGTGAACTGGCTGCTGTTTTTTAACCTGGAGTTACCATCCGTGCCGGAGCCAGAAGCTACGTTCAGGAACATCACGGTGCGTATGTGTGTGTGTGTGTTGTCCTCTCTGCCCGTCCGCATCCAGCACACTCAAGTGTCCGTTCTGATTCTTCAGTCCTCGAGATATGTTCAAGCTGTGTGACCAGCCACTAAACCGCGATACAGGGATACAGCTGGTAGAATATTTGTTATGCAGCGAGCGAAGCAGACGAGGCAATGCCATCTCATCTTACTCTAGGTCCAGGCAGAACAATTCTTACGAAGGAGGTGTACCGGTTTTTTCTCCGCCATTTTTTTGAGAATTGACACATCAAAACAAAATGCTCCAGAATCGCGCGGCCGAGAGGAATGCAAAACCGGTCTGGGAAATAAAACCTTGAACCTACGGCCATGTTTCGGAAAAAATGGGGAAATATATACCCCGAAATGTCCGAACCGAAACAAAAAATTAGAGACGACGCCCTACGCATACCAGGTATGTCGAGAGGACATATGTATGGATACAGGAGTGGGTAAGAAAGAGAAAAATATGGATATATCCACAATGATGCATCTGTGCATACACGATAACAAGCATGTGATAAATACCATACCACACTACTCTATGAAGATTCATGAAAAAGGCTTTTTTCGGCCAACCGAAAAATTCCGAGAAGGAAAAAAAAAAAAAAAAAAACAGTGTGCAGGTCCAATTCACCCGAATCCGAGGAGTTTTGCTTCGACCCCCATCGGGGCAGATTTTGCGATATATATAATCTTCACAGCTTTAGACGAGAAAAGTGGGGTTTTCGCCTATATCTCGCTTCAAACTAGATGAAAAATGAATACTGTTCTCCATGAATCCCACAGCAGTAGGGGTGCACCAGAAGTTCCTGAGCCCCAATTACTAGGAGCTCAATATCTCCCCCGATAAAATACTTGGAAGAAAGTCGTTCGAGCCACCCAACCGGCACTTGTATGCGCTACTACGGGGGGCCGCCATAGTTAATAGCACCAAATATTGTTAGTAAAAATGGTTAAACATGTAGGTTTGAATGTATACCATAGGTCCTATTAACTCTGGTCCCCCGTAGTTTTCCTAAAACGAATATACGAGTATTTTTTTCATCATCACTGATGGTTAGTTCCTCACTTACGTGAGGGACTCAATTGGTCAGAAATCTTAGTTCCACAAAGTGCCCCCCGGACGAGAAAATTTAGAACCGCAGTCCCGATTTGGGGACAAACTACTTGAAATTTGAGTGGATTGTCCCCAAAATGAGACTGCAGTTCTAAAAAGGGTTAACCAAGTTTATGTCAGAAAAACGAATTACGCCGACGCAACGAAGAAAACAACAAAAAATTTGAAACGATGGTTCGATCCGTCTGAAACAGAGCTTGCCCCGACAACATACTTCGTGAGTCCTGAAAATAAATGACCACCGTGAAACGAGTCGGTATGTGAATGTCGATTTCCCTGGGGAAAATATTGTTCCTGAACGATTGTCACACAACATGGAAACAGAGCGGAATACTGTTAATATTATACGTGTTTTTATTGATACGACCGACCAAGAACGAAAAGAGGGGAGAGGCAAGCACAACAAAGCACCCTCGAGGCAGCCGCAGCAGTCTGTGGTACGAGGAGCATAGCCAGGTTCTACCTGATGATGCTGCTGAAATTGTTTTGGTACCTTGGTACCCTGCCTGCCGTCTGCTTCCCGCTCGCGTCATCCGCGGTTCACGTACCGCCATCGCCTCCCCGCCCCCCCCCCCCTCCCCTCCCCATCCTCTTGAGCGCCACCCATGTAGCGGGTGTGTGTCAGTTTCCTCCTCATGTTTCGACTGACACGTAGGACGCAGAATAAAATAAGAGAATGAACAGCAGAAGTAATATTATACGCACCTTCGAAAGCAGAGGCTCTGATATGATGACCTTCTACGTTTCACTCAGCCAGAAATCGTTACTTACTTGGACGAGGGAGTGGAGTCAGGTTCCGCAGAGCGCCGGTTGATAGGTTGATAGACTCGTGGTCGCGGACTCGCACCAACGAGAGCATCGACCGCCACGACGCGGCGCAGATCAAGGGGGTTTTGCTGGTGTCCTCCTCGATCGTACGAAAGGAACACAAGCGCTTTCAAGTACGTATGGTGTTTCCTTGTGCGTATGTTGTCACGGGCATGTAACCGACAAGAACCGACCGCCACGACGCAGTGCACGTAGATCAAGGCGTTTTGCTGGTGTCCCGCGGCTGGACCACAGGAACACAAACACTTCGAAATAGGGTGTCCCGTTGTGCGGGTATGTTGTGCTTGCAAGGAGGGGAAGCTTGTTTTTCGAGAATCCCTTTTGTCCGTGTTTTCTGGTGCGTACTGGTTTATTTTATCGAGTAATCGAGCGCCGTGAGTTCTGAAAAGTAGGTCATCCAGCTTTGGCATAGATCTTGGAGAAGAGACTGCAGCTTTGTTGGCTGCCCGGTACACTACCATCGTTGGTGGGCCACAGTGTTCCCTGCCGGATTATTTTTTACAGTAATTGCCTTTCCCCCTCGCTCGTCTTGATTTTCTCATTGTGCACTTTCCTTAAAAGTCGGCAAGCATGCTTATTGTTACCATCTCCACCCACTTTCTTGGATGCTGTCGGTGACCAGGTGCGTCCTGCAAACGAGTTTAAAAATAGGTGCGTGTGTGCGTGTGTTGTAACTGTTGCGCAGTCGGAATGAAGGTGTAAATGAAGTTAAGCCTTCCGATCCACTTTGTGATCGACGGAACGTGTCTGGACGCCTTTTCTATCGTCAATCGGATCGAGCTTGTTCGTGCGGATAGTCGGGTGTGTTCTTGCTGGGGCCGTTGGACACGACGGAGTAGGGTCGGCGAAGTTTTAGGTGATAACCTCTTCGTGTCCTGCTCGAGGGTTCCAGGAGGTGTGTGCTGCACCCTCCACAACTGCTGCTGCTGCTGCTGCTGCTTTGCTCAATCAAGCAACATGTACGATGCACCTTGTACTCGTTTTCTGTGGCGCTTTTTTCGTTAATAAATAGACGGTTCTTTAGGCGCCTCGTCCGATTCATCTTGTCGGGGTTTTCGCATTGGATGTCGTCGAGAGTCGCACAGGCGGCGCAGCTGTGTTGGTCCTCGATCACAGAACGCGCTGCTGCCATCGGATGATGATACGCGCCGCTGGCGTGCGGAGACGACGTTGTGCCGCGCTGCCTGACTGGGCGGCAACGGTAGTGGCAGTCACGCCGGTATGGGGGCTGGTGAAGGCTGCTGTGCGGTATGCTGTTGTGTCTCGTGAGGTGGTGAAAAATGTGGTGGGCTTCAAAAACGTTTGCCGAATCGACCGATCCGATCCGTGCGTCCCGCCGTATGAGGCGAGCAATGGAGTAAGAAGAGCTGAAAATGTAACACCTCGTATCAAGGTGCTTCTGTTCTCACGCGTAACTCATCGACACACGGTAACGTCCATGGTGACAGGACCGGCTCCAATGACTCTGGATGGAGTGGTGTATCTGAATAACTGCGAGCGAGCGCAAGTTTTCTATTTCACGTGGCGCCTCCTTTTTCAGGCACGTGTTTTAAAATCGCTGGAATGCATTTGTGTTGCTATTATCGACAGATTGCAGTCCGTCCCGCCGCCTTTTCATTTTCAGGAAGAAACTGAAGGCAGGATGGACGACTTTTTTCTTCGACCCATCAAGACCGACTCGCTTTTCGGAAAAAAGAAAAGAAAAAAAAACACACACACACAGAGATAAAAAGCAAAGAGTGAATCAATTTCAGTTGTGTCCATCAGGCCTATTTCCAACGCATTGGTCCGACCACGATAAAACCGGTGGCTTCACTGCGCTTCTCCGCTCATAGTACAGGGGAACACGCACATGCGTACAATATACCGGTGCGTACGGGCGATAGCTGGTATTCGAAGACTTTCATACACGAACCCAAAGTGAAGTACGCCCGTGTCAGAATGTCACGATGAATACCTTCTGTACCCGTGTTTACGGATACAACTTTCGTATGCGGTTTTTATGGGGTTTCGGATCTTCTTATGAATAGGACTCCAGGATCTTCGTGTGACCACGGACTCCTTTATTCGAATACAACGGTACCCGGAACGTTCTGTGAATTAGGTCTGACATCCAACCCGTGCTCGGAATTTGCGTTCGGCATTTATACCCGAAACTTCTGTAAGTTGTGCAAGATTCCAGACAAACTTCCTCCCTCGTCAACTCTCAACAGTGATTGGTCCCATTCTAGAACACGAAATGTGGGGGTGATGCCTAGTACTGCTGGGACGAATGGAGAGATGAATCACACAATACTCGAGAATATATATTATTAGTAGTAGACTTGAAAAGAAATCATGTCTGTACGGGCAGTGCCATACTCGGCCATGCATACGCACATCCTCCGTGCATCCGCCACTATCCAAGGGAATGGGGGGGGAGGAGGCAACAGAAGAAGTGGCAGAAAACCCGACCAGGGGAATGCGGAGAGGGGGGGGGAAGAGGAGGAGTAGAATGGAAACTGCGGTAGACGAAAGTAGGAAGGAGATGGCAGACAGGGTAGCAAGGCACCCGGCCGACTAGGAAGTAGAACATCATCATACTACTAGTGCCACTTGACGCACCGTAGGGTCGCTCCTCCGCCATCCCTGCGCCTAAAACATGTCTCTACTTGTTAGCGTTACGCCTGGAAGACGCGCAAGATTTCCGAGTTTCATCCTTAGCTTGTGTGTGTACTATGTGCTCAGCCTTCCACCGTTGTTTCCACTCATCGACATGCAGAAAATCGTGAGCCCGTCGTCACTCAGACACCAAGCTGTACAACATTCGCCAATCACGCAGAGGGTGTTTCTGTAACCGTAAAACTTTCAAACTTTCCTCTCATTCACTCCAGACAGGTATAACCCTTTTTTAGGACTGAAGTCCCATTAAAAATGGAAAGGCCAGAGGGTAAGGGGCTACCACGTACCAGATTTATACATCGGGGGTAAAAAATTGCGCGGTTGCGCCATAGACGTGCAGCTTGAAGGCCTAACTCTCCGAAGGCGAAAATAATATGTGGGTCTGTTTCCGCCGCAGGCGAAGTTTTGTTTTGGTGTCTTTTTGGTGATATTTTCGACAATTTCAGGCTTGATTTGTTCGTGGGTTTTCTTTCGGGGGGGGGGGGGGGGTGGGCTAGGTTCAACCATGGTACGACAATTTAGTTCGTTCGAGAACTAATAAAGGCTGCAAAGGCTCTCGCAAGTATATAGAGGAAAGGGTGGTTTCAATCGTTTGAATGTTGAATCTGAAGAGGAAAAGGTGGTTTCCAGTATTGTGAATGATAAATCTGAAGAGAAAAAAAAACTTGGAACAAGTAAAAACCCTAAACCTCGTATACACACGGAAACCTTTTGATCCTCAATATTCCGGAGGGCACAGGGACACCTACCTGCTCGGCAGCACGTTGGTATGCTATCGTCGGATAAGAAAGAGTACGGTGTCTTTTACTCTGTGGAGGTTGGTTGCCAGCGTCCAAACCAGGAGCCCAACCTTGCTAAGCAAGTACCGACGTTTGCTCTGGATGCGACACTCCACTCTGCAGGAAATGCAGCATCCGCACGAGTACGGCAGTCCGACGTCGCCAGTCCAAGGGTGTGTGAAACGGGCTCTCGCAGGGATGGCCCCGAGCGAGTGAGACGTACATTTCGAGTTAATCCAAGCGCATATGTCCCAATGCTGGATCACTAATCATATCCCTGCCAGATACCCCTGCGGGGGGGGGTCTGTAAGGGACTACCTGGTACCAGACAGAGATCCGATTGGACTATTACGGCGTGGTAACGCAATTACTGGACTATTACGCCGTTCCAGTAACGCAAATATATATATATAGATATATATATATATATAATATGCGGTATCTGCCCGATGTGTATGGCTAACGGAGAAGATACGAACGTAGCCATTGTACTTCTGCTGGAAAAGCAATAGCATCAAATTTGGTGCGGAGAACACGCAGCAACACTACCCACGGGGGGCAAGGAGTCCGCACAAGGTATTGCCTCTTGTGCTTTCAGGCGAGCAACTGCGGCTTGAACCCTAACTACTTTCGAGGGTTGTCTCCTGCACTTTGCAGGGATTGTGTGGGTGTGCTTCCCGTATCCAGTCCGGGTATACAGCAGTACTGTAGTATTCCATGGGCTCTTGCTTGCCTAGCACGGAAGGCCGGAACCCCCCCCCCCCTCCCTCTTTGCATAATGTGGGCTTGAAAACAAAATGTGGGGGCATTGAAAAATGCAGCAAACCTCACAAGGTGGCCACTTCTCTAGCTGTCACGTGCAATGGTGTGCCACATTGTTTCACGTCTCCACAAGGTTTCTTTGCGCCCGTAACAGGTAGGGAGGCGTTCTACGACAGAAGTTCATCACATTTTAGCAAAAAAAAACAAAAAAACATTCTGAGCCGCCACGGCGTCCTTTGCCGGGCGTCAGCAATTGAGGGGTGAGTATGTAACTTGTGCTCTACATTGATGGGCATGGTGCATATAGGTACCCGTACGAGATGCGTGTAGTAAGCATCAGTCGTATGCATGTGTAATCCCCGTTGAATTCCGCACTATACCTTGTGGGAAGGGACAGGAGCCTCCGAAAAATAGAGGGAACCCCTATCGCAGGACGCGTCTAGGTAGGTGGGGGGGAGGGGCAGGTCGCGGCCACCTGTATGCTTGCATATACAACACGTATCGTGATCGGTATCTACAGAGCGTGTCTCTCCAGGATGAAAAAACACGAACATTGCGTGTGTGCCGGGTGTTGATGCGTATGGACAGCACGTCGTTTCGGATATCCTATTTGTGCCTTCTAAACTCCGGGATACGAATGCAAACGGAAGAGCTGTTTTTCTCCATGGTAAAGACTCGGCTCGGACGCTGGGCTGGGTGGGTGACAAAAAGGATAAAACATACCAGGTACCTGTATGTTCCTGAATATAAGAACATTTGGGGTTTTCAAAATTCAAAACACAATTGTTCGTTATATATGGGGACGAATGATACATACCTGGTGATTGTTTGTTTCGAAGAAAACTCTTATGAAAAAAGAACGGTTCAATGCTCTGACACGGAGATTTCGGCGGTAATCCGATGTGTTGGACTCTCTCGTCAGCTGTCGCGGCAAAGATACGAAATCCGCAGCCTACTCCGTAGTTATATATACATTTGTTTGTTTATTTGTTCATTTATATAAAAAAAACTATTTTTTTATTTTTTTATTTATTAGATATTTATTTGATCGTCACTTTTACAACTCAACTCGTAGGGAGGTTTAAAGCTCGGCGATCTTGTGGATATGCCGTGGTCACGGTGTATCGTTCCTTCTCCCCCCTGCTACGTGCCATCATTTTCAGGGCGCATAGGGTTCATTCAGCATTCCCACTGCTCGTGGATTCCGATTGAATGTTGCTAACTCACGCGCTCGCGCTTTCCCCTGTTATAGTCAGTTTTTTATGTGAGGAAACGTCCTTACGAGTATGCACCCGTTTAGCCTTGAACCCACGAAATTGATCTCAAGTAGGCACGCGGACGGACCACCTACCAAGCCACCGGGGACGTGCGGCCAACTATCTCCTCTTGCGCTATTGTCGTGAAAACCTCCCAGCTTCATATTTGTTTCGGGCAAAACAAAAAGTGCTGCCTACCTGCCTACCGAAGTACCTACCTGTATCGTAACACGGGCCCTCAGTGCCTTGCTGCAGTGTATCTGCAGCGCTACGACATCGCCTGTTCGTCCCACTTACGTGCCGTCGGTGAGTCGTGTTCCGTCCGTTGGCACTGCCACCTTAAAACTAATTCGTCGAGCTGTTGTATCGCTCAGGGAGACCCAAGTGATCAAGAGGAGCTCATCACAGCCTTGGAGGAGATCCGCGAAGTAGGCTGGGATGGTCTCCCGGAGAATTTCCGGTTGCGGTTCACCTTCCACCCGTCCATAGGAAGCCGATATACGTTGGCACTGGGGAGCTGGGATCAATACAAGCGCGGCATTGCCAGGAACGTTCTGGCCAATCTGAGATCCAACTTCCACCAGTTCCCGCGGATGTGGTGAGCGCGTGTACTGTACGGCTTGAAGCTCTCGGACGAGGCCCCCGGATTCCGCTGTAGCCCCTAGGGTCTTGCGTACACTCGCGTGTTTCTTGTTTCCGTCATTTGCCCCGCGACCACGCGTCCCTTTCGAGGCGGAGGCGGGCGTTCTTCACGTCGGACGTTTACTTCTACCCCGTCCACCTCCACCTCCAGCACACACACTCGGGTGCTGATTTCATCATCCTATTTACGGGGGGCCATAGTTAACAGGACCTATGGTTTACATAAAAACCTATATGTTTAACCATTTTTACTAACAATATTTGGTCCTGTTAACTATGGACCCCCGTAGTAGAGTGATACGGCCTCTGTAATCTCAGAACTACTACTCAAGAGATACCACGCTAACTGTAATACAGTACTGTAAGGAGAATAGACAACGCAACGCCGTGCCATCTCACCAACCAACCTAGATGCGTCTGGTGCGGGTGGGGTCCCTCTGCGGCAGAGATCCAACGTTATTCTTGATCGTCCTTAACGACCTGTTGGGCTGTGCGCCTCGTTTATCCCCGTGACTTGCTCGCTGCTGCTCGATCTTGACGAACGCGACTACTTTCTTTGTACACACCAACACAGCCATCCACCTACGACGTTTTATTTCTTTCCAAGTGGATGGGTCCTTCGTAGTTTTTACGTTCGTAGCGTTATGGAACAAATTGCCAGGTCCGTTGAACTGCAGAGGACGCATTCTACGGTAGAGGTAGCACATTTCCGCTATTTTTTTTTCTGAAAGACGGGGTTCCTTAACCCACAATCGTCGGAATAATGCCAATCTTGTCTCGAAAAATGACGTTTTTGGATACTTGGGCCATGGGATTATTCATCGGGATGCGACTTGATTTTTCGCTGGAGTCAGCTTTCGGGTGAGGTATGGAGCTCCTCAACCCCTTTAGAACCGCAGTCCCGTGTTGGGGACAAACTACTCGAAAATTGAGTGGTCTGTCCCCAAAACGGGACTGCGGTTCTAAAAGGGTTAAGTAAAGAGCCTCAGAAAGTTCAGGGTGAACCACTATCGTGCAACTCATCAGAGCGCAGGCATTTCACTAGCATTCATACGATGGGGCTACGTAGCACAATTTTGGCCTGACCATTCCTGGCGGGCGGGGCTCCTCACCCTCCACTGATGAACTAGCTACCCTATATGGCAGGTCTTACAAGGCGCGTTCCTTTAAAGGCGTGTCTTATCGTTGAGATGTAGTTTGCCTCTACAGGAGCTTCCGTGGTGTACTATTTGTACGTGTACTGTAGGCCACGGGACTGTTCTTCAGATTGAGGTCTCATTTTTTTTTTCCCCCCAAAGTCGGGTTTCGGGCGAGGTCTATATCTGCGAAGCTCCTCGCTTTAGGAACCTCGTAAATATATTGGCGCATGCACTTTCTGCCGCAGTGTAGCAGAGCCATCCCACAGGAGGGCGTGCAAAATACTTTCCTGAGCTACTAACATCAGGAGCTTGATATCTCACCCGATACAATACTCGGTAGAATCCTTTCCTGCCACCCGCCCGGCACTCTATGCCCTAGCCCCAAAACGAATATACGAGTAAAAACGTCATCCTAACTGGTAGTCCCTTCCTCACTTAAGGAACTCAATTGGTCTGAAACATTTAGCCCAAAACGTGCAACCCCTACCGTGGGGTGACTCAGCACTTGTTCAGCTACACAGCTCCCGTGTTCGTCCGCCCCGCCCTCCCCATGGGCCGACCCGCAGGTACAACGAGAAGCCTCGGTGCGACTACGACCCATCCCATCTTAATTTTGCTATCCACGTAAGACTGGGAGACAGAGCGAGCATCCTCGGCGGTCTAGGCTCGAAATACATCAACCATTTGCACGGTTTCATTGACGCGGTGACGGAGGAGGTGGTGGAGAGGGGACTGCCCGCGCCTATGTTCCACGTCTTCACAGAGACCAAGTTTCCCTGTCCATCTGGCGAAACAGGCATATTCCCGGAGTTTCCTGAATGGCCCGTTGACACTGACGAGGTATGTATCTCCCCTCCTGCCTGCCGTACACGGCGAAACTCACACTGCTCGTGCGATTCTCCGAGATGGTCCCGGGCATACAAAGATGTGTGGCTTGCCAATCGTACGATAAAATCATGGTACCACCACTGCAGACGAACGTACATGGCAAATCTGTCTTTCTCGCCGCTAAAAACAAACAGGTGCAAAGTCCTGATCAGGCAATCAATATTTACGCCAAATGTTCCGCGCCGGTGTGTTGCATGTAGTACGTTGTCGGGTTTTGTTGTGTGTAGGAGACCCGTTCTACGATAGAGGTTCACCCTACATTTTCTGAGGCTCCTCACTTGAGGAGGAGCTCCATACTCTCACCCGAAAACAGACTCCAGCAAAAATCAAAATGCATCGCGGCGAATAAATCCCATGGGCTAAGTCTACAAAACTTTTTTTTTTTTCGAAATCAATATTGGGGTGAAGGAGCAGTGTCTTTTTTCAGAAACAAAAAAGCGGAGATGTGCTACCTCTATCGTAGAACGGGTCAGGGGGCCTCGAAAGACAGAACACCAGCATTTCCGACGGCAGTGTCTGGTCGAAAACTGCGCACAAAGTAACGTCGGGGCTGAAGGGCTGTGTATGCGCACCCAGTCTTTGCCTGTGGGCCAAACCAACCTGTGGAAGTGCGAGGCTTGTGGGGTGCGAGTTTACGCTTGAAACGTTCCGCGATAAAGGTAGCAAAAATTCCGCTAAACCGTTTTCTGAACGACGGGGTTCCTTAACCCAAAATCGCCGAAGTACTGCAATCTTGTTGCGAAAAATGACGTTTCTTGTGTGATTGGGCCATGGAATCACTCAGATGCGTTCTACGATATAGAGGTAGCACATTTCCGCTAACACGGTTTCTGAATGACGGAGTCCCTCAGCCCAAAATAGTCGGAATGCCCAATCCTGTTTCGGAAAGAAGGCGTTTTTTGTATACTTGCGTCATGAGATTATTCATCGAGGTGCCGTTCGAACTTTGCTGAAGTCAGTTTTCGGAAGAGGTATGGAGCTCCGTAAGTGAGGGGCTTCAGAAAAATTAGAGTGAACCTCTATCGTAGAACGCCTCCTCATCGGGATGCAATCTGATTTTTTGCCGAGGTCAGTATTCGGGATGAGTATGGAGCTCCTCAAGCGAGGAGCCTCAGGGAACCTCTATCGTAGAACGCCTCTCGTATCACCAGCAGGTGGGTGGGTGAAAGGACTCGGAGCAAGGTTTCAAACTCGAAACGGCGGCCACGCACCAAACGACCAGTAGAATGGGCCATACTGGCCATATTACGTGTTTCCTTGATGAAGCAGGCCTCCCACGGAAGGTGATCTTGTTGCGGCGGGAGCATCGAGGTGTGTTGCCGTTTCCCGTAGCTTCAATTTCAAGCAAGTACGTCGTAACAACATACCCTGGTAGACTGATATGTTTGGAGGCGTTCTACGGTAGAGGTTCACCCTAAATTTTCCGAGGCTCCTCGCTTGAGGATCTCCATACCTCATCCGAATGATGACCTCAGCAAAAATCAACTTGCTCCCCGATGAAAAATTCCATGGCTTAAGAACACAAAAACGTATTTTTTCGAAACAAGATCGACGTTCCGACGATTTTGGGTTAAGGAGGCCCGTCATTCAGGAACAAAAAAGCCGAAATGTGCTATTAATACCTTTAACGTAGAATGCGTCTTTAAAAAGAATTTCAGCACGGACTAGTCCATGTATCAGTTTCCGACGATGTTCCTCTCGCACGAGCGGCCCACCGATATGTGCGCGCACTGCACGAGGCTGCTACCGGGCTACCGCCCCACCCTGTTCATACAACCACGTGCTGCGTGCTTCAAGAACCTCACCCGTCCCTCCTCGACTCGCACGTTTTTTTTCATTGGTCCAGATTCCACGTTGCGTCAGCGCCATTAGGCCAGATGACTGCCCGGAAAAGCGAGCGGGCGCCAACAACTGCAACGCCGACCGGACGGGCATATTCCACGTTGTGGGGAAGCCCCTGGTCCTCCACGTCGGGGATAACGTCCACGAATGCCTGTCATGCATGATTCAGGTACGATGTCGTGGAGGCACAACGTACAGCGCTGACCTTCCAGTGTGTATTTAGTCACGAGGGCAACCGCTTCCCCCCCGATAGGGATCATTGGCATAGTCCGTCCTACGGCGCGGACGCTACCCACATTTTCGTTACCGCGGCTAGCAGGCCAGTCGGGGGAGCGCCTCCGTATATACCTCACTCCCAAACTTTTTTTTCTCATTTGGCCAAAACGTATCAAATAGAACCCGCTGTTTTGGTGGTGTTTATCGCAAAATGTAAAAAAAAAAAAACACACACACACACACACACACACACAATCTTGAAGATGCGTTCTACGATAGAGGTAGCACATTTCCACTAACACGGTTTCTGAATGACGGAGTCCCTCAACCAAAAATAGTCGGAATGCCAATCTTGTTTCGGAAAAAAGGCGTTTTTTGTATACTTGCGTCATGAGATTATTCATCGAGATGCAGTTCGAACTTTGCTGAAGTCAGTTTTCGGATGAGGTATGGAACTCCTTAAGTGAGGGGCTTCAGAAAAATTAGAGCGAACCCCTATCGTAGAACGCCTCTGAAAAGCTGCGGAGAATCAGGGAGGCTAGTCGGCCGAAGTGGCTCTGAGTGGCTGGAAGCAAAGGACGTGGTACTGTAGACGTGACCCCCTCCTACGGTGCCCGAGGACCTCAGGAGTCCTCTCCCCCTACGCATCGACATTTTCTGCCGCTCGTCGACTCCCCCCCTCTCTGCGCGGCAGGGCTGCGATTCACAGATGTATTTTTTCCTTTCACCTCCGCATTCTGATTTTTGGGAACAAAACGCCGAGAACTACTGTAGACTGGAAACATATTTGGCAGTCGTAACTCAAAGGAGAGGGGTGACACTGCGGGGCAGCAAGCACATGTTTAGTCGCACGGGCGGACGGAGCCCTCCCCCCCACCGCCATTTCAAGGTCCCTATCGGAACACCGCCTCACCAGCACCTTTCACAACGTCAAAACAAACCACCCGAAAAGTTGAGCGGACGTTCCTACGCTGTGCCTACCAAGTTGCGTCGTGTTCTGTTAATAGAATTGCTGTGTAGAAGGCTGGCTACGTGCTGTCTCTTGACGTTGTGATGTTTGAGTTTCGTTTTGCGCTCTAAACGGCGCATAGAATGTCTGCGATTCACCCATCTTCCGAAAACGAACTCGCACTGGGAGGATCGAGTACAGTGTGATGCGAGTCGAAGAGGAAAGAAAAGCATTGAAAAAACCCTCGGATGACCTCGGATAAAAAAACAAACGAAGGCGTGTTCTGGAGTGGGGGGGGGGGTGGGGACGGGAAGAAAAGTCTACAACGTTGCACCGGATCTGAGTTACGACTATCAGAGAGCAGGCGCAAGAGGGAGGAGGGGGGGGGGGGGGCGTGAATGAGATGGGGAAAACATACAAAATTCATCAACGGTGTGCGATTTTGTTCTTCGGGACTGTCACCTGAAATACGCTTGGAACCGACAGCCGTTTCGTTCCGCTGTGGAACCGCCGCTCCCCCACACCTTGTAACACGTTGCGCAATGCACATTGTCCCCCCTCCTCCGTGGCTGCTGATTTCATTCAGGCGGATGGCGTGCTCATGGGCTGCTCCACGTTCGGCCAGATAGCGGGTTTGCTCACCAAGGGCATCAAATTTTTCTCGGTGGGGTGCATAGGACGCGTGACCCCGGTACAGTACAGGATGATCCCCCCCCTGGCTATCGCGGAATACGGCAACATGTGGGTGCCAATCGACGGGTCGTGGCGCAACCCCGCCCTGACCATGAAGGCCAGTTTCAAGGAGGCGCTCACGAAGCTGCTTCGTCTGAAGAAGGCAAATACTAACGACCCCGCACGAGCCAACTTCGTGGGCGAACCACCGCGTCGTTTGACCCTGCGGGGGGGGGGTTGAGTAGCGGTATTAGACGGGGGAGGGAGGGAGGGAAGGGGTTGCTCGACGCTGAAGGCAGACTGTCCCGGAGGGGGGGCATGAGGCACAAGTACAGGATGATAGCTGCAAGCGCCGTCCCCGATCGTCGTACCCTGGTGTAAATATTGACGGCGATGAAAATTGGGGCTGTTCGTTAGGTATATTATTCAAGGAACCAACATTGTGAGGCCTTTTGGTTGGATTCCGAGGCTAGAACAATCAACGGGCGGATTGCAACGATGAGAAGATATCTGCGTTTTTGTTCCTATGGATAGCTTAGAGCAAGGACAACAGGTCGATCGGAAACGTTGCTTTACCAGTACCGAAAGCCGGTCTCTAGCGCGTTCACTCAGGGGTTGTGCGCGTGATCCCTCGCATACGAAACGCACGCATACTCCGGCGACAAAACTGTTGCCTACTTTGCTAGACCCCCGCGCCTGGGGGGACTTGCAAGAAGACCAAATTTCTCTCTTGGAGATGGTGGTGTGCCCTAATGTGGCGGGCCTACAGGCGGTACAGAATTGTCCGTGTTGCGGCAGGTACTGGTGTCGCTCGTTCGAGCCCCCAAGTTTTTCTGGCTGATCCAGCTCGCCAGCTAGCTGGGGAGACTGAACGAATCCGGCATCTTAAGATTCGGTGCGTATTTTACACCGCCTGTCGTTCAGATTCCTACAGTATTCTCCATGAGGTTGTTTGCCGCGCTTGCTCATCTATGTGCGTAGCTTGATGCGTTATTGTCACGAAGTTGGGTGTAGGGTGTGCGGTAGGCATTTCCCCCGGTGGAGAGCCGCCTCCGAACGCGCAGACCCCTACAAAGACCCTTTCGCGGCATCCGATAGAAAATGCAACCGCCCTCAAGGGAACTCCGTTTGAGGACGCCTGCGTGTTAGAATGCACAGCACTCGGCGAAGTACGTCAACGTCTCCTCGAGAAACAGTGGGGCGGAATGTCCCCCGTTTGTTCGGCTGCTCGTTGTACCGCCAAGTCAGATGCGACTACACGCCTGTAGGAAACCCGGCAGATGCTTGCGTTTTTGGGCCGATTGGCTACCGTAAAACGCGCCAGCAACAAAAAAACGGCAGAAGAACACAAGCGGGAACTACTGCAAGGAGAGGGGGCCGAGCGAATGTCAAATACTCAGGAATGCTGAGTACAGTAGATTCCTATATAGTGCCGGTTGAGTAGTGCGGGTTGCCCGCTACCAATGCGGGGAGCCTGTGGAATCGCCTGGCCCTGATGACATTCTCCAGAGTGGTAGTGCCCGGAGTAGTTAATGCCGGTTGCCGCTGCAGTACCGGTATTTTTGGCTGACGCATACCGGCACGATACGAGAGCCACTGCTGTACCAGGTAGTTGTGAAGTATTTTATTTTTGTGGGGAGTCGGGAGTCGACTTATGTTCGTATCCCCGTTGGTTTCTTGTAGGAGACGCGACTTGTATTGCCGGTATTGATCGTGTGTGTCTTCGAGACCAGATCAACGTGAGTTCGGGGGTTTCATGGCGTTAAGACTGGTTCTACGATATGTAGGAGGATATGATGCCATCATGGCCACTGCAGTGTTTAGGCCACTATTGCGAGCGGCTCCCTACCTGCCTTGTAGGTTTATAGCCGTGGTTAGGGCCTTGATATGATAGCGGTGGGAAATGTCCTTGTGCGTGATGTGTCGACTGAGGGAGTTTTGCAACCGTTACGGATGCGTGTCCGAAGCTAAAACTCCCACACACAGCTGTGACCATGAGCACACGAAAAGCCAAAAATGGTCATCATGCCCACCATTTTTTTTCTTGTGGGGGTATACTCAAGCCCCAACTATGTGTCTTTCTAGAGGCAAGTTGTTCGTTATATGCGTCCTGAATTTCGAGCGTTCTGATTTGTTTTAGGTGTCAACCTTGGGAACGAGGGTAGGCAGTTTTGCCACTTTTTGCATATTATACTCTCTCTGGCTAAAATATGCCCCTCATAACTGTTCGGAGGGAATCTCTGTACGACTATGAATGGGTTTGTTACGGCAGCTACGGTAGTAGAGAGATATCGTGCCGGTACTGGGAGGTTTGAGATACAAGAGTAACGCAAATATCTTGAGGGATCTTTTTTTTTGTTGGCGTGCTGTAGGAGGACGTACAATATGTGCTCGTAGGATACGACAGATTGGAGTCGTTTAATCAAAGGGCAGCGTTTGCCGCGCTTTCCCTTGGATTTTTTTTTTTTCTCCGTGGTAGCTCCTTTTTTTTTGTGCTGTGATCGGAGAATTGAAAATGGGAACAGAACAAACGAATAGCAGCTCTCGTCGGCTGTTCCGTACAGTAGTGTCTCCCCGTTTTCGCTTCGGTATGATCCTCCTTGTTCCTTGTTATTTTGTTTATTTCTTGTGCAGTGTATGGGCTCGAGTCTCGGGCGCATAATCGTAGGCCGCCGTCGGCGTTCCGTCTGGGAGTTTCTTTCTTGTTTCCTGCCGGATTGTCTTTTTGTTCCGGGCACACAATCACATGGACTACGCAGTGTGACGTCATGGCTCTGCGCTCCATTAGTGTCCGCCCTTGTGCCTGCCTACTTGAGGTCTCTCGTCTGTCTTCCTCGTCAGCTTACGCCACGGATGGTCACGATATCTATCTACCCCTTTCGAGCCAATCGTCTTTGTTGCTTGGTGACGTCTCATGACGTGCGATCTCCTCCCTTTCAATTTTCTTTCAGAGCCCTGATTTCCTTTGCGTCAGCAGCACCTGCCCTCCGTTTTATTTCGATAGTATACTACAGGGTTTTCCTCCCGCTACGGGATTCTCAGCTTCATTCGCGAGGAATAGGTAGGTCTATCGCCTTTTTTTTTGCTGTTGTTGAAAACAGCGGTATTCTAGGCCCCTCTCTCCGAATTGCATTCTTTAGTTGGCAGCTACCCAAAAATCTTGGCGTGGTCGTCCTTTTCTTCCCGATACCCAGTTGAATGTTAGTGTTTCTGATGTCTTTGGTAGCCCCTTGTTCTACCGTCGTGTGATTACTGTAAGCGTCTACGACGTTTCGGGGTGGGCTAATGTTGTGGTGGGCCTTTCCCCTCTACCGTTGGTTTAGCCGTATGTTTCGTCTCAATATGTGTTCGTGTCTAATGTGACTGGTTTCCAGGGTAGAATTTCGGTCAGTGATCTAGGCGCGACTTTGTACGTAAGGTGCTTGGTTCACCCGATTGAAGTTACAACCCGTCATATGATATACCTGGTATAGCAGATGGGGAGCTATGATGGTCACGGGGGCTATGATCCGATGACCCGCCTGTGACGTACGTATGTATGTACCTGTTTTGCGGCAGTCCGTGTGGGTATCAAGGTACCTGGTAGCTCTACACGGATGTATGGTATATGGGAAGTCTTCAGTGGCTAAAGTGTTTGATTAAAATCTGGAGACAGGTGTTAGGAGACGATCAGCCTTGAGTCTACCGCTAAGGTTCGTCAGCGATCGTCACCGTGCCTACCGGGGGGCACTCTCCACCTCGATCTTCAAGCGTAAACACGACTAATAAAGAGAGGACTTTTCTGAGAACAGAATCTGAACCCGGTCGCCCATCGTCGAGACCGGCTTCCACCCTCGGACGTCCCTTGTGCGCATTCTCGTACTCAACCCAGATGTCGGTGCAGTGCATTGACAGCAAGCATCACGAGCTTCTTGAAACAGACCTCGTGCATGTCAGGTTCCCTGTTGAGGTTTTTCTTGGTTTGCTTTTTTCGTGGGAATGATTAATACGGGTATCCGATGTTGAAGCGCGTTATGCTGCACATTTGTTGAGGATGGCGAACGCAAACATGAAGACGAACAATCGTTCTTCTCTATATCCACGGGGCGGTTCGGGGTCGACTATACAATGCATTGGTATGTCCTTCTCCCCCTATTCCTTTTTCTTTTCTGCTCCTCTTCCAGTCTCTCCTTCTTCTGCTCCTCCTCTTCTCTACCAGGTACATGTTTTGTCTCCTTCCTCCACCTGTTTCTCCTCCTTCTGCGTTAACGTGTTCTTGTCCTTCTCCCCCTTCTCTTTTTTATTCGTAAGTTTTTCGCCCTCCTTATTATAATGAGTTGTCACCCTGCGCCTCCTACTCCTCTCCTCCTGCTTTCCCTCCTCTTCCTCCTGCTTTCCCTCCTTTTACTCCTCTTCCCCCTCCTCCTCCCCCTCCTCTTCCCATTCCTCCTCGCCCTCCTCCCGTTCCCTCTCTTCCTTCCCCTCCTCCCTTCCTGCTCCTCCTCCCCCCATCCCTCCTCCCATCATTATTTCTCGCCCTCTTCAAAATCCTCCTCGTCTTTCGCCCCACTCCTCTCCCCCTCCCCCCCCACCCCATCCTCCCATCCCTCCTCCATTTTCTCCTCATCTTGTTCGAAATCATCGAACATGTAATTCGTAGCTTGCACAGGAGGACCAACCGGCGACTTTGGGGCCCCTTTGTAAATGACTATCGTAGATTCTAAAGCTGCCGCTCATTCCCGCCGCCACAGGTCGCCTACATATTATTGCAGGAGCAACACACAATGTTGATCCCGCTGTTGGCGGTGACCGTTGTAGGCGTAATCACACCCGGAGCGGCCGCCATCTTCACGGGTGGCCCTTTTTTTGTTGCGGGGTAATAGATTCCGTCCCTTCGCGTAAAGGAGATGCAGGCGGTCGGGCTTGAGTGGATTGAATCCTATTGCGGTCGCGAGTGCTCGTGATCGCTGGCTATGCTCGGCACTTCAGTCAAGTTTATGTTGCTTCCGACAAGTGCTGATGATCGTTAGCCATGAACGGCACTTTGGTCAAGCTTATATTGATTTCAACGAGTCCTGGTGGTCGTTAGTCATGATCGGGCCCTTAGCTAGTTACTATCGCTCCCAACGAGTGATGGTGGTCGTTAGCCATGATCAGCACTTCAGTCAAGTTTCCATTGCTTCCAACAAGTGCTGACAATCGTTGGCCATGATCGGCGTTTTGATCAAGTTGAAGGTAAGTCTACTGTAGGCTAGGCTATGATGCAAAATACATTCAAACTTGGTACTTGTAAAGCAACGGATGGTCGTGTTGGATATGGCATGTATTTCAGCAGCAAATAGTCAGTAGCCATCGAGTCGTGAAAACACAGAGTGAAGTGGTGCTTTTTAAATAAATGACAGCGCGATTTCCACTAAGGGGGAGTGCTAAAAATGTTGGGGCGAAAACACCTACATCTCTGATCGATGTCCATTCCCACTGCTGCGGCCGGGGGCAGCAGCAGGTAGCGCCACGTGGCACTGATGTAGCTTTGCACAACAAAAGCACCGGCGACGGAATAGCAACAATATAGAAAACGCGGCGCGCTATGCTACCGTCTTACCCAATACACGGCATAGCCCACCGGGTTGGTTTGCCCCTTCGTCCCGTCACAAGGTCTACAGTAAGTAGATGTTTACCGTTCATATCAATATGCGGCATACGTAGCCCGACGGGTCATTTTTCCCTTCACGAGGTCCTACAGCATTAGATGTTACAATAGCGAACAGATCGGGGTCTGAGTACGTAGAGAGGGAGCACGGGCTCGTCCCACCAGAGAGGGAGCACGGGCTCGTCCCACCCTCTCACTACTCTCGCCACCACCAGTCGCCTCCGAAGTCTAGTGTTGTCTGGGTTATATTGCCCACATTATACGCGGCCTTCTTATTTCATACCCGGTACAACATCAATCTTCTCGGGGTGGATCATTTGCGGATTACCATCTGTCTACGCCAGCAAGTGCCCGCCTGTGCGACCGCCTGTCAAGGGCATAGCAACTATACCTATTAGGAGTGATCCGCCTGAAGCTCACGCTACACATTGTCGGATGGCAACAAGGACAAGAACTAAAACAATAGTAAGAAGAACAAGGACAAGGACAACAACAACAACAACAAGAATTACATTCATTCTCGATCTGCCATGATGGCATCGGACTCGCTATTTGCTTGTTGTATGATAGTACTAGTAGTACTACAGTACTGAACTGCACTGCACTGCACTACACTACAAAAAAAAGCTCCGTTGGTGTGCCGTAGGACTTACATTAGGTAGGTAACTGGTTAACATTTTACTATGAACAGTAGCCCAACAGACCCAGACCGTGTGCCGTCTATCGGCAGGACATGGGTCGTTGGTCGTGAGTTCGAATCTCACGTCCACCATGAAAACGTTTTTTAAAGAAAAGTGAATTTCCTCGCGTCAAGAATCCGATAAAACATTCTTCCTGGGTCCCCATAGATAGTAGTGAAAAACTGCGGACTACCTGGTATTAATAATAGGCAGCGTATGGCCCCATATATATGAAGACCAAGAATCCCGCCGTTGTGAAGGGGGGGGGGTGTTATAAGGCTTACAATTGAGTAGGTAATTGGTTCACCTTTCACCAGTATAGCCCAACAGACTAAGACCTTGACAAAGTGCCCCGTGGCATGTTGTTCGACGATGGCATGATGACCCAGTGGGTATGTATGCAGTATCCCAAATGAGCACGTCGGCGGTGGGGTATGTCGTATGGTGTACCCCACGGAATGCCCCATGGCGTATCCCATAGAGAATACCATGTGTTCGTTATCCTACCAGTATGGGGTAACCCGTAGGGCCTTGCACATGGGTATTTCGATGGAGAAATTTCCCTCCGGTTATCTCTTCAATGTTTTTCCTAACCCTAAGGAAAAAGCGAATGTTAGAACATCCTCATCATCACCCACGCAGTATTCTACAGGCTAAACGATATCACAGGTACCTAGGTCAGGTATGAACGCTCCCAAAGTTGGGAATCCCGTGTCCCCATGGTGAATCATGGCGTGTCCCATCGTGTATTCCATCGCGTATCCCACGGAACAAATGCTCCCATGGACACCTACGGGTTTCCTCACGGCGCGTAGCATGGTGTATCTAACCCTAACCCCAAACATCCCTCTTCCTATTACGATGGACCATAGTAAATAGGGCCAATATTAAAAATACGGAATATTTCAGGGCTTTTCGCGGGTCATGACCCGACCCGCGGGTCGGGTCACGTGGTATTCAAAACGTCACGGGTCGGGTCGGGTCGGGTCAGCAAGTGTTCAAAATCTCACGGGTCGGGTCGGGTCGGGTCAAGAGGTTTTCAAAGCTCGTGGGTTGGGTCAGGTCGGGTCAAGAGTTTTTCAAATCTCACTGGTCGGGTCGGGTCGGGTCAAGAGGTGATCAAAATCTCACGGGTAGGGTCAAGTCACGACCCGCGAGAAGCGGGTCACTCGCGGGTCGGGCCAGCATGACCCGCGAGTTGTTTTCTACTGACCCGCGGGTCGGACCCGCGCATTCGGCTCGGGGATCCGACACTTGAATAATTTCCCGCTCTCTTACCCAACGGCTTCTCTCGTACCAATACTCCATAATACTCCTTTGGTATCACATTCAAGCATTAAAACACCGCCAAATTCGAATACGCATGCCCGCATCCATCTATACCCACTACAGCCAAGTTATATATCGCTGCGAGGCACTAAAATGAACACTAAATGGGTTTTGAAGTCCCGACCCATGGGCCACATCCGCGGGTCGAACCTGCCGGTCAAGATAAATGGTCTCGCGGGTCAAGGTGACCCGACCCGCATGAAACCCGTGTCTCACGGGTCAATCGGAAGGTGGCGGGTCGGGTGGGGTCGGGTCAGGAAGTTTTGAAATTTCGCGGGTCGGGTCGGGTCGGGTCAGGAGATTCTCAAACCGCACGGGTCGGGTCAGGTCGGGTCAAGAGGCTTTCAAAATCTCGCGGGTCGGGTCGGGTCAAGTCAACATGCCTCAAAACATTCGCGGGTCGGGTCGGGTGCTGACCCGACCCGACCCGACCCGACCCGAGAGGTTTGGCCTGACCCGCGAAAAGCCCTGGAATATTTAGGTTTTTGTTTCTACCGTAGGTCCTATATATTTAATATGACCCCCCGCAATAGTCATTCGGAACGTCCCATGGGATACTCCATTCGACAGGATGTGAGAAACAGCAAATATTGCATATTATTATTGCTGATGAAATATACTCGATGGGATGAAGCCATGGAGCGTGTCATGGTGAACAGTCGAGGAGGCCTATTGGACACACGATGGGAGCATTTATTTGTCCCGTGGGGTGTTCCATGGGATGCCCCATGGCACGCGTCATCGCACACCCCATACGACAAAATTACGTACATACTACTCCGTCCGCAACACCATGGGGCGTGCCGTGGGATACCTCATGGTGCATGCCAAAGCTACCCCATTTGGATATCCATGGAGTGCGACATGGCAACATGAAGTAAGCCATATATATATGGGATATTCCATGGAAAGTAGCACAGGACGCAGCATACAGCATACCAGGCAGAGTATCCCTCGGGATTTTTCCCGCGGGATTTACCCACGCGGTTATGTGCGGGATTCGGGAAAATCCCGTGGTCCCGTCCTAAATAGAAATCCCGCGCCTGCACTAACAACGCGTCCCGCACAAATCGTTTTATCCCACTTCCGCGCGACCAAAAAGTGTGAATCCCGTCCCCGCACAAACGAGTCGCGCACAAAAAACAAAATGATTCCCGTCCGCGCGCAAACACGCCCCGCACAAAAATAGATAAAAAACAACCTCCAATTGAACGTTTGCGCTTCACTTGCGGACAGCGCCAGCTTCCCCCAAAAACCCACAGCGAACAAAATTGGGTCAACCTTATTATGAGAGGTGTGAAAGCGTCAGATGTACCACACAGCATTCGAAGCCAAGCCACAAATAAACGCTGTGCCCGCACTCACGCGTCCCGCACAAATTCTAATATTTCCGCTCCCGCGCCATGGAAACGGGTGAATCCCGTTTCCGCAGTTAGTTACAAGCCCCGCGGTGGCCACACCCCACACAAATAGTACCGTTAAGTTCCGGGGGGACCGAGTCCAGCGGGATATCGTACCGGAGTCGAAAAGGTTCGCTGGAGTGATATGGCACCGGGTCTACCATGGTCCAACACCATGGATGCCCATGGGACATACCACGGGAATGCTTTCTCTGCGGGATATCCCACACGATGCCTCATGGCGCGTGTCTCATGTATGTAGAAGATTGCCGGTGGAATACTCCATGCACCATGATATGGGCCATCACATGGGATACGCATGGAACCCCATGGATTATTACGCCGCCAGTGGATTCTCCGTGAGACGTGCCATGGTGCACAGCATAACATGCCACAATATCGCAGAGATTCTCAATGGGATACACCATGGTCGGGCGCTCATGGGCATAAGGTGTGACGTATTATCGCTGTGAGGTACGCCATGCATTGGGCATGGTACCTGGCGAATTTTGTCAAACACCATGCAGATCCTGGGAGCACACCGCAGGAACATCTAGTTGTCCCGTTCCGTGGGATGTCCGATGGGATACCATGAGTACGCCCCACAAGACAAATTACCTGTGGGATACTTCCATGCGATATACCACGAAACAACTGACGGGGCAACCCATAGAAGGAACACCTCCTCCCTGGCACACCACATCATAGGGCGTCCTATTGTCATGGAGCGTCCCGTGTTTCGATTGCGTGACACCTCGTCGTGCGCCCCACGGCTTATTGTCCCGTGAGGTGTGCTGTGGGAGATGTTATTGGGTGCCCTATCTATGGTGAACCGTGGTGTGCCCCATGGGACAAACCCTGGTAAGCCGTGGAGTACTACTACTGTACGTGCATGCGGGATTATCCACATGGACTACTCTACTTCATGGCACGTGTCGTGCATAGCAGGGTATACGTTGATTGCCCCACGGACTACCACGGATGGTTCATGGCACGTGCCACAAAGCGTACCAGGTACAATAATAGATCGATTTCCTGTGCTCAAGGACTAGATTGTGGCACATACATGAGATAAGACTACTGTGAGAACAGCAACAAACAAGCAAGCAGCAACTACAACAACAAACAGCGACAGCATGTAGCACTGCTGTACTGTAGTAGTGCTGCTATATGTACTGTAGTACCGGTGACTCGAAATTAGTACTGTAGCTTTTACCCAAGTCGCATGCCATCAGGGCAGGTCCGATACGATCATTGATTCCTTCCGAAGTGGACAAATAACCTCGAAAACCGAAGGAAACAAAACGAAGTCTTGTGCTACAGTACATACAAAGTACAGCAGTTTTTATAGAACTAAAAAATCTAAAATATCCTCTCCACGGCCAGGCAACCGTCACCGCCGGCTATTATTTACTGGTAAGTTTTCTTCTGCGCTCTCCTGCCGTTGCTTTTTGCGCAGACTCACAGACAGCTTGCCTGCACCCAAACACACCTGCCAGACAAGCTAGCCTAGCAGCTGGGGTGATCTCGAGGCAAACTTAAGCGGGAGCGCACCTTGTCAGGCCAAGAGGCAGGTAGGAGGTGCGTCCTCTACTGCACCACCGTGCACAAATCATGCCCAAACGCATGCCCGTGCATGTTGCAGGTCACGCTCTAGTACTCTCCTCGTTGTGTCGTGCTGCCCAGCACTCCTCTCCCCTCTTTTGTTCTTGCTGTTGTCGTTGTTGCTGCTACGCACACTGCTGCTAATGACTGTGTTGTGACCTGCGCCGTGCTCTCTCCCTCCCTGCCGATTTCGACCTGGAAGGAAATACTACAGTGGCGGAGACCGCACCCGACCTTATTATCTCCTGGTGGGCATCGTTTTCCCGCGGGGGGTATTTTTCCACGAACAGGGGTACAGCCCTTCTTGGGATCTGTCCTGGTGAGTGGCAGTATCCGGGAGAATACCTCTCTGTGCTCAAATATAAAGACCTTTCTAAATGATGTTTTGTACCCAAGAGTACTCTATATTTTGGGACGTAGTGGCACCTGTTTTCTGACGCAGCGATCTTCGCAAGCGCTTCGGAAGCGCGTCCAGCAGTGCTACTGCGCGGTAGCAGCAGCAGCACCGCGCTGCGCGGGTGTGATATAACGTTCGTCGAGCCGCAGTTCGGACACATCCTCCATCTACCGCCAGCAACCGTGTGGTTGATGCTCCGATGGCTGTGGTCGTTACTTCGACAGTTTTCCCCCCTCAAGTCCAAACAAAACCTACAGCAATGATGGGACCGTCTGGTGCTTAGTTACAGTAGAGCTCTCTATGGTGCCGGTATTGCTCGGCCGCCGAACAATACCGGCAATATAGCGGCAACCGGCACACTACTCCGCGAAAAGCCGCACTGGTTGGTTGTATCAGTGCCAAGCGATTTCCGCTGCAATATAGCGGGAACCGGCACTATCCAACCGGCACTATAGAGGCACCGCTACCACTGCTGTACATCGTGCCCAAAAGATTAGGGCTCGGTACTGGACCAGTATTTATCTACAACAGTAGTAGTGCTGGCAGTACACTGGTCCTCTCTTCTGGCTGAGGGTGCCAGGATTCCAGGGGAAACGAAAAGTACATGAGAGTTACACCCCGGCCTCAAAATTTGGAACCGGGTACCCGACCGGGTGGGGGCCGGTTGAGGCGGAACCGGAACCGGGTACCCGGGTCCCGGCAGAAACGGGTACCCGGGTCCCGGCAGACATGGGTACCCGGGTTACCATACACTATTTGCTCCCCTTGTAGCGTTTGAGCGGCGGCGGATGAGGCGGACACGGGTATCTGGGTACCCGTGTACCCGAGTACCCGGGTTACCATACACTATTTGCTCCCCTTTCTGCGTTTGTTTGAGCGGCGTCGTGGTAAGGCGGACACGGGTACCCGGGTACCCGGGTTACCATACAATATTTATTTGCTAAACTTGTAGCTTTGGAGCGGCGGCGTGGTAGACAAGGCAGGTATTAATAGGGGTATTCTCTACTACTCTCGGTCGGTAGTCTGCAGGGGCGAGAGGCGAGAGTCTAGAGGCACAGCCGCTGGAGTGTAAATCAACGTACCAGGTATACCCCAGTCTTGGGACCTCCGTACAGCACAATTGACGGGTACCCGGGTACCCGGGGTACAAATACCCGCGGTTCCGTGAGTTGGACCGGGACTGTTCCGGTTCCGACGGTTCCGGGTACCCGCCACCGGGTACCCGGTTCTCAGTCGGACGGGGTGCAACTCTCATGTACATACATCCTACTAAAACGCCTCATGAAACAACGGAAACCCATTGAAGCGTGGGCATGAGAAGAAGAGAGAGAGCAGTACGTAGAGAGCAGAAAGCGAGGGGGAAAAAGGCTGTGAACGCGATGGAGAAAGACACCATACCTTTTCATTTTGTTCGCATTTTTTTTCACTTTTTCCTGAGAAAACCTACTGCTGTATCAACCCTCACCCAGACAACGCCTTCGAGATACGGCCCAAAAAAAACGTATTTTGCAAGTGTTTTATATCAAATTCTGGTGAAGCCAAGTCGCGTACGTACAACGTTGCCTCGGGCAGGGCGCCTCCTCTTGGCGGGACCCGGGGAGAGGCGACGCTAGAATCATGGCAAGATCCAGGTTCGTGGCTGCTATAATCCTGGCTTGAGATATTATACCAGTACCGATAGCCCTACAGAAGGCTATATAGTTCCCGGTAGAGTGGTAGCTGCGGTACGGCCGTAGACTGTCGGTGGTCATACAATACAGCAGCAGTACCGTAGCGGTCCCTCTATTATAGCGCCGGCTGAGTAGTGCCGGCTGCCCGCTACAGTTTGTGCTGGTGAAATCGCTTGGCACAAACGGGACTGGCCGGTGTGGCAGTGTGCGGAGTAGCACCAGTTAGTTGCCGCTATAATAGCGCCGGTATTGTTGGTTCACGCATATATACCGGCACTACATACAGTAGTAGGGACCGGCATTACTTTGCCGAACCTGTGCTGTGAAAGCTGGAGAAGCTCGTGCCTAGGACGTTTTTTTGGCGGGATGCAACGTCCCTCCGTCCGTCCGTCTGATGCCCATCTGACGAGGAAATGCATCCCATCTTGCCCCGATGAGAGTGGCCACGGCCACCCTTCACACATAGTACCATCACTAGGCCTGAGCACTCGCACAGCATATTATATTATACTGGTGGAAGTAGTTTACTGCCAGTAGTTCACTTATTGACCTGGCCAGTATATTGGTCAGTAGTTTTTACATTACGCACACACACAAAAAACACGCCATATGGCTGGACAGAAACCCACTGAACGCGTTTCGGGGGGAGAGAGGAGAGAGGAGAGACAGTACACTTCTATAATCCAGTACACTGGATGATTTTGACCACAGCAGTATAGTCGATGCTGACTGATTCAGCCAAAGCCCAAACCTACCCATCACAGAGTCTGAGCAGAGCCCAACCACATGTATGTATGTGGTGTGTAGGAGTATTCACCACCCTCGACGGGGGAAGAAAAAGCAATAATAGCAGAGGAGAGGGAAATTGTCGAAGGTTCGCCGGTTCGAAGAAGTGATGGACTATGATGTTGGCCACATCTATCAATCAGCACTGGCATGCCTGGTACATATCATATTTATGCGGTCGAAGTATGCATCGCTGTCTGTGTTGCCGTGATTCTATTCTGGTTAGATTCGTTACTTTTTTCAGGGTGTTTCGCGAGTCAGGTCAAACCTCACGGGTCGGGAAGGGTCGGGAAGGGTATGTCGACTTGACCCGACCCGACCCGCGAGATTTCGAAAGCCTGTTGACCCGACCCGACCCGACCCGACCCGTGAGATTTGAAAATCTCCTGACCCGACCCGACCAGACCCGCCACCTACTGATTGACCCGTGAGACACGGGTTTCTTGCGGGTCGGGTCACCTTGACCCGCGAGACCATTTATTCGTTTTGACCCGAACTTTCAACCCGCGGATCTGACCCGTGGATCGGCACTTCAAAACCAATTTAATGTTCATTTTAGAGCCCCGAAGCGATATACAACCTGGCTGTAGTGGGTATCAATGGATGCGGGCATACGCATAATATTATAAGTTAGCGGTGCTATAATATTTTAATATATTACCAAAGGAGTATTGTTGCGAAGTGGTACGAGAAAAGCCTTTGGGTAAGAGAGCGGGAAGTGATTCAAGTGTCGGATCTGTGAGCCGAATGCGCGGGTCCGACCCGCGGGTCAGTAGAAAACAACTCGCGGGTCATGCTGGCCCGACCCGCGAGTGACCCGCTTCTCGCGGGTCATGACCTGACCCGACCCGTGCGTTTTTCATCACCTCTTGACCCGACCCGACCCGTGAGATTTGAAAAACTCTTGACCCGACCTGACCCGATCCACGAGATGCGAAAACCACTTGACCCGACCCAACCCGATCCGACCCGACCCGACCCGTGGCATTTGGACACCACGTGACCCGACCCGCGGGTCGGGTCATGACCCGCGAAAAGTCCTGACTTTTTATGTATTTTTAGTTTTTTCTGATGATGTCGTTGTTGTCAAATACATCACCATGCAACCGTGCAGATCCCCAGCGTCCGTGGTCCGTGTATATATACGCAAGTCCCCGTACTGACCATTTTGACATTTTTCCCCTGTGGAATGCCACATACATGCAGGTAGAGACGAAAAATTACACCTAAATTCCATCCTTGGCCATCAATCTAAAATCCAAACGTGGGAAAAAAAATTGAACTCTCGAAGGATCAGGGAATATTTAAATACCTGCGAGAGACGTCCGTGAAAAAAATAAAGCGACACACCACAATGTCATCCCCACAGCAGGTCGGAATGGAAAACCGTTCCAACCGTTGTGATCACGTGATGAAATAAGAAGGGAAAAAAATCCTTATTTTCATGTTTTCACTTGGTTCTAGTAACCCCCCCCCCCTGTCTAGCGAAAAAAATCGATGACGATTCATATTTTTTTCCGGGCGCTTTTGCACCTGGCCGGTGGTGATGTTTTAACGAAATACACACATCGAGCATATATATCACGATTTACTGCTGCTGTAGGTCACCTAAAGTATATCCTACGTGCGTATATTCTGTCGTTGTTATCATGGTATGTGCCTCGTGCAAGAGCCATACACACATCAAAAACATAGGTCACACCCGGCAGACAAGTAAGTACGTGCGCAAAAGCAAGCAGTAGTGGCTGTGTGGCATCATGCATGCTGATCCCGCCTCCCACTCGGAAAGCCCTCTCTCTCTCTAGATCGTCCAGACCGTGCATCTTGTAGGCAGGGATGGATGTATCTGGCGAAGGGTATAGACAACGAAATGGAGACAGATGCCGAATACCTGGTATTATAACGATGTAATGATATGTCCGATCTGTGGAATGGTAGCATTAAAAATGTAATAATACCGGGGCTGTTCACGGGTCGGATCAACCTCTCGCGGGTCGGGTCGGTTCGGGTCGATTAACGGTGACCGGACCCGATCCGTGGTAATTTTAAAAGCTCCTGACCCGACCCGACCCGCCTCTTCACGATCCGATAACGTCCTGACCCGAATTGCGGAGCCATATATATCAAGAAGCCCTGCGTGATGAATATTAGGATTTCGTTTTGTTACGTATTCGGAAAAAAAATCCGTATTAATTACCTGGTACCCTGGTAGTTCGTTTCCTTTCGTTTCGTCCAATTTTTCTCTTTCTATACTGCTGTAATGGTACTGTGTTTCCCGCAATTTTAGGTGATTCGGGTATGCCCTGCCTCTCGTGGCCAGCATATATTTTCGGCATGCCTTGTCTCATATTATGCGACCACAGAGCTAGTATAGTGCATCATATCGGGAAACTAACTGGTGTTTCATGCCAGGCTTCTCCCTATTACGGGGGGGCATAGTAAATAGAACCTACGGTACACACTAAAACCTTATTGTTTCCCTATTTTTACGGAAAATATTTGGTCCTATTTACTATGGTCCCCCGTAAATAGGATGAAAGACTCAGCACGAACACTGGGTGTGCTCGACTTCTCGTTGGGGGGCGGGTCTTCTGGAATGTTTAAGTGCTTTGTGGCAGTTACATGCAGTTTGGTGTACTTGCAGACAAGTTCATGCAAGTTGCATGCAAGCTACAAGCAAGCGGCACGCTATTTTTTGCGCGAGTCCATGTGGCATGCAAGTTACATGCAAGTGTCGTGCATTGGCTCATACCAACCTGCATTCAACGCGCATGAACGCATCAATGAACTCGTCTGTAAGCTTGTACGGGATTGCAGGCTTGCATGCATGCATGCAAGCATGCGCTTGAATGAAGTGCGTGCACTCGCATGCGTTCATTGCAAGTGCGATGCAAGTGTGTGCGATTTGATTGCAACCTTGGCTTCAGATGTTCCTGCAAGTTCGCTCTATGTACCCGTCTTGAGACACGTGGATACCATAGCACCTTATTATGGCGGACGACCAATGTGTTTTGATGTTAGTGTGCTTCTTCTGTCACGGCATCGATGGCGGGCACACGGCGACCGCCACTCCAACCATTCCGAAGTGGAACCCCAGCCCTATCTCCAACCCTTAGCCCAACCCCAGAAGCTTGCTTGGCCGCTGTATTTTGAATTACTGCATTACTATAGGTCGGTGCGTGCTTGGAAGTACTCTACAGTAGGTCGTTGTGCGCTGCTCGCAAAAACTCCACTCGTAGGTCACACAGCCCTTGGAAATACCTTAGAGTTCTACTCGTACGTCGGTCGCTGTGCTTGAAACTACTATATTCTAGGTCGCTTTGCTGTAGGAAATACTCCAGGTCACAGAGCGCCGCGAAGCCAATACATGCTACCACGAACCTTGCAAGCATTGGCATGCGATTGCCTGCACTCGCATGCCCGTGGCGTGCGAATGCCTACAAACCTACACGTGTTTGCATGCACGTGCATTCCGTTGCATGCAAGCTTCCACGCAGTTGCATTGACAAGGCCAATGAAACGCGCCAGTTACTGCATACCTGGTACTACAGCACATGATTGGTTGATGTTCAAGACAGGTATCCGCACCGTCCCTAGGCTGCAACACGACGAAATACCAGGCCGACGAATCGGGCATGCGTGTACTTGTGCTGTGCATGTATACGCTTGGCGGTTGAATAACTTTCCGTGCGATCAAAATATCCTGTGGATAAATTTGTGATACATTGAATCCGCTTGCAGCCGTCACACATGAAGGGAAACAACGTAACCTTAACGTGAGGTGCCATACTATGCAGTTTTCCTTTGTCGCGAGATCCCTCAAAAAAAGTGTTTTATCTACTGTATAGTACGTCGATTGGAAAGTGCTTTTTGTCTAAGATGGTCGAGCAATGCCACGGCTGGTGTACGGTCTATTATAGTCTTATCTCCTCACAAAATGAGGAGCTCATTACCTACATACATGTCACCCGAACCGCGCAACCCCACTAACATTTACAGGCGCTTGCCCTGGATCAAATACTTGCTACATCGTAAAAGTTTAGTACCAACTGGTGGTTGCTCACTTACTTGAGTGGCTCAATCGGTCAGAAAAAATATTTTCCCAAAAAAAGGCAAAAAAAGAGTGAAGCTCCTACGTACCTCGTAGCAGTGAGAACACATAAAAGCCTAAACGTGCAACCCTTTCAATAGTACAGCAGTAGGTAGGTGGCGTTTGTACCTTGCGCAGGTAGGATGAGCCAGTAGTAGTGGGTGGCGTGTGTTCCTTGCGCAGGTAGGTGGGATGAGTCACTAAGCTACGCGTACGCTGTTCACTGTCGCAAGTGCGGCGAGAAGTGTTAGCGGCATTCCGAACGCAGGGGTGTGCCCGTTTCAACCTGACACGCCGTATATCCTTTTTGGTGTCATGTTATAAAAATGATCGTATACGGACGGGTTCCAAGCGGACTAGTTTTCTCGTGACAAACCGAGTTACCTGGTAGTATCTTTGGCATGGCCTCGAACTGGATGGTCTTAATATGGACACGCCACTGCTGTGTGGCCTGTCTGAACCGAGATCATTTCCGTCGTATCACACGCATATTCACTCGATACAGTATAGTGTACACTATACCACCTCCTCTAAACAAACCGGAAGTTGCTCGACTATCCACACAATCCATCTTGCCTCAATACATCGTCAAAAATCCTGCAACATCGGCCAACCGTCAACCCTCAGGGATCCCCTAGGCCTTTGCCCTCCAAGACCCCTTGCAATATATCGACACCCACCTGGCTACGAGCACCACCTCTGGCCACAATAAATGGCGACAAGAGCCGGAGAACCGGGCACGGCCGCGGCGAGAAGGCCAGTCCAACCATTAATGGATTTGGACATGGCGGCTGCTGCGGGTGCCTTTACGCCAACAACAGTCACCACCAGCAGCGGGATCAACATTGTGTTCGCTCCTGCGTATGTAGGCGAACTGTGGCGGCAGGAATCGGCGGCACCTTCAGAATCTACGATCGTCATCTTCAGAGAGCCACCACTATCGCCGGTTGGTCCCCCTGTACAAGATGCGAACTTCATGTTCGATTACTCCGAGCAGGAGGAGTGGGGGGAGGAGGAGGGATGGGAGGAAGGGGGGGAATGGGAGGAGGGGGGGGGGGGGGGGGGGGGGGAGGAGGAATATGAGGAGGAAAACTTGGGGGAGGGGGAGGAGGAGGAGGACTTTGAGGAGGAAAAGGAAGAGGAGAAGGAAGGGGAGGAGGAGGAGGAGGAGGAGGAGGAGGAGAGCGATGAGGAACAGGAGATTAACGAGGAGGAGGAGGGGGAAGAGGAGGGCAACGAAGGAGGAGAGCAAGATGGGGATAGGGGGGATGAAAACAAGGAAGAGGAGGAGCAGGAGGCAGAGGAGGAGAACAAGGTGGAGGAGGAGAGAGGAGAGAAGGAGGAGCAGGAGGAGGAGGAGGAGCAGGAGGAGGAGGAGCAGGAAGAGGGGGTGGAGGACAACAAGAGGGAGGAGGAGAAGAAGATGGGGGAGGAGAACAAGGAGCAGAGGATGAAACAACTAGAGGAGCAGAACAAGGCGAAGGAGGAACAGGAGGAGGAGGAGCAGCAGGGCGAGGGGGCGGAGGTGAGTATGAGAGAGGAGGAGACCGAGAGGGGAGAAGAGACCAAGATGGGGGAGGAGAACAAGGAGCGGAAGATGAAGCAAGAAGAGGAGGCGGAGAAGGAGGAGATGAACGAGGAGGGACAGGAGGAGGAAGAGGAAGAAGAGGAGAGGGAGGGGGGTGCGGAGAGCAAAACCGAGGAAGAGAAACCAAGGAAGGAAAATGAACAGGAGGGGGAGGATGAGAACAAGGAGACAGAGAAAAAGGAGGAAGAGGAGGAGAGCAAGCAGGAGAAGGAGAACGAGAACGAGGAGGAGGCGGAGGAAGAGGGGGTGCAGGAGGGGGAGAGCGTGGAAGAGGAGAGAGACAACGTCGACTCGGTGACTAGGGGCGGGGTGCGACGGATGTCCATCTTGACCGTCATCGTGTGCCTGACGTACGCCTTGTTGGTGGTAGTTGGGTTTGCGGTGAACATGGAGCTTGTCACACCCAGCGACAGCGGCGCCGGGTTCCGTGGAGAAAGCCCGACCGCGGGAACTCCACCGCAAAGGTGCGCGTGTGTGCGTTCGTTTCTGTCTAGGGCTACTAGTATGAGGTTGGCTCAGTTTTTTTGTGTCCCTGTCTCCACTCGAGTCACTCACGCACACACGCGCGCGCGCGCGCGCGCTCGCGTGGGATTGCATAGATGTCTCCGGATGAGTAATGTATAATCTTGGTCATACGACAGTTTACGTCGCCTGGCCCAGAAAACACCTTATCTCAGACGGCAGGGGCGAGTGATGCCATGATTCCTCGCCAAGGAAGGCTACAACAGAGGGCGATGACCCCTGCCAGGTATTTGTAAAATATTTGGAAGGTACAACTACAGTGCAACACATCAAAATGCCGCGAGCAAGAGAGGAGTCCAGACGACCAAAACAAACTGCTTGATCGCAAATACAAACAGAACACACGTTACGAGCTAATTCAAGCTGAACACCCCAATAACCGTCAGCGGCGTATGCCGCTGGTGACACGTGTTCGACTGTCATGTATTTCGCATGATACTGTCCGCAATGAACAGCGGGAAAGGGTGGCTGACCCAGTTGGTTTCGTTGAGGTGTGGCACTAGCAACGAAAATGTGTCCTCACCAACCACGGTCCTTCGGAAGGGCAGAAACAATGAGGCGTTTCCGTGAGAAGAAGAAACATGGTTTCATTTGTTTTCTGAAAGAGCCAGTTCCAGTGCTCCAAGGCTTTTGCACAACGTTTCGCGCGAAATATTCGAAGAATTGGCTGCTTAAAGCCGCTAAGGCGATCAAGGATCGTAAAAATTATCCTACACTAAAGCTGAGTAATTACAAGGTGTCCCTGCAATTTCACGTGCTTTCCGCACAAAAGCCCAGATGTTCACGTCGTTTTAGGAAATAGATCCTGACTTTTCGCTCACGTGCTCTGCGAGCCTTCATCGACCAGTTCACTATTGTCGGTTTAGTTTTTATTATTTTCGTCCGGGCCTCAAGGCATAAATATATTCGAAACAAAATAAACGAGCAAATATCTGGCGGGAAAAAAAAGACGTCGTCCGGCAACGGCTTGGCGGGGAGTCATAGAACACGAGTGCAAAATGGTCAGGATATATACATATGTCCCAAACACGGCGTGAGCTTCCAACTCTTAGCTATTTTATTCAATTCACCTTCAACCAGCCTGTGCCCCTTTTTATGTTCCATCCCCGTGTGTGACATGCCTCCGTGCAGGGACTACACCCCCAGGAGGCAAACATACAACGACGTTCCGAAGGTGGTCAATCCCACCACGGTGGAGAAGCCCGCAACGTGGGAGGAGTCCGGCATGGAGATGGTGCCACCCGCTGTTTTGGAGGAGGGTTCGACGAAGAAAGCGGAGTCCAAGGTGAGGACGGAGCCTGATATGGTGAAGGAGACCTCTGCGATCGCGGAGTCCGACATGGGGGTGGAGCTAGCTGAGTTGAAGGCAGCTTCTACGGTTCTGGAGGCCGCCGTGGAGCACGAGTCTGCAGGGGCGGAGGAGACCTCTGCGATCGCGGAGTCCGACATGAGGGTGGAGCTAGCTGAGTTGAAGGCAGCTTCTACGGTTCTGGAGGCCGCCGTGGAGCACGAGTCTGCAGGGGCGGAGGAGGCTTCAAAGATGGCTGAGTCCGACATGGGGATGGAGCGTGCAGCCGTGGAGGAGGGGGCCCCGACGAGGGCGGAGTCCGAGATGGGGACGGAGTCTGCAGTGGTCGAAGAGTCTTCGACGACCGCGGAATCTGCCACGGAGAACGAGCCTGCAGCTGTGGAAGAGTCTTCGGCGATCGTGGAATCTGCCACGGAGCGCGAGCCTGCAGCTGTGGAAGAGGCTTCGACGATGGCGGAGTCCGACATGGGGGTGGAGCGTGCTGCAGCGAAGGAGAATTCAACGAGTCCAGAGTCCGACATGAGGATGGAGCGTGCTACAGCGAAGGAGAATTCAACGATTCCAGAGTCCGACATGGAGATGGAGCGTGCTACTACAGTGAAGGAGAATTCAACGATTCCAGAGTCCGACATGGGGATGGAGCGTGCTGTGTGGGAGAAGGCTCTGACGACCACGGAGTCCGACATGGGGATGGAGCGTGCAGCCGTGGAGGAGGGGGCCCCGACGAGGGCGGAGTCCGAGATGGGGACGGAGTCTGCTGCGGTCGAGGAGTCTTCGACGATCGCGGAATCTGCCACGGAGCACGAGCCTGCAGCTGTGGAAGAGGCTTCGACGATGGCGGAGTCCGATATGGGGGTGGAGCGTGCTCCTGTGAAGCGGACTTCATCGATTCCGGAGTCCGACACGGGGGTGGAGCGTGCTGTGGGGGAAGAGGCTTCGACGATCGCGGAGTCCGACATGGGGATGGAGCGTACGGCCGTGGAGGACACTCCTGCGGTCGAGGGCTCGGCCACGGAGCGCGAGCCTGTTGCTGTGAAAGAGGATTCGGCGATCGCGGAACCTGACACAGGGGCGAAGCCTGCCATGGGGTTGGAGCCGGTGGCGGTGAAGAAGGGTTCTAAGTTGGCGGAACGCGGTTACAGTTTCGTTATCTCGGTGACTGCAAACGCCGCAAAGTTGGCTGGTGTTTACTCCTTGCCAGCCGTCAGCGACGGCGGCGACGGCGGTGGCGGCGGCGGCGACGGCGGTAGCGGAGACGGAGACAGTAGTGACAGCAGCAGTAGCAGCAGTGGCAGCAGCAGCAGCAACGACAGCAACGAGGCTCGTCATGCCAACCCCATTGTCAGGGCCTTCAGATCATGGACCGAGAAGAACCGCGCCGCGGCCGAGGCGCTGGTTGACGGTCCCTGGGTGTGAATGCAGGCTCTTGCTTGTTTCGTGTGTTCGCGTTGTTTCTGCAGTCGCTGCATCCGTTGGTGTCGGGTTAAACTGTGCCAGTGATTGGGGATATATATTACAGGAGGGGTGAGGGGTGACGTACTCATTTGTTTCTTGCCTCAATCATCCGACCATTGACCACGCATCCGTTTCGAGACGGAGCTTGAAGGGAGGGGGCGGGGGGGGTCTGTCTCATCTATTACGTTTTACACCTGGTCGGTGAGAGCATCACACGTACTACATAGAGTAGCTACACCGACCAGTTTGCAGCAACCAACACCGCCTGGTTTCGGGGTTAGAGGGGGGGGTGGGCATCATTGGTTTGCCCTGTATAGGGCACGCGCGTGTCGGTTTAGGAAACGAGAAGGACATTGTGGATGAAGGGGGTAGATACGTAGGTAAAAAGCTCATAACGGACCATAACGCACTTTTGATTGACAGTAGTGTTCCTCGCTTTGCTCTCTCCTTGTGTCAAAGGCAGATAAATCACGACGAGAGTGTGCTATTACTACGGATTATGTATGCATCTCGAAAAAACGAGACACGGACGACGTGGTACTTGCGCTGCTCTTGTGGGGTTCGGCTCTTCTTATCGACGCTATAAAAAATCGCGGAGATCCTATAGGATTCAAAATTGTTAGAAGCGGCAGTTGATGAGTGGAGAGAGGGGGCGGGCGGTTAGAGTTAGGGATGAGGTCTATTTTTTGCTGTGGTTCATATGGTACTGTAGTAAATATGATACTTTCATTTATGTTGGCGGCTGATGATACTATTTGTATGGTATCTTAAGGCCACGGGTGGGACGGTTTTTCCCCGTGCTCTCTTTTTTCAGGTTACGCTGTAACGTAGGTTGGGGTATCGTGTTTTCTTAAGCTAGCCACCGCGAAACGAGGTGTACCCAGGCTAAGAACGGAAGAGTATACCTCATGCGACGTGCGGGAGGTTCCCCCACCTGCTAGTGAGCTAGAGCTGCGTGGCTCGAGGTCGGTGTTTCGACAGATAAAAAGACTGAAGAAAAAAGAACACAAAACACAAGTCTGTTCCAAAACCGACTGAGGTCATGGATGGCTTGCCCACGAGCCGTAACAGCGATCAGAACTTACGAAACCAAGCACGACCCTCTATGCGTGGTGTGTGAGAGGAGTGCTACTTATTAAGCTGAAAAGCCCGTCGTCAGCACGCAGACTTGGTAGCATCGTTGTTTGATTATGCGTTAGTGGGAAATTTATCTCGCTAGAAAAAATTAGCACAGCACCAAAAAAAAAATTAGATCCATAAGCACCGTGAAAGAGACCTTCAGCTGCCAGAGGCTAGCAGGTGGGGAGAAACGTCGGCTGTTGCCTTGATGCATCAAATGAATATCACATCCTGGTCGCGCCTGGAACATGTAGAGCTTGAATAGATAACACGCAACCTTGTTTCTGACATCGCTGGGAATCTATGCGTAAACATCATGTTTCCTGTCCCACCTTGCCGCGCGTGGGGCTGTCACTGGTATCACCTTATTACGGCATCCGGTGACTCGATTGTCAACTTGAAGTCGAAGGAACGTGTCCCAACCATCAAACACGCCGCGGCGCTACAAAGCTTCCCTACTCCGACCCACGGCATTAACCCTAGTTGCCTGCAGGGATGGCGACTCAGCAGACAGCGAGTCCCGTACATCGAGGGTGTAGTAGTGCTCGTAGAGGCAACCCGTGCAACAGCACGTACAAGCAAATATCGCCATGTTGCGTGCGTGTATATCGTACATCTGCCCACACTGCAGAACGGGCACACATATCCTACCCCAAAAGCAGCAGCAGCTTATATGCAGCCTATGAGAAGTCTATGGGCAGACTGTGAGCAGCCCATGACCAGCCCGTGAGCAGCCTATAAGCAGCCTATCATGGCCCATTCGTGTGGCCGATGATTACATGATGCTGTTGTCGCCCTTGGCCCGTTTCGTGTGGCCGATGATGCTATTGCGCTGTTATCTTCCTTGGGTTTCGATACATTTTCTCGCGCTGTCCTAAAGGGGTTAACAGCAGGTATGCCACCAAGTATACGCATGTTGTTCTCGCCGTTACGATCCAGAAGGCAGGCGGGGTGTCTGCCTTGAAGACGAGCCTCCTCACCTCTTGCACTTCTTCGATATCGATATCAGGATCGACCCTTAATATTCCCTGCAGATACAAGGAAGAACGGGCGCTATGGGCTCATGTCAGTATTGGTTGCGCGATCCGACAACATTGCATGCCTGGTCGGGAAGCAGGAAGCAGCATGACCTCCAACGTGGATCACTCACACGTCCACGTTCTGTGAAGCTTGCTTACCCTTACCACAGCAATGGGTCCCGAAACGTGTTTATAGAGTCTCTCGGTCGGATTGGCTTGCGTTCTGTAGAGTCTTCGTTTTCTTTTGTGACGTCCGAAAAAGGTGTTTACTGCGTAGAACGCCTGGTCTTTAGTCCACCTTCTATTGGGATATGTGAACAGGGAGGGGCGCGCCGTCCACCCGTGTACTATTGTAACAACAACTAAACCGTGCGCTGTAAACCGGAGAGGCGTTCTTGTTGAGACAACCGCAGCCGTTTTGTTCTTGGCGCATAGATTTCAATGCTGGACAAGGTCATCTCCGGAGCTCCGCTCGCTCGCAGCGGTCTGCTTTTGGCAGTTCTGCCAAGCATCGGTTTTAACAAGCAGGGCAGACGGGGTGTACCGTTGTAAGTTTCCTGGCCTACTATAACAAGCGACATCTGCACAGAAATTAACGTACGAGAAGCGCCATGGTGGCACTGCCTGTCAACGAACGGTTATTCTGACCACAGGGAGAGCCGCATCTCACGGCAGGCGGTCTAAACCGCAATCTGCGTGTTATGCAACTAAGTAAACAAAAAATGTCCGCCCCATTCGCAGCGAGTTGAGCGTACGTTCACGTGTTTGCGTGGCGGGCAAGAATGGTGTCTCCACCACCAGAAACAAAACCAAAAGATCGGCCAAGCTGGCCTAGATTTCAGCATTTGAAAGTCGGCGATGAACTCCAGCGCCAATATATCCAAAGGAACATAAGCCAAACCGGCCTACTGGTATGTTTTAGCTTTTATTTGCTCGTATACCGGCAAAGTACGATGACCACGACACAAGTATATCTAAAACATCAGCCAATCCGACATACTTTGCTAGCAAGAAAACAGGAAAAAGGTACGCCATGCCTCACGGTCAGATACTACGTGTATACCCCCTCTGGACGTGAAATGTAAGGACATCTGTATCTTCATGTTCATATGTAACTGGTCATTATATTTACTCTGGACGGTAACGTAAAGAGGAGCGGTTCAACATCAGCATGAGTACGAAACCGACCCATAGTGATGATATGCTACTTTGAAGCATGTTGTGGCGCCCTCAACGCGCTCATTGAGGGGTTCAGACGAAATCGACAGCGAGCCTGCGTCTACCCAGATCGCTCCATACGCCGTACTGTACGCCAGCATGAACAACAGGTACTGTATATACGTCCTCGCTGAAAATAGTTTGGTTACCTCGAGCAAACTTGCGCCGCGGAGAACTCTTTAACTGGGTGGGGGTGTTTGATATTGGCCGACCCCCGGCCTGCCATTGGATAAACGTTTAGCGTGCTCGTCCATTCCTTCGTCCTATTTAGGTGGCGACATCGCCACCACGAAATACGTCATGAAGACGGCAACAGCGACAAAATCTTGTGCCCCATAGTCCGGTCTGGGCTCGGCCAATACCCGACACACCCACCCCATCATCGAAGCACGCTCAGTGTCGCACGGTGCCGCGAGAGAACGAACGTATTCTCAGTCGGGACTCTTGAAGCTGTTGGTCGTGCTCACTGTGCGACGTGTGCCTTACAGCACACGCCTGGGGTCGTCTCAGGCGTCCGGGTTCTACACCGACTGCCGATGTCCGGGTGCACGGAAAAGAACAGTGTTGCTCCAACGGCCGAAACATCACCAAGCATAAAATATGGGAAAACAATAGGGTGGGAGCATTGTGGCAATTTTAACGTCACCGTTCGTTGCCCTCCGCGCGGACGAAGGTGGTCCAATGCCCGGACGCTCGAGACGGCCAAAGATTGTGCCCCGTGCTTCCCACGTCGTGTACTACCAGCTCTGAAAACCCTCGAGTTCACGGGGCGCGGGGTAGGCAGCGAAGGGTATTGCTCCAATGTCCCCTGTGAAGTCATGAGTTTTCTAACAAGATCGTGGACAACGTGGACGGCATGGTGCACGACATGGGGCCGTCCCAGACGGTCCGCTCATTGCACCACCTACGTCGGCTTGGGGGGCAGCAAGTGAGGCAGCTCCAACGACTACATTGTCACGCCACCAGCAAAATCAAGCCGATGGTGATATTGTGGTGGTCCTATTCGCAGCACCATCAATTCCCCTCCGTGCGGTCGTAGATGGTGTACTGTAGTGTGACCGGACGGTTGGTTTGATCCGAAATGGTGTGCTGTACAGTGCACGTCTTACATGACCTTGTACGAAAACCACGCGAGTTCTCGAGGGGGGTGGGAAGCACAAGCACAGCGAAAGGGTGCACCGACGTCGTACTTCGTCCCCTCAAAACCTGGCGGCGACTTGTTTTAGCTTGCACAGTGGCTCTAGCTCGCTTTGTAACCGAACAAAAGCGTGTATCTTCCAAAGCGGGATGGGAGAGGAATGCCCAACGACCACCCCATCCATCTATTGTACTCACGCGTGCTGCGATGGAGGTAGCATTAGTCTTACCGAAACATATATGACTGCCCCGGTGCCCCTTAAGGGCACTGAAGAACTACCCTAGAAGGAATGCCTAATCGTTGCAACTCCGTTTGAACGCGCGCTATGATAGAGGTAGCATTGTCTTGGGCCGAAGTATATCCGGTGGGTGCCGACGGTCTTGAGTATAGCGTGCCGCTTTCATCGTCGTCCTCAGAAGTTTCGTCGTCCTCCTCCTCCTGACGAGAGATGATCTTGGCTCGGTGGCGATTGCCTCTCCCAGCCATAACCTCGGACTCCACGGCGAAAGTATGACGCCAGGTATGGGATACGGTCACTTTATTTATGAGATAACCTGCGTAGCCCGTAGGTTAGGTTCGCATTCCTGTACGTCATACATGTATACGAAGTGTGTGGCCAGCTGAAGATAACGTTAATGGAGGACTGGATTCTGGGTCGTCGTGCGGTGTGAGTCCTCGACTCAACGGTATGCGCCAGGGGGTGCTTTCGTTGGGCTAACACAGCGCTCGACTGTGGGCGACGTGAATTGCACGTTGTAGGGAAGACGAGGGGAGAGACCAATCTGGGATAGAAATGGGAACCGGGGGCGAGGGGGGGGAAGGCGTGCGGGTGTATGGTGTAGGTCTGTTTAGGTCTAGAAAAAAATGGAAGAGCTTCCGAGAAGTTGGGAGAGTCGGGTCTTCTTGGGAATCGAGGATCCACGACGAGCTCACGGGACAGATGGATCGATCAAGTTCCGACTGTTCCCTATAGGGAGTACGGTTGATCCGGCCGTTAGAGTAAAAGTACTACATGTGCTACTAGTGTACGAATAGATAGGGCTGTGACCCTGAGGAACTCGCAGCAATCAAGGAATTCAAGTATTGTGGTATGGTATGTGTGCCGTACAGTAGTATGTTAAATTGTACCAGATATTGTACTGCGTACGTGTGTACGAGGTATGTTTTTGTATTACCTGGGTCGTTTGCCTCTATCCCTTGCCTTGCTTTTGTCGGGGCGTCAGATTCAGTCTCTAAGCACGCGGAGAATCTCAAAAGGCGGAGCACCTCCCGCTCGCTGCTACGGTTACGTACAGTATGCCTTGCCAGGCATCTCGCGAGAGGGCAAGCACTCCATTGGCACTCCATCGCCCATCGCCCCATGTCCAATATTCGAGTCGGATATGTAACAGACGTCTATATGTAATTTCTTGCTCGGCACGTACTGCCCCCACAAGAAAACATCCACATGACACACTTTGCTTCAACGGGAATCGAGGGGAGAACATATTCCATGCTGTTAATACCAGGGTTTGAAGGGGCCCCTACACACTGCAGCTGCACCACCTGGGGGTTAACTCGCTCATAATATGTGAAATCAAATTAAAAAACAACAAGATCGATGTACAGCATCTATCTATACAGCATCTGTCTTACAGCAGTTACCTTCTTCTCCGTATGATTAACTGCACCCAAGTATTTAGAGATAAAACTATGCCAGGGGTACTTGAAACTAGTGTGGGGTCATTTTACAGTGGTAACAACGTAAATATACAAGTAGGCGTTTTATTCGATTATCCGCGGCATGGCGTCCTGCCAGTGAGGGCTGCTGTATGATATTGTTATACCAGGTACCTGGTACCTGGCAGGTTTTAGGCTGGGCTCGTTTCCTCTCGATCCCTGCACAAATTTTCATGAGGGTACCCGCGGAGATAACTCCGGGTCACGAGGGTGAGTTGTACAAGAACACCCACACCACCGCCAAAGGCTCCCAGTCTGAAGGTTAAACGAGCGGAATGCCTCCTGGGAATGTCGCAGTCCAAGCTCTGCTGTAGAATGTGCGGGGGCGAACTCAACAAGCTGGGGTCAACTGCGTTTTGTAGAGCAGTGTGGCTCGAGATTGCGAGGAAACGGCACGCAGATATTCGATCGAGGTCCCCTCGGTACCACCCACCTACCGTTTTCTGTGTTCCATTTTTTTGCTCACCCGGGGAGAAAATTGTCAAAAAACGGCTACACGAAGCAACCCTGCTGAGATACTGTATTCATATAGGGGGTGGACGAGCTACCTGGTATGTTACAAGGGGGTCTCCCACAAACGCGTAGCATGATACTGGCCGTACTGTCCTCCCACAGGGCGTCTGGTGACACCGTATACACCCGGCATTGGTTTAGATGCTATCCGTACCCACGGGTCCCAACTTTTCATGTCAGAACGTCAGAACAGACACACAGACACCAACAACCAGCTCCCAACAACAGCATATCAGATGGTGATGACACAGCGCCTGCAGTGATATGCTAGTTGTTGGACAGCTAGCCAGAGATAGACTGCTGTCGTTGTGCATTACGTTGGCATAACGTGGTGTCTAGCTACGTACGTGCTCGCGGGAAAGATGCGTCAGACCACGCCGGCCTGGCGACGTACAGCAGTAAAGACATGCATTTTCTCGCAGAAGCATGTAACTGTCGCCCCCGTTTCCCGAACTTGAATGCACCCAAACCCCTTCGAAACCCCACCAACGCACCGCAGCCTACGGCCTACGTAGCCTTCGTAGCAGTCAACAGAGAGGAGCTCCGTGGAACGCTAGGCGACCCGAAGGTACGGCGAGGTTGCACTATCTACGAAGAATAGTATCTCCTTCGTTGGATGACGCAGTGACCTTCAGAGGGGCAGGCGCTGCGCCACCGTGCCGTCCGTTTCTTGCAGATGTGAGGACATCAACCTCTGTGATGGTATCATGTGGGTACAGCAACAGCAGTATCCCGTTTATCACAAGTTGCCTCTCCGCAGCAGAGCCAACCCTGACCGCGCCACGTCGACAATACCGTTCTCCAGACTCGATCCCACCCACCCACTCGCCCACCCGTCTCTCTCTCTGTCTATCTCTTTCTTTTTTTCGGTTTCCCTCCGTGTATGCCTTGTGTCTGTCGTGCTCCCGTAGGTAGCAATCAGTCCTACGAGTAGAGGTCTGAGAGATGCACACTCGGACACAGTGCCACCGCATCGCAAGCGCCACCAAACCTCGAGCCTTCCCAACAGGAGCAGCGGCAGTATCACCGTCGTCGTCGCAACTTCGACAGCACCGAGCTGCCGCCACCGCTGCCGCCTCCAGGGCCAGCACCACCAGCTCCGCGCCGATCAGCAGTGGAAGACGCTCCGCGATTTCCTCGCGTGGCGGCGGCGGCAGCCTTCTCCGCCTAGGCGCAGCGGCGGCCATGGCCGTCTCCTCCCTCCCGACCTCCTACTCCTTCGGGGTAGCAGCAGCAGCAGCAGTCGCCGGCGCTGGCATGACAGGGCGAGCCGCATCAGCGAACCTCTCGCGCTTCTCCAGGCTAGCGCACGGGGAAGCCCTGGACTGCAGCCTAGCCGCGGGGAGGAGCGCATCGGGTCGAGCCACTCGAAGAGCCGCTTTCGGCATTGCTCCTGCCAACGGCGCCACCAAGATGTCGGTCGGCAGACATCATCGCGCAAGTAGCACCACTGCTTACGATGGCTCCACCCCCATCTCCTGGTTGCCTCTGAGCGGGAGCGGGGCGAACGGCAGGGAGCGAAACGGCGCGTCGGCGGTGCAGCTGGCGGGCGCGAGGTGTTGTCGTGGCAAGGGTCTGTTCTCGACGGCCAATGATGCGGCGCCGCCCAGCCCGCCGGCGGCGGCAGCGGTCATCGCGCCTGGGGCAGGCGCACCCTCCTCCCTACCGCAGGCAGCAGGAGCAGCAGCAGCAACAGCAACAGCAGCAGCAATGGGGCAGGAGAAGGTGGTTGAAAGCAAAAAGGGTGGGGGTGGGGGCAAGGGCAAGAAAGGAGGGGGAGGGGGGGGGGGGGGGGAGGGGGAGGGAAGAAGAAGAAAGGAGCTGTGGCCGAGGATACGCCGGTTGCGGAGTTGCGAGCGGTAAGAAGGATGCCTCGCTTGTCTTGCTTGTCTTGCTTGCTTGATACTGCTGTACTCGTAGCTTTGGGGAATAAGAACTGATAAATGAAAAATACCTGGCGTGCTTGAACCGTTAGGCTGACGCTGTGGTCGTTTGAAGAAACAACTCGTAGAATTGCTGTGTTGCTGTTGCTATAATATACAAGGCGCTTCGCTCCGCGGGCGGCCTACGCCGCCCGCTACGCTCGCTCAGGAAGGAAAAAAGTACGTCAAATTAAGCGAAGCGAACAGAGGTCCACGATTGAATTTAGTTTTTTGAAGGATCGTAATTGCAAACCGGCGGCTTGATACTGCCAAGAGTCCCGCCGCCATGCTTCAGGAAAAAACAGCTCCGACGTCAGCTCGGACGCCACATAGTACGCTTCGCGTCGCGGATGTCGTACGTACGTACATACCCAGGTAGGGTACTACTGCTGTACTTATTTCCTTATTTTGATATGCTCTACCAGGTATGTCTGTACTCGTATGTACGAAGAAAGCGAAAGCACAGCACGGCACAGCAGCAAAAACAATGAAAACGAAACCGAAAACTCGGAAAGAAAAAAAATCCCCATCCCCTCTCGTGCAATAATGTTCTGCCTGATTGGAACACCTTACACCCGGTCGAAAAGAAGAAAAGAAAAAAATCGCACAGAGGAGCTTCTCTCTCATCCTCTTACGCCGCCCGCCCCTCTCGCGACCACCTCGCCACCCATTCGGTCCGGGTAAAGCTTTTATCACTCTCTGCCACAATCAGCCCCGTCGCCCGCCTCGCGTGAAGCCCGGTGCTCACCGTGGCCGTCGTTCGCCAGCTCGATAACGTTGGTGTTCAAACTGCCCAGCTCCTTCTTTCAATTTCATCGTGGTCGCAAAAATAAGCACCGCTTGAACATTATCTTGCCATCCCTAACGACCGTTATCACTCGTACATACTCTATCAAAAATCACAAACGGAAGCCAGAAAAAGCCCGTTCATGCATCCCTCGTGTCTCGAGGCACACGCGACGCCTAGGGGCGAAAGCGGCGACCGCGCTCCTTGCAACCCCCCTTCTACCCGCCAGCACCCACTGACACCCGCGACGGTGCCGGGCTTTCCCGCGGTGCCGTACTTGGAGTACACGCACGCACATGAAACGAAAGAAGAAAAAAGGAAGAAAGGACCGAGAGTGCCAAGAGAATTGGAGAAAACAAAGAACCGCTGGAAAGGTCCGGCAAGTAATGAAAGTAGGCGGTTTGGAAGTGGGAGCTCTGAGAGGCCAGGGATGTACCAACCGAGCACGCTCAGGGGTTGTGATCCAAGTATGTAGTTCTATGATGCCGTGTTTCTGTGTTGTTGTGTTGTGCTACTGCTGTGTTCGATGTGCTGATCTGCTGTATGAGTGTTGCTGTGTTGATCCGCTGCTGTGCTGTTGTTGATGTGCCTCTGGGTCGGTGTCCTGCTGGTCTGCTGTGTTGCTGCACGCTGTGCTGCTGCTTGTGGTGTTTGTGTCGGTTTTTGTTCCTATGAATGTCAATTTCGAGGCCGTTGTGCGATGTTCGCTTCTCCGATACTGGACTCGCTCGTACGCGTAAAGCGGTTCGATCGATTGATCGATCTTGATTGCGTTTCACGCCGATTCTTCGATGTCGCCCCTACGAGAGGGGGTTGCGTTTTAACGAGTCAACACGTGAGCAAGCCAACATTGTCGCAGCGGACAGTTCAATCAGCAGGCGCCGCGTACAGGGTGCACTGCCCCACCACGGCTTGACAGAAACCATCGATCGGCTATGTACGAAATCGTAAACAGTACCGGTGCCTGGTAGTTTTTACGACTTGGCACAGCTTCGAGGCACAGCTTCGACGCACTGGTTGACGGTCTACGCTATATACCTCCTCGTTACATCTTCGCTCCGAGAGTTTTCCTCGAAATTTCCCAAGCGGTTGGGATTAGGGTTCAAGTGTTTTACAGTCAGCCTTGTTTTTTTCTTCAAAGCTGGGCCAAGATACATATGCACAGCCCTCGTACTGCCGGGCAGGCACGCATGCACTCGAAACCGTTCTTCGCCGAGCGTGTGAAAATGATCGCGACCCTTGGGGTAGTAACGCCGACTGTTTGGAAACCCTTGCTTTTTTATTTGTGTTGTCGCTCTTGCCAGGTTCGCATCGGAAAAGCCGACGAGATCCGCGAAGCAGGAGGAAACCCCTATGCTTACAGGTAAGAGAGAAGGAGGCATCCTCCGGGAAGATCTTCTTGGAGTCGTGTCGTGCTCCCAATATGCATGCAGGAAAGTGTATGGATTTGTTTTTTTTGTCTGCGTGTGTGTGTCACATTTACTTGAGACGGGGCGGGACAGTGACGAGAGTGGAGGCGATGACAGCGTCGGGAGCACGGGAAAGCCAGGAGTGATACGACAACTTGTGCCGAAACCCCGAAATATACTATTACGGGGGGACATAGTTAACAGGACCAAATATTGTTAGTAAAAGTAGTTAAACATATAGGTTTTTATGTGTACCATAGGTCCTGTTAACTATGGTCCCCCGTAATGTCTTACCCTTTGGATGAATGGTAGTGTACGGACGGCCCTTGTGCTCAGAGACAGAGGGATACATGGCACTTCTACCATTGGTAGGGCCATAAGCGAGGGCCATGAAACAACAATAGTAGTATGTGTTGTAGTATGGACGGGGATTTGCGATATCCTCGCACATCGTGTTGTTTTCCCGCGTTAGTTGCTGCGCGTTGACGCTATTGTCACGGGAGACTCGATCGGTTCGAGAGACAAGCGCTTCCCGTTTGTCTTGGTCGTTCTTGCACACCTGGGTCCCCAAAATGGATCAAAATAGATCAGGCTTCGCTAAGGCAGGCAACTTCAGCTGCTGCTACTACTACTGTACTGCAGAGTGCATCGAGTCGTCACATTTCTATTCTGGAATGGCCACGCATCTGGCGACATCGCAAAATCGTTGCCAACCCCCCCCCCCCCCCCCCCCCGCTCTCCTTCCGTCTCCTTTTTAACACCGTTGGTGTCCCCGCCCCTCGATGTTAGCTGGGATGTGACGCACTCTAGCAGCGCGCTGAAGGAGCAGTGGGAGGGTCTCGAATCGGGAACCGAGGACGAAAGTGCTGAGGTGTCCGTGGCTGGACGCATCATGGCAAGGAGGGTATTCGGCAAGCTAGCATTTTTCACCATGCAGGTACGGCCAAAATGCTTTTCATTTTTTTTCTGTCTCTCTCTCTCTCTCCCTCTCTTGCCCTCTCTCTCTTGCTCTCTCTCTGTCTCTTTCTCTCGCTCTGTTCCGCTCTCTCTCTCCCTCTCTCGCTCGGCCTCTGTCACTTTCTTCCTCTCGCTCTCTGCGTCCTTCTCTGTATCCCTCTCCTTTTTACCTTCGCATACCTCCCTCTATCTCCCACGCACGTGGTCTTGTCTTTCTCTCTCTTTCTCTCTCTCGTTCGTTCGTGGATGTTTGTGCTTTATTACGGGGGGCCATGGTAAATAGGACCTACGGTACACGCAAAACCCTCGTATATGTTTCCCTACTTTTACTAACAATAGTTGGTCCTATTTACTACGATCCCCCCGTAACAGCAGTAATGATAGTGGGGCGGTTCCATCGGAGCCGTCCTCGACCGAAGCGTTACGGACGCGTCAGAGATGAACGAATGAACACGTTTCTTCAGACGAGCGCTACAGCAGTAGAGAGATCGACTGCCTATACATGCTCGGGCCACCTCCGCGCTTCTCTTTTTCTCTTTACTCTTCTCTGGGCACGGTTTTTTGTAGAGGTCATGTCATGCTGTTTCCCTCAACAAGAAACACATCCTTCATAAGGTCACTACTGTGGTAATGGCACTACGCGCGACCGAAGTTTGTATGACACACACAGCTTGCGAAGATGAGCTTCGACCAAATCCTCGATCTCACAGCTGATGTCTTTGTTTAGGTTTTATTGTGTCTCGCCCAGTCGGTCGTGGCTTTTTGGGGTCCCAGGAATATTCCCCCCTCAGCCTAGACGCCCACAGTTGCCAGCGATATAGCTAGTCTACCAGCTATGACAGTGCCTTGTGCTCGTGCCCTCTCTGTGTCGACGTGCGCGCAGTCTGTCCTTCTGCACGCGGATTGATGCGCTGCAGGCACTGCCTACCAAGGGCCGTCATCAATTTTGTTTTTGCTTCTTTTTTTGTTCTATCTCTATCCCGTAGCACGATGCTGTCTCGTGAAGCACAACAATCTCTCTCCCCTTTTTTTGTTGTCTCTCGGGAATAGCCTACCTTGACGTGGACGCTCCCCGAGTGGCGTGGAGAGGTGTTGGCCCCTTCCACTATTACGGGGGGCGGTAATAAATAGGACCGATGGTACACATAAAACCTATATGTTTACCTATTTTTACCAACAATAGTTGGTCCTATTTACTATGCCCCCCCGTAATAGTGCTGTGTGCAGAAGCCCCAACTTGACTCTAATTCCAAGTGACTTGTGTCCACAATGGTTGAGGTTAAGTAAAGAGGGCCGACTGCACGCAGGATGGTTGTCGTGATGCCCATTGCGTTTGTTTCTTTGTCCCGTATTTTTTGTTGGTGCTTTCAGCTTCTCTCCCCGTGTTCGACTTGATGCCGTCCGTCTGTCCGTGCTCCTCCTGCAGGATTCCGAAGGCACTTTCCAGCTGTACATCGACAAGGGCAGGCTGGGGGAAGACTTCAAGGTCGGTGATTGTGTTGTGTCTTTATGGTCGGTGCTGCGGCAACCGTAGAATACCGATGGAAACGGGACCTAGGCCGATGCCTGTAGTCAATATTCGCCTATTAGTATCCCTCTCAGTTGATTGGCTTTAGCGTTCATTCTCTCGCTGTCTGCACGGCAGCGTCCTCTGCCCCATCGCGAAAACGCCTCATTCTGGTTGGCGCCTCACGCCGTTCCTCCTCCAGTTACGACACCTTGCTACCTACTGTACGTACCTGCAATAATGATTTTGTGTTCAGCAGTATAATCAAGTGGTTTATTTCCGGGCATGTGATCGCAGCGGGTACAAAGGGGTTCAGTCAACCCTTTTAGGACCGCAGTCCCGTTTTGGGGATAGACTACTCAGAGTTTGAATGATTTGTCCCAAAAATGGGACTGCAGTCGTAAAGGGTTGAAGAGCCTTGCTCGCACTGTGTGTTCTTACAGGTGGAAGAGTTACGAGTAGGGTCAGGTCGGGTTAACGTGCCCGAGCGCCAGTAGCAACAGCAGCCTGTGCCGATGCTGCAATGGGAGCTATGGGTTCACCCTTTTAGAACCGCAGTCCCGATTTGGGGACAAACTACTTGAAATTTGAGTGGATTGTCCCCAAAATGAGACTGCACTTCTAAAAGGGTTAAGTTGACACACGGCACGTACTCTAAAAGTGGACGTGTGGTGAGCTCGAGCTTTATTTTTACCAATCCGCCGTAGGATGAAAAAGAAAAAAAAAAGAAAAAAAAGTGTATCACGGCAGTGAAGATGCATACACACACCAGGTGGACAAAAAGTTTCCCCTTCGGGCGTTGACTTGAGAGGAGGAACCAGTACACGTAGTCCGTTGTTTTGCACCCACCCGCCCGAGGATTTCGAACGAAAAGACTTGCCTACTCGTATGTGGTATTCGTTTCGTGTCTTAACCCTTTATTGCTAAGACTGCAGCCCCGTTCGCAGGAGAAACGACTGAAAGACGTGTATACGTGGTGTCATTTTTGTGCCTTGATCACTTCAGGACGTCAGTGCCGTTTCGGGCAGAAATCACTTGAAATCCCAGGTACTTCGTCCCCAAAACGGGACTGCAGCGCCAAAAGGTTCGAGTTTACCCCTTTCTTATTTTATTTTTTGTGTCACTTTTGTCTCTCTTCGGCCATTTGTTGCTTTGTGTTTTCCTCTGTTTCTGTGTTGTTGTTGCTGTCACTGCTGTCAAATGTCTCTCTTCAAACGCGTTCGTTTGTGTGTGTATCATAATTTTGATTGTTCCTCGATAATCTGTCGTTTTCGTTACGCCACTCTCTCTCGGCGGGCGTTTTTTTGGTGCGTGTGTGTATTTTATAATATTATTTACCGTACCTGGTTGTTGGTGTCGCTGCAGACCATGAAGGCGTGGACGGACTCGGGTGACATCGTCGGCGCGAAGGGCAGCGTGAAGAGGACGGACAAGGGAGAGCTGTCGGTGTACGTGAATAGCTGGTCTATGCTCTCGAAGAGCGTGCTCCCCCTCCCCGACAAGTTCCACGGCCTCAAGGACACCGAGAAGCGCTACCGCCAGGTATCATCGTCCTCGTCGTCGCCTTTTTTGCTGATGCTATTTATTTGTTTTTCCTGCATGCCATGATGGGGGTACACCTAGCATTTTCGGAGGCTTTTTTTACCAGGGGATTTCTGTAGCCCTGCCAAGCCTCGACCTTAAAGCCTAGGTGTACCACCCCCTTGTATCTTGAGACACCCTTTTCATCACGTGCACCGCACCGCCGCGTTGTCTCCTGCAACGCCTCCGTGCCGCTGCTGATTGCACTTGTCCGTGCTGTCGCTGTCGCCGTTGCTAGTGCTGCCGCTGTCGCAAGGACAGGCTTGTATTTTGCACACACCCCCCCCCGCTTCCCCCGACACCTTGAAACGGCCCCAGAATACTATGAGTCACCCCACGGTAGGGGTTGCACGTTTTGGGCCAAAGGTTTCTGACCAATTGAGTTCCTCAAGTGAGGTAACTACCAGTTTATGATGAAAATTTCACTCGTGTATTCGTTTAGGACTAGAGAATTCAAGTGCCAGTCCGGTGGCGCGAACGAATTTCTTTCAAGTATTGTGTCGGGCGAGGTATTGAACTCCTCACGTGATGGGGCTTAGGAGCGTCCGGTGCGGCCCTGCTGTGGGATGACTCGTCCAATGCCGCCTTTATATCTTGCGACGCCTCCCGTGGCCCTGCTGGTTTGCCCCTCGCTTGCTCGGTCTTGATGTCGCGCTCTTTTGCTGCTGATCGCCGTTGCTGCTTGGGTCGACGGCGGCGTCAGAGGCACGTGGACATGATGGTCAACCCCGCGGTGCGAGACGTGTTCCGGATGAGGGCGAAGGTCACCTCTTTCATCCGACGCTCCCTGGACGACGACGACTTCCTCGAGGTAATTGCGTAGGAGAGGCACCTTGCCCCCCTTCCCCCCCCCCCCATTTCCTCGACGCTGACCCCGATTCCCTCCCCACCTCGAGCCCGACCCCGAAAACAAAACCCCACCACAACCCCGACACAGACCGAAGCCCGACCCCAGCCCTGACCCCACCCTGCCTCCCAGACCCCGACCGGACACGCAACCCTGACCCTGACCAACCCTGACCCTGACCACTACTGTAACCCCGACCCCTGAAACTAACCCTGATCACAATCTAACGCCGAGCCAGACCCCACGCAGACCCTGACCCCAACCCTGACCCCACCCTTCCTCCCAGACCCCGACCCGACGCCCAACCCTGACCCCCGACCTCTACCCCGAGAAGTACCTCGAAAACTACAGTAGCCTTCCTCGGCACCTGCTGGCAGGCAGCTCACCTGCTGGCAGGCAGCTGTCAGATGATTGGTTGAAACGGATTGGACGAAGGCGGTCGAAAAGAAGGCTGTTTTTTCGGTAGTAGTGGTCGCTGCGTTGAAAGCTTTGGGGTTAGAGCCGGCGACTCTTGGTGGCAAAAGCCTTCCAACTATTGGGTGACACCCCTCCCCCCCCGCCTGGCATGGTATCGAGCTGTTGGCCGCTGGTGGTCTCCCACGGGTAGTAGATACTATTTTTTTTCCGACGCCTCTCCCGAGTTTGTGTCCAACGATATCCTAGCGGCTATATCCCAACGGCTATATCAGGCAGTGCAAACGCTATCATACCCTTATTGTGCCATGGCGCTCTCAGATGACAGCAACGGTATTGTAACGGCTGTATGGTACGGTGTAAGCGCTGCCCTTCTGTGGGCGTGGCGCTCCCTGATGATAGCAGTCTCCAACGATGCTCTAACCGCTAGATGGGGCGGCGTAAGCGCTGCTCTTGTGTGGACGTGGCGCTCCTAGATGATACCAACGGTATTGTGGCGGCTATATGGGGCAGTGTTAGCTCTGCCGTTATGTAGGCGTGGTGTTTTCCGATGATGGCAGTCGACGTCGTGCGTTGCGGACATCGCGAAGGTCTTATCCTCTCCTCCCCCCACCCCCGCAAATGCTGTCTGTCTCTGAAAGTGGTCACACCAGAAAATAAATCAATCAATTGACGCTGTCATCCACATGCAGATAAATCCGCCTCGAAATCGGTTCTTAGTAGGATGTAGCCCACCCTTCATGCAACTCGCCCAAACACTCACGGCACTTCGCGCTCCGTGTAAGCAATGTCTGCCTGGTCGGTGAAAACCTCACGTGCTCCATCCCGACATTGTATATGTAGAAATGCGAGGGTCTATGGTCATACGACTACGGCCATGCATGATAATGAGTACACCCCCCACACAGACCTCTGTTGTGCGGTGCCCCCGACCGAAAGCCCCCCCCCCCCCCCCCCCCCCCCCCGCACGCCTTCCCCGTTCTGTTGTGCGGCGACCCAGATTGAAACCCCTGTGCTGCAGTCTATCGCTGGAGGGGCGGCGGCGAAACCGTTCGCGACTCACCACAACGTGCTGGACATGCCGCTTACCCTGCGTATCGCCACCGAGCTGCACCTCAAGGTATGATACGCCGGTGGGGAAATGTAGCGCGAACGCAGTAGTAGTAGTAGTAGTAGTAGTAGTAGTAGTAGTAGTAGTATTACAGGGGACCATAGTTAATAGGACCTATGGTATACATAAAAACCTATACGTTTAACCATTATTACTAGCAATATTTGGTTCCATTAACTATGGTCCCCCGTAATAGTAGTAGTAGTAGTAGTAGTAGTAGTAGTAGTAGTAGTAGTAGTAGTAGTAGTAGTCGTGGTAGTAGTAGTAGTAGTAGTAGTAGTAGTAGTAGTAGTAGTAGTAGTAGTAGTAGCTAGACATCACGGGGGGTAAAAAAAAACATATCACCTACCACTCTGTCCCATTATAGAAGAACCGGTTTTACACTAATTTTTATACAAAAAGGCGCTTATATTTTGGTACAGAGCTGTCGAGCTTTCGCACCATGCTTTTTGGTCCTGATTACCATGGCCGGCCCAGCCCGGCCCGACCCGACCCGGCCCGTGACACTTTTTTCCCCATCCTGTCATATCCCTGTGGGTACTTACTAGCGTTCAACGTGTTTGATCGTGTTTTTTTTCGTTTTTCAGCGATTGGTGGTGGGTGGGTTCGATCGGGTGTACGAGCTTGGACGCATCTTCCGGAACGAGGGCATCAGCACCAGGCACAACCCAGAGTTCACTTCGGTCGAGGTCTACCAGGTGCGGGAGGCGTATTTTGGTAGGGGCGGCGGGGGGGGGGGGGGGAGGGGCGGGCGTACTCATTTGTTGCTTGCGTAGTCATTTGACCATTGCATTGACCACGCATCCCTGGCAAGACGGAGCATAAGGGCAGAAGGAGGGTAAAGAGGATGTGGAGGGAGGGAGAGAAGGAGAGACAGGGGGGTGGGGGGAGGGAGGCGGGCAGGGGAAAGGAGGGGGGGGGGGGGAGGGCGGTCGTTGTTGCACCTGTTGAGTAGAGCTGCCGAGGCTTGAAGATTGCTGGGTGCGTGCCGCAGGCGCCGATATCTCTCTCTCTCTCTCTCTCTCTCTCTCTGTTTATATATACTTCGAAGTATATATATATATTTCGAAGTATAGATATATATCGCCGCAGGTCGGCGCGTAGGAAGACTGGCCTCCAAAAGGTATTGTTAAATCGATGTGGTGTTTTTTAGGCTCGCGAGTGTGTGTTTTTCGACCTACAACACCAGGCGTGTGCTGTTTTTTTCCGAGTAGCCCTACATGACCACGTGGCTACGGACTAGATGGTGGCAAACCATTAATGTTTGATGTGAGACGCGTGCTACGATACATGCAGCAGGGGCGCATAGCACCTGAATTTTCGGAGAATTGTCGCAGAAATTTCGGAGAAATTTCGGAGGCTCCTGATTGTTGTATCGCTCTATACCACCCAAAAAGTGATTGTGAACAATCAACCCAAAGCCGAGTAAGGTGCTATTACGGGGGACCATAGTAAATAGGACCAAATATTGTTAGTGAAAATATGTAAATGTATACCATAGGTTTTTGTGTGTACCGTAGGTCCTGTTTACTGTGGTCCCCAGTAATAGTCACGAATTATGCTTGGCAAAAAAATGCGAGTACTGGTATTCTTCCAACAGTCAGGAGAAAAAAAATGGCCCAAAAGTGTTCATATATTCGTACTTAGGCCACTTCTTATGCAGTCGGATTTGCAGTCAGTTGGAAATGGTGCGATCAGCACGTTCGCACGAGCTTTTGACCCGAAAATGTGCGAAACTGCTGTTTCTCGCCTCAGAATGACTTGGACTTTTCTCCAAGACCTATCTAGAGCTGTTTCCCGCTTCTCAGCCCAGTTGCAGGAAACCACCTTCGGTACTTTTCCTATCCAACTGGGTCAATACGACTACGATCAGGGATCGGATCGGAAAAAACGTTTATTCCGATCCAATTGGGGGTTGTAATCGTATTTGACCCAGTTGGATCGGAAAAGTACCGGAGGTGATTTCCTGCAACTGGGCACCTGGAGAAGCAGTAAACAGCTCTAGGTAGGTCTTGGAGAAAAGTCCAAGTCGTTCTGCGGCAAGAATCAGCAGTTTCGCACATTTTTGGGCCAAAAGCTCGTGCGAACGTGTGCCGATAGCACCATTTCCAACTGACTGCAAATTCGACAGCATAAGAAGTGGCCTTAAGTATATCCCTAAAGTATAACGCGTCGCAATAAAACAAAAAAACAACATGGGCACACGAAAAAAAAAAAAAAAAACGGAGCCACAGTCGCCACCAGGTCGGAATTGAAAAACGAACTACAGATCGAGTTTTTTTTCGTCAGAAATTAAATAAGACATGTTTTTGTTTTTTTCCCAGTTTTTCAATGAGTATTTTAGTATACCCCTCCCGCCTGTCTGGGACTCAAAAAAAAAAAGAGGTGAGGTATCGATATTAACCCTAGTAGGACCGCAGTCCCGTTTTGGGGACAAACTACTTGAAATTTGAGTGGTTTGTCCCCGAAATGGGACTGCAGTCCTAAAAGGGTTGAACAAAAAAAAACGTGCAACCTTCCTTGCCTTGGCTTACTTACAACGTGATCGCGGACAACAAAAATTGTGTGTGTGTTTTGTTTGTTGTTTTTACGGGGTCGGGGCGGGACGAAATGTTGCGTGAAACCAGGCGTACGCTGACTACCACGACATGATGGAGCTGACGGAGAGGCTGGTGGCCGGCGCGGCCTCCGAGGTCCTGGGAACGACCGTCATCGCGGGGGGGGAGGAGGAAGGAGCACTGCCCGACTTGGACCTGAAGGCGCCGTGGAGACGGGTGACCATGAACGACCTCGTCAAGGAAAAGATAGGTGGGATGCCGAGGGTACGGACAGATAGACCGGCAACGTCAACCATTTCACACGTCGAACGGATAGGTCGTCTACAGATACATCATCTACAGATAGATAATCTTCAGATAGATCATATACAGATAAAAAATCTATTGATAGGTCATCTACAGAGAGATCTTCTGCAGATATATCATCTACAGATAGATCGTCTACAGGTAGATATATCATCTACAGATAGATCATCTACACATAGATCATCCTCACGATCATCTAACATCACCAAGACCATCTACAGATGGATCATCTACACATAGATCATCTACACATAGATCATCTACAGATAGATCATATACAGATAAATCATCTACATATATATCGTCTACAGATAAATCATTTACAGATTCTAGGCTACCCCTGTGAGAGGTGTTGTGCAGAATCTGTGCCTAAACAGTACAGATCCAGCGCAGAAAGCATGCCCTAGATCATCCATGCTATACGCCCCCCCCCCCCCCCGACCACACGAACTACATAGGCCATATACGAGCATACAGATGAGGGAAGTGTATCCGCCCTGAAAACAACTCTGAGACCAGGAACTGGGAAACGAGGTGATAAAACGTTCGGGAAAATGGCGATTGTGGACGAACGCCGTGAAGTAAAAGACGATGGGAGCTGCGCGGAACGAAAATACCAGGTAGCTTCGGGAAAAGGGTGGCCCACGAAGGACGAATTGTTGCGGCGTTCTTCGGCGAGGGGCAAAAGGCGCAAAAGAATTGGAACGCTGCGCGTATTGCGGAGGGGGAGAAACAATGCGATCGTGATTGCCCTCTGTTGGCGTGCACCAGTATTGCACAACCTCGGACAGACAGATTGTCGATTCCCGCTTCGTGATCTAGATATTTCACGGGAAATAAATTATCTGTGTGATCTGTATGATCTGTGTAATCTGTATGATCTGTATGATCTAGTTCATGTTGCCGAGTAGGACCCGCATGATCTGCATGATCTACTGCTGTAGCACGTGCTTCCTCGGTGGGATCTGCCTTGTAAGGCAGATCCTGCAGTACTATTTCTCACGCTGGCAGGTGAGGAACTGTAGATCATCTGCGGATTGATAGACAGATCATGCTCCGTCCGTGGTGCGCGGTATTTCTTGTGTCCCAAAATGGGCTGCCTGTCCGCGTTCTCCGTTCGGAGCGCGACGACATACATGGGGGCCGCACATGCCGTTCATTCGACGCTGTCATCCACAGACGAAAAAAGCGTCTGCCTCACAATGGGGTTGCTGCTTGGGTTGGATGCAGCTCTCTCTTCTTGCGACTCTCGCACAAATGCCTCGCGTTTCGCGTTGCCCTGGATGCAAGCGGTGTGTATGTCTGGTCGGTGAGAAACAGACGTGCTCCGCCCCGGCGTTGTAGTGATGTGAGGTCATGTATTCGTGCGACTGCAAGCATAGTTGACATGAGAACACCCCCGTGATCAATGATCGAACGACTATTAATAACGCGAGCAACTGCTGAGTACACCCCCCCCCCCGACTACGGCCATGCATGAGATCGAGTACCTCTCTCCTATCGATCGAGTACCCCCCCCCCCCCCCCCCCCCCCCCCCCCCCCCCCGAGCGCGCCCACCCCGCCCTCCCCTCCCGCCTAACTCGACCACGAACGACGGCTCTGCCTCTTGTCATCCGTGGCCCTGCTTGACGAACATCAGGACTGGATTTCGAGTCCCTGGACATGGCAAACCCTGAGGATGCCCTGGCGAGAGCTAGGGAAGCCGCGCTTTCGGCTGGAGTCCACAAGGCGGCGGGGTTAGACAGCCCCGGGTACATCCTGAACGAGTGCTTCGAGGAGCTGTGCGAGGCTGACCTCATCCAACCGACGATTGTGATGGACCACCCCATTGAGGTGGGAGGGGCAGAGCGGGATGTTCACAGCGCGCGGGGGAGGGGGGGGGATACTCATGTCATGCATGGGCGCAGTTTTATGACCGGCGACCCTCGCATACCCTACAAATGTCGGGACTGAGCGCGTCGGGTTTTCACCCGAGTAGGCATTACCCTTTTCGGGGGGGGGGCAAAACCTGTCAAAAAGGTTTCGCATTGATTGGCTTGACACGAATGGCGCGAAGCGAAACGTGAGGAGTGTTGGACGCGTGGGCCGCATGAAAGGGGTGAGCTGCTCTGCTTAAAAAAAAAATGGTGCTTGATTTTTGTTCTGAGGTGAGGTGAGGAGCGCCCCCGGAACATTGAATTGATCACATTGTGGTGGAAGCACCTTTCTCTTTCTCTCTCTCTCTCTCTCTCTTTCTCTTTCCGTATCGCATCGCCTCACATCGCCGATTTTTTTCTGTCTTCTTCCTCCTCGTGGCGCCACAGGTGAGCCCTCTGGCGAAGCCCCACCGCTCGAAGCCCGGGTACACGGAGCGGTTCGAGGTGTTCGTGCAGGGAAGGGAGATGGCCAACGCCTTCAGCGAGCTCACCGATCCGGTCGACCAGAGGCAGCGCTTCGAGCTGCAGGCCGCCAAGAAGGTGGGGCATAGCAGCCTATATTTATATATACTTCGTATATATATAATGTATATACATGCTTTGCCTTGCCTTGGCTTAGCTTAGCTCGACCTCGGTCACGCTTTTGGTCGGTAGGAAGGGTAGGAAGGGAGACGGTTTCATCTTTTTTTCGAGGGCTTTTTTTTCTTGGCGGGGGGGGGGGGGGGGGGGGGGGCAAGGGTTGGGGCTTGGGTGCGCGCGTTTACGTCCTGTACTAAATATATATTCAAGTGAGGAGCCTCGTAAAAGATGTTACGTAGGTATATATCCCTATCGTATTATTCACAATATAATTCGTCTAATACGAAGTACACCTATAAAACATAATAGCCTCAGCGTGACCTCTCGCCCACGCTTTATGATTTGGCACAAAAAGGGATGGCGGTTTTCTCTCCTTGGTGGATTGTTTTGGAGGGAGTTCGGGATGAGGAGGCGGGGAGGGGAAGGAGGGGAGGGGGGTCGGGAGGGTGCCTAGGTGGGTGGATGGCTTGGTGTGTGCGTGGGTACTTGAACGTCGGGGGGGGGGTGTGTGTGTCCATGATGTTCGTCCAAGAAAGGCGGTGTAGCCCCCCTCCCTCTGCTGCTCCTCGTGCTGCTTAGCCTCCTACCGCGAACATGGTGTCCTCGAGAAAACCGGTTTGCACGACTGATTGTATCTCGTTTTGTCTCTCTTTTTTTTTTTTGTTTGCCGCCGCCGCCGCCGCCGCCGTCGCCTCTCTTGGCGCTCCAACACGCTGATATACGCTCGTAGTGCTCCAATTCTCCGACCAACCTAGAACTCTTCAACGCTCGAATGCCGCAACGCTCGACCGCTCTATTGCTGCAGTGCTCCAACGCTCCTATTGTTCCAATGACCTGCTCTCGTACGTAACACCCCGATGCTCCAGTGAGTAAATGCTCTGACGATTTTTAGTTATCGAAGTATTGATTCAACAGTCCGAACACTCTACTTCCCCTACATTCCAGCTCCCGCCGCCACGTGTTCCTCAATCCCCCGAAGCCCTTCCGCCTATCGCGATTATCACACCCCGGGGGGGTATCTGACTCGAAGCGAGTGCCTCGGCCGCGCCCGAAGGCAAGCGGTAACTTCTGCCCCCTGCGGACTCCTGTCTCGGGCCTTGGCGGAGGCTCTATCTACTGCTGTGGCCTCCCCCCCCCCCCACCCCCTTACCCGGTCACCCGATCCCAACATGGTATTGTGCTACTGCTGTTGTCACGGTGTTTCGGCCTATTGCATCAGGCTGCAGGAGACGAGGAGGCGTGCGATGTCGACGAGGACTTCCTGGACGCGCTGGAGCGTGGCATGCCGCCGACGGCAGGCCTCGGGATCGGGATCGACCGCTTGATCATGCTCCTCGCCGGTGGGGTCCACTGCTGCTGCTGGATACACAGTAGTACGGGGGACCATAGTTAATAGGACCTATGGTAGACATAAAAACCTATATATTTCACCATTTTTACTGACAATATTTGGTCCTTTTAACTATGGTCCCCCGTAATAGTAGTGATGCCAATCAAGGAGAAAAAAAGAAGAAAAAACACAACAACAACACAACGACAGCAACAAAAACAACAAAAACAACAACACAACAACAACAACACAACAGCAACAACAACAACAAAAACAACAAAAACAACAACACAACAACACAACAACAACAACAAAAACAACAACACAACAACTAAAAACAACAAAAACAACAAAACAACAACACAGCAACTAAAAACAACAAAAACAACAAAACAACAACACAACAACAACAACAAAAACAACAACAACAAAAACAACAAAAAAACAACAACAGAACACCACCACAACAACAACAACAACAACAAAACACCACAACAACATCATAGTACCGGTAATAACACTAAAATAATCAACAGTCAATAAAAAAAACAACAATCAACCAAAAAAATTATCGCTCATCAAACGCTAATCAACAATCTACACAAACAAATAACAGCAGTCTACGTAGGTTGATCGAAATGTATGCTTTCATTTCAAGATCGTACGAAGTATGTATCACACGTTTTGTGCTCCAATCACGAAGCCCGTGATTGTTTGATTGTTATTTGTGTCTGCTTTTAACCCTTTTAGAACTCCAGTCCCGTTTTGGGGACAAGCCACTCAAATTCCAAGTAATTTGTCTCCAATTGTCCCCAAAACGAGACTGCAAGTCCTGAAAGGGTTTAATCGCACTGTACTATGTGAACATCTTATTTACAACCGAAAGAATGACATAATCGCAGCCCACATCGAGATCGGCGTCGATCGCTTGATCACGCTCCTCGTCAACAAAAACGACCAGCAATCAAGCGAAACCAACAGTTTACGTTTTCGATTAACCCTTTCAGTTAGAACCGCAGTCCCGTTTTGGGGGCAAACCAAGTGAAATTTGAGTGGTTTGTCCCCACAACGGGACTGCGGTTCTAAAAGGGTTAAAATGAAGCGCTTGTTTTTTTTGTGTGTTTTTAAGATACCATGCAACTCCGATCACGTACGTAGAAGCCCGTGATGGTTCGATTCTAGGACGTTTTACGCTCGTACGCGCCATGTCTCGTCCAACTAACTCGTTGCATTGACGATAGGAACCAGTCGGCAGGATTTCGCGACTACTACTACTACTACTACTATTACGGGGGACCATAGGTAACAGGACCAAATATCGTTAGTAAAAATGGTCAAATATATAGGTTTTTATGTGAACCATAGGTCCTATTAACTATGGTCCCCCGTAAGATAAGGAGTGTCTCAACATCAATACGGAGACCAGCCGGTTCTTAAAGTTGCGCGCAGAGCGGTATTCGGCAGTTGCCCGTAGCCAACTATCTGAGCTTAGTCGGAGGCAAGAGTGCGCTGGCGAAGCCGGCTGAAAAGGCCGGCCGAATTGCCGAGGGGGGCTCACCCCAAATTGAAAAAAACATACTGTATATATATATATATATATTATTGTATATGCCGATGAGCTGGATAGGCCGCACCTCCGCGAATGCACTATTACGGGGGGGCATAGTTAACAGGACCAAATATTGTTAGTAAAAATGGTTAAACATATAGGTTTTTATGTATACCATATGTCCTGTTAACTATGGTCCCCCGTAATAGTAATAACAATTACAGCAGTAGTCGGACTATAAAACTTTTTTTAGTATATTCCTATTTTTGGAAAGGACCGAGATTGTCAAAGAGCGGTTTCTCCAGAATTTCCTGAAGTTTTTTTTTTTGGCGCAGTGTTTTCATCCGTATCTTCCAGATTTTCCTGGTGGGGGGGGGGGCGTTCCTGATGTGTAAAAATTAGCTTTCTTGATATTTTTCCCTCTGTTAAATTTCACAAATGAATACCTCCGTATCTTGATACCTGGTACAAATTTCCAAAAAATCATATTCGAAAATTCCGGGGGGGGGGGGGGGAAACTCTGCGAAAATAACGGCGGTAGTATGGAAACCCAATACCAGGTACGTCGGATAGTCGGCACCTCCCTGGAACGACTACAGCAGTACCATGGTATTCAATAACGAATACGCCCGGAGTAGTAACGTTTCGGGAGACGTCCTCGACCGATGTAGCCGGCGTCCCCGGTGGTTTGGTAGGTCGTCCGCGTGCCTATCAAGATCAATTTCGTGGGTTCAAGTCCCACCGAGTGCATGCTCGTAAGGGCTTTTTCTTGCATGGAAGAAATTGATTAGCGGAAAGCGCGAGAAGAGCGTGAGTTAGCTACATTCGATGAAAATCGACGAGCAGTGGGAATGCTGAACCCTATGCGCGACAAAAAATAAAAGGCACGTACCGGAGGGGGAGAAGGGTAGACACCTGTGACCACGGCTTGTCCAGAAGGTCGTCGAGGGTAAAACCCTCCTACGAGTTAGGCTGGAAAGTGGAAGTGATGATTAAATAGAAGAAAGAAAAAAATGAAAACCACGCAAGTAGGTCTTACCCAGACACTACTGCTGTACCTAGTGCGTAGTAGTAGTAATAGCAGGAATTGCCTGTTATTGCGCCGCTTCTGGCGACCAAGAGACTGGCGGTGCGGGCGATTGTCGCGGCCTGGCTCTTGGCGATCTAGTTTCCCCCGCCCACCCTCCGACCACTGCTTTTGTTGGTGACTTATATGTGGGGGCAAAGGACTCAAAATTATGGTCTAGGGGGCGAGAGCTTGCCGGTGGTGTCCTACGGTATCCTCCCTAACCAGGAAAAAAAAACTACTTTTCGCCATTCGAGAGGGATGGAGAAGTTTTGTCGTATGTTTGGTGCACACCAGCGGCCATTTTTTTTTTTTTCATCATGCGCCTGTCCAGTTCCCGCCACATGACACGGGCCATGGTGTGAAGACGGTGGCCCTAGGGTGGGCCGGAGCCCCTAACGAGAGCACTCCGTTCAGAGTTAATGACGCAGTCGTTGGTTTTGTCGATCGATGTCCGTGGAGGACTCGGAATCTCGCCGCTTCGAACCAAAACATCCGCCTGGGTTTTCTCAAGCCGATCTTGGCCCAACATCGGCCCGAGATTTGTTTTTTTCGGGCTTTTCCAAATGTTTGGGGCTTTCCGTTTTAAGAGACGTGCCCATAGCAAGCTGTACCTGATGAAATCTGACGGGTATCTTTGGAATTCAAACTCTTTATGGGAATTTTGCGTGCCCATTGGCCTAGGTCTTAGGGAGACGATCTAAATCGGAATCCTGTTGTTTTTCGTTGTAAAGGAACATAGGCCTTGAGATTTTCATCGATGCAAATAAAACAAATGCCGTTTCTCGGTGAATTAGATCTATGCCAATGGGAAAGCGAAGTATCAAGAAAGGTTTGAATTTCAAAGATACCCTCCAGATGTTTTTAGAACACGCTTATTCCTATGGGCACGTTGAGAAAAAAAAAAAGTTCCAAACTTTTGGGAAAGTCCGAAAAAAGCCAATCTGGGGCCGATGTTGGCCAACATCGGCTTGAGAAAAACTCAGGCCGATATTTGGTTCGAAGCGGCGAGATTCCGAGTCCTTGACAGAGATCGATCGACAAAACCAACGACTGCGTCATGAATTCTGAACGGAGTGCGCTCGTTAGGGACTCCGACCCACCCTAGGGTCACCGTCTTCACACCATGGCCGGTGTCATGTGGCGGGAGCTGACCAGGCGTATGATGAAAAAACAATGGGACGCTGGTGTGCACAAAACAGAAGACAAAACTTCTCCATCCGTCTCGAATGGCAAAAATATACTTTTTTCAGGTTTGGGAGGATACCGTAGGACGCCGCCGGCAAGCTCTCGCCCCGTAGACCATGGATCCACCTGATATCTTCAAGGCCGTCATCTATATTCGTTGGCCTTGCGGGAGGGACACCAAGCGGGTTGGCCGTGGGTTGAGTCTATCTTGAGACCGAACGTCGATCGCCGCACGAGCTGGTTTCTATTTGCGTGTTGACAATTTTCAACCAGAAAAAAAGAAATTGCGCCGCCTGCAGCCGTTGAGGGGGAAAAAAAAGAAAAAATCAAACATTATTTTTCTCTTTTTTTCCCACAGCGGCGGTACGAGAAAAAATTTCGGCTGTTTTTTTAAAGCAATATATTTCAAAAAAAAAAATTGGAGTTCGCGTTTCCATTAGCATCATAGGTCTTACAGAGATCCTCAAGCGTTGAATCAATCTCGCGCGTCTCTATAGTGTTCTGTGGGCTGTCGTTAAGCTCCGTCGACTCGTTTCGTAGCGCCGGTTTCGGTCGTTTTTTTCTCCAATTTCGTCTCGCTTTTTTTTTTTTTTCGTTTGCTACGACCAACCCCCCCCCTCCCCGCTCGCCCGCCCGCCCGCCCGCCCGCGCCCTCAGGAGCGACGTCCATCCGTGACGTGATCGCTTTCCCCCTTCTAAGGGCTGAGAAGGGAGAGACTGCACCACCCAAGGAAGGGTAGACGCCCTGAAATCTGACGTGGATCGAGAACCTAGCCTAACCTCCCTGTCGTCGGCGACTGCGGCAGCTTGAAAACGTGTTTCCACATCGGACAGATCGCCTACAGTAGAGTAGATCACGACCTGGATCGCGACCTAGATCACGACCTAGATGATCTAGGTCACTGCCTAGATCGTCTGCAGCTAGCTGATGACGAGCTATACTGTATGTAGATCACGAGCTAGATAGTCTTAAGTCGCCACCCGCAGAAGATCACGAGCTAGATCACGAGCTACGTAGATCATCTAGGTCACGGCCTAGTAGATCACGATCTAAATCACGAGCTAGATCATCTAGATCCCGCAGATTTATTTGCCCCCGTTATGAGATGTTGAACAAGAAGAGCCGCATCGTACAGATCCCACCCAGATCATGACCTAGATCGTTCAGCTCATCTCTATCAGGGAGAGGTGGATACCTGCACCAGCCGAGGACGGATCGACGGAGCCTAACTGGCTCGATCTCCCTGTCGTCGGCGAGCACAGCAGCGCTTTAACGTCGCTCGTTGTTGGGCGTTGGGCTAGATTCAACTGGTTTCTAGCCGGTTTGGTTTGAAAGGTTTTCTTAGTTTTGAGGCAGGCGTTTTTTTCTTTAGGGATATGGTGTTTTGAAGATTTGGAGGCCTTTTGAGGCTTTACAGTTTTAACATTGAGAGTTTTTAGGGAGTTGTGATATTTGAGGGGGGATAAGGGCGACCGGTCGGCTTTTTTGGGGCGGGGCGGCTGTGCGGTCAACTGTGATATCTACGTTGCAAGTTTTGAGCAATTTTGGTAACCATTTTGCAGTTCTAAGCAGCTACCTGGTATGGTAACAACATTTTTGCACCTTCAGGCGGAAAATATGATTTCCATACCGCTGCAGTTTCAGGCAACCCGTGTATGATGGCCACTTTTTTTACAGATGCGAGCAACTGTGATAACCACGCTGCAGTTTTTGTAGAGCAACTAACTGTCGTGATGAACCACTTCTTGCAGTTTCGTGCGTGCAGCAGTCCGGGCACGAATTGCTTGTATCTGGAAGGGGGGCTATGAGGGTCATAGCCTGGTATAGATGGGTCTTCGCGTGTGTGACCTCATAGTATGTGTATCTCTGGGATTAAGAATCGAGACGACGGGAACTGCTCTGGGTGCGCTGATGCGGTAGGGTAGAACCACGGAGGCGTTTCTACGATATAGAGGCTCACCCTAGTTTTTGTGAGGCTCCTCGCATGAGGAGCTCCATGCCTCACCCGAAAACTGACTTCAGCAAAATCAAAATGCACCTCGGCGAATAATCGATTGGCCCGAGTCTCCAAAACGTTTTTTTCGGAAGCAAGGTTGACATTCCGACGATCTGGGGGGTCAAGGCACCCCGTCTTTCGGAAACAAAATAGCGGGAATGTGCTACCTCTATCGTAGAACGGGTCCAGCAATCATCAATGCGGAGACAGCAACACCGATTATTATATCAAACCAGAAGTACAGTAGATCACAAGTGCATCCACGAGTCGGGAACAAACTACTGCTGTACTCGCGATTCGGAGCGTGGGGGGTGTTGGACTCGGTCTAAAAAGAATTCGTTTGTATCTCGACTTTTTCTCGGTGTGTATGTTGTCTGTGTACCAGAAGACCCGCCAGCCGCAGAGAAAAAACGCGAACGCGCCACTCGAACTAAACCTTCCAGCACCGCACCGCACTGCACTGCACTGCGCTGCGCTGCAAAGAAACAAAAACAACGACTCTTACATTCCAAGTAGATTGTCGCCCGAACGCTGAAGGTCACATCGGGCGCGTAGTCCTACATAAAAGGGATACTATAACTAATTGTGTCTGCTAGCTATTATATAGCCTGCCAGCTACGGAAGCCCCTTATTGCTCGTGCAGCAGTCCGACATGTACACAAGACGGGCGGCTGGGATCCTCCTCCTCTTTCGCAAAGTGCGGCCGTAAACAAGTTATAATAACTGCTGTGGAGATATCGAACAATGTAGTAGTCACGGGGGGCTATAGTAAATAGGACCTAGGGTACACACAAAAATCTGCATATTTCCCCCATTTTTACCAACAATTTTTGGTCCTATTTATCGGAGAGCGTTTTTTCTAAAATTTCCAAAGTTTGGAAATAATTGGAGAAATGTATCGATATACGGAGGCGTTCTGTCACTATTCGTGAAATTCTAAAGAAGCAAAAATATCAAGTTCGTTAACATTCCAATATTTGGGGGAAAAAAACAGGAAAAATATGGAAGATTGAAAAATTGCGCAAAAAAAATGTCGAAAATTTGGAAAAAAAACTCTCCGATAAGAATGACCCTTACTATGGCCCCCCGTAATACCATACCCCAAAAGGTGTCGGCAACCTACCGCATCAGTATCTCGATTCGGCATATACACCCATCAGTGGAGTCGCTTACCAGAGTACAGAGGTTGTTCTACATCTCCACAAGGATCTTCTAGGCCCACAAACTGTGTACAGGCGCGCGCGCGGGGCGGGGGGGGGGGGGGGGGGTCCCGGTTCCCGGCCACCTGTGTGCCTGGGTAATATTTCTCCGGACGCGCGCTCGCTCTTCTCTACGTGCACCCTCTAAAGAATAGACTATCCGAGCAGCTACGCGCAGCTAAGCTGCAATTAAAGGCGTTCTACGATAGAGATGTTCACCCTGATTTCTTCGGAGGCTCCCATGTCCCCTCCCCCCGAGGTATAATGAGGATTATTTCAACGGGGATTGATTACACATGAACACGACTGATCCTTACTACACGCATCTCGTGCGGGTACGAATATGCACCATGCCCCTCACCGTAGAGCACAAGCAAGCCACATACTCATCCTTCAACTACCGTTGACGCCCGGCAAGGACGCCGTGGCGGCTCATGATGTCATTTCCGAAAAAAAATGCCAGGCCTCCATCATCGTATGATACGAAGAACACCTTTTATTGGCCCCCTTCAACCCCTTTAGAACCGCAGTGAGTGCCGTTGTGGGGACAAACCACTCAAATTTCAAGTAGTTTGTCCCCAAAACGGGACTGACTGCGGTTCTAAAAGGGTTAAGGATCCCGAAAAGGCCACCAACGCACAACGAAGCTATCATTACTGCTGTAATAACTTCGCGTTTCGTCACCAACGCACGACGACTACCACCGCTGAAGGATCATGCTGCCTCCGCCCGTGCCGCGTTATATACGTTTCCTAGCGCTGCACTTGCCTCCATCTCCTCGCCGGACACCGATCGATCTGGACCATGTGCGGAGTGACTATATCCTCACCCAGGTACCAGGTATAATAGTGAAACGAAGCGGATAGGTCAGCGTACAGACGTGCGTACACGGTTCCGACGCCCCAAAAAAAGATCCCCGCCGTTCAGGGGGGGGGAAAGTGTTGCAAGGATTACCCTAGGCTGGGTAATCGATCGACCTTTTACCTCTATAAGCTCAGTGGGCGACACTTTCCCATTGTCACACGCAGTGGAAGTGGTGGTTGTGGTGGCGGTGGTGGTGGTGGTGGTGGTGGTGGCGGTGGCCGTTGCTGTGTAGCTACTCTGTTCTTTCGTATCGTCGATTTTCCTGTCTGCCACCATCAAATCAGGAGAGTTAATTGGGTTCGGGTGGGAATATGTTACATACCTCAAGGCATAGTGCACACGGGAGGGCCGTATAAAATAAAAATAGAATAAAAATGTCGAGTGAGGAGGTAGGAGCCTAACTATTACGGGGGACCATGTGGTAAATAGGACCCTGCGGTGCATACATAAACCTATACATTTACCTATTTTTAGTACCAGGTATCAATTTTAGCTCCCATTTACTATAATAGGAAGTTTTTAGGAGCACCTGTGCCTGCCGCAGTATATATGATACTGCAGGTATGATACGCCCCTATGATAGCATACTTCCAAGTATTATTATTACGGGGGGCCATAGTTAACAGGACCAAATATTGTTAGTAAAAATGGTTAAACACATAGGTTTTTATGTGTACCATAGGTCCTGTTAACTATGGTCCCCCGTAATAGTAGTAGTTTTTACCCCCCCAATTAATGTAAAACTGGGCCCGAGAAAAAAATGCACGCTTAATATTGAAACCCTGCTGGGAACCCGAGGGGGGAAAAAATGACGATAATAGTAACAAGTGACGGTTTCTGGGCAAGGGAAAACAAAAAAAAATCAAGTAAGTGAAAAAATCAAGTGAGCAAGGAGAAAGGAGCATACTGTAATCACAAAAAAAAAAAAAACAGGACCACTTTTGTCTCTGTCCCAGAATACAAGCACCGGTTTTACATTAGTTGTTAAACTAAAAGGTGATTATATTTCGGGACTGAGTGGTATAATATACCTGGCGATATGATGGGTATATTTGGTATCATCCGCCCCTATGATAGCATAGCATTTATTTATCGTGTTGTGATGATGTACGTCAAGCAATATTTGTGGCAAAAAGAACTACAGCAGGACGAGCTCGTGAGATATCGACGGCACATCGCCTGAGAGGCAAAACGCAAACCGCCACCGCCCCCGCGCTTGTGGCCGCCGCCACCACCGCTGCTGGAGATGTCGGTTGACGGGACGCCCGTCCAGGGACCTTGACGGGACACCCGTCATGGAGGTTTGACGGGAAAAACGTCAATACTCTTGACAGATTGTTGGATATCCGTCAAGAACTTTTGACGGGACAGCCGTTATGTTTTTTTTTTCCGGAAAAGCCGTTAAGAGCCTTGACGGATTGACGAACATTCGTCAAGGCCCTCTTGGCGGGACAGCCGTCAAGTCTCTTTTTGGCAGGACGTCCCTCAAGGTCCCTCGGCGGGACATCTGTCATCACCCCCGACCTCTTGACGGATATACATCCATACCTTTGACAGCTTGACGGACAGCCGTCAAGTAGTCCCCACAGTAAAACTGTTATATTAAGTGCAATGAGGCTTTTTTGACGAGCCAAAATGCGACCCTCAAACTGACATATATGCTCACCACCCACCACAACCAAAAAACAAAAAACGCAAACCCCTCCCCCCCCCCCCCCCCCCCCCCCCCCCCCCCCCCCCCCCTCCCCTGTATGCCGACGGTTTTTAGTCGCAACTCACCCAGCAACCAAACTCAAAAGCAGCCACCAAAATAGGCTGCACATAAAAATACACATCTTGCCATACCGGTATCTATTATATAAATGGCACGCGAAAGACCACCCTGGATAAAAAACACCCTCCCAGTCTCTTTTCCGCCCACCCCGCCCCCCGCCCCCCGCCAAAACGCGGCCTCTTTTTTAGTCAACAAACCAATTTACACCTCTGACACACAGATCATCTACAGATCACACAGATCATGATCTATCTGTAGATGATCTACTTCCTCGCCTACCGTTGTGACACGTAGTAGTGCAGGATCTGCCTCACAGGGCAGACCCCACCCAGGACACTTTGTGCCTCGTAGACCCGTGGCAGACTACACAGGTCCCACCCGGCAAGATGAGCACAGTCACTACTACCGGCGTATATGGCTCATGCGAGATCGGGACTAAGTCTTTCTCTGAAAGAATCGGGGTTCATGAAGTGAGTGGGAATCGATTATCTGGTCGGAGGCGTGAATCTATCCAACAAACGTCCCCCTCCATTCCCCCCTCCCTCTCCTCCCCCTCCCCGACAGTTAAGGCAAGCCGGCGAGAGTCCTCGAGACGCCACCGATGCCCCGGTACGCCCCACGTACGCCCCACGCGTAACACCCACCACACGCAGTCCGTAAAACCCAAGGGGCCGGTCGGGTAGAATCCATACTATCAACACACCAAGACCGTCCCCTGGGGCATTTCTTTTACGAGCGTATCAGTGCTCATGCAAGGGGTCGTACGCACGCGAGACGCCACTAAAATGACGAACAAAAGCTGCTGTCTTGTGTGCGCCTGTCGGCCGCTCGTCATCCAGCAAGCAACTCTACTATTTGACACCGAAACGAAAGACACTCCTCGAGGGACGAGACTTTTCGCGCTCACTGCAAGCACGCACATGCACGCACGCACGCACGCACGCACGCACGCGCAAAACGAGCTTAAAAAAAGCGGGTGTCTTGTGATACAATTTCGAGAAGAACCTACATCGTCTCGCACCCACCGACTCCCCCCCTACCCCCCCCCCAACCTCCCCACGCCCCACCCGACCCCCCCCCATACCCCCCCCCCCCCCCCCCCCCCTCGTGCTTCGCTCTAGTCCGCCCATAAAAAAACGCCACCGTACACAGTAAAAATCCTCCTCGCTAACAGTTCGACAGCGCGCACGCACAGCTCAGCAGGAAAAATCAGGCCCCCACGGTAAGATACACCCACAGCCCCCTATCTAGCCTCTCAAAAACGCCTTCCAGGTATCTGGTACCAGGTATCATACACCCGGTACGATATACGGCAGCCCCTTTCCCTTCAAGCCCGACTACATGCATACAGTACTCGTAGCTCTCCCACGGAGGAACGCACGCCTCCCAGAAACGCGGACCCCGCATGCACGATAGATGTAGAGAGGCCTCCTTCCTTTTCGAGCCTTTCAAACCCGCGCGTCATCCGAACGACGATATCGCCTCCTGCTACAAAAAAAACTCCCCAGACCCGTGTTACCTGTGTAAACATTTGCCAGCAAGGGCTGCGTTGTCGCCTACAGTATATACTGCTGCATGGCGGAAAAACGACGGATTGGCACAAAATACTACTGGCGGGGGGGGGGGGGTCATTTGAGCGAAGGCGTCAGCCGGCGGGCGGCATCTTGACGTGACAACAAAGTCGTCAAGTCAAGGTACTCCCCACACTAAAAATAGTACAAAAAATGACGTCCTTTATGACGGACGGGCCGGGCCGTCAAAACCCGACAAAATCACATCTTTGCCTTTATTATTGGAGGAGGGGAAATGGGGGGGGGGGGGGGGGGGGGGGGGATTAAAAAAAAATAACGAGGGTGCCAGAAGCAACAAACAAAAACACACACACACGAAAACACCAAAAAAAAAGAAAAACTTGAAAAACAAAAAGAAAAACAAAAAACGTACGTACTATTAATAGTACGCGGCGTGAGGCTGAGGCTGAGGGGGGGGCGGGGGGGGGGGGTCACAAGTTTGTCATGGTTCTAACCGATCGACCCCCCTCTCCGGAGCACCGACGCCGCTCTCCCCCCGATTGCCACGAATGCCCCTAAGTATGGAACTCCCGTTGGTGTTGTTAGCGCCGCTGCCGGCGGGGGTCCCGTGCGTTTTCGACGCGTTGGACCCGCCACGGCTCCGCGTCGGCCTGGAACACAGGCCAAGGGCAACAAGAAACAAAACGAGGTGGAACAGCAGCAGAGGCAGCAGCAACAGACAAGAGGGAAACATTGAGGTAACGGCTCTTTTTGGTGTATTTAGATGGAACGATGGGCGTGGTTAACCCGCCCAATTATCACATCCCCCCTGGGCCTCAAACCCTTTTAGGACCGCAGTCCCGTTTCGCGGACAATTGGGGACAAATTACTTGGAATTTGAGTGGTTTGCCCCCAAAATGGGACTGCGGGTCTAATGGGGTTAGTTAAGGATTGCACTCCCATTGTGGAGACGAAACACTTGGAATTAGAGTGGTATTAAGGTGTACGTACAAAACGCTTGGGATAAGAGTCAGATCAAGCAAGGTTCCTGTAAAAACTCTTGGGATTCAGAGTCAGATCGAGGTTTCTGTACAAAAATCTTTTGGATATATAGTCAGATCAAGGTTTCTGTACAAAATCTTGGATTTAAAGTCAGATTAAGGTTTCTGTACAAAAATCTTGGAACGAGAGTCGGATTTAGGTTTCCGTGTATATTAAACACTTGGAATTAGAGTAAGCTTTCGCTTTCTGTACACACCTGGAATTAGAGTTGGATAGGCCATGTACAAAACACTTGGAATTAGAGCCAGATCGAGGTTTCTGTACAAAATAAACACTTGGGACTAGAGCCAGATTTGGGTTCATGTACAAAACGCTTGGGAGTAGAATAAAATTTACCAGGTAGGCTTCTGTACCAAACACTTGGAGATAGGGTCAGATCAAGGTTTCTGTACAAAATAAACACTCTTGGAAGTAGGGTCGGATATACTGCCATTTTTTTTATTTATTACCATCACTGTTACTTTCCAGCCTAGCTCGTGTAATAGGAGGTCTTACCCTCAGCGATCATCTGAACAATCCGTGGTCACAGGTGTCTACCCCTTCTCCCCCCCGGTACATGCCTTTTATTTTCTGTCGCGCATTGGGTTCACCATTCCCACTGCTCGTCGATTTTCATCGACAGCAGTAGCTAACTCGCGCTCTCGCGCTTTCCGCTAATCAATTGTTTGTGCAAGAACACGTCCCTACGAGCACGCACTCGGTGAGACTTGAACCCACGAAATTGATCTTGATAGGCACGCGGACCACCTACCAAGCCACCGGGGGACACGCCATGGACAGAAAAAATACGCGTCAATGTACGAACCAACTAACTACCGTATGACAATATCACACCGGGTGATAAGTTATCACACCCCCTCGGACGAACTTCTAACACGACGAAAATGGTGGCTCTGGACAGACTTCGTGGAGAAGCTTGCACGGACGCGTCGCTCGGCGTACTCAGTACGCCCTCCACGTCGTCGAGAAACCCTTCAATTCACGCAAAAAAATAGATAAATAAGTGTTGACCCCTTCAGGACTTAGGACTGCAGTCTCCTTATTTATGGGGACAGACCAGTCAAATTCCAAGTGGTTTGTCCCAAAACAGGGCTGCAATTCCAGTAGGGGCGATTACTCTGAACTAACCAATATTGAAGTCGTCCAGTTGTATCATTTGTCGGTAGGTATTACTACCACTACACGCCTGTAAAAACAGCTAATACGGGGGACCATAGTAAATAGGACCAAAAATTCTAGGTAAAAATAGGGACATGTATGGGCTTTTGTGTGTACCGTGGGTCTTATTTACTATGCCTCCCGTAATAGTATATATATCGACCCTTTTGGGACTGCAGTCCCATTTTGGGGACAAACCAGCCAAATTCCAAGGATTTTTTTTCATCCAAACGGGACTGCAGTCTCAACAGTCCTAAAAGGGTTAACCCCTTTAGAACCGCAGTCCCGTTTTGGGGGCAAACTACTTGAAATTTGAGTGCTTTGTCCCCAAAACGGGACTGCGGTTCTAAAGGGGTTAAAACGTTAAAACTACGTAAAGATGAATTTCTACGAAATGTCGAAATTTCGACCCCACGCTACTGTCAAGCTTTTTTGTCATTTTTTTCGCCAAAAAAAAAAAACAAAAGAGCGATTTGTTGAATTGAAAAGAAAAAAAAAAGGCAGAAAAAAAGCCTCTTTATAATACGGGAAAAATATTTACCACAGGTGAGCTATATTCCCGTATATACTGTAATATAAACATACGGTAATATAAACAATACCAGGTAAAAAAAAAGGCAGAAAAAAGCCTCTTTCTAATAAGAAAAAAAAACTACCACAGGTGAGCTATATTCCCGTATATACGGTAATATAAACAATACCGGGTATAACATACCCAGAGTATGCCCATAAAGCCCTCAACCCTCTGGGGAGTTCCAAGGAGGGGGAAAAAACCTGACGGCTACGGGCCAACAACGCCACCCTGCGCGATTGGGGGATGATAGGATGAATACCTGATACAAACCGGTGCCCCGAGTTACAAAAGGTTGAACGCAAGGGGGTCAGTCGTACGCACGCGTGGTGCGGGCGCAATACTTCCTACTCGTGCGACTGACACTCCCTTGCCGCTCGCTGGGCGCTGGGCGCTGGCTGGCTGGCTGGCTGGCTGGCTAGCTATTGCCGCTGCTCGCAGAATGTTTGTTTTCGGAACCCCATACCGAGAGTTATCTATCTTCTTTTTTCTCTGGCGGCGGCGGCGGGGGGGGGGGGGGGGGGGGGGAAGGGGGTGTACTCGATAGGAGATATGTACTTGATCTCATGCATGGCCGTAGTCGTATGACCATAGACCCTCGCATCCCTACAATGCCGGGACGGGGCATGTCGGGTTTTCACCGACCAGGCAGACATTGCTTACACCAAGCGCGGGGGTGGGGGTGGGGGGGGGGGGGTGGTGCAACGTTTATACTAGTTTGAATTAGCGTGGGACATTTATTTTTAGTATACAGCAAGCAGTGTATAAGGGGTTGGATACTGCTGAGCGTGGGCGAGCGGAAAGGAAGACAAAACCAAACAAGGAAACAAGCAGGCAGGCAAGGCAGGCAAGGCAGGCAAGGCAGGGGCAGGCAAGCGAAGCAGGCAAGGCAAGCGAAGCAGGCAAGGCAAGCGAAGCAGGGACGGCAAGCAAGGCAGGCAAGGCAAGGCAAGGCAAGCGAGGCAGGCAAGGCAAGCGAGGCAGGCAGGCCAAGCGAGGCAGGCAAGCCAAGCGAGGCAGGCAAGGCAAGCGAGGCAGGCAAGGCAAGCGAGGCAGGCAAGGCAAGGCAAGCAAGGCAGGCAAGGCAAGCAAGGCAGGCAAGCCAAGCGAGGCAGGCAAGCCAAGCGAAGCAGGCAAGCCAAGCGAAGCAGGCAGGGCAAACAAGGGCAGGCAAGGCAAGCGAAGCAGGCAAGCCAAGCAAGGCAGGCAAGGCAGGCAAGGCAGGCACGGCAAGCAAGGCAGGAAAAGGCAGGCAAGGCAGGTAAGCTCTCTCACGTGACTCCGACGCCCATGCCCGCCCCTCCCCATCCCCCTCTGGCTCCCGTCCCCGGCGCCAGCACGGCGTTCGTTCTACTACTAGGCGACCGCTGCCCGCCGGCCGTAGCGGGGGCGGACGCCTTCCCCCCCTCCCGTACAGCTGACGAGGCGGCAGAAGGGACGGTGGCGACTGGATGCCCGTCCTTATTGCCGCAGCACCCAAATCTCGAGCCGTCGGCTGGCGCGTTGCGTCGGGCCGTGAGTTTTTCTTGTCTCCTTTGGTTCTGATTTACCAGTATACCATTGAAACGTATTATAGGTAGGAATGCGTCGTACGCGACAGGAGCGGGGGGGGGGGGGGATGGGGAGCAGGTGACGGGGGGGGGGGGGGGGGGGGATGATTTATACCACTGGAAGGTTTTTTAGGTAGAAATCCGGCGTTTACGACAAGAGGGGGGGGGGGGGGGGGGAGGATAAGCGCGCGGGGGGGGGGGGGGAGGGTATGGGGGACGGGAGAGGAAATGATTTATACCACTGGAAGTTTTTTAGGCAGGAATCCGGCGTTTACGACAAGAGTGGGGGGGGGGGAGGAGAAGCGGGGGGGGGGGGGGGGGGCAGGTGGCGGGGGGGGGGTGGGGGGGGGGAGGAAGACACCTTCCTGCCTGCCACCACGGTTTGTTTCTTGTCTATTACGGGGGATCATCGTTAATAGGACCTATGGGATACATAAACCTCCTATATATTTAACCATTTTTACTAACAATATGTGGTCCTATTGACTATGGTCCCCCGTAAAAGCACGCGCCAGAGGCAAAACAATGAACCGATCCATGAGCGTTCCTTTTCGCTTTTGGTGTTGTAGGTAGGAATCGGCGTTTACGGCAAAAGAGGGGGTGGGGAGGGAGGGGAGGGGGGTGACGGGGGAGTGGGGAAGAGACGACACACTCCTGCCACTACGGCTCGTTAGTCTGCCCAGAAGACACACGAGGCGAAAAAAAAAAAACAATGAAAACCTCCGACGAGTTGGACTGGGAAAGTGAGCGCAACTCACGCGTTTTGGGAGACTTAACAAACTGCTTCAACTTCGACTTGGCTCGTCTCTGCAAGACGACTTACTGTACAGATATTGAACAAAATACAAAGGCAAAAAAAACGCAGGGCTCTTCACTGCTCATGACCCGACCCCTCAGGATGTTACTTTCACTAATAGTACGGGGGACCATAGTAAATAGGACCTACGGTATACCCAAAAACCTATATATTTACTTATTTTTGCCAACAATATTTGGTCCTATTTACTATGGTCCCCCGTAATAGTATGGTTAGCGCTTGGCACGGGGAGAGGCGTGTCGTGTCGGGTCGGGTCGGGTCTGGTCAAGAGGTTATCAAAGTCTCACGGGTCGGGTCGAGCCACCCTTACCCGGCCCGACCCGACCCAACCTGACCCGCGAGGTTTGACCCGACCGGTCAACAGCCCCAAAAAAAAGCCGCGAAATATTCAAAAAAAAAAAAAAAAAAACGCTAACGCAAACCCAAACGCAAACCTGTAAGACCACCCAGTCGAACGTCCCCAGGCCGATCAAGAGCAGGTACGTGTGGAAACCCGCCAGCGCCACGAAACTGACGGCCGTCCACCCCGCCACCCCCAGGAAGACCCCCCAAGACGCTTGAGCGGCCCCTAGCGACCCGAAGGCGTCCCGCTGGGCGTCCTTATCCATGACGAAAAAGGCGAGCAGTGCCACCGCGGACATGTAGAGGTACAGGAGAGACCCCGACACCCCCAGCAGGTAGAAGTATGCGTAGTTGCGCTTGCTGATGCACGTGTTCAGCCTTTTTTGCGCGAGCGAGCGAACGAACGAACGAACGAGAAACGGAGAGCGAGAGAGAGAGGGCGGGGAAGCGACGGGGGAAGCGACGGGGGCGGGGGTGGGGAGGGTGTACTCGATAGGAGATATGTACTCGATCTCATGCATGGCCGTAGTCGTATGACCATAGACTCTCGCATCCGTACAATGCCGGGACGGAGCATGTCGGGTTTTCACCGACCAGGCAGACATCGCTTGCACCAAGCGACGAGGGGGAGGGGGCGGGGGGGAAGGGAATGGTGTTCGAAAAAAGCCACGTGTAAAAAAGAGAACATCGATTGAAGAGGCGGGCGGCGGCGGAGGCGGCGGCGGCGGGGAGGGGTGGGGGGGAGGGGTGGGGCGAGGGTAACACCAACCAACCAATGGTGACTTCGCGCTTTACTTCTGCAACGCGTTTTGTCCGACAACCACTCTCTGCAGTTCCAAAATAATGTAGCTAATACGTCTGTCACCAAAATGTGGAGCCAGTCATGAAGGGGTAAAGACCACAGAGCAGAGCCTCCCCCCCCCCACCCCTCCCCCCTCCTCCCCCCCGCCCCCTCCCCTCCCCTCCCCTCCCCTCCCGTAAAATCCTACCAACATACACATATAACTCCTCACCAGCTGCAGTGGTGGTCGAACCCCTTGACGGTTTTTCGGCAGTAGTTGCAGTAATGAGGCGTGTCCGCCCCCTTGCTCCTCAGCACGCACCCCCCCTCCCCCGCCGGGTCCGTCAAGCTGATGTACCCCCAAAACCCTATGACCACAACGTTGAGAAGCGCAAAAGGCGCTAGGACTAGCCCGAGCTGCGGCGTGGTGCGGGTTTCGGCGCGGCGAAACAAAGGGCGAGGGGGAGAGGAGAAGGGGGGGGGGGTTGAACCGATGGAATGGGTGAGTGAGCGCGTTCGTGCGTTCGTGCCGAGGTTGGCAAAAAAAAAAAAAGGAGGAGAAGAAAAAAACTACTGCAAAAACAACAACAACAACAACAACAACAACAACAACAACAACAACAACAACAACAACAACCAACAAACAGACAAGACAAGAAGCGCAAGCACGAAAACAAAAGGCTGCCGCGGTAGTTTACGGTATTATGCTCCCCGAGGAACAAACACCATGTTACCGAATGTCAATGACGTAAACCACACATGGTAGGAATACCCATGTAGTTGACGGTGTACTCCACGAGGAACAAACACCGTGTTACCGAATATCACTGATGTAAACCACACCATGTAGTTTACGGTATACTCCCCGAGGAACAAACACCATGTTACCGAATGTAAATGATGTAAAGTAAACCACACATGGTATATATACCCATGTAGTTTACGGTATAGTATCCGAGAAACACCAAACTACATGGTATTTCCGACCCGACTAGGCGGTTCCTCCCTCAACCCCTTAGAACCGCAGTCCGGTCTTAGACAAAACAAAACCACTCCGATTCTAAGCAGTTCGTCCCCAAAACAGCGCTGCAGTCCTAAAAGGGTTCAGAAGACTGCAGTCCCGTTCTGGGGACAAAGTGCTTCTAAGAGTTTACCCTGGACCGGATCTCTTCCCCAAAACAAAAAACTGCACTCCGAAAAGGATCGAGGACCGACCCCCCGTCACGCAGAAACGTCTTAGCTATCGACAGGAAGCGCAAAGCCGATGGCAGCACGCATCGGAGGCAGCGAGTACGAACAGCAAGCGGTGTCACCGCCGCTGTGCTGTCTATCCGTACCATCGATGACTACTGTAGTATCGTATTCACCTGTTTCAGCTCCAGGCTCAACGCAGACAGCACAACGAACCCCTGCCGGGAAAAGAGCGACCAGCGACCGGCGAACAGTGACCAGAGACGAACAGCCAGCGATCAGCGACCAGCCACCAGCGAACAGCGAACAGTGAATAGCGACCAGCGACCAGCGAACAGTGACCAGTGATCAACAGCCAGCCACCAACAGCCAGCGAAAAGCGATTAGCGCACAGCGAACAACGAATAGCGCACAGCGAATAGCGCATAGCAGCAAACAGCGAGTAGCGAACAGAGAGCAGCGACCAGTGATCAGCGAACGGCGGACGGCAACCAGCGACCAGTGACCAGCGAACGGCGACCAGCGACCAGCGACCAGCCACCAGCGACCAGCAAACGATCAGCAACCAGCAACCAATTAGCAACCGATCAGCAACCAGCGACTCGACGACCAACGACACACGAGAGACGAGCGGGAATGCATTCCAAGTTTTCAGAAACTACTATTCAGTAATTTTAAGATTATACTTCCTGCGTACATGAAAAAAAAAAAAACATACCAGGTACGTTCGCACGTAACCCATACCATAGGATATATTGTTCATACTCGTGTTTTTCAATCGCGACAAACATACCCTACTCGTACTGCTGCAACCCGTAGGCGTTTTTGCTTCGGGTGCAACCGCTTCACCGGTTATACCGGATACAACCGGGCACTTCACCTGTTCGGTGCGACCGGGTTAACCGACAGAAAACCGGCGGCACTTTCTCACAGCCATGCCATTTCATAGCGAAGAGAAAAAGTAAAAAGCGGTGACACTTGGACGGTCGAAAAATGATATCAAAGTGTGAAGTTAACCGCACTCGCTTTCGGGTGGGGGAAAAAAATACTTGGAAATAGTACGAGGTATGGAATCATCTTTTGCAGGGCTCTTCACGGCTCACGACCCGGCTCGCGGAACGGGTTTTGGAGGTCTTCAAAACTATCACGGGCCGGTTCGGGTCGGGTCGCGTCGGATCGGGTCGGATTGGATTGGATTGGGACGGATCGGGCCAAGAGCTTTTCAAAACTGCACGGGCGCAGGGCAGGTCACCCCGACCCTACACCCACCCGACCCGACCCAACCCGATGCGATGCGAGAGGTTTGACCTGACTCGAGAGACAGCTCAGCTGTGTTACAGCGAGAGACAGCACGCGTGTGCTGCCATGCCATTCTGCTGGATGCCACTAACAGTACCTGGTACGTACTCGAATATACATATATACCTGGGACTGCTTGTACGTACGTAACAGTGTTGTTTCTGATTGTATGACGGCGCTACAAAAAAAGCACCGCATGCTCACGGGTCATGCTGCCGTCACGACGGGCCACGGGACAAAAAAACTGCCCCGCACAACAAGGACAACAAGGACAACAACGACGGACAACAACGACAACGACAACGACAACGACAACGACAACGACAACGACAACGACAACAACAACAACGACAACGACAACGACAACGACAACGACAACAACAACAACAACAACAACAACAACAACAACAACAACAACAACAACAACTACAACAACAACAACAACAACAACAACGACAACGACAACGACAACGACAACAACAACAACAACAACAACAACAACAACAACAACAACAACAACGACAACGACAACGACAACGACAACGACAACGACAACGACAACGACAACGACAACGACAACGACAACGACAACGACAACGACAACGACAACGACAACGACAACAACAACAACAACAACAACAACAACAACAACAACAACAACAACAACAACAACAACAACAACAACAACAACAACAACAACAACAACAACAACAACAACAACAACAACAACGACAACGACAACGACAACGACAACGACAACGACAACGACAACGACAACGACAACGACAACGACAACGACAACAACAACAACAACAACAACAACAACAACAACAACGACAACGACAACGACAACGACAACGACAACGACAACGACAACAACAACAACAACAACAACAACAACAACAACAACAACAACAACAACAACAACAACAACAACAACAACAACAACAACAACAAATACTGGCAGGTACACCTCGGAAGGACAGATCATCTACAGATCACACATATCACACAGATCATGATCTATCTGCATATCATGCAGTTCCTCACCCGCCATTGTGAGAGGTTGGCAGTGCATGATCTGCCCACTGTACAGCTCCTACCCAGGAAACATTTGCTACATCATGCAGAGTAGTATATCCACGTACACACGGGGTCCCACAAGGCAACATGAGCTACAGACTGGTGTAGATCACACCGTATATCTGCCTCTAAAGATACCTGGTATATTATTACGGGGGACCATAGTTAATACCCTGGTAGGACCTATGGTATACGTGAAAAACTATATATTTAACCATTTTTACTAGCAATGTTTGGTCCTATTAACTACGGTCCCCCGTAATAGTAGATCAACAAGGAGGAAATGATTATCTGTATAAAAGGTGTGAAAACACGCCTGTTGACACGGGGAAGGGAAAGCCCAAAGAACCGGGGAGGCCGGGGAGGTGAAACAATGCGAAGCGCCAATTGTTCACACCAGGTATATAGTACGTACCAGGCACCTGGTACATATTAATTGCCCTGATTTGTTGGTGTCAAGACCTAAGTGCTGGTTGATACTCTTGTCTTGTTTCACTACTCCTTCTTTCGCTGCCTCTTCTTTCACTGCCCGACCATCCGTATCCAGCCTTACCTTTTCCATCCGAGCATGGGCTTTTATTGCCGCAAATACAAATATGGCATAACCATATGTAACACAACACACCTCCTTCGAGGAGTTGAAAAAAATATCAAAGCCGGTTATGGGAAGAGTGTAAACATAGAAGCGACACGTCTATGGCAGCAACATCTCGACGAAATATTTCCAAAGCCACCATAATCCTTGTGTGTCCCCCCCCCCCCCGCTCGAGGCATGTTTTCGAGAAAATCGAAAATCGGATCCGAAATTCATCCCAGGCGGTGTGATATGTTATCACCCATGTGTGCTATCCTATCACCCGTGTGTATATACTATCACCCGTGTGCCACGGGCTGAGGTAAGAATATATTCTGGTACGAGTCCGAATTCTTCTTCCCCGAGCAACGCGAGGCAAGCTATTAATACTATCAATATCAACACCATATTCGTGTGTAACTATTACGGGGGACCATAGTTAATAGGACCTGTGGTATACATAAAACCCTATATATTTGACCATTTTTAATAACAATATTTGGTCCTATTAACTACCAGGTATGGTCCTGCGTAATATGAATACTCGTACCTGTAACTTGTAACTATAACCTCGTTTGGGCTGGTCGGTGATACTTACCAGGTACCCGGTACTTATTTTTCTTTTTTCGTACGTAGCTTTCAAGAGTTGTGTTTTCAAAGTCTTACCCTCTCCCCCAAAAGGTGCTTTACCGCCGTACAAGTGGCCGGAAACGAACGCCTGTTGTGTACGAACTCCCTTTTCAGGACTGCAGTCCCATTTTCGGGAAAAACTACTTAGAAATTGAGTGGGTTGTTTTGCGAAGGGTATACGTGTATGCGTATGTGTACGTATATGCGATGAGCAATTAATGCCGCGTGCCCCAGCAGTGTTGTTTTTTTCATCGTATTTCGGGGGACCATAGTAAATAGGACCAAATATTGTCAGTAAAAATACGTGTATATAAAGGTTTTTGTGTGTACCGCAGGTCCTATTTACTATGGTCCCCCGTAATAGGAGGTTTTGCGCTCAGCGATCGTCTGGACAAGCCGTGGTCACAGGTGTCGTCCCTACTCCCCCCCGGTACGTGCCTTCGTTTTTTTTTTGTCGCGCATACATAGGGTTCAGCATTCCCACTGCTCGTCGATTTCCATCGACTGTATATAGCTAACTCACGCTCTCGTGCTTTCCGCTAAGATAAGATCAAAGCTCGGTAATTAATACCAGGTACCTGGTAGAGATTAATGATAAGAGAGAGTTGACGGAAAGATGTTCGGTGATTTCGGCGCTCCGAACAAAACCCGCGGAAGCGCCGACATACAGCAGTAGCGGAGGCTTGGTCTGGTACAAATGACATCGTATCATACTCGAAACCAGAGCAATACAGCAGCATCAATAGATCCACAGGTCTGATGCCATGATGCCATGGTGCGACACCCGTAAAGTAGCTACCGTAAAGGCTGGCGCAGCCCAGTACAACGTCTATTACGGGGGACCATAGTAAATAGGACCTATGGTATACATAAAAACCTATACATTTAACCATTTTTACTAACAAGATTTGGTCCTATTAAAATACGGTCCCCCGTAATATTAATACTACCGTAGAAATCAGCCGCCCGGTGCCGCGCAGCCATTACAATATGCAGCGCTGTGAAAAATCAACAGCCAGGTGCAGCGCAGCCTGTACAATACCTGGTATATAGATATAGATATGCTGTCAGAAATGACCAGCCAGTATACTGGATGGATTCCCTCCGTATAGTACTGTTGAGGTTCACCTCGCCGCGAGCCAGACGGCAGGCAGTCCGTCGGCCTCACCCCGCGTCGAGGTGGCCTCAGCTTTGATACGTACGGCAAGCAAATTCGCGCCGAGCAGGCGGTTCCGCGAGGATCGTCGAGAGACTTCAAAGCTGGTACCAGGTAACTGGTAACTGGGGGGGAAACAGACCGCTCTGGGCGGAAAAACAGAAGGCCCGATAGGTCTTCATGTACGCCAGAACAGCTAATCTTGGCGCGCCCGCCGTGGCGAAACTAAAGAAGCCTGGTGACTGATGACCTTCTGCAGGTCTAAGTGGAGTCTGTGGTGCCTATACCCTGAAAAAAAAACTACACTCTCAGATTTTGAAGGCCACAAGGTCAATCAATGTTCAGGCGCATGGAAGAAAAACGCTTGTGATTGCTCACGGCCAGCAACACCGCTCGCTTGTGGCGCGTGCTTTACGTTCGGGTTTTTTTGGCAATGAATGGGACAGGTGTGCCTTATTTTGGCAAAAACTCTTATTATGAACACTACCGCTTCAAAACTTGAAGAAAGAAACAAGTTACGAACCTGGTATCGCGTATAATATCAGCACGTATTATACTTGATAGAAGGTGAAAAAAAACGAAACTCCTACCAGGTACCACGTATCAATAATGTATGATTATTATTAATATTAATAGTCGCCCGTGATAAAATGTCGAAACTATAATTAATATTAATACGATCCAATAACAATGACAATAATATTAGTACAGCAGCGATACGTATCAACGTATAACGACTAATATCAGTTAGTACCTGGTAATATATCCCGAAATGATACTGGTGCCAGAGTTGGCGTTACCTACCGATTTCATTCCCCCTCAAACTGTACCAGACACACAGAGGATTAGTGATGAACCAAGTGTAAACTGTTCTCTGTATCGTAATATTGATAGTATACCCTGGTATATAATATGCGTTTTGCTATCTGCTTCTGTTTTTGTTTTGTTTTGTTTTGTTTTTTTGGCTTCGCTTCATCTTCTTTTTTAGGTTTTTGTCTGCTATTAATAGTCTCCTTTTTGCTTCCCTGGTGTCCGCAGTGGTGGAGTGCGTATGCTTGTTTTTTGTTTTCGCCTCTGTTTTACTTGAGGTATTTCTTCCACTCCAGAGTTATTGGAGCCTGTCCTGCGACCCGGACTGCATTGTATTGTGAGTTAATGTGAAAACAACAACAACAACCATGATTCGTGATGTTCGTTGTTCGTCACTGGAAGACCCGGAAATATCACGTTTTTGTAAATTGATGTCACATCGACGGCTGATGGTATATGCTCCTTCCTGCAGTATGAATATTAATAGTAGAGCGGTACGAGTATACGAGTATACCAGTACATGGTAGCGGAACCGCCTTCAACCCTATAGCACCGCACTCCCATATGTGGGGACAAAGTACTCTAATTATAAGTAGTTTGTACCCAAAACGGGACTGGGGTCCTAAGAGGGTTAATACGTTATTTTATGCTGTTTTTTTATTATTAGTATCATCAGGTATTATGTATTGTACGTGCGAGCGTTTTTGTCCTCCACAAAAAGGAGAGGGGGGGTCGACCCAACCCGACCCAGGCAGATTGTAGACCCAGCCCTAACCCCGGCCAGGGCTATAATAAGGTAAGGTTACGACCCGAGCGCAAGTCGGCTAACCTTTTTAGGACGGCAGTCTCGTTCTGGGGACAAACTGCTTAGAATTCGACTGGTTTGCCCCCAAAACGGGATAGCAGCCCTTAATGGATCGGGTCTACCGGGCAACTATCATTCTCACTCTTTTCTCTCAACCGAAAACTAAGACCGCTTGATGAAATAGTCACTACAAACTATTACGGGGGACCATAGTTAACAGGACCTATGGTATACATAAAAACCTACATATTTAACATTTTTTACTAACAATATTTGGTCCTATTAACTATGGACCCCCGTAATAACGTCTATTTATGAACCGAGTGTTACACTGCCTGTACCTATACGAGCGGTAGGCGTACTTCACCCACTGCTGATGTAAGATGTAAGATGTAAGTGCACTCTTCGCGGCCGCTGGAAATACCATGCTATAATATCTCCTCTGCTTCCGACCCTCTCGAAGCTGCCGTATCTCTTCTATGTCAAGCAGAGTCTGGCTGCGTCTCGTGCCTGGCTCGTGCTGCTTGCTACCTGGTAGGTACGTTGGTCGCCTCGATCCCGATATGAACCCGCAACCCTTACTCGAAATCCAATCCGCCTCCACAAACTCCGCATTCTATCGTGCTGCCCTGAAAGATAGATGTCAGGAGAAATGTCAGTGTCAAGCTGCCCGTCTGTCAAGGCTGCCAAGGCAAATCCATCTGTCCAGACATACATCCCCTACCCCCCCCCCCTGGCACAAAAAGCCTCACTACTCGTTTTATATGGAGCTCTTTTAAAATATCGAGATTCCGCAATTCAATCGCATTTTTCTGAGGATCGGACTCGGAAATGTATCAAAATGCCGATAAAAGCAAACAAAACACACTTATTTCGACCACATTTTCAAGCGTTTCTGGAATAACGGGGATTTTCCTTAGCGCCCCCGGGTTCCGGCTGTCAAGGATGTCTGTCAAGACATTTGGCTGTGGACGGTGTCTGTCCAGGGGTAAAAGCGCTGTCTCCCGACATAGGCTCCAGGCTTCAAGGCATGCCGGAAAAAAATTGAGAGACGCAAAAAGATAGGTATATGCCTGACGTGCCTTAATTTGCCTTAAACGTGCCTATCTATTTAAGGCATTTGCCTTAAAAAATGCCTGAGACGTGCCTGAAACCTTTTCGGCGCCCCAAGACAAATCGTATACTAATTTCAAGTAGTTTTCTGTGAAATAATATATTTCGGCAAAAAGATAGGCACATATGACGTGCCTTAATTTGCCTTTAACACGACTATCTATTGGAGGCACTTGCCTTAAAAAATGCCTGAGACGTGCCTGAAAGCTTTTCGGCGTCTCGAGACAGACCCTAAACTAATTTCAAGTGTTTTTGTGTAAATGGGCAAAACGCCTGAAATGCCTGAAACGTGTTCAGCGCCCCAACGCAAAAATCGTATACCTGGTACAAAATTTCAAGTGGTGAAAGGTGTGAAAGAATGCTTGTGAACGTACGTACGAGCGCACTTGGCTGGTTTGTCATAAGGTAGATGACAAAATGCGCCGATACGCCATTACACTTCTGATGCGTATTTTTATGAAAACACAACTTGCAGTATACAGCTAACGCCATGAAGAAATCTGCGTTGCTCCAGGGGGGGGGGGGCTGTGAGCATGAACAAGCAAAGATGTCAGGAAACAGCATTTTCACCCCTTGACAGATGGCAACTTTTGACTTGACAAGCCTTGACTGACACCCAACTACTAGGTTTTAGTGTGGAACAGCCGGCCCTACACTCTTGACGGCGCAAGTTTTGCCTTGCTTGACGTGTCTCCTGACATCTTTGCGAACAAGCGAAGTGTGGTGGCTACAAAACAAAAACTACGGACTGCGGGGACTCCTGAAAAAAGGCATCCCCTTCCCCCTGATTTTGGGGGTTCCAGACTACCGGCGTTTTTTTTGTACGCCTTAACCCTTTAAGGACCCCAGTCCCGTTTTGGGGACAAACTACTTACAATTAGAGTGTTTTGCCCCCACATATGGGAGGGCGGTTCTAAAAGGGTGAAATGCCTGAAAGCGTGCCTGGAAAAAGATAGGCAAGGCAGGCACGAAAACAGTAGTTCAGGCACGCCAGTTTCACTAAAAGTAGTTCAGGCCTTTTTTCAGGCATGCTAGGGCCTATCCCGACACATCTTTGATTCAGCGCATCAAAGCCTATGCACCAGCAGCAGTACATTTTATTTTACTTTTTCCTGCTGTCAAGTAATAAAAATATTCCACTTAAGAGTTAGTTACTCTGTTCTGTGACCACGCACTGGATTGGTTTGGCGACGAGTTGCGATGAGTTATTGTTGTGAACTGCTGTGATGCCCGCCGTGTACCAGGCACCGGGTACCACCATGGCCAAAAATATAAGGAACGCTTCCTTTTCATATTAATATATGAGCGCTCCTTATCATTCCGCCCAGGTACCTGGCAACACGCAAAAAATAGCACACACCAAATCCCTTTCAGGACTGCAGTCCCGTTTCGGGGGCAAACTACTTGGAATTTGAGTGGATTGTCCCAAAAACGGGACAAGGGATGGTTGATCAACTTCCGAGCCGGTCTGTCTTCTTAACAAGGCGGGGGTTAGGCCAACTCTTATGCAGTCGGAAACTAGGATTGAAAAAGCCGGTTTCCGATCGGTTCTTTTTCGGACTGAATTGTGAAGAGCTTCCCTTCTTATCGTCCGTCGGATCGAACATACCGTACAGTTTTTGTGTTTTTTTCTGGACACGTTGGATGTAAGGGGGTGAGGGGCATTCAATAGGGTGACTTGCTCCGAGAACAAGGGGTAGGGTAGACGGAAGTTGGTTCGAAACTGCTTCGCCGTAATGCGCGTGGAGTCAGAGAGTTCTGTCTTCTTCATCTTCCGGCAGCTGCTGCGCCCAACCACATGAACATAATGTCTCGCTTCTTCCTCGAGCAGCGTGGTGTAAGCTTCACACGCGGGGGGATCTCCTCCATCTCGTCCTCGAGACCATCAAGACGCTGGATTTCTTAGAGAGTCCTCGGAGCCACAGCCAGCGCAGCAGTTCGCGCAAGGTCATCGATACCGCGCACTGCGGCCATCGGGTGCTGTCACGTGCTGTCTGACGGGCGTAGATAAGGATGCGTCACGCTGACTCGCGGCGAGCAGCAGCAGAAGTGACAGCAGCCAAGCCAGCGTCGCCGATGTTGTGGGGTGTGGGGGGTCGTGCCGTGTGTCCTGCTGTTAGTTGTTGTGTTGTGGTGTGTGGTTGACACTCGTACGAGTATGCGGCGGGACTTTCTGACATTTCCGACGCATGAATCCGACTGGCGAGATGAACCGAAAATCTCAGTTTTTTCGACCGAAAAGTCTTTGGATCGAAAAGGAGCTTTCTCAACTGCATAAGAATGCCAATTTTTCGTCTCCGATCCAAAACCGGCATTTTCAATCCATGTTTCCAACTACTGCTCAAGAACCAGCCTGTGGGCACAAACAAACAATTCAAAACAGATGGTGGCTTTGGGAATATGCACCCCGACGAAACCCTGATACCTGGTAACCAGGTATGCAGGCAGTAGTACACCATTCTGTCCCAAAATATTAGAATCATTCCCAACATTAAAACGTGATTCAGGCAGTCTTTTATTTTTTGGGGAAAAGAGTTATTAACCCTTTTAGAACCGCAGTCCCGTTCTGGGGACAAACCAGTCAAATTTCAAGCAGTTTTGTCCCCAAACGGGACCGCGGTTCTAAAGGGGTTAACAGCAGTATACCAGGTATACGGTATGCCCATACACGCATTGCTCAGCGTTCAGGGACTGACTATCTCCCCGTTACCGCCTCCACAGTTTAGGGGAAGGGAGGGGGGGTGTTATATTGTGTGTTTTATATGGTATGTGTACGTACGGTAACCCTAACCCCGACCCTGAGCTTACCGCGGGTTAAGCCTACTATTCATATTAACCCTTTTAGAACCGCAGTCCCGTTTTGGGGACAAATTACTCAGAATTTGAGTGGGTTGTCCCCAAAACGGGACTGCGGTTCTAAAGGGGTTAATACTGCAGTACGAGCCGACCCCGGCTCGGTGACCCCTGCTGATAAATAATAAATGCCATTTTGCGCGTACTGTTTGTTAGCTGTTGCTGCTGTTATGCTGTACTGCTATTAATATTATTAAATAATACCAGGTAGATCAATAGCTTGCACCAGGCACCAGGTATTCTATCATTAACAATAGTGTTGACCCTGGTTTATTATGAAACAAGCATATAACAGCAGTCGGCATAATGAAGTCAACCCTCTAGGTTATGCTTTCTTATCTGGTACGCGCTCGTATGCCAGGTATGGTATATACTATTTAATATTAATAGCACACCAGGGATTGCGACTGGTGGTGTTTTCATTGCGGGCGATCTGTGGACGGTCCGGAAATAAATTCTCAGATTTTTTTCGCAGAGTGCTCTATTTTACGATGACGCAGGTCGGCGCTATATAGGATAACAACGTTACGCTTCCTTCATTAACCCTTTTAGAACCGCAGTCCCGCTTTGGGGACAAACTACTTGAAATTTGAGTGGATTGTCCCCAAAATGAGACTGCGGTTCTAAAAGGGTTAACAATGCATGCTGTTGTTCTGTGAAACCCTCTAGTAATAGTACCGCAGTCCCGATTCGGGGGCAAAGCAGTCAAATTCCAAGAGATTTGTCCCCGAAACGGGACTGGAGTTCTTTCTGTAGTACCGCAGTCCCAATTTGGGGGCAAACCAGTCCAATTCCAAGTGATTTGTCCCCAAAACGGGACTGGGGTCCCTTTTAGAACCGCAGTCCCGTTTCGGGGACAAACTACTTAGAATTTGAGTGGTTTGTCCCCAGAACGGAACTGCGGTTCTAAAAGGGTTTAAAACCCTTTTAGAACCGCAGTTCCGTTCTGGGGACAAACTACTTGAAATTTGAATGGTTTGCCCCCAAAACGGGACTGCGGTTCTAAAAGGGATGAACCATTCCGGTGACAACCATTGATTGCACCCAGACCAGGCCAGAGCGGTGCGTACGTACAAAAGTTAGAATGTGACAGAATCGTCGGGCGTCGTGGCGATTGATGATGATCATCGCTACATACATACGCGTATGTATGATACTCCGCCCTTACCTACGCCGATTGTGCCCTACTATGCCGTCTTTGGTGTCTGTCTCGCTCTCCTCAGTTATTTTCCCATACCCGCGGGTATACAGCAGTATGTATATACATACCCTCGGGTCTGCTGGTACTGTCTGTACATACGATGACACCATCTATTTTATTTATCTCAGAAACTTTACACACACCAAGAATGCAGGCATTAATGGTGTCTACGTATGATAATGAGGTATCGCAGGGTAGTGTGTGGTGGGATCTCAGCTCAGATCAAAGCAGAGCTACATAGCGCGGGGCTGAGCTTACTCCTCCCCTCCCCCGAGCCCCTACAGGTATGTCTCGGGGGGGGATGGGCGGGAATTTGGGGTCTCTTATTATTGTGATGCCATCCACCCACAAAAAAAAGGTGGGAGAAGGCCGAGGCAACCATGATCGTATTATTAAAAATAATAATAAAAACCGCGGCGGCTGCGTACGTGCACCGACTCCCAGCTGAGCACATGGACGTTTTCAGGCAGGCTGCGTGTGACAGTCGGTGTGTCGGTGTGTGAGAGACTGCTGCTGCTGCTGCTGCTGCTGCGAGACGCGAGAGGGGAGAGGGGAGAGAGAGAGAGAGAGACGGCTTGTGTGCACGTGGGGATGCCGGGTAATAGGGTCGAGTCGCGCCGCATAAATCAACCCGACATCATTTTTAAAAAATAGAAAAACACTGCTGCTGACGAAAAAATGTGTCCGCTGCTGCTGCTGTTTGCTGTACCGTAGGCTCCCTGTAGAGCTCCATCGAGTTCGAAAGCACAGCTAGCGAGTTCAAGGGCGAGCGCCGTTGCTTTGCGGTCGATGCTGAAAGTCGGCGGAGGTGTCGGGGACTCAGGGCACCATCAAGAGGCTGAGGGGGTCGGTCTTGTGTGTGGAGACCCCGGAAGCTAGTGAGCGAGAAGCACAGACAAAAGGAGAAAGAGGATCCCCAAAACAAAAAAGAAATCGAAGCAAGCTGCTCACTCTCACCGTCGAGATTATGGGGTGCAGAATACACGCAGAAATCTGATCCACGGCGTAGGGCGGCTCCATCCCGCGCTTACGCACTCGACGCGAAGCCATCATAGCTCCTTCAACCGTGAAGGTCCTTGTTGTGCTCTCAGCTCCCAGCTCTGGCCTCGACGTGGTGTCGCATTTTTTTTTCTCCGTCAAACAAAAACCGCCAGTTTTCCCGTTCTAGAACCGCCATCCAGGCCGTTTGAAACCCAAGCAAGAGCTTTGCTTCTTGCTTCGTTTCGTTGCTTCATCAACAAAGCAAATATAATCATAAAAGGTTCAGAGCACAAAGCTTATCGCGGCTCCTCCGCCACGTGCCGTTGAGCACTTCGTCCAAAGCGCTCTCGCCAGACCTTGCGCTATTCCTTGCGCACCTGCAATGGACTCGACGAAGGATTGGTTTGCAGTGGTCAGAACTTTGCGGCAACCGTCTTCTGCAAAAGATGAAGCAAGCGAGGGACCAACAGCATTGTTGCGCGCCGGAGGCTTCTCGTCAGCTGCTGAAGCTGTTGTCGGCTCGAGATGGCGGACGCCTCTGACCCCGTTCATGCAGCAGGTGAGACGAAGAGCGCAGAGCGTCGCTCATAAGTCATGAGGTCTTGATATTGTTGGCTTCAAACAGTGGGCTGGGTGGGCGTGCGTTGCTGGGAAAGGCCATTCTTCGTTGATGTTCCGTCATGAATTGTCTCAGATTTTACATCAGTACCGGTATGGCGTATGCCTGTTTCGGGGGCATTCCAGGCATCATTTATGCTTGCCTGGTACAAGCCACTCGTACGAGTACCTGGTACTGTTGTACCAGGTACCTGATTGTTTGATTTTGTCAACTGCTCCTGCAGGCGCGGTGTCTGATTTCGAGCAGGATTGCTCGTATGATAAAATATCTGGTACGTACGTCGTACAAGTATGGAGCTACAAGTCAGCCGAGGTACCACACTGACCGCTGTACGGCTGTACGGTAAAACGAACAGGACAACATATACCATTGTACAGAAGAAGCAGACGGGCGAAGAGTTGCGCAATTATACATACTGCAGTACAAGATAAGACACCCCTTGACCGTTGGGATGAAATTCCGAGCCGATTTCTGCTCAAAACCAGGGGATCACACAGCACCGCAAACTACAGCATTTAGTATCTTAGCATCGTGGCATCATGGCGTGATATTAAAAATAGGACAGCACACAACATCGAAAATGGTGGCTCTGGAAAGATCAACCGATATTCTGTCGTACCTGCTCATAAAAAGTACCGGTACGTAACTTTAAATTTCGTCGAGATATTTTCGTCACGTGTACACATACTGCTCCATAGACACAGACACGCCTCGCTCAAAGTTAAAGTTTGCACTTTCCCCGTTGTCGAGAAACCCAGCTTTTTAAAATCCTCCGAGGGGGTGTGTTATTTTATCACCCTAGTGTGGTTCGGTACTACGCTGTAATACTGCTTAATCCTGTTAGCACCGCAGTCCCGTTTTTGGGGACAAACCAGCCAAATTATAAGTAGTTGCACACCTTGTATAACTATGTTAGTTGGTAGTTGTTCGCCAGACAACTATTCGTCCAGAATCGTGTGCAACTAGTTGCCTGCAGACAACTATTGGTTCAGAATCGTGGGCAACTAGTTGCCTGTAGACAACTATCGGTTCAGAATCGTGCGCAACTAGTTGTCTGCAGAAAACTATCCGTCCAGAATCGTAGGCAACTAGTTGTCTGTCGACAACTATTGGTTCAGAATCGTGCGCAACTAGTTGTCTGCAGACACCTATCCGTCCAGGATCGTAGGCAACTAGTTGTCTGTAGACAACTATTGGTTCAGAATCGTGCGCAATTAGTTGTCTGCAGACAACTATCCGTCCAGAATCGTAGGCAACTAGTTGCCTGCAGACAACTAGCAGGTAGTTGTCTGGCAAACAACTAACTAAGTTGACTTAGTTGTAAAATATGAAGACGAAACAGCAGGATGTAATGGTAGTGTGTGGTCGTACCTGTGCAGGACAGGTGGCAGACGCATGTATGTATGCCATGTGTAGAAAGGCCGGACGCACACATTATCAATCTACGCGCAAACATGACAGTTCAAAGGTCGACGTGTAGGTCAGTGCTGCTGCTTTGATTTATACCTGGTACCAGGTACCTTGTATGCATCACGTCCAATTGGGTTGATGGCCACGATCCCCTGCTACGCGGGAGCGATCTCCAGAACAACCATCCACACTACAGCAGTAATCCCAGAATGACGCTGATGCTTGCTTTTGCCATCGTCGCCAAACACACAGGAAAACAAAATGCAAAACACGAAACGGGTACTCTCGTTGGCATATGGCGCGTACCAACTAGGACAACAATACTCGTAGTAATCCTTATCCTTATCCTCGTCACTGCCGAGCCCAAAACAAAAACATCGAAATACGAAATGCGGCTGGAACGTAGCTACAATACAGCAGTCAACCCCGGCGGAGCACCACCAGCTGGTGCCGGTGTAGCAGCATCAGCTGGTGCTGGTGTAGGGGTGGCTGGTGGAACAGCTGCCATTGGTGCGCTTGATCGCTCGTTTGTGTGTTGTGTTGTGTGTGTGTGTGTGGGGTGTGATGTGCACACTCACATATATATGTACGTGCACACATGGCACACACATGCGTCACCCGAGGGACCCGTTGTTCTATTCTTGACAACTACCCGGGCAACTATGGTTGGTTGTATAACAGCTACCCGGGCCAGTAGTTGCCTGCAGACAGAGTAGTTGCCTGCAGACAACTATAACTATTCGTCCAGAATCGTGCGCAACTAGTTGCCTGCTGACAACTATTGGTTCAGAATCGTGCGCAACTAGTTGCCTGTAGACAACTATCCGTCCAGAATCGTAGGCAACTAGTTGCCTGTAGACAACTATTGGTTCAGAATCGTAGGCAACTAGTTGCACGTAGACAACTATTGGTTCAGAATCGTGCGCAACTAGTTGTCTGCAGCCAACTATTGGTTCAGAATCGTGCGCAACTAGTTGCCTGTAGACAACTATGGGTTCAGAATCGTGTGCAACTAGTCGTTTGCAGACAACTAGCGGGTAATTGTCTGGCAAACAACTAACGAAGTTAGTTATCAGTTAAAATTATACAGGGTGTGGTAGTTTGTCCCCAAAACGGGACTCCAGTCCTCAAAGGGTACAGTTAGTACTGCCTACATAGGTTGCTTCGTCACAAGACACAGCAGTCGTATTTCCCAGGTATGGTACTCTGGGTATTCGTCTGTACCAGTGGAGTAGATGTTGCCTGATGTGTGGTACTACTGCTGTATTATTAATGCTACTATTAATACCAGGGTACATCCCTAAATATTTTTACCCCTTAGATCGAATATTGGTATACAAAATTGTCTTATTTTTGGGGACAGAGTGGTAAGTGTTACATGCACAAGCGCGGATCGGCGGGGCGCGGGTCGGCTCCTTTCGTCGATTGCGGCATCCACGCCACCCCCACCCGCGCCGGAGAAACGAGCCGAAACACCCCGAAACGCCCTGGCGCGGCGCATCCGGGAAAATAAATGCAGACATTGACGACAACGACGGCACTATGATACCAACACACCACCAACAACGACGACAACGTCCAGTCTTGATCCACATACGACTTGGTCGCAATAGCAGCAAAACTATGAGATGTTGAGATGGTATACCGAGACCATGATGTTGAGCCTGACAAAGGCCAATCTCAAGAGAATCACACGCTGCTGCCGATGAAACACTAAGAAGCTGATGCACCCACTGCCTGTCTGCTACAAAGGCATGGACCAGCCGAAGGGCCGAACGCAGGGTGTTGAAATGGCTGCGGAATTCATCATTGCCACAAATGATCTAGATATTAGAGTTACCTGGAAACCCGGGGATGGGGGACGGATAAGATCCTCCGTAGCCTCAACTCCTCTGCACCTGTCTAGCGCTGCCCACGAAACAAAAAAATGAACAATCAAGTAACGCTTAATTTTGTAGAAGGCGGGGTTAGGTCAATATCAGGCCCTCACTTTTTCACATTCACCGTGCTCCCGACGGGAGCCCCCCAACGACACACCACGTGCAAAGGGACTCAATCGACTCATGGTCGAGCCTGCTCGGTAGCTTGATGGTGCTTGGCCCTCCTAGAGTTGGATAAAATCGGCTCTCCGCGGCTGGAAGCAGCTAGCAACTTCCTTCGGTCAAGGCACTTACGCCGCCTGCTCAGACAATCTTCACGGCCGAGGTCGCGGTGCGAAACGCAATACCGCCCTCCACATACCGTACCCGTCGCAAGTTTGCATCATTTGGGATCGAGACGCTCTATCCCGGAAATCGGGGAGCTTTATTAGCACAGCGCCGAATACCTACTGTATGATGTATGCCACACCCGTATTTGCCCGGGCTCGCCCGAGTGTCTTACCCTGGTATAGTGGACTACCACTAAATCGCCCAGGGCTTTTCCTGTGCTCATGTTTGCATGCCAAAAGGGTATCCAGGGGGGGAGGCATCGGGATCGCTGGTAAAGGCACCGTAATCGGCGTCCGATGCGTGCCTCGAAAATCAAGGAAATGTGTCCAGAAACGCAAATCATCTATTTCCTGCTCCATGCGAGTACTCGCAAGGTGTCATATTCGTACATTTTTGTTTCGGAAAAGGGAGTCGTCTTTTGAGACGTAGAAAAAACGTTGTTTACAGTATTACAACAAGAACCTGGAACCACATTTTCAAACATCAGCGACGAGGTCGCGCCCCCTAGAGGACAGGGAATTTGCTGCCGATTTGCCAACGCTGTAGTGAGTGCACCAAAGAGTATTTTGCAGGGGAGGGGGGGGCATCGGCTCGGGTCGGGTAAGGTCAGGAAATGTTCAAACTCTCACGGGTCGGGTCGGGTCGGGTCGGGAGTTTTTGTGAATATCACGGAGTTGTGGCAAAATTACAAATCAATTTTATACAGAAAAAAAAATAAAAAATCACGGAGGTGCTTCCAGTGGTTGGTTTGTCTAGATTGTACAATCGCCCCAGTCACGATTTTTTTGTTGGCCTCGCAACACGGGTGTTTAGGACTGCATGCACTCCAGTTGCGGCTACAAAAACACGTGGAATTAGAGTCAGATTTTGGGTACATGTACGGCACTGCAGTATGAATACTGTTTTACGGTGTAAGGTGTCCAATTCTTTTGGGGCAAATTGCGGTCTCGTTTTGGGTGCAAACCAGTAAAAAATTCTAACTATTACGGGGGACCATAGTTAATAGGACCAAATATTGTTAGTAAAAATAGGTAAATATATAGATTTATGTGTGTACCGTAGGCCCTATTTACTATGGCCCCCCGTAATAATGTTTTGTCCCCAGAACGGGGCTGCAGTCCTAAAAGGGTTAAGGCGACCGGAAATGCCTTGACACAACTGTTAATAGGAGCTTGGTGAGTCGCCCAATCTCGGGTACAGCCGTACCTATCGAAGCTTAAAGCGGATTGTGGGTTTATTCATATGACTCCGAAGCAGGAGATGAAAAGTATATACCCAGAGATACATACCCTGGGGAACCAGCCCCGCCCTCGCCGCACAACAAGCAGTCGATTTTTTTGTCAACTGCCTTACATGGCTCTCGGTGCAATGTGTACTTTTTCGGGTATATCGGTGCCCTTGGGCCAGTTGGAGGAGGCGTTTGCGCAGCCCAAAAATGGCGCTCATGCGGGCACATACATGCCTACTATTAGTAGTAGCAGCTGGCGAAAATATAAAAATGTCCCGTTTCAGGCGAACTTCCCCGGACGTGCCCGAATGTGAAAGATGTTGTCCTATGGATGTATACATAGGGCTTTGTCACGAAACTGTGAGGATTTTTTTTCCCCTGAAGGTGATGTTGCTTGGGGCTTCGGCTAATGGCCGCCCCCGCCCCGACCCGGAGCTCTAACGCTAACCCTATCCCTAACCAGAGGCCTGCTTGGTTGGTGTGCCAGCCTCCAGCTAGTGCCGTATGCTCGGAAAGGCCGTATTCGCTATTCGGGGACATCAAAGGAAGTTCGCCTGAAGGGCCAGATCTACGCGAGATCCATGCCAGCCTACGAGTATAGAGATCGCCCAAGCAAGCGCACATGAGATGTTTATCGCAGAGCAAAAGTATGTGCGCACCATGCTCGACATTGGCAGCTACGAATTATAGGGCGTTACTACTGATAGCTCGTACGCAGTATACAAGTGCCCCAGTGTCTGGGCGCTCCTTCGTGCGATGCAGGTGCTTTTGAACACACAGCAGTACGATTCTGAATAAATAAATAAATGATCTGATGAAAATATAATAGCGGACTCCAAGCTCTTTATCCTTCAAGTTGTACGTCAGGTTTACTACTGTTGTAGGTCCACTGGTGCCCCCCGCCGCAAAATTCGCCTGACGTATAAGATTTTGACCCGAGCGCCACGCTTTCGACAAAATGCACGACCTGGGAACATGATAGAACACACGCCCCCTCGCAGCTCCTGGCCTCGAAGTTGCCACTCGATAAGGTGTTGCGTTGACGCAACACGGCTGAATAGCACCTATAAATAGGGCGATCTATTCGGCTAATACGCGAATACGACGACTGTAGGGAGACTTCAAGCCGCTCGTCACCAGGTCGCCTTATACCGCCAACTAGGATCAGCACTGCCTGGTACACAACGGTAGCTGCTGCTGCTGCTGCTACCGCTGTGCTAGAATATTGCGTAGAGTCTACAACTATATGCAGGCCTACAAGCTATAAACCCTTCCCATGGTACCTTGCCGGGTTTAATCTGACGCGTTGCCACATTACGAGCCAACTTCGTACCGGCATTTGCAATTTGCTGTTCAGTGCCTTAGTTATACCAGCGACACAATTGGCATTCAGCCCGTCGACGTATCGTCAACATTATGAAGGGTTCTCAACTCCTGGCCCGCCCGAAAGGCACCACCACATCGGCACCCTGAGCTAGATACCGACAGGGTTGAAACGCCATATTACATGCTGTGCGCCGTTGAAATGGATGCGCCCACAAATCCGTTGAACATGGGGTCCCATAGGCTCGGACACCGACCAATATCCGCCTACCCTCCGTCGAATGTAACGCTAAATAATGTATCCGTTGAACACGGTGCGTTGGAAATTGGAAATGGCACGTACAATATTACCCTTATACGCTGGTCCGTACATACTGGTATAACTCTCAGGTATGATATGTACCTGGTAAACTGCCTTGGTGTCTGTTGTTGGTAGACGAAGTACAGAAGGATACTCATTTCAAGACCACCTGGTGATGATCCAAGCCAATGAACGTGGTCATATCTAAATGGTCTTGTATTTTACTACTCGCTGACAATACGTACTACCCAATCTCTACCTGGTATCAATTATCTTCGCTGTTGTTTCTCCTTTTAGGACTGCAGTCTCGTTATGGGGACAAACCACATTATTTCCAAGAAATTTGTCCCCAAACGGGACTGCAGTCCTAAAAGGGTTAAATAGCCGTATCTCAGATCCGGGGTCACACAGTGGGTTGTTCTCTTTCCACCCCCCCCGCCCCCCCCCAACTACTGTCCACGCCTTGGGTGTTTTTTTTTTCTATCACGATAAGGGCTCAGCTCTTCCCTGCCATCGACGCGCGCGTCGAATTGTGCCTACCCACGCTGCGTACGAAGGCGCTGAAGGGCAGGCTGTGTCTAGCGATGAATGAATAAAAACTCCATTCGAATGTATACGGGAGAAACGAACCCGCGACATCAATCGATGTCACGGACAACGCCGAATAAATTGTTTACTTCGACCCACCTGAGATGTTCGTTAAAAAAAAAACCCGACAGATCACTTCGTCTTCTTTTTTTTCTTCTTCTTCTTCTCCTTCTTATTTGGGATCCCGTGAAGGAAGAGGGGTAAAATAAAAAAAAAAAACAAGTATCAAGAGACATAATTCCCAAAACGGCTGTTCGTCCTAAAATGTCTGGAGTGTTTTCTTGTTCCTGTGTTCGGTCGTTTTTTTTTTTTTTTTTTTCGTGTCCTCACAAGATGAGATGTTGTTGGAAAACCTTGTGAGGGAGCCGTGGCCGATGAGGCCACCCGAAAAGAACAAGCGTTAATGCAGGTGTGGTCCCTCTATAGTGCCGGCTGCCCGCTATGTGATAGTCCCTGTGGGGCCGCTTGGCACACACCGGCACTACCTATAGAAACGCTATCACTGTGTCTTATTTAGGACCGTTTTCAACGACACTGCTGTGAAAACTTGCCGAAATAGCAAGTTTTTGGAAATTTTGGGTTTTCAAGCCTTGGTAAAAAAACGCCAAAAATGAAATGGCAAGTTCATATTTCCTAAAACTTGCCAACGAAGGGCTTGGGGAATATCCATAAAAAAGCTTGGGAAAAAAACTTGCTATTTTGGATAATCCAAGTTTCCGAAAACTTGCTATTTCTATTTGGTTGTTTTTTTGCTCAATACGTGTCGTTAAAAACGACCCTTACAGTGCTGTACGAGTAAAAACATAAACCCCTCAGAAGCCACATTTTCAAGGTTGTTGTGATTACTCCCGCCGAGCCATGTTACGTACGGAGCATGTGAGTTTCGGAGTGGTTCGCGTACAACTTGTGGTAATATTTCGCACAGCTCAGATGAGGCAATGAGTGGCTCGATGCTGACGGGACCTCGGCCGCTGTTTTTTTTTATTCAGGCAACGGAGCTGAACTACGGCATACGCGACATGCACACCTTGCTCCTCGAGTACTTCCTTGACTACGTGGACGTGCATCACTGTCTCCCTTCTAAGGTGAGCTGCAGATTTGCTGCGGTTGCGTCTCGCTCTGTCATCACGCGGGGGTTGGCTCTGTCGCGTTCGGCTTGAGGGCTGCTGTCTAGAGGATTAAGTGTTGGGTGTCGAGTATATCGAATCGAGCTCGAAACGATATCGATCAACAAAAAACATACCTGGTACAATTTGGATGTTCGATACATGGAAGCTTTCACACCTAGGACAGATAGAGCATCTACATGTCAAATAGATCATGTACAGATCGAAGAGATCATCTACAGATCATTGCCATCTCATGGTGTAGATTTTTCAACTGCAGATAGATCTATTCCCGATCTTGTATGATCTGTCGCTCATTTTGCTGGTAGAGACCCGTACAAGCCGCATGATCTACTGCTGTAGCGCATGTTTTTTTGGTTGGGATCTGTGCTGTGCAGATCCTGCAGTACTACCTCTCACATCGGCAGGTAAGGAACTAGATGATTGAGATGATAGATGATCTAGATCATGATCTATCTGGCCGCGGTGTTGAAGATTTCGTTCATTATCTACAGTTTTGGGTATCGGACGAGCGTCGACTTCGATACCGATAACGATCATCGAGTTCGATACGATACCGATAACAATAGTCGAGTACGATAACGATAATCGAGATCGATACCGATAACGAGAACCGAGATCGATACCGATAATCGAGTTCGATATGATACCGATGACGATCATCGAAATCGATGCCGATACCGAAAAACGATAATCGAGTTCGATACGATACCGACGAAGCTAAAAAACGAATCGACATGCACGCTTTCGACATTTGATACGTGGAGCTTTAGTTCAGCATTTGCGTAAAAAATGCGGTGGATGCCGGTGGGGGTTCCAAGGCGAAACACGTCCGATACGATATATCGAAAGTTTCTATACGATGTCCAACACTGATACTTAAAGGGTCCTCAGAGCTTGCGCACTTTTTCGGGAAAGCGGTTGACACACTCTGTGCACTAGACGAGCGGCTCTAGCCCTAATCCCAACTCCGCCCCCTACCCTTTTAACCCTAGCCCCACCCCCAACCCTTGGAGGACTGCAGTCCCCTTTTGGAGACAAGCTACAGGACTCGAGCGATCAGACCCAATCAGCCATTGGCTACTCGTATTATTAGCATTGTACAATAGGTCCATCCCGGTGTGCCGCACAGCGATGATCTAACATATTAACAATATGGTCGGGTCGAAGTTAGTGCATCTTGTGTGTATGGAATATCTTCATGTGGCATGCAACTCACATACTGAAGCGATTTTTCAGCCAAAAGTCGCGATGATAACCCCGCACTTACTGCCAACATGAATACGTACCCAGAAGAAACCCTAATTTGGTGGTCGATGGGACCCTACAGTACGATCGTTTGCTACTATTTTTGTATTTCGAGGGAACGTGCTTGTATAAATCGGAACCAAACAGGATAGGTTAAACGTGGGGGGGTGTGTAGCGATTGGTTCCAGCGTGGGTCATTGTTGATATCGCCCACCGTACTACCGCCTGTAGTAGGGTATCCGATGAACCTATTGGCTCAGCGGTCAGATGGGCCGAGAACAGGCTCCATGGAAACCGTGCCTGATAAAGTCGCTCTACGTAGTATCTATCCCCAAACTCACTGCGATGACACCCCAACATCCCGTTCCAACTCGGCTTTGCAGCGATCGCTCATGACGGCGGACGAAAAGGACCTGATAGACTTGGAAGTCACGTCCTTCATGACCGCCTGCGCGGCGGGAGTTGACGCCCTGAAGGCGTTACTCCAGCGGGAGCGCCTTCGAAGAATAGAGCAGGAGGCTGCGGCTGCGCGGGCCACCGAGGAAGACGGGAGGGGTTTGCAAGATAGCGGAGGGGGGGGAGGGGGAGAGCTGCAACCTGGGTCGAGACCGGCGCACGAGCACGCGGCGGTGACTTTCTTGTTCGAGCGGCTTAAGGCCGTGACGGAGGTGGCAGAGACCATGCAGGTGGGGTAACGGAAAATATGGAACACCTGAGCCGTGCTCGTACGGTCGTGGTGGCTTTTTTGTGTTTGCCTTTTCTTTTGTAACGTGATGGGAGAGGCCTTGGATTGAGAAAGCAACAGTACCCAACGCCAGTATCGTTTTTTTTTTCTTTCTTAATGTGTCGCTGTGTTATACAAATATGTTGTTGCTTTTACGGGGGACCATAGTTAATAGGACCTATGGTATACATAAAAACCTACATATTTGTCCATTTTTACCAACAATATTTGGTCCTATTAACTATGGCCCCCCGTAATATTAATAAGATGTCGACCGATTTTTTAAAAAGGTTGTTACGTAGGATTTAGTGGAATACCCTACCTCGTGCTATTAAATAGTGCGAAGTAGAGCGCAGCCAGCAGCAAGAGCCCCTACTGTGGAGGTTCTGACACGTTTATCTGGCAATTCCAACAGATCTGTATAGTACGGACCCAACCCAGGAAACACGCCCTGCGGCTGATCATGCAGGTTACACGGCTCCGGCCCGGCAACATGAGAGCTAGATCGTACAGGTCATACAGATCATACAGATAATATCTACCCTGAAAGAGCTAGATCATTGTGAAGTGGGAATCAAATGATATATTGTCAGAGATGTGCAAAATCCAATGCATATCGACGAGCAGTGGGAATGCTGAATGGACCCACCCTGTGCGTACGCGATAATAATGGAGGCATGTTGATACCGGGGAGAAGGGAAGAAAGACACCTGTGACCACGGCTGCTGCCATGATACAGAAGACTGCTGAGGGTTAGCCCTCATCTACTCACATTAGTATACGAAGTACGCTCGTAGCACGGCCTGACCTGGACAACAGAAGTGATGGGAAGAAAATAACGCGGAAATTAATATTATCGAGATCGGCTTCGTCGCGGCTGGGGTTAGCCAGCTCCTTGTCTGTCATTTATTCGACAGTCTCAGATAGTTGTTGTATGCTGACGAATGCCTCGTCGCGAATTATCAGCGGAAGGTACTTACCTGCGTGGTAGTGACTCACCAGAAGTACCTTTTGGTGCGTGCAAGCGAATGCGTAATCGATGGCGGCTCGTTATTCCGGGCTCATGTGTAGTCGGTGACCAAATTGTCGGATCAACATGGCATGGCAAACTAAATCATCCATGGAGAAAAATGATATACCGAAGTGGCGCTCGGGAAGAGAGGCGCGGTAATGGCTTTGGAACGGTCAGCACGTGCCCATGCTACAGGCTACGGTAGGCGTACATAGCTGTACGTGTAGTCGTGTGTTTGACCAACCCCACTCTTTATAAATACGCGTACACGTTTGTTTGTTCTGGCGCGTACCAAGCGTTTTGCTTTCTCTCTTTCTCTCACTACTTATCGTCATCTGGCACCAATTTACCCCGAAGAAATCTCCCCCCGCTCCACTCCGCTCCTCTCCCTCCCCCCGCTCGTACCGATTATCCCTCTGGTTTCCCCGCCACCTTCTTCCGTCCGCCGACTCTGCCCCCCCCCCCCCCCCCGCTCCCCTCTCGCTGATACTTTTACACCGACCCCATCAATAAATCAACCAACAACTGGAACAAGAACGAGAGACATCGCAGGGCGGCGGCCTGCAGCGCTCGCTTTTACAGTGGCCCCGCGGAAAGCCGCAGAGACGGCACCACCTCTGCTACCACCACCGCTGCTAACACCACCACGATGGATGACGATGGCGCCGGGGCCGCCCCCGCTTCTGCCCATCGCGCCCGAGCCGGGGGGGATGTTTGGAAGCGAACCCCGGAAGAGCTGGAAGAAGAACGCCTGCTGCAAGCTTCTCTGCCGTCGACGTACAGGAACTTGACGAGCTTAGCCGGTGCTGCCGTTGGGGCGCGTGGCGCTAGTGCTAGCGCTGGGAGCGCTGTCGTCTCCACCGACAGCAGCGTGGTGACCACCGCTGCAGCCGCTAGCCGGCCGCCGCCTCAGTCAGCACCGCGCTCCTCGTCCTCCTCCTCCTCCTCCTTCCTCGACCCGCTTGCTTCCCCTTCACCCGTAACAATGGCGGGAGGGGCCTCGTTGCTCGGAAACAACAACACCGCTCCCGAACCCACCGCCTCCTCCTCGTTGTCGATACGAAACGCGGCTTCAGAAACCGCGGTGTCTCGTGATAAGGCGGCGGCGGAGGCAAACATGGGGGGAAATTCCGATGGTGGGGAGGGGAGGCATCGTCAGTCCGCGGCCGAGGAGAGGCGAAGACAAGCTGGGCAACGGGGAGGCGTTCTTGCGGGAACTGCCAGCGCGGTGAAGAGGTGGACGGGAGGGGTCATCGGCGGGGGGGCGGGGGGAGGGGAGGGGGGCGCTGGTGGTGTTGTGCCGGCGAACGTCCTGGAGGGGGAGAACCGGGAGCTGGTGGCCAGGCTCAAGAATGAACTGGACGACGCCAGGCTGGTGGAAACAAAGATGTCTGAGGTGGGGTGGGTGCTTCCGTTTTTTTCCCTGAGGCTTGTGCTTTTTTGTGGGTGTATGGGTTGGGTTGCGTGTCTGTGCTTGTAGTGTGTGTGAAAAAGGGAGAGAGAGAGAGGGAGAGGGGGAGAGAGAGAGAGAGAGAGAGAGAGGGAGAGAGAGAGAGAGAGTATCCGTATGTGTGTAGCAGCAGCGCAGTGGCATCCAGTGCCTTGGGGGGTTGTGACGATCAGTTATTTTACGTTGACGGCGTGTATACGTGAGAGGAGTGTTTCTGCCGGCTCACAGAAATTTCCCGACACGTGGGGACAACACGATGAGAGGCGTTCCTGCGCGCGGGGGATTCAAGCACCGGCGCTGCTCTGTCGCGGCCTTTTTGGACCGACTTCGATTGGCCGGCGCTGTGCCCCACCCATGCCGCACGTTGAGAATGGGCAAAAGAGCACCGCCGAGGTCAGTCCTGTGCAAGCTCTCCACGCCTCAGACAGACCATGTACATAACATCTACATATATTTCGCACTTGATGAGCTAGATCATTCAGGGCAGATAGATAGATCCCTGATCTGTATGATATGTATGTTCTAGTTCATGCTGTCGGGTGGGACCCGTATTGCCTTGTATCTACGTGCGTGATCTATTGAATAGCAGATGTTTTTTCCCGTGTTGGATATGTACTATACGGATACTGCACAATTTCTCACAACGGCGGATGAGGAACTAGATCATCTGCAGTAGATAGATCAGATAGATCATGATCTGCCGAAGGTGTGACAAGCTCCAAGCGGCGCATCGAGACCACCGAGCCCGTCGCAGCCTGTGCAGTCACACCGTGAGTGGCCCCGTGGTGTCCGCCCACACGACCTCTCCCCTCCTCCGTTAGATGGATGAGCAATCACCCTGCCCACATCACCACGGAACTTTCCGCTTGGCTTCCATCTCTGTGTACATAACGACGGAGTGATGACGTTGATGGTGTTGCCGGTGCTGGTGTTGGTGTTGTCTATCGTTGGTATTCTTGTGGTTGCCGTGCTTGTTGTTGATGTTGTTGGTGTTAGTGTTGTTGGTACTGTTGACGTTGCTGCTGTTGTTGGTGTATTCCCCCCCCCCAAAGAACAGACACCTCACGGCGCTTCGCGCTTGGTGCAAGCAATGTCTGCCTGGTCGGCGAAAACCCCCGACATGCTCCGTCCCGGCATTGTAGGGATGCGAGGGTCTATGGTCATACGACTACGGCCATGCATGAGATCGAGTACATCTCTCCTATCGAGTACACCCCCCCCCAAAGAACAAGTCATGATAATCGCGTTTCTGCTAATTCTAGCTGCTCTTGATGTTACGGGGGACCACAGCCAATAGGGCCTTTTGGTCCATCCACAAAAGCCTATACATTTTCCCTTTGTTTACGCACAATATTTGGTCTTATTTACTATAGCCCCCCGTAATAGGAAACATGCCGTTTGTGTGTCTCGTCTCCGCCTGTACAAACTGCTGTTCCTGCGTGGCCCCAATCAGATCTCGGGCCTAATGGGCCTCTTCGCGTCGAAGGTTGTGGAGCAGCAGGGAGGCATGGAGCACGTCTTCGACGCGGCTGTCTCGGCGAATGACAAGCTGGTGCGGGGAGGCCAACACCTTGAGAAGGCGGTGGAGCGTGGGGGGGCGTTTCGGCTGTTCTACGCGTGGTTCATGATGGGGGCGTCTTTTTGCCTTCTGTTCTTGCATTTTTACACCCCGTAGCTGTGGGCGAAGGCTGGGTAACAAATGTGCTGCGTACGAGTGGGAGGCCGCGGTTCGCCCCCGGTCACTGACCGTCTCTACACTAGAAAGAGAGGCGGACTACTAGAGATAGGGAAGCTTCCGAGAGTATTCCGTTGTTTGTTCGTGAGAGAGATTGGGGCGTGTTCGGTTCATGCTCCTGTGTGCTTGTTTCGAGAGTTGGCTCTGCGTTGGTGCATACGTAGCTTGGTCGTTGTTTGGTTGATGGCGCTTAGGTGGGACAGGAGTACCGAGTGGATGCAGCACGTGACGGTACGAAGTACTGCAACTTTAGAAACACGCGCACAGACAAATGCATTCTTCGAAGCGGGGACAACAAACCGGCTACGAGTTTGCCGCGTTCTGGCCCCATAACCGACCGCCCACGCAACTAGAACTACGGTAGTAGTATGTTGAGGCCAGTACAGGCCTTTGATGCAACCGAAAAGACCGGTCTCTTGTTCCGGGAGGGCCATAGTGCTACACAGTATTACGTACTGTAGTATTACATACCAGGTAGGGTGCAGAACCGACGATGGCTCCTTCAGCCATGTATCCCCGTCTGTTTGCACACCACGCGTGGTTCTAATATTTTCAAGTTCCCCTGAAATTGGGTGTTTGCTACATGTTTTGTTCCGCCCGTCACTCTGTTGGTTGGGCATTTATTTTCTTTCCTTTTATTTTCTTTTATTTTCTTTTTTGGAGCACCTGTTTTTTTTTTGTTCTTGTTTTTGTCCTTTTATTTTTTTTCGGGGGGTGATTGTATGCGTGACGGCGGCGGGAAGTACGTCGAGGGTCGCGTGCAAGTATGTGCGTGCAAGTCCGTCTGTCTGGAGAGTTTTTTTGTCTGTTTACCCTGCAACCGTGACTTTGATAGATAATGTCTCGCGCGCGCTGTTGTTGTTGGGTTCCCGTGGAAAGGGAAGGGTGTTGCGGTGTACGTGTGCGTGACGGGAAGGCGCGGGCGGGGGAGCACAGGCATCTCGTGTGCGGTTCGTCTGACGTGATCGTCGAGTTGGTCAAAAGGGGCGGTCGAATGAGTGATGGTAATTAATTGTGTTGTTCTTGGTGTCAAAACAAAGCACGTGACGACTAGGACGGGGTTTTTTTTTTGGTTTTGCCGTACGATAGGTGCGCTGCTGTGGGTTTAGCGCAGCTGACGGATTGTTGGAATTTACAGCAAATGCTCACGCCTGTGTGCACGTTGCTCGTTATCGAGAACGATCTACCGGAGATTGGGCTAATACACACAGCAGTGCTTATGTATACAGTGGGGGGGGTACGGTTTCAGCAAAAGGTGCGGCCTGCGGAGTGAACCTCTCTCCCATCCTCGGTTTTTAATGACGTACCGCTTTGGGTAAAACTATGTCCCACCTCCGAATTCGGAGACGAACGCTATCATGTAGCTCATATTTCCGGCCAAAATTCGTAACTTGGGTTTTTCTCTCAATCCGGTAGAACCCGAGGCGTGGTGAGCCCACGAGCGATTTTGCCCTCTCTATAACCCGCGCCATCTTCGATCGATCTCTCTCGAACCGCAGCCCCCACTTCTGTACCACTGATGTCCCGAAATGTAGCAAGCACCGTTTTTTTCGCGGGTCAGGTCAAACCCCACGGGTCGGGTCGGGTCAGCTGACCTGACCCGACCCAACCCGCGAAAAAAATTAGGTGTGTTGACGTGACCGGGACCCGACCCGCGAGATTTTGAGAGACCTTGTGACCCGCGGGTCGGGTCATGACCCGCGAAAAGCCCTGGGTTTTTTTTAAATATATTTGTTGAATCTAAATGTTTTTCATATTCCTGAAGGGAGTGGTGCCGGGTAGGGTATGCCTTTTGAGACCCACGCGTACAGCAGCCTTTTCTTCGTGTGTTCGTCTTGGAAAAATAAGGCGACAGACTGCGGAGTTCCCTGGAACATCGACATGTGAAACACGACGGTCGGGGATTTTCAAATATATTTTTGTCACAATTTTGTGTGCGTTGTCTTCACATTGAACGATTATTTCTCCTCACCCGCATCAGTACACTCAAGTGTCGGCCCTGATTCCGTATCCTACGTACGGGGGAGGTCCTAATCATGTGGGCGCAGGCTGTGGGACAGAGAAACAGAAAACCCAAACGAAAAGATTCGTAAATTTATGGGTGAAGCAAGTGATATACGCCAACGTACCGTGTACGAGAACACAGCAACACACGTCCAACCGGAAAACAAGAACAAAACTAGAACAAACCAAGGATACTTATGAATCGAAACAGACTATCAATAGTACTATTAATATTACAGGGGGCCATAGTAAATAGGACCAAATATTGTTGGTAATATACATATACCCTGGTATATACCTGGTATATATATACTTCGAAGTATAGGTTTTTGTGTGTACCGTAGGTCCTACCAGGTACCAGGTATTTATTATTATGGTCCCCCGTAAATAATGGCATCATGATGTTAATTCTCTGTTTTCTAGCCCGGTGCGTGCCTTCGCTTCTAGCGGCTGGGTTCAGCCGACCCCAGCCCATCCCAAACCCGACGCTCTCGCCCTCGCTGTCTGGGAGTTTGTTTATAACCACGCGATGCTCAGCCTCTCCCCTCCCCAAGCTGTACCCACTACGCTCTTCGCTGTGGCGATGCCCCTCCTTTGCTGTTGGAACGAACTCTCCTGCATCGGGATTGAGAATAAGATTCATCACCACCACCCCAACCAATCAATCGTTCGCCTATGAGACCGCGCAGGGCTCCCCTCTACCCAGGCTGGGGCTCATATGACCATCGGTGGACCGTCGTAGGTCCTGATGGACTCCGGCCCACCCCGAGGTCGAGGCTGGCGAGAGCAAGGGCTGTATCGAGCATTGTGGGCAATGACTATCTAAAGCCCTCGATGGTGGTAGAAAGATGCTACATACTGCTGTAAGAGGCACAGGGATGGATCAAACCCATTGTCTGACTGCCCCCGATGCTAAAACTATCATGTTAACCCGTTTCGGACTCCGAGATAGCGACCAATAAACAAGCTTAAGGTTATTCATGAAGTTTGCTACTCGTATTATGATACAGGGCTACCACTACTATCCATTCTACTGGTACTACATACTGCAGTAGTACATACCACGGATCGGCACCATGCTGAGGCCTCCCCCTCGACCACGGTGGCAGATTCACATACATACACATACATGGCGTAGCTTTGTGACCACAGAACTTGTATCTCTTATATAATACCAGGTAGCTGGTAGGATTGAAGAATCGGCACGGGCACTGGTTGTGCTGGATGCCGACGGGTAGAAAGAACGGTTTAATGTGAAGAACACACACACACACATGGAAGAGACGCACCAACGCGAGTAGAAGAAAGGGGGAAGTACGTATATCCTTGTAGTAACTTTTGATTACGTGTTTCGTATCTCAAGTACAATTTGCCTTCATTGCATTGCCCAATCTCCTTTACCGTATCAATTTGCGGTGAATTATGTCTGCCTGGCAGGTTTCGGCCACAGAGCTTGGCATACATATTTAGGCTGAACAAGTCGTCAGCACGGACACTGGATGCATGTGCTGGATGTTTCACTGGGTGGAAGGCCGGAGAACACACACAACCTTGTAGAAGAACATACAACAAACAGCAGACACACACTATTAATATTATTAATACCAGGTTCCAATCTATGTATCCCTTTCTATCCCTCAGTCTAAAGTAGTCTATACCGAGAGATAAAAGGTGCCCGCAGTCTTCTGATTGGTCACAGTACTTGTGCGTCATTCTTCCTACTCGTACAGCGGTACCAGAGGGTATTCATGAGAGGCATTCTGGTAGCGCTCAGCCACTATCACTCATTGCCCACCCAGTGTCCGTACGTATACACCTCATCTGTCCGTATAATACCACGCTGGACCATTTTGCCGATTTTTCCAGCATCCAGGTATCGTTGATGAATTGCGGAGTATCTCAGGATCTGGATCTGTACTTGTTCTGTACGCAAAGTACGCAGTACGAGAAGGTCCCAACTGACCGACGGATACGGGGATACCAACGATACGAACGCAAGAACCCGAACGCCTCCATCGGGTTTCCGTGTTCTCACTTCAATCCGATACTCCGGCCGTGTTTCGGTACTTCACCAGCAGTGCCTGGGGGAAAAACAGCACATAACATAGCCAAACCAGGCGCAACCACCGTAGGGCAGTGGCCGCCGAGGTAGGGAGGGCTGCGGTTGGCGCTCGCAGTAGTGGCACGGCCGCCACAGGGTGCCGCTGCCAGCACAACATTTTTTTCGTCATCGTTTGAATATTTTTAGTTCAGGTTCTTGCTGACTGCGATACTTCTTCATAAGAAGACACTTGCTGGTGGTGGTGGGTCCCGCCGCCGCTGCTTCTGCTGTGAGCGAGCCATGCGCCCGACCGACAGGGCCGCGATCCCCAAGGGCCGCGCCACTCATGGGGGAGGTCAGGCTTGGTGGGGGGATAAGGATGGCGTGACGCAGGAGGTGAGCATCTAGCCGACGTTGTTAGAGATTCAAAATGTTTTTGCTTATCGTACGCAGAAATTTAAAGTTCGTTCGTTCCCCGCGCGGGACAGAGTTCGGATCGGTCGAGTCGCTTCGAGGTCGCTCGGTGCTTGCGTCTGCCTTCACTTGTGGCCGGCTCCCGGGGGTGAGCACATGCGTGTGCCCCTTGCGGTTGGGCAGCTGGTGGCGCTTCTACTCCAAAAGAGACGGGAGCTATGATAAAGTGTCGTCTCGAGAGCATACCACGCCTTCCCAACGACACCACACCAATATGTTCGAAAATTTAAGGATCGTTTGGAAAATAACATTGATATAAAACGGTTACTATTTATCGGACAATATGGTACCGGTATGTGTGTGCCTTGTTGTTGAATGTACAACCGAAGTTGAACCGCATTTCTTTCGTCCTGAGCCACCATGCATGCTCGTATTATGAAATAGAGCATCAGCAGCAGTATTACGGGGGGCCATAGTAAATAGGACCTACGGTACACATAAAAAACTATGTGTTTCCCAATTTTCCAAAACACTATTTGATTCTATTTACTATGGTCCCCCGTAATAGTAGTACTTGTATAACGCCGGCCGTCGACGTAAGGTCAACTATTAATACTACGATTAATATTAACAATAATAACTGAAGGTTTCGGTTTTTCCGTCGACCGTCTGCAACAAAAGCGGCAGAGGTTGACGCTCTGAGAGCATGTTGCTTCTCTCACGGGTCACCCGACGTGTAAGTATCACCCTCCTCGTGCAACGTACACCGGCAGGCTCGGCCACGAGAAGTATCGCCTTCCTTCGGGGGAAACCGCGACCGGTGTCGCAAACCCGCCACGGATGTGCCCGAGTTGGTCGCTTACGTACACTCGTACAGTAGTTCCACCGACAGAGAGACTTCCGGCCCATGTTCAATATACCGCAGCAGCGCCAGTCAGTCTGAAACAGCGGTGGCTTACGAAGTTGAGCATCAACCACCTGACCACCACTCGGTCGCACACTCACAATACTACGGGGGGCTATAGTAAATAGGACCATATTTTGTTTGTAAAAATATGTAAATATATAGGTTTTAGTGTGGATCGTAGGTCCTATTTACTATGGTCCCCCGTAACAGTAGTTATTCTAGGCACTGACGTCATAGCATGTGTAAATACTTCAAATAATTTCGTGAAAGCCTCTGGAGAGAACTCTTACTATTACCGGGGACCATAGTTAACAGGACCTATGGTATACATAAAAACCCGTATGTTTAACCATTTTTACTGACAAAATTTGGTCCTGTTAACTATGGCCCCCCGTAATACGTAGAACCGCAGTCCCGTTTTGGGGACAAACCACTCAAATTTCAAGTAGTTTGTCTCCAAAACGGGACTGCGGTCCTGAGGGGGAAAATTAAAAAATGAACATATAGATCTCGCGCAGAGTGCACCGATATACCTGGTAAGCTCGCCCTGCGAGACCGCCTGGCCGCCAGGGGGAGAAGGGAGGAGGAGGGAGGACTACTTCCCATGGCGTGGGGGTGGGATGTAGATGCGGAGTAGGAAGCATGGCGTATAGATACATAGTAGGTAAAATATCTCGGTAAATGGTGGGGGTGCATATTCAAGTGAGTACACGCAGGGAAGGAGAATCGGTTCGATGAAGTTTGTTTGTGGTATTCGATGAATTATGTCAGCTTTTTCATTTTGAATGAATAACGCCCTGCACATTGTCGAAGGCGAATAAAAAAAAAAAAATACAAAGCGACTACCGGTAATATTATGCCAGATATACTCTTAGTACAGCAACGACCACTGCGTCATTGGGGGCAACGCAATGGTTGATGTCGGAGTTACCATGGTTGAAAAAGAGTCGTACGGTACGAATACGGGTGCCGCATGCATGATATTTTGCCTGTACGTAGTACCACAGCATGGGCGCCCACAATTAAGATTAAGAAACATTATGTTGAGAAGATCAAGCTCATCAGAGCGGCACGAACGTTGAAGAACATCGGGTCAAGAAACACAGCTCAACAGCAGTAGTGGGCTCAACTCAAAATCCTGGTATACAGTCGAGTTAGATCAAAGTCGGGAAGAAAATAAGACGTTGAGCCTGTGTGATGGTGTACTGCTTTGAATGAGGCGGAAAGCCCGGCAATTACCTGGGTTGAGGTATTGGGGTCGTGTTTGTAGTAGTACCAGTCTCGGGATGGAAAGCCAGGGGTTTTCCCGGCGAGGCACGAGCTTAGCTCTCAGTCTCCGCGTGCAGGAAAGGACCAAAGCTAGCTGTTGTTCTTTTTCTATCTCCAAGCAAACAACACACGTGAGTACCAACGAGCACCGACTGAATAGGCAAACCTGTCCGGGGATACAAAGTGTCCCGACCTTTTGATCTTAACACCTGGACACCAAATTGACGTTTCCTTGACACCTGGCGCCCACTGCTGTACCTGGTATATCCGTAGTGCTCGGAGGTGACGCTGCTCGTAGCCGGTTGATAGTTACAATACCAAAAGCTGCCCTTATTTTTGCGTTGTCTCGGGGCCGCAGAAGGGGCTTCGTCTACAGGAGTCGTGGATTTTTTAAATAAGGGTAGGCGCTATTATTATCAAAACTGTCCTCACGTCGGGCAGATAGATAATCTACAGATAGATGATCTACAGATAGATCGTCTACAGATATATTACCTGAATCATCTAGTTCCTCACCTGCCGTCGTGAGGGGGTCACGCAGGATCTGCATAGGGCACAGATCCAACTCACAGGAAGCATGCGCTACTATTACGGGGGACCATAGTTAATAGGACCAAATATTGTTAGTAAAAATGGTCAAATATATAGGTTTTATGTACACCACAGGTCCTATTAACTATGGTCCCCCGTAATACTTAATACTGTTGATATATATATATATATATATATATACAACTTCTCCCTTCGGAGTGACATGAGCGTAGCGTGTAAATATATATATATATATATATATATATATATACATTTGCATACAGTTACGTAGGTCGTGCAGACTACACGGACCCCACCCTAAGGCAACATGAGCTACTGCTGTAGGTCACACGAGGTCGGGAATAGATTATCTACCTGCCTTGTTAGAACTAGATCATCAAGTAGGAATGACCTGTAGATGACATGTAGATGACGTGTAGATGATCTGTGTATGATATGTACGTGATCTGTACACGGCCCATCCGAGCTGTGGAAACTCTCGGCCTCGACTGCGACGGATTTTTGTGGGCACCACTTTGGCATAAGGATTTCATGGGGTGGGCAACCGATCGGTCTTTCATCCCTGTACAGCAGTACGCCAGTACCAGGTAGGCAACACCTTCACATATGGCGTCGTCGGCAGGACACGGGTTCCAATCTACTGTAACTTCGAACCCTTTTTTGTTTTAGAAACGCTTGCGCGTGCGTCTCTAAAAACACATCTCTCTCTCTGACTCCCCGAGAGGTACGATCGAAACGAAGCGGGTGTTAATAGTAGGTCGGCGTGCGGGCCGCGTACGGCACCGACGTCCCAAAGATCCCGCCGTTCAGAGGGGGGGTGTTATAAGGATTACCCTGGGCTGGGTACTCGATAGATATTTCACCCCTATGGCTCAGTAGGTAACACCTTCACAGCTCACTATCACTCCGTGCCCTTACCTAATGCCTCTACTGCTCGTACCTACAAGCACCGGTATTACGGGGGACCCCATTCTGTAGGACCTACGGTACACACAAACATCTGTATGTTTCCCTATTTTTTCCAACAATATCTGGTCCTATTTAGTATGGTCCCCTGTAATAGCACGTGCGGCACGTTTTCCACGCTGTGTCGCGGGAGCGCCGCCTGAGAGAAACCATGCCGCGATCACTTCGTTCACCGAGCTATGGGCCACCCACCCATGAAGCACTACTATTGCGGGGGACCATAGTTAATAGGACCACATATTATTGGTGAAAATAGCGAAATATATAGGCTGTTGTCTGTACCGTAGGTCCTATTTAATGTGGCCCCCCGCGGTGGTACGTACGTACGTACGTGAAGTGCAAGTAATATGTTGTAGGGAGGAGGAGGGAGGATCATTTTCCATGACGTGTGGGGTTGAATGCTGTAGATGAGTTGAATGCTGTAGACGATCTGGAGTAGGACGCACCTCGAATAGATGTAGGCGTGGTGCACCCCGACGATGCTACCACAGCAGGCATATACAGTAATTGGATATAGGGTGGTAGACTATAGAAGGGGACCATAGTAAATAGGACCTAATGTGATTATTACGGGGGACCATAGTTGATAGGACCAACTATTGTTAGAAAAAATGGTTAAATATGGAGGATTTTATGTATACCATAGGTCCTATTAACTATGGCCCCCCGTAATAGTAAAAATAGGTAAATATATAGGTTTTTGTGCGTACCGTAGGTCCTATTTACTGTGGTCCCCCGTTATAGTACGTATCAGGTGTTCAATGGAGTACACGCGGGGAAGGAGAAATGATTAGATGGGATTGTTTGGGGGTGTTCGAAGAATTCGTGTCATCTTTTTCGTTATATGAGTAGAGTGTTTGGCGAAAGTGTTTTTTTTGCTACTATTAATAGCCTTCCCCAAAATGAACACCGAAGGTAGGATCTGAGATAAAATCTTGAAAAAGGGAGCAAAAAAATACTTGAGCGAAGGTGTAGAAAGCTGACGAATTGTGCGATACACTTTTGCTCTCGATATTACTTCATGCGGGTCACACCGGTTTTGATTCGTCATATGATATTGCCGCGCTTTTTGTTCCGGAGAAGAGTTCTTCGCTTTCTGTTCCTTAGTCTTTTATAGAACAAACACTACACATTGTCGGATGGCAAGCATAACAATAATAATGCCACTGGCTTTAGAAACACCGAGCACAGTCCATGCCTCGACGTGCCGTGCTGCTTCCTGTACTCAACCCGACAACCGGTGGGAGCACAAAGGCTAGAGAGGGGTAGCTGGAGCATAATGCGGACGAGCGGCGTTGGATTGTGCCAGCGGGCCGCCGGCGGCCCGCTGCTGCGGTACGCTCTCGCCCGCTTGGTGTCGTGGAGGATGCGTCGTCCCGAAAGGGCTCGTACCCGCACTCGTACACGTGCTCGTACCCCCTTGCTTGTAGAACGCGGCAGCATGACAGCTCGTTTATCATTTCAATTCCACCATGCAGCGGTAGCAGCAGCGGCAGCGGCAGCGGCGGCGGTGGCGGTGGCGGTGGCGGTGGCGGAGCGCGCCGGCGCTGTGGCGCGTGTAGGCCAAGCGCAGCAGCAGCAACAGCAGCAGGATCAATCGGAGAATGCAAAAATGGAAGCTGGTGCTGATGCTGACGCCGGTGCCGGTGCTGATGCTGTTTTGTTGTTGTTGCTCACGCTGATGAACGATGCTGCCCCTAGCTGCGGCTAGCGCAAGCTAGCTTCCGCTCGCTGTGCTGCTGCTTGCGGTCGTGGGATGGCAGTGGTGGCACTGCGGTCAACTCAACCGGCGACACCGTTGCTGGGCTGCCGTTGGTACTCGAACGCTGCTTTTTTTGTGTTTCACTCTGGGGATGGTTCACCGCGTTGCCGCACATTTCTAGCCCCCCCCCCCCAGTTTCGGAGGAGGCGTCGCCCTCAGGATTTGGTTTTGCCTCGTCCCCGAACACATCAAGATCGTGAGAGGAAGATAATTCATTTTTTTAGTGGAAAGAGAGTGGATTTCTGAAGACTCTTTTTCGCAAACACTGTCAGCAGGAACAACGCCCTCCCTGCACATTATCGGAAGGCAAACGGGAAAAAAAAACAATAATAATACCACCGAACCTATCATACAGGACACATCGGACAGATCGCTCAGCGCACCAGACATATTCATGATCTGTGTGATACCTGGTGTCTATTTAATGGCATCGTGTCACCGGGTGGGAACCGTATGATATGCTACTACTACTATTTAATACTACTACTACTACTACTACTACTACTACTACGGTAGTGCCTGGCTTGTGTTGCCGAAGACACGTTTCCTTCGCTAGGCATGTGCTATGTAACCCTTCTGAGGACTATAGTACCATCCCGTGTGGGGACAAACCACTTGAAAATTGAGTGGTTTATTCCCAAAACAGGACTGTACCGTACTTTGCCCTAGAAGGGCCAACAGATCCTGCACAGCAGTATCTCAAAGCGGCAGGTTAGGAAGGAGCTGAATGATATGTCTGATCTATCTTATCTATCTGATCTATCTGACCTGTAAGAGGTGTGGAACCTACCCACCAGGCGCCGTTTACCGCTAGGCATGCGTGTTTGACGTAGGTACGGGGGTAGGTAGGTACTCGAGTTTGTTTTTTTTTGTCGGTGGCCAGCAGTGCGTCTTTATAGTAGCAATGTTTGCCTCGAATTTCGTCCTAATACGAATCACAGAGGGGGAATATTTTGTTCGTTTTACGCCCACTGTGGTTGTGGCTGAATAGGTACTCAGTGGTCAACTCCTCGAAGGCAAGTAACAGCAAAGTATGTAGAGCTGTGAATCGGCACCATGACTCAAGTCGCCGACTATTTATTATTATTATTATTCCTCTTGCCATCAGACAATGTGCAGCATGATCTTCAACATGGATCACTCATAACTTTCCCGAAAGAAGAAAACCTCGGAAACAAAAGGAAACTCATGCACCAAGTCTACTATTTGTCGGACTAAATATTTAGTCGTTACCCGTAGGTGCCGACTCTCCGACTCAACGAAGTTCCACGCTTGCTTGTAAGAAGGAGTGTTGATTGCGGGATACATCGATTTTGTGTTTTGGACGGGGGGACGGGGGGGCTCGGCTGGGGAGCAGGGCTGATTGGGCTCGCTTCGCTCCCCTGACTTTAGTCGGCAAGTCGGCTGACCATCAGTGGGTTTCGCCACCCGACTTGCCGACTAAAGTCAGTTAGCTGGCTATCGGGACGTACCTGGTACCGATTATTTTAACATTGATCGTGACATCCAATCCTGCCGAACCACAGCTCTAAAGCTCCGCCCAGATTTTTTTTCTTTCACTCCCATTGGCGGCTGTTCTATTTGGGTTACTGTGAAGGCGCCACCTACTGAGCTACAGTAAAGCGGTGAAAGGTCGATCGATTACCCAGCCCGGGGTGATTCTTGTAACACTCCTCCCTCCCTCTGAACGGCGGGATATTTGGGCCGTCGGTGCCGTGAATGGCCGCACGTTGTTTCACCGAGTAACTACCCGCTTCGTTTCAATACCTCGGGTAAAAAAGGGTATGTTTTTAGGGACGCACGCGCAAGCGTCTCTATACTTTCGAAGTGAGATTCGAGACCCGTGTTATGGAAACGCTACTTCCGTGCTGTAGAGAAGATGGCGTGCAGTTTCAATCGCGGCACTTAGTTGGCCAACAAACACAGATACACTCCACAAAGAATGCTGAAGCCCAGATGACGGTAGCTTCCAGAGATGGATCAGGACAGCTATGGTACACGACGTCCTGGAGAGATCACATGAAAGAGCGAGCTAGAGGTCCTACGACGAGAGAACTCTACAGCAGCGCAGTAATTCCTCCGCATACGTTACATTCCAACCGACACATATGAGACCTACGATGTACGATCTGCGATACCCACAAGAGCAATGCTACTCAACATTGACTGTTACGGGGGACCATAGTTAATAGGACCTATGGTATACAAAAAAAAACTATAAATTTAACCGTTTTTACAAACAATATTTGGTCTTATTAACTATGGTCCCCTGTAATAGTACAGGACGTGTGCCAACATTTCCATAATAACCCCCGTATCCCCGACGGCGTCTAAAGTGAAGGTGCTACGTACTGAGCTACAGGGGCAAAACGTCGATCGAGTACCCCAGCCCAGGGTAGTCCTTACAACACCAGGCCCATACAGCACACTTTTGTATCCCGGTACCTAGCTAAACCTTTCGTGAAGTATCTTGACGGTGAACACACATTCATCGATGGCCAGTAGCAGCCAAAATCGACTCCCTCGCGTCTGTCCTTGTGACGGTCGTACCTGCTATTGACCCTATAGTAGGGTATACGCGCGGTGGAAGTACCAACATGAAACGCGGCTATTACGGGGGGCCATAGTTAATAGGACCCATGGTATACATAAAAACCTATATGTTTAACAGTTTTTACTAACAATATTTGGTCCTGTTAACTATGGCCCCCCGTAATAGCAGAGACGAATCTCGAGACGGAGAAAAAAAAGCAAAATTCGGCCTGATGACTGTTTCGTTTTCGTTTTCGTTTTTTTTTTTTAAACCTCCACGACACAGGTAGTGCCGAGGGCGGTAGATTTGAACACTCAGGCCCAGCTGGTCGGTGGCCCGGGCGTGGCCGACAGGGCGGCTGCTAGGCACCGCGAGAGGCACCAGCGATGCATTCAACAGGTGTGCGCGCTGGCCAGAGAGAGGGAAGAGAGCCAGAGGGCAAACCAGCGGGACGTGGAGTGGCGCGCCCAGCATGAGCAGCTCCGGACGAGGGAGCACATCCGCGCCCTCGAGTCGCAGCTCGGGTTCATGAACGAGCTTAGCAGCCAGGGAGGAGAGAGCGCGAGCCTGAGCGGGCTCGAGTCGAAGGAGCAGGAGCGGGTGGACGCGCTGAAAGCTCGCCTGGGGTTTTGTGTCTTCAGCTCTGGTCAGGCCGAGGGGCGGGCGGGGGACGACGACGATGAGGATGACAACGTCTACCATTTGAAGGCCGAGCTTAAGGACCATAAGGTGGGCGGGAAAGGCGTTTTTTTTTTGTTCGTTTGCTTTACTTTTGGTTTCGGTTTCAAATCTGTTCGTTTGTTCTGGCTTGTATGTGGGAGGCGTCTTTTTGTTCGTTCGTTTGTCTTCAGTTTAGTTTTTTTGTTTCGTCTTTAGTTTCGTTTTTTTTTGTTTCGTTTTGTTTGTTCGGTTTCGGTTTGTTTTGTTTTGTTTTGTTTTGATTGTTCGCTTGGTTGGTTTTAGTTCGTCTTTTCTCTTTTGTTTCTATGTTAACCGCACCACTGCCGCCAGCCGCCGAAGCCGCAACATGTAGCATGAATTGTCACACCCGGTGAGTTGTCACACCCGGTTACAACTACGTAAGCTGCGAGTCCGACCGATTGGGTGATTTACACTCAAATTGATATCCAAAGGCCGATTCGCAGACTATGATCACCATTTTTTCGATGCCCAAAAATAGTATACCAGGTGCTTCGTATACTACTGCCAGATGGTCTGTTCTAGTCGATAGAGAGTTCCGCCGGCATAATAGGAGCTTGAAGATCCGCACGCGCAATACATCATGCGGGGTGCTCGAGCAGGACGAATGTTACAGTGTCGAAGTACGGCAGGAATGATCGCAAATAAATTGGGACATGGGTGGATATATGAACTAAGTCTTGACGCAGGCGTGGGTGGATAAATCAATCAAGTCTTGACTTGAGTTTTGATGGCGTGAAATCGTTCATTTATTCCACCGAGGTGCACGGTCTGCAGCAGCAAATAATCATTTCCGCGAAGGTAGAAGTTAGCGAAGTTTATCCTTATTCCATATCTGTAATTGTTCGTATTTACTCGTATTATTATTATTTCTCTTGCCATCGGACAATGTGCAGCATGATCTTTAACATGGATCACTTATAACTTTCCCGAAAGAAGAAAACCCTCGGAAACAAAAGGAAATCCTTATTCCATATCGGTGATTGTCCATATTTACTTTTCCTCTGCTGTAGATACAATTTTGCTGGTAGATCGGAGGGATAACTTAACTACCCGGGGGGTAAGAATTAACTTGTTCGTTAGTTGCCAAATCGTGGATCGGAGGTAGAAATCAAGTATATTGCTTGTTCTGCAATAGTAAAAATAATTACACTTCCGCTGCGGTTGGCATGATTTGCCGATACATACCAGGTATCCTGATGAGCAGTCCAGATGAGGTACAAGCAAGATATCCAGTGGCAATAATGTCCCAGTGGATGGTTTCGATGAGCCCGTGTCAGAGCTGGCGGCTAGGAGTGTTTTACCACTTACAGCCATCCACACAGCGCTGACTTGCTCGGTTCGAGCGCGGCAAATGCGTTAATAAAGCGAGGTTAACAATTGCACTGGTGTTATGGTCCGTCGGCGCCGATGCCTTTGTATTTTCTCCGAGGTTTTGTAGCACAGTACTGGCGTTTGTGGCCACCAGGTACTAGTATGCCAGTGCCGGTACTTTGTCATTGTAAGAGCACTTTTGTGATTTTCTGCTGCGTCTATTAGCCCGTTTTTTTGCTGCTGGAAAAAACGTCGAACCGACGGCTGTGTGTAGCATGATGGTCGAAAAATTAAGCCTCCGAAAATAAAGCTGGGTGCGGGTCTACAGTAGTTGGTTGCTTCCCCCCTTCCCCCCCTCATACGACTACGGCCAAGTATGAGATCGAGTACATCTCTCCTATCGAGTACACCCCTTGCCCCCTTTCCCCCCCGACAAGGAGAGAGGTCAGTCGAACTGCTCGTCGTCCAGGTTGTTACTCGCATCCTTGAGCTTCAAGCTCTCCCTCCCGCTGAACGAACCACAATGCGAACAGAAGCGCGAAAGTGAACCTACAGCACGCGACAACAAGTAAGGAGTGATGTGGGCCAGGCTGAGGTTCTTGCTCTCCGATGAGGTCTGGTGAATCCTACAAGATTTAACGGTTACCATGCCAAAAATAGTTTTCTTGAATGTTTCGTCCAAATTCGAGGCAAAATATATGCTCCCCCAATTCCTCGAGTGCTGGCCGTCGCGTACTCTTATGCTTTGAGTACATACAGTTATCACGTGGGCACAAAGTAGAGAACTGTTTTGATGGTGTGTTTTTGTCATCTCTGGTACAACTAGAAATATCTGCCAACCTACGGTATTCCCGCTTTCGGACTGTTCTGTTTTAACGCGCTTGGTGCAAGCAGTGTCTGCCTGGTCGGCGAAAACCCGACGTGCTCCGTCCCAGCATTGTAGGTGTGCGAGGGTCTATGGTCATACGACTACGGCCATGCATGAGACCGAGTACATCTCTCCTATCGAGCACACCGCCCCTCTTCCCCCTATAGCCCCCTCCCTTTTTTAACTCCCTACAAGCTCTGCTGTTGTGCCTCGCTTTCGGACTGTTTTTCCCCTGACACGCCGCTACGTTGCAACTCCCTGAACCTTCTCCCTTCTGCCAATACCCCCGCTTTCTCGGTCGTTCTCCCTGCTGTGTCCCTCGCCGAACGAAAAACAAAAACGAAAAAAAAAAAAAACAACCCCCGCAGCGGCGCCTGATGCAAGAACAGAGGGTGAGCGACGAGCTGCTTCGCCTCCTTAGGGATAGCTCTGCGGCCAGGAGGTCCGAGGAGGTATGACCAACACCTGGCACGGCACAGAATACCCATATACGTACCAGGTATTGAGAAACAGGAATGCGGTTAAGGACGCCTGATAAGAAAAAGAGACACGGTGTAGGAGGACACCTATTAAGGAGCGGGAATACGATACAGGAGGCTGTAGTAAAAGTAAGAAACGAAAATACGGTACGTACGTATCACCTATTTTTTTTTTTTAATCATCACTTCCACTTTCCAGCCTAACTCGTAGGAGGTTTTACCCTCGACGACCTTCTGGACAAGCCGTGGTCACAGGTGTCTACCCTTCTCCCCCTCCGGTACGTGCCTTTAGTTTTTTGGTCGCGCATAGGGTTCAGCATTCCCACTGCTCGTCGATTTTTTCGTCGAATGTAGGTAACTCACGCTCTCTCGCTTTTCCGCTAATCAATTTATTTCATGCAAGAAAAAAGCCCTTACGGGCATGCACTCGGTGGGACTTGAACCCACGAAATTGATCTTGATAGGCACGCGGACCACCTACCAAGCCACCGGGGACGCCATGGACAGGGTCACGGTAAACAACACCTATTAAGAAGGAGAGAGACGGTATAGGACGCCTATTATGAAAAATGAGTACGGCACATATCACCTTCTGAGGAACAGGAATACGCTATACAACACCTATTGACATGAAGGAAGACGATACCGGACACCCACCAGAAAAACAGGGACACGTCATTCGACCCGTTACCCGTCCAATGTACGTACTCTATTAGAGCAGGCTGTGCTACGCCGCGCTTACGTACTCTATTAGAGCGGGGGGGAAAGTCCGCGTGAAAGTTAGCGTCGCGGCGAAACGGTGGGTGGTCTCGCTTGATGCAGCGGTGCAAGAGGGCAGAGCAGTCCCCACGATAGTTCGGTCATTGTCAGAGATATTAAGAACTGGGTAGCGTCGAAAAACGCGGCGCCGAGTGCGGAACGGCTGTCTCGCGAATGTGCGTGCGTCGATTCTCTCGTTGTCCCGCGACGCGCCGAGTGCGGCAGCTTGTTCATATTTTCATCCAACGCGGGGGTTGTCGTATGTACGGAGTGTGGTTATGGTGTTCTCTCTTGCGAGTTAAAGGTCCGACGCCCCTCTCACCCCATGCTGTATCATAACATCGCATCCATCTTACCCCACCCCACCCCACCCAACCCACCCCCTACCCCACACACACGCCTCCATAAAAAACCTACCAATCAGTTTCTCGCTGTACGATTTGCCCAAGCAAAGCCGCGGGCCCAGTTGAAGCTTCCCTTGCCCCAGAAGGGGGAGCAAGACATCGGCGCGCTTATCTCGGGCATGTCTGCCGCGGGACGGCCCCAGTACCGGGAGCTGGAGGCGTGCTGGACCCCGGGGACCCTCGCCAAGATCCACATCGGGGGCATCAGCGTCACCGCCTGCGAGTGCACGAGGCAGCTGGCGACCCACGCCCTGTCTCCCGGACAGGACTGGATGAAAATCGGGAAGCTGCTGGGCCAGGGTGGGTTCGGGAGTGTGCACCAGGGGTACTGCGAGCGGACCGGTCGGACCTATGCCGTCAAGACCGCGAAGCCGGTGAGGGGAGGCCTTGATGAGGGGGGGTGGGGGGGGGGTGTACTCGATAGGAGAGATGTACTCGATCTCATGCATGGCCGTAGTCGTATGACCATAGACCCTCGCATCCCTACAATGCCGGGACGGAGCATGTCGGGTTTTCACCGACCAGGCATAAACACTGCTTGCACCAAGCGCGAAGCGCCGTGAGGTGTCCGGCGAGTCGAATGAAGGGTGAGCTGCATCCTACTACAGTAAGAACCTTGGTGTTAGTCGTGGAGCGCGCTCGTGGTGACAGTAGGGACAGGCAGCAGAAACAAACTGTTACAAGTCTTCTTCTTCGCTCGAGGCGCTTTTTTTTTCGGACCTTTCGCTGGCCATCACCCCACCCGCGGGTCGGGTCAGGGACTCTGAGAAATATCACGGATTAGGTCGAATCGTGTCGAGCCGGATCGGCTCGGATCGGCTCGGATCGGGAGGTTTCTCACGGGACGGGCCGGGTCTCCCTTACCTAACCGAGCCCGACCTGACCTGACCCGCAAGGTTCGACCCGACCCGCGAATGAGCATCGCTCTTTTATACCTCACCCCCATCAGCCGACGTTGGTCAACATCACCATTGCCAGCTAAGCTTGATACGCACGTAATCGCTCAGGGCAAAACGACCCCACGAAACCGGGGAGACTTGGGGCCTAGCGTATGTTCGTTGCTGTCTGTCTGTCTGTCTGTCTCTCTGTCTGTCTGCCTGTCTGTCTGTCTATCCGTCTGCCTGTCTGTCTGTCTTGTCTGTCTGTCTGTCTGTCTGTCTGTCTGTCTGTCTGTCTGTCTGTCTGTCTGTCTGTCTGTCTGTCTGTCTGTCTGTCTGTCTGTCTGTCTGTCTGTCTGTCTGTCTGTCTGTATATATGTCTGTCTGTCTGTTTGTCTTTCTGTCTGTCTATCTGTATGTATGTCTGTATGTCTGTCTGTTTGTCTGTCTGTCTGTCTATCTGTTTGTCGGTTGTGTCGATGGCCCTCCTTTTTGTTTTTTTCCCCCTCTTTTATTGTTTCAAGCGTGCCTGGCCTGGCGAGAGTGTTGGTTTTTTTTTTCGTTTCCAACAGTTTTTGCGTATTTTGACAGGAAAAAGGAGCTAGTTGTCACCATTTCGACAGGAACAGGAGTTGTTTTGCAGGAATAGGCGTTAGCTACTCTTGAAAAGGGATTCGCTGCGCTTATGTTTTTTAAACAACGGGAATTTCTTCACGGTCAGATGGGTTTTTTTTTCACGGGAATGTGTTTTTGAAGAATACCATAGGAGTGGTTGTACAATGTTATTTTGTTCGTTTTGTCAGAGTTGTTTTTTACGAAAGAGCGCGGTGTTTGACGGCAACAGGCGTTCTTCTCGCTGCTTTCTGTCGTCGCCCGATCCGATGGCCTTAAGGCTGCCCGTGGTGATCGCATGCCACTCGTGTAGCTTGCCGAACGTGCATTGCCCGCAAACGTACGGCACTCGCCGATGTACGAGTACCGTATAACTCTCCGGAGGGCAAGCGGGTCTGCCTGACGCGCCATAGAGAGAGATGGTAGCAGTCGTTCGCACGTTAACTCGTCGCTCTGACCCATCCAGTGCGTGGTCGGCATACACGCCTCCGTACTTCTGGAGGAGTGGGAGAAGAAACGATCTCAGCAACAACAAAAAAAAATTAAAGGAAATCGCGCCCAGCAAAAACAAAAACAAAAGAAAAGAGCGCGGGGGAGGGGCGGCGAGGGTTGTCTTACCAGCAAAGATTCGCCGATCACAACACCTGCTGCGCCGTGGCGATGGCACACCCAACCCCCCCCGCTCCCCCCCGCGCGCGCGCGAAGCAGAAATGAGTTTAAAGAAGTACAAACAAAACAAATGTAATGTAAGTCGGGCGCCCCCAGGTGGTCTATTCATGGTAGAGGTTCCTTCGAATGCTGCTATTTAATAGACTTGCTTCCGTGGGTCCGAACCCGAGCGTGATGATGATTTATTTATTTTCAAGAGTACATAAGGAACCCGTTGCTGAGAGCGCTTAGCAGCGTCGGTTGGCGCGATTCTATGCGAGTCGACGACGGAAGAAAGGGTTGAATTATTCTCGCGACAAAAAAACGCCTGCCAAGGCAAGAACTGTGGTGGGGAGGGGGGAGGAGGGAAGGGAGCCTGCTATGTGACCCCAGATCTGAGTTACGACTAGGATGGAGAGAAAGAACAAAGACAAATATGTATTAAATGGGAAGGAAAATCAAAAATGGAAAAAATGTATTGAACTCTCAGATGTTGGAGGTGTCTCCGTCAGGAGTAGGAACGGTGCTCCGTCTCGAAAGGGATGCGTGTTCGATGGTCGAATGGCTTACAGCAGGCAACGAATGAGTACCCCCCCCCCCCCCCCGACACGCTAAGGTATTGCCATACGACCACAGCCATGCATGATATGAGTCCTCCCCTGCCTGGACGGTGAAAACCTGACATGCTCCGTCCCAGCAATGTAGGGATGCGAGGGTCTATGGTCATACGAATACGGTCCTTCATGAGATCGAGTACATCTCTCCTATCGAGTACACCCCCCCCCCTCTCTCTCCGTCCACGCGCTGAGCAATATCTGCCTAGGTCGGTGGAAACCCGATGTTGCTCCGACCAAGCGAGGATCCTCTCTACGTAGTACGACTACGGCCACACATGACATGAGTACGCCCCGCCCCCCCACCGCCGCCGCCGCCGCCGCCGCCGCCACGCGCTGTTTGGCGTTGCCTGTCCTCCGGTATCCTCGACCCAAAGTGATTCCCCCCTACGCTTGAGATTCCCTGGTCTCACACACCGCTTTCCTTGTACCGGAGTGTGCCACTGAGAGCCGCTGACAAAGGAACGCGATCTCACCCCCCTGCTACCCCTGCTCTTTATTTACTTTTACTGCCTCTCTCTCCCCGCGTGGTAGGGTGTCGGTCCGAAGGGAATGATCCGGGAAGCTCTGGCCTACTGCATGTGAGACAATCGTCTTTTTCGTTCGCTTTTATTTTTGTGGCCTCGATTTTTCGCGACAGGGTAGGTTGGCTCGGGCAGCGAGGAGGTTAGGGTTACGTACGTACTGCTAGCGGTAGGCTCGGTGGGGTCCAGGCCCGCAGCTTGAGCGACAAGGGTAACACGAGCAGAACGACGCGAGCTGTTCGGTGGCGATGTTGTCGCCACCGCCACCACCACCACTACCACCACCTCCTTCACCACCATTTCCAACAACACCACTACCACCAACACCGACACCACCATCACTACCACCACCACCAACACCACCAACACCAACACCAACAACAACGACAACAACAACAACAACAACACCAGTAACTAGTAGGCCGATGTTCGCAGTCGGCGCCGATTAAGACTACGGGTGTGCGCCGCGATAAGTTTGTGTACCGCTCCCGCTCCGTTGTCATCTCATCCCGCCCCCCGACCCGGACCGAAATGTTTCCTTGCGCGTGTCCGCTGTGCTGCTGTTGCTGGTGTTGCTGATGTTGCTGGTGTTGCTGATGTTGCTGCTGCTGCTTCTGCCACCGCCTCGTGATATCATGCGCGTTGCAGTGTCAAGCCGCATCCCAACATTCTTGGGTGCTACTGCGTGAACGACATCCCCGAGTCGACGGGCCTGGTGTTCGAGCTCGGCGTCTCCGATCTGTTCGACATCTCCACGAGGCAGGGCAAGCACAAGTTCAGCTTTGACCAGATACTCGGGTGAGCTGGAGGGGGGCTGGGGAAGGGGTGAGGAGTGTGTAGAGATGGGGGGTGGGGTGGCAGTGGGACCGGGGGTTGGGGAGGCTGAGGAGGGGGGGGTAGGGTGGGGTGTGGTGATGGGGGTGGTAGTCATGAGTGTCGTCTTACTCTGTGCGAGAAGATAGGAAAACCGTCAGTGAGTTTGAAAATAAATGAAATTACTGTAGTTCAACCATTAGGCTGACGAAATCATCGCCGACAGCAGGTTTCTATTCACGGGAGCTGTTTCCGTGGGCGGCGCACCACCAGCTCCGACAGAAGCGGTTCTCGCGTCTTACTATCGCAGCTGCAGCCATGACATTTAGTGCAGAGGTCTGAACGTGCTGTTGAAGCGAGCCCGAGAACCCACCCCGCGCCCCGCCCTATTATATATAGGTCGGGTTGGCGTCGGTTGGCAATGACGCTGTATAACACGCGTTTCGCTGCGTGAGCTAGACAACCGGGGTACCGTTTCTGTTTTTTTTTGCGATCACCACGGCTGGCGGTCGAGATAGATCGTTTGTGCGGGGAGAACCTTAACTCCGCACAAGGGAGATGATCGTATCACGTAGTGTGTACATGGAAAGCCACCCACGAGGCAGTCACATAGTAAACCCATTGCTGCCTCTCACCAGAAAATAGATCAACTCATTGGCGCTGTCATCCATGCGCAAGAAAATCTGCCTCAAAAACGGTTCTCAGTAGGATGCAGCTCGCCCTTCATGCGAGTCGCCGGACACCTCACGGCGCTTCGCGCTTGGTGCGAGCAATGTCTGCCTGGTCGGTAAAACCCCGACATACTCCGTCCCGGCATTGTAGGGATGCGAGAGTCTATGGTCATACGACTACGGCCATGCATGAGATCGAGTACATCTCTCCTATCGAGTACCCCCCCCCCCCCCCCAACAACGTTGGTATTGCTGGCAGATTTCTCGCGGATGGTGCGGAGGGCCTCCAGCACTTCAACGAGCACGGCATCTGCGTGAACGACTTCAAGCAGGACAACATCATTGTCTGCCACGCCAACAACGCCTCCGGTTACATCGGCAAGCTCGCGGACCCCGGCCTGTGGTGCGGTAAGTTTTTTTTCGCTCGAAAAGGGGGGTTGCGCCGCTCCATGAACCGCAACATTTTGGGTGGTTTATGTAGAGGCCGATGCTACTGCTGTGGTTTATAAAGAATAATAACAGAAAACCGTTGCTGTGAGATCGAGGATTTCGTCGAAGATCCAACGTGTGCGAAGCTGTGCTCGTAGCTTCTTCCTTCGCGCGTCTTGAACTTCCGGAAAGTGGTTTTTACACCATCTCAGTGGCTGCACGCATCTCGGAAATATTCGGAAAATGCTCGTTTTTTACACCATTTCAGCGGCTGTACATATCGCCCCAGGGACTTGAAATTAGACTTTTCTGTTGGCAAGAAGAGACAGTTTGAGAGTTTGGGAGAGCTTTTTCCCCTGCAGTTGGTGGTCCATACAGCAGTGCTGGGCCTGGGTTTAACAATTTTAAGGCGGTGCAACAGTTTTTGCCGCGGGCCCAAATATTCGTCCACGGTTCTTATTGGTCCTAGAGGTTTGGCCACTTTGTGAATCGCAACCTTCGGGTCGGTGTCAAGCTTCTCGTTTTGTGCCCGCCAGAGCGTACGCTCTTGATATGAAGCAGAAACGTACGTGATTGCGGCAAGGTTATCAGAACAAGCCGCCGCCCATGCAATACACTGTTAACCTCCTTCGGACACGACTAACTTTACTGCAGCATCGAATACTGACAGCCCTAGTTACTGCTGCGGTCGGGTTAACGTTCATCTACTCCGGCTTTCTTCCGGTTTAACTTCTATCTGCTCCACTTGCTAGACGTCCTCGCCCCCATCCTTCACCTTGCATGCTCCCCTGCCTTCAAAAACAAAACAATACAACACTTTATTTTTACCGGACAGGGGTGACGGAGTGGAAGGTGAAGCGCACCGGGACCACCGGGCGCGTCCCGCCCGAGAACTTCGAGGAGGGGATCAAGGCGGCGGTGACCCAAGACGTCTTCACGGTGGGAGCCGAGGCCTGCTATATGCTCGCCCGCCCCGAGATTAAATGGGAGACCGCCAATATGTTCGCCCATTCGGTGAGCCCAAAAACAAAAGAAAGTCATAATCATGGGAACTCCCATGGATGTCATGAATTCCACTTCCACAGAAGCACACGGAAGCTTCTACCGAAGTGCTTCCCGGAGGGGTGGCACCTTGCTTACAAGAACGAAATTTCCGCGGAAGTGCACAGAACTTTCCGCGGAAGTGCACAGAACTTTCCGCGGAAGTGCACATAATTTTCCGCGAAAGTGCATGGAAGCTTCCACGGAAATAGTGGAAACTTAAGCGTGCACGGAAGATTGAACGGAATATCCCACGGAATCGTCCATGGAAGCTTGAACAATAGACCACTTCCACCGAAGCGTCCACCACTCTCATGAAACCTTTCACCTGCTTCTATGAAAGCGGAATTCACGTCCATGAAAGTGATGCAAGCTTCTGCGGAAGTACTGGAAGCTTCCGCGGAAGCTTCCATATGCTTCCACACACACACACACACGAAAAAAAAAAAAACAGCGCACATGGCCGTGTCTTTTAGGAGGTCCTCTCTTGGAAAGGGGTGGGTAGTGATAGGTGGATCATGACGGCACTGATTGTCTCTTCGTAGTCCATTGAAAACAGACGGTCGCTCGCTTGCGTAGTTGCTCGGCGCAGCGCGCAGTTTTGCTTTTTTTCCCGTCGCACTCTCGTCGTGGTAGCGCTTTTTTTTTGTCGGACACGACGCCCACCGCTGAGAAGGAGGAGGAGGAGGAGGAGTGAACGTGGCCGAGGGGGGGGGGGGGGGGGGGGGGGGGATGCCCATACCGGTATTTCTGGAGCAGGAACGGTGTGACAAGCGCACACGGCTCGACGCGAGCTAAGATAGGAGTACTGTAGCACTTGAGGCCGTAAATTAACGGAGTTTCGCGCGATGTATTTTCGTAACTTCCAGATTTTCCTGATTTGTTTTTTTCTTCAAAATTTGTGAAATCACCCTTTCCTGGTATTTTCCCCCCTCCGATTAAAATTAACGAGTCGTGGCAGAACCGCCTCCGTATCTTGATACAAATTTCCGAAAAAATCCTAAAAGTTGGATTTTCTGGGGGCAAAAACTCTCCAAAAATAACGGCCCTGACCTGTGAATACTCGAAATATATGGGTAACGTTGACGAACAGGAACCCTCAACTCAGAGGCTTGCCTTATAAGGCAAATGCCATATAAAATAAGGCATGCCTCATAAGGCAAATACCATCCGAAATAAGGCATGCCTTGTCCTTGAAGTCCCGTTTATTACACGCGTCGGGCAGACGATCCTCGATTCTTGCTTGATGATGCGACGTGTGTTTCAAGGTAGGGTGTCGTAGAGTTTCTTATCTACAGCAGTTCATGTCGCCGCCGGACGGGAGTATGGTGTGGCTAAAACGGGAATGCAGTTCTGAAGAGGTTAAGCTAGCGCAATAATAGTCGTCAAAATCTGTTTTTTCTGGGTGAGATGCGAAGCTCAAGCGAGGACAGATCCTCAGAAGTGTTACTGTAGGAGGTACCTCTACTGCTTTAGCATGCATCGCCTCGTGATTTGACCCGATTCCGGCGACGGAGCCGACTGGCGAGCAGGAATGTTTCCTCCTGACCTGCAATGGTGTCGTATTTCTTACCGTACCGCTGCCCGCTATCCTTGCTGTTGACGACCGTTTGTTGGCAGTGCGTCATGACGCGCGAGGAGGTCAGCCTCCGGGCTCTTCTGCCGCGCAGTGGGCCGGCTACTCGGGAGTTCTTGGTGAGCATATGCGGCACGTGGGGGCCTTTTGTTTGTTTTGATCGATTGTTTGTTTGTTTGTTTTTTTACGAGGGCAACACGCCACCTCGAAAGTGAAAACTTATCATGGCGTGCTGGCAAGGCTTCTGTTCCCCGCTGAATGGGTGGAATAAATAAAGTAGGGGTTCCTTGTTTTCACTGGTGTCGCAACGCTGCGTGGCTGACGGGAACGGCCTCAATGGGCTGTCTTTTTTGCGCCGACCTCCGATTCGCGTTACAATCGGTGACGTCACCAATATGCCGCTGCCGTTCGGACGGGCCATGTATGCCATCGATATACTGCCGTTTTTGACGGCCATGTCTGTCATCAACATGCCGCCGTTAAGACGGCCACGTCATCAATGTGCTGCCGTTTAGACGGCCGTGTATGCCATCAACATGCTGCCGTTTAGACGGCCATGTCATCAACATGTTGCCGTTTTGACGGCCATGTATGTCATCAACATTGCCGTTTTGACGGCCATATCATCAAGATGCTGCCGTTTTTGCGGCCATGTATGTCATCAACGTGCTCTGCCGTTTTGACGCCGAACCTCGTCCGTCCGACCCCTCGGCCTGACGCGATCGCGCTGTAACCGGCCTCAGGAGAGGGTGACCATGCGGACGATGAGCGACGGAAGCTTCGCGAAGCTTTTCTTCCGCCGGCAGAACCTGAACAAGGAGCTACCGCCGGACATGCTTCCCGAGGTGAGGGAACCCCGCCTGCGAAAACTGTGAACAATAATCCAGGACGTATTTTGCCTCAAGGAGTAGCAAAAGCGTGCTACAACAGTACGATGCCGTTTAAGCTGTTTTTCGGGGGCTCCTCTCTTGATTGTAGTGTAGGAGCTCTAAGCCGTACCCGAAAACCTGGCCGCTTGAGACAACAAACGGCCCCATGGCCTGCTACAGGAGGTACATGCCTCTCTGTCCGGAAATATAGGGGCGTTTTAGCTATTGCTGTGAAGATCAAACCTGCCTTACATTTTCGGGACAGGGTGGTATATCGACAAAATTCGTGCATAACACGAATTATATGCCCGCGACATTGGGTAGTTCTTGGTCGTCTAGAGTAGGCAATACGGTTAGTCGCGTCCGGTAGAATTTCTGGAAGAGTCCCGCGACCTTTCGTATCAGGACTTGGGGGGGGGGGGGGGGGGCGGCGTTTTGAGGCTCGAAGCGTGTTTTTTTAAATATTATTTCTCTTGCCATCCGACAATGTGTAGCATGATCTTCAACATTGATCACTCTTAACTTTCCCGAAAAAAGAAAACCTCGGAAACAAAAGGGAACCCATGCACCAAGTCTACCTCCCTTCTGTGACAACTTTAGGATGGTCTACTCCATTCGCTGTCTCTGCTCCTTCCTTCTCATTACGTTTTTATTGATGAAAACTAGTTAGATGAGTCGGTTATAGTTGGCTTACTTTTTTGCCTTTCAATTTACTGTAGTAACTAGCCGTGATGTCCAGCCAACGCACAGCCTTGGCCATTACCGGGTGCCCACAGCAACTAGGACCCATAATATACACACAAACCTATATATTCCAGTATTTTCTATAATCATATTTGGTCCTGATTACTACTGCATGTTCCCCAGTAATATGACCAAAAACGTGCATCAGAAATTCCATCCCCACAATAAAGTACGCTACGGTGGCGGGGACGTTTTTTTCAGTCCGAACACTTCATCTACACATCTTCTACAGATCATCTGCAGATCTTCTACAGATAAACCTACAGATCATATAGATCATCTATAGACCTTATAGATAATCTACAGATCTTAGAGATCATCTACAGACCACATATAGATAATCTACAGATCATGTAGACCATCTGCAGATATGCTACAGATAGATCACGAGCTAGATCACGAGCTAGATCACGAGCTAGATCCTAACCAGCCATTCGTTATGAGATGCTGCTGTACAGGACCTGTCTATGGTAGTATATACAGATCCAAAGGACTCCGAGGAGACTATGTCCTAACTCGTGCAGATTGGACAGCTCCCCAGTCGGCAATGTGAGCTGCTGCTGTACGGTAAATCGATACAGATGTCCTGAATATGGTGAGGTGGGAATCGACTCCATGTGTCCGAGGCAAAAAAGATTTTATCGCTTGAGATGGTGTTCTTTCTTCACCAAGGGGGTTTCCCAATATATTTGGATGCGCCGTTGCTTCTTCGTGATTAAGATATTTCAGGACAGATCGCTTCCTGATCTGTATGATCTGGTGAGTAGCATACAACCGTTAGATGCATGCGTAGCTCATGCGATCATGAATCGAACTTCCAGTTGAATTTGTGTCTTAACTAAGGGACTTTCTTATCGGAGAGCTTATTTTGCCATAATTTCAAAAAAAAAAAAAAAACGGTGCGGTGAAAAAATTAGGCATGTGTGTACCCGGGGGGAGAGGGGAGGACACCTGTGACCGCGGCTGCTGCTAGAGTACAGAAAGGCCGCTGAGGGTAAAAGCTAGCTCCCATACTACATAGTCGAAGCAATGGAATAATACGAGTTCTAGCGCTACCTCGTACACGCGATGTCGGCAGTTTCTGACATGGAAAGACTTCGAGGGAGGGGGGGGGGGGGTGGTGGTTGCCGTCGGTAAGAGGCGAGGTGTGCCGCCGCGCGTACGCCGCCAGGAAGAAATGATGCCTTTCGATGGGCGCCACTCGCCTCCTGCTTCGCAGGGTTGCAAAAAATTGAAGCCTGAAGGTTCTTAGGGCGGCGTTGCTCATGGCGTGGGTGCTCATACGTAGACGCATGCTACAGCGGAGACGCACCAAAAACTGGGACTTTCAAGAAAAACGAAAGTGCAAAAACCGATGACGAACCATCCCATGGGCTATGAATAAGTATATAAGACTGAAATTTGGCAAAAAAAAAGAAGGGCATTCCGGCGATTTTGGGTTAAGGGGACCGTCATTCAGAAAAACAAATTGCCCGAAATGTGCCTCATCTATCGTAGCACGAGTCGAAAAACTGGCTCGTGGTGTGTATTTAGGCGGTGCGAGACCTGTGTACCGCACCACACCCACACGACACCCCCAACACGGTAAATCTCCTGAAACGACCCCGCCCACCCCCCCCACCCCCCCCCCCCCCCCCGCCCCGGCGCCAAAACGTTTGTACATTTCTGTTTCCCCGCATCCCATTCGAAGATCTGCACCGAGCTCGCTGCTGCCGTCGCCCCCGAGCCCGAAGACCGTCCTCAAGAAGTGGCCACGGTCACTCGGTTCCTCCGCAGGCTACAGCTGCGCATGGCCTCGCTGCTGGTACCACAAGACCCGATCGTCCCGCTGGCCATGGTGGAGGAGCCTCGGGTGGTCGGCGGCGGCGGCAGTGGTCGCGGCGGTAGCGGCAGCGATGGCAGCGGCAACGGCGGAAATGGTGGACGGGGTAGTGTTGGTGTCGGTGTCGGCATGTCGGAGAGGGTGATTGGGCAGAATAACGCCGAGGACGAAGGCGTTTTCCCCATGGATGACTCCGACAGCGGCGAGGCCATGCTCCGCCTCGCGGAAGCGCTGGCGGGGGGCAGCGGGGACTCCCGCGTCTACGAGGAGCCGCAGCACAGGGACGATCCGATTGTCATCACCAGTGACGACGGCGGCGGCGGCGGCGACGGCGACGGCGGTGGCGGTGATGGCACCGGTGGCACCGGTGGCACCGGTGGCACCGGTGGCACCGGTGGCGGCGCTAGCTGCGACGGTGGCGGCGGTGGCGGTGCCGGCGGCGGCGGAAGCTTTGTCGACGCTATGGACGCTGCTGACCTCATGCTTGACTCCGCTGAAGCCGCGTCTGGAGCGTTCGACAATCTACCCGACGAAATCGACGCTATGCTTCTTGACGCAATCGACGCTATGCCTGACGCAGTCGCAGTCGGCGCTGCTGCTGCTGCTGCTGCTGCTGCTGCTGCTGCCGCTGCTGCTGCTGCTGCTGCTGCCGCTGCTGCTGCTGCCGCTGCTGCTGCTGCTGCCCCCGATACGGCCGGCAACGCCGCCAAGCCCATCGGAGGAAGCGGAGATGGAGACGGGAGTAGAAATAGAGCGGGGCGCGAGATCATCGTTCGCCCTGAGGCGCCGCCGTCGCTGGCCACGATCGACGTCGATACCCTCTTTGCCCCCGGGCCGCCGATGAAGGTCTTGGGGAGCACCGAGTCCATGCCCTCCCTCGAAGAACTGAGCTGGGGCGAGGGAAGCTCCCCTATTGCCGACGTGGCTAGGCTCGGCACCGAAAGTCCCGGTCGCGGAGGCGGGACCATACCCACCCTCGCCAGGCTCAGGGAGGGGGGTGGAGTCGCGTCCATGCGCGCCGGTGGTGGAGATGGCGGCGCCGGGGGTGATGACGGTGGTGGTGGTGGTGGTGGTGGTGGGGGGGGCGATGAAGTTGGCGGAGGGTCAGAGGTGGTGTCTACGGCTCGCCCCCCTCGCGGGCTGTCGACTGGCCCCAACGAGCGGGAGCGGTGGGGGCTTGTGCGAGGGCTCGCAACCAAGACCATCGCGTCCTGGTTTTCTCCGGTGGGCCATGGGTAAATTGCGGGACGTCGTTCGTGTTCTTAGCTTGGCAGGTTTCCATTCCAGCGAAAAGAAGAATTTTTTTGCATTGTTATGTTCTTTTGATGGAGGCGTTCTTGAGGGAGAGAGTAGTGCCTGGGCAAGGCTAGCGGGGGGGGGCGGCGGGGGAGAGGGGGGAAGGGGGTTACCTGGTTGTGCCGTCATGCCTGGTGTTTTGAACGGATTGGGACTGATATGGCCGCTCGTTATCTAGTAAGAGAAAGTGACTCGATTGTGGTTTTGGCGCGGAAGCCGTTCCTGACAGAAGTGCGGTCGTAGTAGTGCCTAGTCAGCGCTAGCGGAAGAGAGACAGGGGGGGGGGGTGGGGAAAACGATGCAGGAATTTCCTTGCTGTGTCGTTCAGCCTGGTGTTCCGATGGGGGCAGGCTCATGCGGTCAAAACTATCTAGTTTCCGGTGGAGAAAGAAACTTAGGTTGTTCCGCGTTGACTCTGCCGTTCATAAGGGAAGCGCAGAAGTAGTAGAATATAACTACCTTGGCAAGGTCAGCTGGAGGAGGGGGGGGGGAAGCAGGAAGAGAAGGAGGAGGAGAGTATTTCTGCCTGGTTGTTAACATCAACCATTTTTGACCTGGTTGTAGTAATATAGCGACCAAACACGCGATAAGTTTGGTAAAAACAGTAGCAACCAGCTGCGACTAGTGGGGTGGATGTGAGCGCGCAGCGAGCCAGTACGTGTAGGAGTCAGAATCGCGCTGCGCCCGTGTCAAACGAACGACTCACTTTCAACCACTGTTGTAGTTCAGACACCACATTTTTTCTTCATCGTCCTCCCTCAATCATCAAAAGCAAGTGGCCGATGCTGTCTGTAACCGTCATCCTTTGTTTTATTTTTCGTCATTGTTTTTGTTGTTGTTGTTGTTGTTGTATTCGTTCTGAAGTCCTAAGAGGGTTTCAATTTATTTGGGTTGGGTGGTCGGACGGGGTAAGGGGGCTGACACGGCCGCCTCATCACCTGGTTTCCAGCGCAAAGAGAACGAGGCTGTAGTTTGATACCACGCTGACCGATAACATACTACCCGGTTGATCTTCATACCAAATACCGAACGGTTACTGTATTTCCGGACATAGTGGTGAATGTTCAAAGTATCGCGGGGCCGCTCGTAAGGGTAGCGTAGCAACAGTAGCACCTTGTCGAGGCCGGCGGGAGGGGGGGGGGGAGGGGGGGGGGGAGGGGGCAGGAGGAGACAGGATTTTCCTTGTTGTGCCTTTACGCCGAGTGTTTCGATGCGTTGGGACTGATACGGCCGTCTTTACAACCAAGTCCCAACGAAAAGGGGAAAAAAAAGGTTTGGTATATTTCGTATGCGCGGCCATTCTGGAGGGAATTGCAGCAGCAGCAGCAGCAGCAGCAGTAGTGCCTTGGCAAGGTCGGCCAGAGGGGAGGCCCCTTGGCGGGGGCTTGCCTGGTTGTGCCGTTGCGCTTCGCTGGTGTTTCGATGCGCTGTTATGGCTGATACGGCCGCATTTACTTACTTAGTTTCCCGCGAAAAATGATGAAGGGGAGTTCCTTGTTTTTTAGTGCGCATTCGTTACTGGCGGAAAGGCAGCAGCAGCTGTGGTACCTTGTCAAGGTCAACGGGAGGGGCCTTGGGGGGGGCGGGGGGGCGGGGGGGGGGGGGTGCCTGGTTGTGTCGCTAGGTCTGGTGTTCCGATCGCTTGGAGCTGTTCCGACCGGATGTGACTGATACGGTCGCCCTTACTGTAGTTAGTTTTCCGCGAACAGAGAAAGCAAGTGTTTTGAGTAGATGGCCATTTTTTTCCTGGTTTCGTCTTGTGCTGAGGACGTGAGAGTGAGCTCTATTTAGCTTTTGGCATTCGTCGAACGGGTGTGCTTCTCCTGGATGACGGGGAGGGAGGGAGGAGCCGGGGGGGGGAGGGGGGGCGGGGGGCGGGGGCGAGGAGGAAAGTGGCGCCTACCTACGAAAAATTGACGGAGGCCAAGAAAATAATTATGACATAAAAATGACCGAAGCGGCGGCATACATACCAGTAGTGAAGTGTGTTTGGCAGATTTAATTGGTGTGGCGCTGCCATGAGGGCGAAAGGTGAAGGGAGAAAGAGAGGGGGCGCGATGGTCAAGAGGGTTCCTGTCGGCTGTCAGGGCTCTAAGGATCAGCGAGGGAGGTAGGCGGTGGAGGCCACCTCATGGCCGGGCCCCAGGTAAAAGGTATCAGGACATTTCGTAGTGCAAGAACGGCTCAACAGTATCGTTTGAGTTTCGTGCTGTATTTGGGTGGCGGTTTCACTTGGATGTAAAACCGTCCGCACAGGCAATTGTTTTGCTGCGTGTTTTGAGTTCGATGTTGCTGTTGCTGTCGTTGGCGTCTTGTGCATCGTCTGATGGGCGCGGGAGGATTGCTCATTGAGCGGATGAACACCGACACGAGCAGGCGTTTTCCGTCTGGAGGAGAGAAGGGGGGGGGGGGGGGTGGAAGCGTCCATGAGGGCGTTAGTTGTTGACAAGCAAAACAAACTGAAGGTCGAAATTGCGGGAAAGGGGGGGGGCGGGGTACGCACTAGATATAGGACGAGAAGAAGGTCCCGGGAGTTGACTCATTCAACGGATAAACGCCGATACGAGCAGGCGTTTTTCGTCTGAAGGGGGAGGCGGGGGACGGGGGCAGAGGTCTAAGAGTCCGCAAAAAACGTTGGTGGTTGACAAACAAAGCGACCTGATTGGTTGAAAAGGCGGCGAAAAGGGAGGGGGCGTGAGTGGTAGATATAGAACCGGGAAGAAGGTCCTGGGAGTTGGCTCATTGAGCGGACAAAAAACCGACACGAGCTGGCGTTTTTCATCTGGAGAGGGAGGCGAGGGAGGGGGGGGGGCGGGGGCAGAGGTCGAAGCGTCCATAACAAACGTTAGTTGTTGACAAACAAAACAACCTGATGGTCGAAAGGGCGGGAGAAAGGGGTGGGGAAGGGGGGAGTAGATATAGAACGGAAAAGCGGAGACGGCTTGTGCGCGTTGAGCAAAGTTTTTAAGGCAAAGGTTTTACTTCTCATGCGGCACAGCCCGCGAGCTACACCAACCCGAGGTGTTGACCTACCCACCATTTCGAGCAGGCTTTTAGGCGGATTGTGCTGAACGCGGGAGAAGAACGAACGGAGAGGCCGATAATAGGACCTGCTTTTTGAGGGCCAGAGTGCGGGACACAAAAAGCAAGCAGGCGTTCACGCGTGGCTTGCTGACGGGGGGGGGGGGGGGGGCGACTGGATGCCGTAACGTTTAAGGTGGGTGTTCTTTTCGAGTGCTTAATACGTTTTTTTTTCTATGTGCGGCGGCGAACCGCGAATGCTGCACCCAGGAAGGAAGGCGTGGGGCGACGTGTGTTCTACGTGCGAGGTCTTGGGGATGATGGACCATGTGGTGATGTTGTTCTGGACGGGACGGGAGGGATGGGGGTGGGGGTGGGGGGAGGGAAAGTCGGGATTTTAAGGCCTTTGGCATCGTTGTGGGTTGAAGGAGGCGTTTTTTCTTTGACGACGTGTATTGTACTGCTTGGCATAGTATGCGCCGGACGCGTCAACTTGTGGCCCGACTGTCACGGGATTTTTTGGGTGGCGTCCGAGAAGTTGTGCTGCGCGATTTTTTGGTGGCGGTGCGTGCGCACAGCGTGGTACGAGCAAATCACGTCCAGCAAGCCACCGCATTTATACATCTTTATTAAAATTGGTAGATGATGGATTTGTATAGGTAGGAATGCCTCTGATCGGAGTGCACCGTGATGTAGAAGGCTTTCGAGGCACAGCACGAAACCTTTGTTGGAAATCAGCGAATGAGCACTTTTTATCCCTTCCTTGTGTGCGAATGGGCAAGCGGGCGAGCTGGGTCGGTGAGTGGGTCGGTGGGTCGGTGGGTCGGTGGGTGGGTGGGTTCGGGCGACCGGACCTTTGTAGTGTCCATTTGGCGATGCGCACGGCGTGTGTGTGTAGTGCGAGTACGAGCAGCCGGTTTTGGCGTTTGGTACTGCAAGCCAGCCTCAAAGAGGAGCACCGTGCACCGATACATGAGACCCCCGGTGCTCTTTCTCTTCCTTTTGCGTGCGTGCGCAATGGAGCGGGGCGGGGGCGGGGGCGGGGGGAAAAAGGGGGGAGTTGCATTGGAATAATTTGAGTGTGTGTGTGTGTGTGTGTGTGTGTTTTTTTGGTGACGCGCACTGGCGTGATGCACGAGCACTATCGACAGCGTTCTACTACAGCATACCGTTATCGCTGTGTTACATAGCCTCAATACAGATTATCGTGTACGCGCGCGCGCGCGCGCACCACCACCGGCACATGCGATTGTCTTTGTTTTCAGGGCCGGCGAATGAACACCCGCAGGTCGGTGTTCTCCCGTTTTTTTGTTTTTTTTTGTTGGCGTCTGACGCGGTTGGATGGTGGGGCATGTGGTTGGGGTGTAAAAAAATTCGGCGGTAATGCATGCGCTCGATAACCTGGTACGGCTGTACCCCTTTTCGTCCTGTAAATCGCCGCACGCCGCAGTACTATGTGAGGAATGGCCTATTAGGGGGGAAAAAAGGTACCGGGTATTGTTTTTTTGAAGATCGGGAAATAAACACCTCGTCGCGAGGTGTTCTCCCGCTTGCCTGCGGTCGAATGTTGTTCTATTTTTTTTTTGTTTGTGGCGTCTAACGCGATTGGTTGGGGTGCCTTTGGTTGGGTTGTACTTTTTGGTGGTTGGTGCGCTCGATGACGTGGCACGGTTACACCGCTTTTTTTCCCTGCGAATCGCCGCAAGCCGAGGTACTATACATTCGCCGCCTGGGAGGAAAAAAGTTCTATTTTTTTTTTTGCAAGTTCGGGAAGTGATCACCTGCTCGGGGCGTTCTCCCGTTTGCGTGGGTTCGAACTTTTTTTCGTTTTATGTTTCTTGTTGTTGACGTATAACGTATGAAGTTGGGGTGTACATGTCGGTGGTGATGCGCACGGTACGTAATATGGCACGATTACGCCATGTATCTTCCAACGAATCACCGCACACCGCACTGCAGTACTCTACAAAGGCCTGGACGTAAACAAACGCCGTTTTTTTTAACAGTAAATTCGGGAGATGAGCGCCCGCTGGTGGGTTTTCTCTCCCGCTTGCTTCGCTTTTTTGCAGTTGGCGTCTATTGCGGCTTTGTTGAAGCTGGAGTGTAATTTTTGGGGGTGATGCGCCGGATGGACGAGGTACTATACACCACTTATGTTCCAGCGAATCGCCGCACACAGTAGTGCTATATATTGGCCTGTGAGGAAAAGCCTCTCTTTTTTTTTTTGCAGTGAATTCGGGAAATGAACACGTGCTGAGCTGAGGGTGCTCTCCCGTTTGCGTGCGCACCAGTATTTTATTTTTGTTTTTTATTGTTGTTGGCGTCTATCAAACGCGGCTGGTTCTGGTGTGAGTAGGGTGTAATTCTTGGTGACGATGCGCTCGATATTTCGTGGTACGATTACACCACTTTTTCTTCCAGCAAAATATCACCGCACGCCGCAGTACTGTACGATAGCCTGTACGGAAAAAGGCGTTTTTTTTCGTCAGAGTAAGTTCGGGGAACGAGCGCCCGCCGGCCGGTGTACTCCCGTTTGCCTTGCGGACGAATGATTTTCGCTCCTGATTTTGGCAGTCTAAAGCGGTTGTGGTGAAGTTGTGGTGTAGCGTTTGGTGGTGACGCGCTCGATACCGGGGGTACGATCACACCTCTCCTTTTCTTCCAGCGAATCGCCGCACATAGTAGTAGTACTATATGATTTTTCTGCGCTGGAAAGGCGTTTAGGTTTTCACAGCATTTTCGGGAAACGAACGCACATCGGTCGGCGAGCTCCCGTTTGCCTGCGGACGAATATTTGTTGTTGTTGTTGTTGTTTTTTTGTGTTTGGCGTCTAAGCAACGCGGTTGAGGTAGTTGGGGTGCAACTTTTGGTGATGATGCGCGCGATACGTGAACGTGGTACGATCAGCACCACTTTTCTCCAAGCGAATCACCACACACCGCAGTGCTGCGAAACGCCCTGTAAGGTTAAGGCGTTGTTTTTTTTTATTGCAAGTTCGAGGAAATGAACACCCGCTGGGGGATGTTTTCCCGTTCTTACTTTCGCATGCGGACGAATTTGGTTTTTGTGGCTGACGTTGTTGTTGTTGTTGTGGTGGTGGTGGTGGTGGGGGTGTTAGGGGCGTAAGTTTCGGTGGTGGTGCTGCTGCGCGATGACGTGGTACCATCAAAAACCATTTAGCTTCCAGCGAATCACCGTACACCCAAGCACAATAACGTAGCCTGTATTGGTTAAGAAATATTTCCCACCTGTACTACAGTGCTAGCTAGCACCACTATCGGCGAAAATATCAAGATCGTTTTATCTTTATATTAGAGCCTAAAGGGTCCTTATAATCCCGGTCAGAGTAGTATGTACCTTATCACACGGGTGATAAAATAGCACACCCCCTGGACTTCGTGCCAGAGCCGTTTGTTCTACTAAAGCAGGAGGGCGCACGAAAACGAAACTCAAGTGGCGGCTGCTGTGGCGAGATCTTGTCAAAGATATCTTTCCACAAACGGCGTCGTTTTTTTTTCTGTTTTGCGAGCTCCCGCCTCGTTGTCCAGAGCGAGCCATCCTTTGGTTTCAAATCGAGGGGGGGGCGTTATCCTATCACGCGTACGTGTGATACCTGTTGCCACTATGTCCTCTTTAATTTAAGGATATTTTGTATATTAATACTGAATACGATCGGTCCTTACTATGTTTAGGGGCAGAGTGGTATTATACCTTATGCTGGCGCTTTTCGAGCCCAGTAGTATATCCCAGGTGGTACCAGGTACCTGGTAAGTAATTGTAAGTGCTCAGGGTTAATTTTTAAGGGATGTCTGGGTGTCTTTTCTCCCTCGCGTGGGTGGGGGGGGGGGTGTACTCGATAGGAGAAATGTACTCGATCTCATGCATGGCCGTAGTCGTATGACCATAGACCCTCGCATCCCTACAATGCCGGGACGGAGCATCTCGGGTTTTCACCGACCAGGCAGACATTGCTTGCACCAAGCGCGAAGCGCCGTGAGGTGTCTGGCGAGTGCGTGGGTGGGTGGGGGGGGGGACATTTTTTTTTAAAGGCATTCGAGCGGTTGTTTGCTATGGTATTGGTGTCTAAGTTCTGCCTGGGATGGTGCGCCCGGGGTGCGGTACGAGTGTCATTGTTGTCAGGGATGATATTTATCAGGAGCCAGCATTGTCGTTACTTGATAATAGCGTTGTCATTTATCTGTGGTAGACGTTGCGTGTTTGTGAATGTACAAAACAGACAGTAGTTTGTTGTTTTCTAGTCTGATGTGCACCGTTTCTTGGTGCAGTGCTTGTCTCACAGTAGTAGCAGTAGCAGGAGGACTGCCTAATACTACTACTGCTGTGCGCAGTGAAAAGTCCTTTTTTCAGCATACCGCCGTATACCCTATCTATGAAAACCCTTTCAGGACCGACTGCAGCCTGTCACAATTTGGGGGACGAACTACTCAAAGTCTAAGTACGAAGAAGGTGTGTGTCCCCAAAACTGGACTGCAGTTTTCCCTGAAAGGATTAAGCGGAGGAAGCTATTTCGAGCACAAGGAAGGGGTCGTGGTTGAAGCTCGAGGAATGTGTCGGGTTCGTCCGGCGGTGTTTTCTCTGTAGTACGAGTATTGCTCTTGTAGTGTGTAGTCGAGACAATGTCACGTTTTTTTATTTTGGGCGTCCGAAAAGAAACCCTTTTGGTGTGCCTTTGCCGGCGGTTGATGTGCGCTGCTGCGGCCATTGTGGTGCGCTTTCTTTGGAGGCGTTTTTGGATGCTATATATATACGCACAACTTCTTGGTGTCGGCACGTGGTTCAAGTGAAGCATTGATTCAAACATGGCATACCATACCGTTTTTCTTGTGTTCCTCGCGTTTTTTTTTGTGTGCCTGAGGTATGAAAATACCCTGGTATGGAACAACCACATACCTGGTTGGTACTACTTACTTACATACCTTGTACCTGGTATATATTAGCCGGGAACGGGCTGTAGATCCAGGGCATACACTTGATTCCTTGCGTTCTCCCTGTTTTCGGTGTGTTGCTATTACGGGGGGCCATAGTTAACAGGACCTATGGTATACATAAAAACCTATATGTTTAACAATTTTTACTGACAATATTTGGTCCTGTTAACTGTGGCCCCCCGTAATAGCGAAAAAGTACGGTTACGAGTACGTATGTATACACACACGTACTCGTACAGCAGCAGCAGCAGCAGCAGCAGCAAAGAGTGATTTATTTCCTGTTGGCGCCGAGGCGATCGATTTCGGAGTTTCAGGAAGAAGTAAGAAACGGCCTCTCTCTCTCTTCTGTTCGCAGCGTACCGAGTGCGTTTGCATACTACTGTTGTTGTTATGATACTGCTTCCGTTCCCGCTCTCCGTGATATTAACATTGTGTGGTGTAGTGTAGCCCACAGACCCGAAAAAAAAAAAAAAAAACGGCACGTGCTCAATTTAATACTGACACCTACCCTGCCTGGTGGTATACCGCACCGAGCATGGGGGGGCGACTTTTAATTACAAAAGGCCCGGGGATAGCAAACCCCAGCGGATGTGTCCGGTGTTTTTTCTTTCTGAAATTGTACACAATGCACATACATGCGTACGTCTTTCTTGGTTTTTTTTTACCGAAAAAAAACGTACGTAAATGCTTTATTGTGTGTTGCTCGTCGCGTGACTTTTTTTTTCAGTGGAAAGCGGGAAAAACGGGCGTTTCTCGTGTTCTTTGCTGGCGTCCGGGCAATAAATTGTGAAGTGAGTTTTTGAAAGTATAATGGTGGTGGTGTTGATGATGATGCGCGCACGGCAGCGTGGTTACCGGTTAAAAAACACGGAATCCAGCGTACATCCCGCACGTCGACCTGCTTCGTCGCCGCCGTGTCCAGTGTAGAGCAGAGTGGACCTGGGGACCGACTATTAATACTACTGCTATTAGTAGCAGGTGCGCCTTTGGCTCTGCTCTGGTCAGTCACACGAGGTGCTTGACGATGTTAGAAGTTATCGACTCTTGTATTGGTTGCTGCTTGCCTCGCCAGATGTCTTCCGAACGAAGGGGCGAGGCATTCATCAGAAACGGCAGGCGATAACGCCTGTCAGGTGTAATGAGGGGACGCTTGATACAAATAATAATGCCGCAACAGGGGGGAGGGGATACCATAACACTAGCCCACCCTGAAGGGCCGTATATGCAAGGTCATAGAAAACTCAGGCACGCACCAACAATCCGGAGAGTTCGGAGAATGGGTTGAAGATGCGGCGCTTCACAACCTTCTCTCACACCTCCAACTTGTGAGGCTGTCGCCGATTACACGTGGACACTGCGAATCAGACAACAAGTCCGAAAAAATGCAGACCTCAAACAGGTGCCAAAAGCGTGAAACCGACGACCCCAGTGATAAGTGTAGTATGGACCTAGGGACCGACTACTGCTCGCAGGTGTGCCTTTGGCTCTGATCTGGTCACCCACACAAGGTGCTCGTCAATGTTATAGGCTCTTGTATCAGTTGTCATTTGCTCCGCCAGATGTCTCCGGAACGAAGGGGCGAGGCGTTCATCAGAAACGGCAGGCGATAACGCCCGCCACGTATGATGAGGGGATGCTTGCTACAAATAAATCATAATGCCTCAACAGGGGAGAGGGGATACCATAACGGCCGCATGCACGAGCAAGCACTGCGCACAAGCGATGTAAGCTGAGAGTATGTATGTATGTATGTGGTCACCTATCGCTCTGGGGCATCGCGACCGAATATATGGAGCAACTGGGTGCCAATCGCTATGGATCGGATCGTCATCATAGTAGAGATTGTGAAAATTGAGGGGTAAAACGTGTGGTAGGCATGGTTGAGCTGCCAAAAAGGGGAGATCGATCAGAGAACTTTTGGATTTCCGCGTCGGACACCCCTTTACACAACAGAACTTCAGAATATCGGGAACCTCCAAAATGACTTTCGGACGACATTACGTCTTCGTCGGGCTGTCTCCATGTTTCGTTTTCATTTGTTCAAGTCTTGGTATTACGGGGGACCATAGTTAATAGGACCTATGGTATACATAAAAACCTATATATTTACCCATTTTTACTAACAATATTTGGTTCTATTAACTATGGACCCCCGCAATAGTTCAAGCTGTGCCACCCAGCCAAGCGTTTGCTTTGCAGAACTCTCTATCTCCCCCCTTCATGTTTTTGTTCCATGTTTCTTGACCCGGGGGAGAGGAACGTTTTTCAGCTCCGAGTACCCTTGGGATAAGCGAGGACTCGGCAATTCCAGCTGCCAGGTACTCTTGGGACAAACATGGACTCGGTCATTTCAGCTCCGAGTACTCTTGAGGCAAGCCAGGACTCAACCATTTCAGCTCCGAGTACTCTTGAGGCAAGCCAGGACTCAACCATTTCAGCTCCGAGTAGACCCTTGGAACTGGATGCTTCAAAATGACTACGGGACTGGAGAGTCAAATTGCTAGAGTCCCGTGGACTGGGACTGATACTTTGACGACTTTTGAAAAAATTCAACACCATCGTCACCAGCAGATACTATACGGGTGTGTTCAGGTCACGAAAGCTGCTGCTCGTGGTTGACGCATGCATGGCTCTGCGAGTCATAAACCTACAGAACGCAACGAACGCGTAGAAACATAGATGACGTGCGTTTAACGTGCCCCCTCAATAAAATGCCCGCATATGCTTATGCCGACATTAAAAAAAGTTGGAGTTCCACTGCAACACGATCCACGAGGTCCAGCGTATCAACACGTGATGTCCCGCAGCCAAAAGTGGTTTGTAGAAGAGACGTTCGATAAAACAGCTAATCCCCGCACTACTATACAACCAAACGCCAGAAAAAAAAAAAAAAACTTGCTACGTCGTCCCTCCCATATTTTCTCGCGCGGTGAGGAGCGCACAAGTACGAGAGGTTCCCCACGCTTCTCAGGCAGCTCGTCAAAGTAACGTTGAGCTGCGAACGTAGCAGAAAAGAAGAAAACGAAATTCTTGGACACGGAGCCCGAAGCCTACCCTTTCACCAGGAGATCGAAATTACCCTGCTACCTGTGCAGAAAAGTAGACTGTCGCGCTGCCGGAGACGCCGGAGCGACCCCGAGAAGGCCTTGACTGACCGGTACTCGGACTGCAGCAGTCGTCCACATGCCCGCGCTTTCTCCGCATGCAAGCCATGTGCTTCTGCTCCCTCCGTGTTTGGCCTGGCACCTGAATGTTGCGGGATATGCGAGGGCATGGTTCCCAATATACCCTTGGGTCATAAAACCCGAAGCTACGCTCCGCGTTCAACGACCTAGGGGAATTTTGCGGGATCGTACCTTCACGTATTCCGCGATACTCGCGTGGCGGGCCAAACACAGCGGGAGCCGAAGAATATGGCCTGCATACCGAGGAAGAACAGGGCCTATGGATAAATCCGAACAGCCGGTCGGTCAAGGCCGTCTTAGGATCACTCCGGCGCTTACCTCAGCAGGAGTTACCGTTTTAAACGGGCCGCACGGTCTGTAGTTTCCTGGTGACAGGGTGGATCTCGTCCGAAACCTATGTCTTGATAAACTTGGGAACCTCTCGTGCATGTGCGCTCCTCTCCGTGCGAGAAAACGTGGGAGGGACATGCAAGATTATTGATTTCCCGAGTGCTGTATCAACTTTCAACATTGTGAGCGTTCCTCTCCAGAGCGTTCCTCTCCAGATGCTGAATCATCATCAAGGGGGCGTGTTGCAAATACGGACCTTGCGATCAATAATTCAGCAATCAATACCACGCTGAGTCCACCTCGTCGCGTTTCGGCAGCGGCATACCTCGGCGTGCAACCGCACAGCAGTGACATAGAAAAGCAAGGGCACTGGAGCAAGCCAAAAAAACGTTTTAATAACCCAAAACACTTACTAGTATACGCCTTGCTAGTATACGCCGTGCAGCCGCCGAACGATACCGGGCAGGGAAACAAACTCCCAGGAGATACTGAAGAAAGAAAAAAACTTGGACAATTAACAAAAGCGTCTGTTCCATGTATCACAACCGGTCGTTTTTGGAACAAAAACCGACTGGTCATCCGGGGCGTCAACTGTGGTGTCAACACTAACGCAAACATTAAACAGCGACGCTAAAGCTAACGCTAACGATAACGCTAACGCTAAAGTGCCAGCTTTAACTCCAACGCTCACGTTAACGCTAACGCTGGCGTGGGAATGCAAATGCGCGGGGGGGGAGGGGGGGGGAGGGGGGGGGCGACACGAACTGCGCGCTAAGACAGCCCCGGGAGGCGACGCCAGAACCGATCTCCACAAAAAAAGCTTCTTTGGAGAAAAAAAAACAAACAGCGACAACGAAAATGATAACCCGAATCAGAAATAAAACATAATTCCCGCCCACTGCCGGTCGGGTAAGACGCATACCTGGTGATAATCATGCCTACCGTTATCATACAACACCTTCCAGTCGGAATAAGCTTTCGCAGGGAACACGGGGGCATCAGATAAAACATAACCACAACTCGCTACCACATCCGAAGGTCTTACAGGAGTAGCCCGTGTATGGGGGGGGGGGGGGGGGGGGGGGGGGGGGGGGGGAGCGAAGCTCATCGTTCTCGAGCTAAACTCTTACGCTTCATAAAGCAGTAGGCCGAGAGAAATAGCCAAGCTCATCGTGGCCCAAGCAAAACTTGCGAGCTTCTTTCTGCGGGAGGGCAGCGGCAGTAGTACAGCAGTGGAGGCGGGAAGGAGGGCAGATCATGCCTGCCGATATGTCAACGCCCCATGCTTCCCCTAGATAAAAATTAAACACAAGCAAAGTAAACGGTACCGAAAACAAACATCACAACCAAAACCGACGACCACAACAACAAAAAGCAAAAAATCTGCCACCAAGGTTTTCACGTGGTGGAAGCGTTACAATTCCGTCTGTCGCGGGGCGTTCGCCCTCACCCCCCCCCCGCGATGGGCCCCCATCAGAGGCATCCCCGACCCCCCACCCACTCCCGCCTCCTCTTCCTCCTCCTCCTCCTCCTCCTCCTCCCCCCCCCTGCTCCCTCTCCCTCTACCCAGATGATACCCGGGAAGCGCCCTATTCGACGCCGCTGCAGCACCCGCCGCCGCCGCCCGGCCCAAGCCCGCTCTGCCAACGTTAGCCTGGGCTAACCGGTTGGATGCAGCGGAACCCAGCGCCCTTCCACCTCCGCGGAAGTGCCTACCCTCTGTTATGCCAGCAGCGGCGGCATAAGGTAGTGCCGACGCAGATGTATATGTTGATCTCGATGTCGATGTCCCGCTGACGGTGTTCCCTCCGCCGGCGGAGGAGGAGGAGGAGGAGCCGGTGTTGCGCACGGCGTAGGTAGTCACGACCTTTCCGAGGCCGATGCTCGACAAGAACACCTGCGGACGGGGTTGGGGGGGGGGGGCGGGGGGGAAGAGCGCACGCGTGGAGGCACGGTTAAGCCGGAGGTGGGGGGTGTACTCGATAGGAGAGATGTACTCGATCTCATGCATGGCCGTAGTCGTATGATCATAGACCCTCGCATCCCTACAATGCCGGGACGGAGCATGTCGGGTTTTCACCGACCAGGCAGACATTGCTTGCACCAAGCGCGAAACATCGTGAGGTGTCTGGCGAGTCGCGTGAAGGGTGAGCTGCATCCTACTAACAACCGCTTTTGAGGCGGACTTGCATATGGACGACAGCTTAAGCGAGGGGGGGGGGGGGCAACGGATACGTCGGCAACGATTTTTTCCAGCAACCAACTGCACCAATAGATGCTATTTACCGGGGAACACAGCTCTGCGACCAGGACCAAATATTATCAGTAACAAGACCGGAGTACCGGAGTATGTATTAGCTAGTGTGGTGTATAATCGGGACCAACTATTCTCATTAAAAACACCGGAATTTAGAGCCTTTAGCGTATGATGGGTCCTGATTACTATGGGCACCCGCCCGTATTATAGCTTGTTTTGCGAAGAGTTTTGGTTGGGTTCGGTTTCCTTGTGCATTTCCTACCTACTAGCAGAATCCCGGCCCCCGGTACAAATAATCGCGGTGGAGGGGGGGAAACAAGTGACCAAAAACGACGTTTCTAACCTATACCTATAAACTGATACATACTGTTCGTGGGTTGGGACACTCGGTGGGTTGGTTAGAAAACGGAGCAACTTCTGATTGGGCTACGTAGCGCCTTCGGACTCACCTGTTTCAACCAATCACCTCTTCCATGTATTTTTTTTTGTTTCAAAAATACTTGCACAACCCAACCGAATTGAATAATCCCAAAACACCCTGCTAGTCGGACTGCAGTAACAGTGAGTGGTTTTCCCGAAGGCACCGACGACTATCCGACGTATTGGGTTCCAATACCTGTGGAAAGGATTGCTGAAGGCGGGCGAGGCGCCCTTGCCCGGGGAGGGCTGATCTGGCTCCCTGCGTTCGCCTGGTGGTGAGCCGCTTACCACGGGGGACCATAGTAAATAGGACCAAATACTCTTAGCAAAAACAGGGAAATATATAGTTTTTGTGTGTACCATAGGTCCTATTTACTATGGCCCCCCGCAATAGCTGAACATCCCACGCTACGCCCCATCTCACCCCACGCCACCACCCAAGGGCGGCCAGCGGAGCCGATTTTACGGCTAATTGCCGAGGGACGCACCGTCATGTTCTACGGGGGGAAGCACGCCTCCCGGCCCTTTCCGAGCCGTTTCTTCACCCTTATACTACTGCAAAAAAAATGTCATACTATTTACGGGGGGCCATAATAAATAGGACCTACGGTACACACACAAACCCATATGTTTCCCTATTTTACTAACAATATTCGGTCCTATTTACTATGGCCTGGCATCCTCTGAGGTGTGTAGACCTAAGGGAAAAAAAAACGTCAGGTTGTTTAACATTTATGTAAGCTGGAGGGCGCAGCAGCCGGCGATACATGATACCGCGCCGGTCGAGAAGAAGCCGATTCTTGATTCGGCAACAACCCTCTATACAGAAGGAGAGCACCTCAGCCCAATGAGCGCTTTAGAAACGCTGTCGCCACTTCAATGGCATTAAGGCGTCCGCTAGAAATCCAATTTGGAGGAATTCCAAAAACACTAGAATAAACCGACCCAAGCATGGAGGAGCTAGCTGATTGGCTAAAAAACGTGAGTCAGAAGTTGCTCCGTTTTGCGAACCAACCCACAAGGGTCACCCAGCCTACGGTCGGATTCAGGCTACCGGGTGCAAGAAACACGACCGCACCAGATTCTTCTCGTACAGCCATCAACAGTTGCTACAGTAGTGTTGCTGCTGTGACCACCCGCGCAGAAAACAAAAGGAAAACAAAAATGCGAACAGTTTGGACAAAAACAAAAAAAAAAGGAGCCCACCACTCTTTGTCCGAAAAAAACAAAAAATGCGAAAAAATGAAAAACAAAACTATTATACTACCACGGTACACCTGCAATATAAGGAATGTGTAGGTAGTAACATTAGGTACTCAAAAGGCCGTTAAACTCCCAGAGAGGGCGGTATGAAATCGCCTGGCCAGATCCCTCGGCCTTCCTTGGCACGTCCACGCAACAGTCACGAGATGACGAGGCACGGCGACAAAACAACCTACGGTACATACATACATACATACATACATACACGCATACATAACATACACACATACATAGAACTACATACTTAGATCACAACCCCTGAGTGTGCTCGGTTGGTGCATCCCTGGCCTCTCAGAGCTCCCACTTCCAAACCGCCTCCTTTCATTACTTGCCGGACCTTTCCAGCAGTTCTTTGTTTTCTCGGTCCTTTCTTCCTTTTTCCTTCTTTCGTTTCGTGTGCGTGCGTGTTCTCCGAGCACGGCATCGCGGGAGGACCCGGCACCGTCGCGGGTGTCAGCGGGTGCCGGCGGGTAGAGGGGGGGTTGCAAGGAGCGCGGTCACCGCTTTCGTGCCTAGGCGTCGCGTGTGCCTCGAGACACCAGGGATGCATGAACGGGCTTTGTCTGGCTTCGACTTATGATTGTTGATAGAGTATGTACGAGTTTATAGAGGTCGTTCGGGAGGGCAAGATAATATTCAAGCGGTGCTTATTTTTGCGACCACGCTGAAGTTGAAAGAGGGAGGTGTGCAGTTAGAACACCAACGTTATCGAGCTGGCGAACGGCGGCCACGGTGAGCACCGGGCTTCACGCGGGGCGGGCGACGGGGCTGATTGTGGCAGAGAGTGATAAAAGCTTTACCCGGACCGAATCGGTAGCGAGGTGGTCGCGAGAGGGGCGGGCGGCGTACGAGGCTGAGAGAGAAGCTCTTCTGTGCGATTTTTTTCTATTCTTCTTTTCGACCGGGTGTAAGGTGTTCCAATCAGGTAGAAAAATATTACACGAGAGGGGACGGGGATTTTTTTTCCTTTCCGAGTTTTCGGTTTCATTTTCATCTTTTTTGCTGCTGTGCCGTGCTGTGCTTTCGCTTTCTTCGTACATACAGTACAGACATAGAGCATATCGAAAGAAAAAAATAAGTACAGACAGTAGTACCCTACCTGGGGTGTATGTACGTAAATACGACATCCGCGACGCGAAGCGTATATGTGGCATCCAAGCTGACGTCGGAGCTGTTTGTTCCTGAAGCATGGCGGCGGGACTCTTGGCATTATCAAGTCGCCGGTTTGCAATTACGATCCTTGAAAAAACTAAACTACATCGTGGACCTCAGCCACTTCGCATAATTGATGTACTTTTTTCCCTCCTGAGCGAGCGTAGCGGGCGGCGTAGGCCGCCCGCGGAGCGAAGCGCCTTGTACATACATACATACATACATACATACCTGCCCGTCGCGAAATATGACGATGCCTTCCACACACCCCGCCAGCGCCGAAACGTGCACCGCCGCCGCAAGAACTAGGAAACCCAGTCCCCACTTCAGCGAGGCCCCCGACAGCCCCGAAGACTCCAAGAAGCACAACTGAAAATAGAAAAAAGAAAAAGGCGTTCACGAGAAACGGGGAACACAGGGGATGGGGGGGGGGGGGGGGGGGAGGCGAAGAACCAGCGGGAAACAAAAAAGGGTGAGGGTGAGGGGGAGGGGTAAGGGGTAGTCATGTCATGCATGGCCGTTGTAGGCGTGTGACCGTATACCCTCGCATCCCTACCATTCCAGGACGGAGCACGTCGGGTATTCTGCGACCAGGCATAAACACTGCTTGCACCAAGCGCGAAGCGCCGTGAGGTTTCGTTGGTCGGGGGGAGGGGGGGGTGTACTCATTATCATGCATGGCCGTAGTTGTATGGCCATAGACCCTCGCATCCCTACAATGCCGGGACGGAGCACGTCTCGGGTATAAACCGAGGGAGGGGGGGGGGGGGGGGGGGGAACAGGGCGATGGTTTTCCATGATTTCGTCGTGTATAAAATTGCTCCACGTGACACTGGTCGAAGAAAGCCACAAAAAAAAACGCACCGTGCCGTATCATATCGTGTCATAGAGGGGAGGTCACCTTAAAGAGGCCATGAGTCCGCACAGGGGGGTGTGCGATCGATTTTCAGCGCTCGATTTTTCCGGAACGGGGAAGGTTTGCCAATGCCGAACAAGGGAGGCGTTTTCCGCACAGGGGTGTATGATCGTTTTTCAGCGCTCGAATGTTCCAGAACTGGGAAGGTTGCCAATTACCGAATAACGCGGTGTTTTCGGAAAATGTCAGGTGGGGAGAGCGCCTGAATCCAATACCGAATAACGCGGGTATTTTCGGAAAAGGTCTGGTGGGGAGAGAGGCTGATCCAATACCGAAAAACAGCGTGTTTTCGGAAAAGGTCTGGTGGGGAGAGAGCCTGATCCAATACCGAATAACAACGTGTTTTCGGAAAAGATCTGTTCCAGAGAGAGCCTGAATCCAATACCGAATAACAACGCGTCTTCGGAAAAGATCTGGTCGAAAGAGAGCCTGAAATCCAATACCGAATAACGAGGTGTTTCCGGAAAAGATCTGGTGGGGAGAGAGCCCGAATCCATTACAAAATAACAAGGCGTCTTCGGGAAAGGTCTAGTGGGGAGAGAGCCTGAATCCAAAACCGGAGAACAAGATGTTTTCCGAAAAGGTCTGGTCGAGAGAGAGCCTGAATCCAAAAATACCGAATAACGAGGTGTTTTCAGAAAATATCTCGTCGACAGAAGGGAGCCTGAATCCAATACCGAATAACGAGGTCTTTTTCGGAAAATATGTGGCCGAGAGAGAAAAATATGTGGTCGAGAATGAGAGAGAGCCTTCCGGAAATGTAACGTCAGACACTTCGGACCCTTGGAATACCGTCGGTCGATAAAAAAACGATTGCACCCCCTCAGCATGGCCTTTACGGTATTTGCAACGCTAGGTAAGAGCCTAAGGCTGAACGGTGTTTCCGAGCATAATAAATGCTACCAGGTAGTTGGTTGTCGCTCCAACATCGCGAGAGGCAAAGCGGCGGCCAACGTGCTTTTACAAGTACCTCCAGATTTTATCGCCATGGTGCCGGAACACAACCCATGCCGCTTCGTGCTGGTTGGAATTGCCCCCTCCCGCCCGCGGCATTCAACAGAGATGGATGGATAGGCACGTGGAAACGTGCGAGCTATTTTTCTTCCAAGTTTTGGGCTATGTTTTGACACCTAGTTCGTGTCCCTCGAAGACGGAATTTATTAAACAATTCACTCTATTTTCATGGCGTGGGAAGGTTTGGGCAGTGAAAGCACCACCCGCCACCGCGATCAAGACAAACGTGGAACCGACGTGCTGGGATGTTTCAAGAATAATTTCAGCTGCTTTCAAAATTGATGTGATTGCTCAAGGTCTGCTTCCTACCAGTACACAAAAACGACCCAAACCCCCCACGAAAACAATCGGTTTTCGTAAGGTTTTGGCGGAAAAGTTTTGGGAAATAATGCCGTTTCTTAACCCATTTATTACGCTCGGGAAGGTTCCAAGGGTCGGGGCCATTTCTACACGGTACACAGACCACAAGAAACAGAACCAACCAAAATTGTTTTCCGACCAAAGCCTTCGCAAACACCGGACTACTATTTAATAAATACATCCACTATCAACCCTAAGCCCCGACCGTCTCTCGGAAAACACATACTGCACAAGAAGAGGAGGAGAAAATGTGGACAAACATCAACCACGTTTTTTCAAACGTGAAGCTGGGCCTATTACGGCGGACCATAGTTAATAGGACCTACGGTATACATGAAACCCTATATGTTTTACCATTTTTACTAACAATATGTGGTCCTATTAACTATGGGCCCCCGTGAATAGTCGTCACTGCGAATATCAATACTACCATGCACTATTCACCACTGTTAACGCTACTGTGTGGTTACATTGAATTCTCGATACATCTTACACATCGAGCGTGTTTGTTCCCTCCCCACCCCCTGGTCTCCTCATCGCCCGCGCGCTTCTTACGCTGACACTAAACAAAAGCTTTCATGTATCGTAATGTCGGTATCGTATCGATATCGGCTATCGTAATGTCGGTATCGTATCGATATCGACTATCGTAATGTCGGTATCGTATCGATATCGACTATCGGAATGTCGGTATCGTATCGATATCGACTATCGTAATGTCGGTATCGTATCGATATCGACTATCGTAAAGTCGGCATCGTATCGATATCGACTATCGTAATGTCGGTATCGGAATGATATCGACTATCGTAATGTCGGCATCGTATCGATCTCGACTATCGTAATGTCGGTATCGTATCGATATCGACTATCGTAATGTCGGCATCGGAATTATATCGACTATCGTAATGCCGCATCGCATCGATCTCGACTATCGTAATGTCGGTATCGTATCGATATCGACTATCGTAATGTCGGTATCGGAATGATATCGACTATCGTAATGTCGGTATCGTATCGATATCGACTATCGTAATGTCGGTATCGGAATGATATCGACTATCGTAATGTCGGTATCGTATCGATATCGACTATCGTAATGTCGGTATCGTATCGATATCGACTATCGTAATGTCGGTATCGTATCGATATCGACTATCGCAATGTCGGTATCGTATCGATATCGACTATCCTAATGTCGGTATCGTATCCACTATCCATACAGTACCGAATTAGATTGTCGATATCGGTATCCAACACTAGTAAATCGCTACTTCATAAACACTGTTACCGCTACCGCCGCTGCTTCCGCTTCCCCTCCCTATTACGGGGGACCATAGTTAATAGGACCAAACATTGTTAGTAAAAATGGTTAAATATATACCCTGGTAGGTATTTAAGTATACCATAGGTCCTATGAACTTAACAGGACAAATTAACTTAATAGGACCAAACATTGTTAGTAAAAATAGTTAAATATATAGGTATTTAAGAATACCATAGGTCCTATGAACTTAATAGGACAAATTAACTTAATAGGACCGAACATTGTTAGTAAAAATGGTTAAATATATAGGTATTCAAGTATACCATAGGTCCTATTAACTTAATAGGACAAATAAGCTTAATAGGACCAAACATTGTTAGTAAAAATGGTTAAAAATATAGGTATTCAAGTATACCATAGGTCCTATTAACTCAATAGGACAAATAAGCTTAATAGGACCAAACATTGTTAGTAAAAATGGTTAAATATATAAGTATTCAAGTATACCATAGGTCCTATTAACTTAATAGGACAAATCAACTTAATAGGACCAAACATTGTTAGTAAAAATGGTCAAATATATAGGTATTCAAGTATACCATAGGTCCTACCAGGGTATTAACTATGGTCCCCCGTTATATTCACCTGGCTCAAAATGGCCCCGAAAGAAAAAAGGTCGCTGACCAGCAGGACCGCGCTCAGCACACCATAGGCCTTCAGCAGGTTGATGCAAAATCGGTGCTCGGCCGGGACGCTGCCAAGCCGCAGCCAACGGGGTGGGTAACAGACAAAACAGGAACAAGTAAAAAAAAAAAAAGGCGCACAAGCGAGAGAAAATAAAAATACATTTTTTTGAAAATTCGAAATCTTTTACAAGTTTTCGAAGTTTTCGAAGGCTCTTCGTGACGCGCGCTCGGCAACACCCTCTATTTGTCCTTCCCTCCCGCCCTCCCTTCTCCCCAGCTTGGACGACACGGTTGACAGTCCACACTGGCTCCTCCCTATATCTTCATTTCCCAAAATAAATCTCAGTCATTCCGAGAAATTTCCCTGTCATTCCGAGAAAATTCTTGGTCGTTTAGAGAAAATTCCCAGTAATTGGGAGATATTTCTCAGAAAAAGGCGGTCGGGGTAACAGCATTACGTTTGTATGCAGGTTCAGGGCTTGAAAAAGTCGAAGAAGTACCTTCTGCTCTAATACGGGGGACCATAGTAAATAGGACCAAATATTGTTAATAGTGAAAATACGGAAATATATAGGTTTTTGAGTACACCGTACGATCGTAGGTCCTACCTGGTATTATATATGGTCCCCCGTGATAGGTACATTCCAACCATTCTGTCGAGCTGAGCCAATAACGCCCTCCAGGCATATACGAAAACACAGCCCTGGAAGATTATATCAGCGCTACCACACATGATGCTCGGTAAAAAAACGAAAAAAACACAACGGAAGCCGGCGCAACGCACATGTTTACATCATCTTACAAAAAAACACACACACACACATCCGCTGTGAGATCGAACATTAACATTTCGTTGAAACTCATCTATCATTGCAAGCGGTGCGTGATACTTCGACCTATGATATGTTTGTTGATCTTGTTGATATCACCTTTCCGCAGAACACGGACGCGTTCTACGATAGAGGTAGCGCGTTTCCGCCAAAATGTTTTCTGAATGACGGGGCTCCTTAACCCAAAATCGTCGGAATAATTGTTTCGAAAAATGACGTTTTCGTACACTTGGGCCATGGGATTTATCCATCGGGATGCAATTTGGTTTTGCTGAAGTCAGTTCTCGGGTGAGGTATGGAGCTCCTTAACCCTTTTAGAACTCCAGTCCCGTTTTGGGGACACACTAGTCAAATTCAAAGTAGTTTGTCCCAAATTGTCCCCAAAACGAGACTGCAGTCCTAAAAGGATTGAGGGAGAAGCCTCAGATATCCTGAAAGGAGAAACCTCAGATAATTTAGGGTCAACGTGTGAACGTCTATCGTAAAACGCCTCCACGCATTGAACCATACCCCGTTAAGGGACAAACTTTGAAGCCATTTTTTTTCTCGGCAATGGGGAAGGACGATGCATAAAACCGAGCGGTGTGTCTTACTTATGTACGGGAGTCAATATCTTGTCTAGATTTTTTCAAAGTAATCTTTTTCGTTGTACTTTTCATAATAATACTACTGAAAAAAAACGATCAGTCGTGAGATCGAGCATTACGTCGAAATTCATCAACCTTTGCAAGATGTGTGATACTTCCATCGCGGGTACGTATTACGGGTTCGATATGGCCTCATGCAGGATATACATAGTAGGTAAAATATCTCGGTAAATGGTGGGGGTGCAAATTTTCAAGTGAGTATACGCAGGGAAGGAGAATTGGTTAGATGGAGTTAGTGGTATTCGATTAATTCTGTCAGCTTTTTCATTTTGAATGAATAACGCCTTGCACATTGTCAGAAGGCAAATAAATAATAAAAAATAATATACATACCTCCCGCCCGTGAGGAAGACAAAATCTGAAGCTGCAGAATTCAGGAAGTGTGTGTCTATACAGCTTAAGAAATAATGAATGTGAGCCACCCCTCCCCTGGGTTTGGAGAAACTCGGCTGGGAAATTCGTCGCCTAGGGGGTGTGTTATCTTATCACCCGTGTGTCATCTTATCACCCGTGTGTTATCTTATCACCCGTGTTTTATCTCATCACCCGTGTGTTATTTTACCACCCGTGTGTTATCTTATCACCGTTGTTATTTTATCTCCCGTGTGTTATCTTATCACCCGTGTGCTATCTCATCAACCTGGTGTCATCTTACCACCCGTGTATTACCTTATCACCCGGTTGTGGTATCTTATCGCCGGTATCATATTTCATTACCCGTGTGATATCTTATCACCCGTGTGGTATCTTATCCCCCACCCGGGTGTGATATAATATCGCCCGTGTGATATATTATCACCCGTGTGTTAACTTATCACCGGTGTGTAATATTATCACCCGGGTGTGGTATCCCATCACCCGAGTTTTATCTCATCAACCGCATGTTATCTCATCAACCGTGTGTTATCTGATCACCCGTGTGTCATCTTAACACCCGTGTGACATCTTATCGCCCGTGTGATACCTTATCACCCGTGAGTTATCCTATCACCCGCGTGTTATCTTATCACGCGGGTGTGATATCTTATCGCCCGTGTGATATATTATCACCCGTGTGCTATCTTATCACACCCGTGTGTAATCTTATCACCCGTGTGTTATCCTATCACCCGTGTGTCACCTCATCACCCGTGTGTCATCCATCCTAACACACGGGTGATACCTCATCACCCGTGTGTTATCCTATCACCCGTGTGTTATCCATCCTAACACACGGGTGATACGGTTCCAACCACTGCACTGCCCTATTGTAGCGAGTGGTAGCGCACGCGCTAGCGTAGGGGGTCTACACAAGCATCGGGCAAATAAATAAGGAATCAGCTGCTGAGCGCGCATAGCGTGGTGTTATATAATACCGGTGTACCTGGTATACGCAAGTCGACGCAAGTCGACGAGGCAAAAAAAGCCTCGCGATTAGAAAAAGTCAAGGCACGAACCGTGCCAGGAAGAAGAGAGGGGGGGGGGGGGGGGGGGGGGAAGCTGCTGTGTGGCCCCCCGGGTCTGAGAGGCGACCAATAATGAGTTGTTGTTTTTTTTTACCTTCCTTGGAGATCTGGGTAAAAAAAAGCTTACGCTCAACACACTTTCTTATTTGTGTACCGGTTCCAGTCCATCTGTAGGATACAGACTTTAACATGACACTCCGCCCGTGTACATGTCATGAACTTGCCGGACCTCTTTTGGTCGACTCCCTTTAGGTTCGATCAAGAGGTAGGGACGGAAGGAGAAAGACGGAAGGGCGAAGGTGATGGGAAAAAAAAAAACGAACAAACAAACAAACAAACATAAAACAAAAAAGGAAAAGAAAACTCAACTGAGGAGCCTCGAAAATTTATATACATATGATATATATATATGTATATATATATATATATGCAGGTGCACTCACCCCTACCATGACACGCCTCCAAACTGAACAAAACCCAGGCGGGGTACGCACGTACGTACGTACGCACGTACGTACTAACATGTCAGCCAGTAGTTGAGTGCCATGACCTGAACCTGGTATTCAAGAGCAGACGCTAAACAGACAAAAGCACGTACCCTAACTAACCCTACGTATATACGAGTACACGAAAGGTACCTGTCAGGGCAGCAGCAGCACTTGAGCGCCTGCAACGCGTTGAACCCGACCACGAGCGCCATCGTTTCCGCCAACCCCGTTCCCCACGTGAACAGGCACAAAAACGCCACCGTCAAGCAGCTGAAACCCAATTATATGTCATGAAGATCGACAAGAAGGGGCGGGGGTGACGAGGAGGTGGGGAGGTGGGGGGGCGGGGGGCCGGGGGGTACTCGTTACCAGGTATCATGCAGGGCCGTAGCCGTATAACCACGGGGGGGGGGGGGGGGGGGGGGGCGGAAGAAAAGTAGGAGGAGGGAGGGAGAGAGAAAAGAGGGGGGGGGGGGGGGGGGGGGAGTGGGATGATTACGATCGGGGTGGGTCCTGACTCGGTTACAAAAAAAATATATCATACGCACAAACGAACACACGAAAAAATCTTCATTTTTTTTCTCAAAAACAAAGCGAAAAACAAAATCGAAATCCTTTCACTAAGCAGTTATTAAATAGTAGTACCGATACTTAATTCTGTAATCTCTAGAGGCTTCGTCCACGCGCGCAAAGCCCCCCTCCCCTCCCCCCTCCCGAACCCTTCCCCCGACTCCAACGCTTCCAACTCGCACGTGCGGGGCGTGGTCGTGGTTTCCAGCATGGACAACAGCAACAAAAGAAACGTACTGCTACTATGATATGCGTGTACGGGTGAAAAGCAAAAAGAAGAGACAACCAAAAAAAAGCGTATCATACGAGTAAACGAGAAACAATTCACAACATAAGAGTACACGATGAATATTATCAGTCAGTACAAGGTACCTGGTATAATATTATATATATATATACAAGGCGCTTCGCTCCGCGGGCGGCCTACGCCGCCCGCTACGCTCGCTCAGGAAGGAAAAAAGTACATCAAATTATGCGAAGCGAACAGAGGTCCACGATTGAGTTTAGTGTTTTCAAGGATCGTAATAATTGCAAACCAGCGGCTTGATACTGCCAAGAGTCCCGCCGCCATGCTTCAGGAGAAAACAGCTCCGACGTCACAGCTTGGATACCACATATACGCTTCGCGTCGCGGATGTCGTACGTACGCACATACACCCCAGGTAGGGTACTACTGTCTGTACTTATTTTCTTCTTTCGATATGCTCTATGTCTGTACTGTATGTACGAAGAAAGCGAAAGCACAGCACGGCACAGCAGCAAAAACAATGAAAACGAAACCAAAAACTCGGAAAGGAAAAAAAATCCCCGTCCCCTCTCGTGTAATATTTGTCTGCCTGATTGGAACACCTTACACCCGATCGATAAGAAGAATAGAAAAAAATCGCACGGAGGAGCTGTTCTCTCAGCCTCGTACGCCGCCCGCCCCTCTCGCGACCACCTCGCTACCGATTCGGTCCGGGTAAAGCTTTTATCACTCTCTGCCACAATCAGCCCCGTCGCCCGCCTCGCGTGAAGCCCGGTGCTCACCGTGGCCGTCGTTCGCCAGCTCGATAACGTTGGTGTTCAAACTGCACACCTCCCTCTTTCAACTTCAGCGTGGTCGCAAAAATATGCACCGCTTGAATATTATCTTGCGGTCCCGAACGACCTTTATAAACTCGCACATACTCTATCAACAATCATAAATCGAAGCCAGACAAAGCCCGTTCATGCATCCCTCGTGTCTCGAGGCACACGCGACGCCTAGGCACGAAAGCGGCGACCGCGCTCCTTGCAACCCCCCCTCTACCCGCCAGCACCTGCTGGCACGCGCGACGGTGCCGGGTCCTCCCGCGATGCCGTGCTCGGAGAACACGCACGCACACGAAACGAAAGAAGAAAAAAGGAAGAAATGACCGAGAAAACAAAGAACTGCTGGAAAAGGTCCGGCAAGTAATGAAAGGAGGCGGTTTGGAAGTGGGAGCTCTGAGAGGCCAGGGATGCACCAACCGAGCACGCTCAGGGGTTGTGATCTAAGTATGTAGTTCTATATATATATACCGTGGTATATTTTTCACCAGGTATATATATATACCTGGTGACTTTGCGAAAAAAAAAAAAAAATGGTGGAATATTCGGCGGGGGTTTCATTCAGCCTCTGGTGCTGGGAAGGGACCTATGATACGCCCCCACCCCACCCCCAACAGCTCCGACAAAACTCACTCACCCGTGCGCGACGAAGCAAGACCTCAACCTCCGAGCCCGAGCGACCCGCCCCGAGTCGCCCCCCGTCCAGCCCTGGAGCAGGAGGGAGAAGTCGGGCATGTTTCTCGCCCAGCCCTTGGAGTGCTGCAGCATGAGGATCACCGACGCCCCCGCAAGGATTGGCGTGGAGATGCGGCCGAGCATGCCCCAGGACATCAGGTAGCCCATCAAGATCCCCGCCAAGTGCCTGTTGTGGTTGTTTTTTTTTTTGAGTGGTTTGGTTGGGGGGGGGAGGGGTGCGAAGGGGGGGGGGGGGGGGTAGGGGGGGGGGGAGGTCTCATTTGTTGCTTGCCTTATTACGGGGGACCCCAGTTAACAGGACCTATGGTGTACATAAAAAACTATATAGTTGACCATTTTTACTAACAATATTTACTCCTGTAAAACTATGGTCCCCGGGGAGGGGGGGGGGGGTAGGTACTCATTTGTTGCTTGCCTTAGTACGGGGGACCCTAGTTAACAGGACCTATGGTGTACATAAAAAACTAGATATTTAACCATTTTAACTAACAATATTTGGTCCTGTAAAACTATGGTCCCCCGTAATAGTCATTTAACCATTGTGACCACGCATCCCTTTCGAGGCGTGATCAATTGTTGTCTGCCTTCAGCCATTCGAGCTTTGATCAGACGTCCCTTTCGAGACGGAGCACCGTTCCTGCTCCGAATAGAGACACCTCCAACAGTTGGGCGCTCATTATACCGGGTAGCACAAGGGGTAGGTGGGGTGGGGAGGGGGGGGGGGGTTGTGATAATGTTGGCAATGTTGCCGCTGTTATTTCCGGTTCAAGGTGATCACGGAAGGTTCGTTTAGGCACTATTTACGGGGGGCCATATTTAATAGGACCTACGGTATACATAAGAACCTATATATATTCACCATTTTTACTGTCCAATATTTGGTCCTGTTAACTATGGTCCCCCGTAATAACATCAACACTCGAACGGTCCTTACTTTTCCGTTCAGAGCACGTACGTGTAGTCAATAGTGAGAAAATGGGAGTTGAGAAAAGTTGAAAAAATGACGATGATCACGAAAATGGGCTGTCCAAAAAATGGGCGTCAACAAAATGGAGGTCAAGAAAAACGATATTAATATTACGGGGAACCATAGCTAATAGGACCTATGTTATACATAAAAACCTATATGTTTAACCATTTCTACTAATAATATTTGGTCCTAGTTAATAGGACCTATGTTATACATAAAAACCTATATGTTTAACCATTTCTACTAACAATATTTGGTCCTATTAACTATGGCCCCCCGTAATAGTAAACTTTCGAAAAAAATGGCAGTCAAGAAAATGGTCGTCGAGAAAATTGTACCAGGTGGTACAGAAAATGGGAACAAAAACAAAAAAGGCGTTAGAAAAACGCGAGTGAAGAAAAATGGTTATTAACCCATTTAGTACCGCAGTCCCAATTTGGGGACAAACCAGTAAAATTCCAAGTGATTTGTCCCCCAAACGGGACTGGGGTCCTAAGAGGGTTGACGAAATCGGAGATGAGAAAACGCGAGTTAATCAAAAGGCCGTGAACAAAATTGGTACCAGGTATGATAGCAGGGTACCTGGTAGGCGCAAGCACGTGGGAGCTACTGTAGATAAATGGTACCTGGCATTACTCGTTGAGAAGGAGGGAGTCGAAAAAATGGGAGTTAAGAAATGTGCCTCTCACCCTAGGAAGGCGGCCCTGGGCATAATAATCTGCGCCAGGGCCAGAGATCCGAAGGGGCCGAGGTTGACCGGAAGCGAGGGAAGCCCTGAGGTAGAGACGGGTACGGAGAGAGCCGGTCGAGAGTCGGTGCAGGGCAGGGCAGGGCAGGGCAGGGCAGGGCAGGGCAGGGCAGGGCAGGGCAGGGCCGAAGACACGTTGGGAGGTGTGGCGTAAAAAACGCGTGGCACGTTAGACGAACTTTCATGGTATAAATATTATTTTTCGTGTGTCGAAGCTCTTAAGTATCACTGGGAACTACCAGGGGTATCCAATAAGGGCGTGCCGTATGGTAATCCAATAAGGCATGCCTTATTGTTGGAATCTCCTTCATGGTCTACTCTATTTTTCGTTGGGTAGACGGGATTTGTTTATGAATAGCTCACTTTTATTTACGTTTCGTCCGTTTTTGGGTGAGGTATGTACAGAGCTCAAGTCAGGAGCCTCAGAACAAAATAGGAGTTACACAACCCGATCCCATACCATCCCATACCATCCCATCCCATACCATCCCCTTATCCCATCCCATCCCCTTATCCCATCCAATCTCATCCCATCCAATCCCATTATCCCATCCAATCCCATCCAGTCACATTCCACCCCATCCCATCCCACCCCATCCCATCCCATCCCATCCCATCCTCTCCCCTCCCATCCAATCCCACCCCAACCCGTCCCATCCCATCCCATCCCATCCCGTTCCATTATCCCATCCCATCCCATGATCCCATCCAGTCCCAACTCACCCCCGAGCATGGGAATGTACCGCGTCTTGAAGCAGAGGGTCGACAAGGATTGTCCCGCGGGACAAAACTCCTGCATCGCCACGGCTAGGTACGTCATGTACGCGAAAATCACGCACGAAAACCCCACCGCCTTCCCCTGGCGATGGCTCTCCATGCCGCCCCACTTGATCAACAAGTGCTTGATGGCCATCACCAGCACTATCGTCGCTACCACCAGATTCAAGCTCTGCGTCCTCCAAGCCATCCGACGCAGAAACGGAGGCGAAGACGGGGGTGGGATGGAGTGGGGCGGGATCGAGGGGGGTCGGGGGGGGGGGGGTCGGGAGTGGGTACATGGGAGGGGGGGGGGGAGTCAGCGTCATGAAAAACCTTCAGCCTTCAAAAATTCGTTGGGGATCAAAGGAGGAGCGGAGTCCATACTGTCAAGAAGACAAGAACAGGATACAACACACAGCAATGCGACCACGAGGAGATGCAACAAACGAAAAAGTATCAGCGCGAAGATGTCTGAGAGAGGCGGCCCAAAAGACAGAAGACGACGCGAACCTGTCGCCACAGCTTCAGCCATTTCGAGCGAGGGGAGGCAGGCGACGTTTTCCCTGCACCCCCTCTTCCAGTATACCCCCGTATACGTACGAACCAGAGGGGAGGGGATATATCAGAGAAATAGGGGAACCATCCGAGTATAACCCATGGTCGGTTGTAATAAATAATGAGGCGTGTTCGTTCATCTATTCTAGGCTTGTTTGAAGAACGCCCCTTCACCGACAGACAGGCGTTGTTTGGCTAGTCGCGTGAGCTGCAAAAATGCCAAGTGAGTACAGCAGCGCGGGGCGGGGCTCACAGGCTGCTGGCACAACACGCGAACAGACAATGCTGCTACTCTTAAATGATAGTAGCTGGCCAGCAGTCGCTGTGTCAGACATGCCGTGATTTCTAGCGAAGCCCATTTTGGTTATACGTAGAGCCATCGAGTGCCGTGCACAGGTCACAGAATTCCCCCAATCGCGGGCGCAATAAACCTGTACACCTCAGACAGAACATCTACAGATCATGTGCAGATACTCTACGTATATTCTACTGATCATCTGCAGATCATTCTCACTTCACAATGATCTGAATCATTCAGGGCAGATGATCTGTATGATCTGTATGACCTGTTGCCGGGTGGGAGCCGTATCTACTGCATGATCTGACGGGAAACGTTTTCCTGGGTTGGATCTGTACCAAGCAAATCCTGCACATCCCCCAACAGAGAGATCATCTATATATCATCAACATATAGTTCATCTACATATCTACAGATCATTTACAGATCACCTACATATCATCTACATATACCCTACAGATAATCTACAGATCATTTACAGATCATCTACAGATAATTCCCACTTGATGATCTACATCATTCAGGGCGGATATATTCCTGATCTGCATGATCTAGCTCATGCTGCCGGGTGGGATCCGTCTATTCTACATGATCTACTGTAGCTCGTGATTCCTGGGTGGGATCTGCCCTGTAAAGCAGATCGTGCACTACTACCTCTCACAACGAGAGGAGAGGAACAAGATGATGTATCTGTAGATAGATAGATCATGATCTCTCCGAGATATGAAAACTACGTGTGTGATGCAGAACATCACTCACAGCGTGATTCGCTGGAGAAACCCTCGAGGTGTCATTCATTGGCCAATTGCAAGAAACCTCGAGTCAGGATTGGCTGACTGTAGACATGATAAATGTGTGATTGGCTAACAGCAAAAAAACTCACGGCGTGATTGACTAATCTACTGTAGAAATATAATATAATATAATATATATATATATATATATATATACGTGTAACTGGCGAACTGCAGAAAAACTCACTGCGTGATTGGCTGCCTGGGGAAACCTTTAGTATGACATTGGCTTACTGCAGAAAACCGCATGGCCTGATAGGCCGACTGCCCAAACCTTACATGTGTGATTCGGCTAACTGCAGAAAAAACTTACGGTGTGATCGGCCATAACTGCAGGAGATCTCACGGAGCGATCGGCTGATTGGAAAAACCCTCGCGGCATGATTGGCCAAGCCGACTGCAGAAAACCTCAAGGCGTGATCGGCTGATTGGTTAAATCAACCCAAAGGTGTGATTGGCTAAAATGGACTCATCAAACACAGGCGGCGGAGGGACCCCAGCAGCCGCTCGTGATTGGCTGACTATATCAAGCCTCAGGCTGTGATTGGCTGACTCAAAAAAAGGACTCAGGGTGTGATTGGCTGACTCAAACAAAGGACTCAGGGTGTGATGGGCTGACTCAAAAAAGGGACTCAGGGTGTGATTGGCTGACACAAAAAAATGACTCAGGGTGTGATTGGCTGACTCAAAAAAAGAACCCAGGGTGTGATTGGCTGAAACGGACTCACCAGGTACAGGTGGCGGAACGATCCCAGGAGCACCTCGGTCCCCCTGGTGTTCCAGGTCCCCATGGCGTTGAACAGGAGGTGGAGCGGCTCGAAGTGGCTGAAGGATGCCGTCACGAGCCGCCAATACTCGCCCTCTTCCCAGAACAGGGAGTAGCTTATCGCCACAGAATCAGGCGACACCTGATCGAAGAAACAAACAAAGAAACGAGCAAAACAAAACAGCAAAACAAAACAAAACAAAACAAAACAAAATATAACAAAACAAAATAAAACAAAAAACGAAGAAAAAAACGAAAAATCAAAACGAACAACAACGAAAACAGTAAAGAACACACATTATATCCATTTTCGGTGCAGAGATTCAGACGGGGGAGGGGGGGGAGGGGGGGAAGGGGTACGATATTAAGCGCGATTATCAGCAACCCGTAGTAACGCAGGCGAATACTACTACTACCGCAGGATACACCGTCGATTACGGGGAGAGGCGGGGGGAGGGGGGGGGGGGGGGGGGGGGGGGGGGGGGGGGGGGTCCGAAGCTGCCACGTTTTTTCTTTGGAACGCTCTTGAATCTCTCCCTCCTAATAATATTAGTCGCGGTTCAGATCGGGGACCACACACTAGCCCCCCACCCACCCACATTTGTGCGAGGTATATAGCCTTTACTCCGCACAAGGGAATTGATCGTATCACGTAGTGTCCGAGGTAAGACACCCAAGAGGCAGTTACGTAGTACTCCCATTGCTGTCTCTGAAAATGCCTACGACCGGAAATTAAATTGATTCACTGAAGCTGTCATCCATATATACGCAAGTCCGCCTCAAAAGCGGTTCTTAGTAGGATGCAGCTCACCCTTTCATGCGACTCGCCCGACACCTAACGGCGCTTCGCGCTTGGTGCAAGCAATGTCTGCCTGGTCGGTATGAAAACCCGACATGCCCCGTCCCGGCGTTGTAGGGATGCGAGAGTCTATCATCATACGACTACAGTACGGCCATGCATGAGATCGAGTACATACCTCCTATCGAGTACACCACCCCCCCCCCCCTCCCTTATATATATACCTGGTACCTGGAATATATATATAGGTTAGGTGCAATGGTTGGCAACGACGGTGTGAAACAAGCCCTTTTCCGGCAATGTAGGGATGCGAGGGTCCATGGTCATACAACCGCGGCCATGCCTGATAATGAGTACACCCCCCCCCCCCGCCCCCCGCCCCCCCCGGCTGCCCCGCTACAGGTTCGTGCTTAGATCGCGAGAAGACAGCGACCCTCCCTCCCCTCGCCGACTTGACGACCGCACACATGCATGACACACGCCCTGGTCGTGACCTCACTCGCCCTTTTTGCCCAGAGGTGGTAGGCGACGATGAGGTTGACCAGAACGAACAACACCGTTACTGGATACTGTGCCATCTCGGCGGGCCCGCTGCTCAAGGCAAGGGCTCCTGACCCACCCCTCATACCCCCACCCCCCGCCCCCCCGGGGAACTGCCGGATGTCAGGGTCCGGAGCTAACCTCTTCCCGCACGCCTCCATCTGTTCAGAAGGCGCGGGCGGGAGGCGGGGCAGGGGGGGGGGGGGGAGGGAGGGAGCGCGGGGGGTGGAAGAGGGCGTACTTACTTGTTGCTTGCCCTGGTCACTAGACCATTGACCGCGCCTCCCTTCTCGAGACGGAGAAGCGCATCGAGGGGGGGGGGGGGGGGGGGGGGGCGGGGTGATGAACACATACGACAACAAAAACGTCAAAAACAACAAAGGACAAAACGTCAAACGGAACAAAAGACGCAAAATAAATGAATTAAAAAAAAGTACATTCACGACACCAACGCTACTCGTTTTAAGTTAACCCTTCTAGAACCGCAGTCCCGTTTTGGGTGCAAACCACTCAAACTTCAAGTAGTTTATCCCCATAACGGGACTGCAGGCCTACAGGGGTAGACTACAAAAAATACCAAAGGGAGCACTGTCAATCGCCTCGTCTCAGTTTCCCAGGGGTGGGGGTCGGGGTTTAACTTTCAACCCCTTTTAGGACCACAGTCCCGTTCTGGGGACAAACTACTTGGAATCAATGTAGTTTGTCCCCAAAACGGGACTGCAGCCCACACAGGGTTTGAAAAGTTGGGGGGAAGCGCTTTTCGGAAAATCTAATACTTCGAAGTATAGATAGATAGATAGATAAATAGATAGATACTGTAGATAGATATATTTGTGACTGACCGAGCTCCTTCACCCTTTTAGAACCGCAGTCCCGTTTTGGGGGACAAACCATTCAAATTCCAAGTAGTTTGCCCCCAAAACGGGACTGCGGTCCTAACTGAAAGGGTTATACCTGAATATCGTTGAAATGCCAGTATTAATAGTGTTTGACGATGCAACACTATTCCGTGCTATAACACGACTGAAAAGTAATAGACTCGTTTGTTTGGGCTGGGCTGCGGTCGGTGTTTTTACTCGCCCAGTTACTTGCCCCGGTTGGTTGGCGGCTATTATATTATTTTCTTTTTCTTTCTCTCTAAGAACATTTTTTTTTGTTTCCCCATGTTCTTCGTTTCTTGCCCGGGTGGCTACGTGCGAATAGCTACATAGCTAGCAGCCAGCGAATGCCTGCTGCTGTTTTTGATAAAATTGTGAACTACGTCAGCTGTAAGTTCGACTGATTATGTAGTTGATACTCAGCTTTGCAAGCAGCGTGATACGTCTCGTCTATACCCCATTTTGTTGCTTGCAGTGCCCCTTTTCAGATTGCTACCCCCCCCAGGGATTTCAAGGGTCAACCGCCATCCCGGATGGGGAAACCTTGCACACTTTCATGTAGAACAGATCATGATCTATAGACCATCCAGTTCCTCACCAGCTCTGATCCAACCCAGGAATCATGCCCTGTAGATAATGCGGCTTATTCGGCTCCCACGCGCCAACATGAGCTATATAATACAGACCATACAGATCATACAGATCATACAGATCCTACAGATCATCCGCCCTGAAAGATCTGGATCATTGTGACGTGGGAATGATATGTAGAGGATTTGTAGACGATCTGCCTGTCTGCGAGATGCAAGACATTGTACCTAAAACAAGCCTCATCGGGTTGCCCTCTTACTATTACCGCAGCTCTTCTTCAGTAAATCGGGTCTTTTTGTGACTCGCTTTTAACCCTTTTAGGATTGCAGTCTCGTTTTGGGGACAATTCGGGACAAATTACTTGGAATTTGAGTGCCTTGTCCCCAAAACGGGACTGGAGTTCTAAAGGGGTTAAGAAGCGGTAAAGCGGGTACACCGATTTAAGAGGTGTAGGTACAATAGATATGTTAAAAAGAGCGTTCGGTCGGATCGGCACGTATACACCGTACCGCCTATACGGCAGACTACAGACAGGAGCGTTGCGCTGCGAAAAGAGCGCCTGTTTTCGCCTGTCACGGGACGCTCTTTTTGCAGGGGTACCCACAGCAATACGTACCAGTAGATGAGTTACTATATAGTTGATGACATACTATTACGGGGGGCCATAGTAAATAGGACCTATCATACACACAAAAACCTGTACGTTTCCCTATTTTTATCAACAATATTGGGTCCTATTTACTATGACCCCCCGTGAACTAGTATAGAGCTCCGAAAAATTAGGTGCTAAAAGCGGTAGTGGCGGTCTCCATTTTGGTGCCGGTTGAGTAGCGACGCCCGCCCTAAATAGTGCCGGCGGAATAAACCGCTTGGCACGGATGGCAGATCAACCAGTGTCGCTGGGTGTGCGGAGTAATTAGTGCCGGTTGCCGCTATATTAGTGCCGGCATTGTTGCCTGGCGCATACATACATACATACATACGTAACATACCTGGTACATAACACACATTACATACATTACATACATACATACATACATAACATATACATACATACGTACATACATACATACAGGCACTAGTATATAGGGACCGGCAATACTGCTGTATCCTTGCCGTCGCGCGCGTCAGTCATCAAGTCAAAGTTCAAGTACAGACGTGTATAAAGGTGGCATCCCTACTATTACGAGGGGCCATGGCAAATAAGACCAAACATTGTTATTAATAGTACAAATAGGGAAATATATAGATTTTCGTGTGTCCCGTAGGTCCTGTTTACTATGGCCCCCCGTAATAACATCAGCAAAAAAAAAACGGACGCCCGTTTTTTTAACCTCGGAATATCGTCTTAATACGGTGGACCATATTAAATAGGACCAAATATTGTCAGTAAAAATAGCTAAATATATTGTTTTTTTTTGTATACCGTAGGTCCTACCATCACGGGGGACCATAGTTAATAGCACCAAATAAAGTTATTAATAGTAAAAACGGTTGAATATATAGGTTTTTATGAAAACCACAGGTCCTATTAACTATGGTCCCCCGTAAAAGGTACCAGGTATTTACTATGGCCCCCCCGTAATATTAGGTGCTCTTGTTAAAAATATGGAGGACAGAAAACGAGATCGACTAGATCGGTTGGTACCTTACTGTAGTCGAGGAAACCCATCGGCCGAAAACATGCCGCTAAAATAGTGTCGGCATCGTTGGCTGGCGCATATATACAGGCACGACTCCAGAGGGAACCAGCACTGCTGTGTCCTCACTGCCGCACGCGCCGGTCGGCACGCCAAGTTCAACTTCATTCCAAAAACAAAATTGTCGCAGCTGGGCCACGGTCTATACAGCCCTCTCCGCGACAACATCGCCGAGGGGGTGCGGGGAGCGGGGGGGGGGGGGGGGGGGTACTCAAGTCATGCGTGGTCGGAGTTGTATGGCCAATAGACCCTAGCATTCCTACAATGCCTGGCGCGGAGCACGTCGGGTTTTCACCGACCAGGCCTGACGCATGTCCTACGGAAGGGAGTACAGACGCACTTGAGGTGGGGGGTCGATGCCGGCCCCTTGCGTGTAGCCATCCGCGCCCGGCATGGAAACCCAGCCTGCAGCGACAAGGCCGAGGGCAGCAAGAGGTACAGCGGCGGGGGGGGGGGGGGGAGGCGGCGGTCATGCTGTTGAAAGGTTACACAGGGCGGATGGGACAGACAGACGACGAGCTGTAGATCATCTGAATCCTCGCCAGCCGCGTCAAAAGACGCGCTGTTCCGGATTTTGTGAAGAGTATCCGGAATGCGGAACGCGCCTACCTGCGGCGTCACGGACTGTGAACAAAAAAAGCAAAAAGCCCGCAGTCCCCCCCCTCCGAACTTGCGAGGGTCCATGGCCATCCGACTACGGCCATGCATGATATCGAGTAAACCGTTCCCTTCGAAGGTCATGCGTGGTCAATGGTCGATTGACTACTACGGGGGACCATAGTAAATAGAACCAAATCTTGTTTGAAAAAATAGCGAAGTATTTAGGTTTTTGTGTGCAACGTAGGTCCTATTTCATAAATAGGTGTGTGTGTGTGTGCACCAAGCAGCGAACGGGTACCCCCCGACACACACGAGCACTTGCCCTGCTCCAGCTTATCACACTGACTGACCCTGGGCGTACAAGAAGCCGCCGGCAGGGCCCACCAAGCTGTATTTCGTACGAATACGATAAAACAATAATTTTCGTCATCTCTTTCACAGTCCGCGTGCGTGTGGACTGCAATTAGGCAAATATCTGCATTTTCAGAAAAACTCACCAGAAACAGGAGGCGTGTTTACCCCCAGTTCGGCCCCCTCATGGCCGTTGCTGTACAATACGACGGACCGATCCGAGGACCGGTTCAAGTACCAAACGCGCCGCTGCTTCTGATGATCGTCTCGAAAGCCCACGGAGTACACGGGCTGCCCCCCATCTCTCCGGTACTGCTGCGGGCTTCTGATAACCTGCTTTTGACAGCCGGGGGTGGCGACAAACATGTGGAAGGGGGTTGTGTGACGTGGGGGCAGGGGGGGGGGGGGGGGAGGAGGAGGAGGGGGGGGGGGGGGGGTGTATCCATTCGTTGGGGGAGAATGAAGGAGGGGGGGAAGGGGTAGGCGTACTCATTTGTTGCTTGCCTTAGTCATTTGACCATTGATCACGCATCCCTTTCGAGACGGAGCACCGCTCCCACTCCTAACGGAGACACCTCTTAACCGTTGGGCGCTCACTACCTTGTTTCCAGACTTAGTATATTACATAGAAACTTTTTGCTAGTCTTGTCCCCTTCCTGTTCGGCCGACTGCCTGTGGCCACCATCTATCTCCTAGGATAGCGATCGTTTTCGAGCTGCCATCTAGTGTACCAAACTCCCCCATGTCACATTCGTATATTTCCCTCATCTCTTCGAACACATCCCGTTCCTCCTTGCACACTTCACATTCTCCTACTATGTGAGTTCCACTCTCCATTGCTTTGCCACACGGGCACATCTGTGCATCTACTTCCTCGTCCTCCCGGCTACTGATACTCCTCTTTCTTCTTTCTGGCGGGTCCAGGGCACCTATTACGGGGGACCACAGTAAATAGGACCAAATATTGTTAGTAAAAATAGCGAAATATGTGCGTTTTTGTGGGTACCGTAGGTCCTATTTAATATGGTCCCCCGTAATACACGAAATCGCAGTTTCAGCGTTTTCGCGAAGTCCATTGGGCCGTGCAAATACGCTTTCATTCCTATTCCTTCTCTCAATCCCCCGTATATCTCTCAAGTGTTTTTTTCCGATTCCACCTTGTTTCTTAGCGCTGGCCGTTCCCTTCTTTCTATCATTTCTTCTACCTCTGCCATGCACCTCCCAAACGCCCCGGCGGACATCACCTCTTCTTGGTTCCCCCCTATATCCTTCCATACATTATCAACTACACTATCCCACCTTATTCCAGCTCGTCCTTTCGTTCCTTTCTCCAACACAGCTCCATCAACCATGGCTGTCAACATATTTTTTCGGATTGTTCCTTACTTTACTCTATATTGCCATTTCAACTTTCTCGTGTCTCGATTTGTCTCGAGTGGGTACATTCTCAGTTCTGCTTTCAAACTGCTGTATTTTACTATTACGGGGGGCCATATTAAATAGGACCTACGGCGCACACAAAAACCTACATATTTCGCTATTTTTACTAACAATATTTGGTCCTGTTTACTATGGTTCCCCGTAATAGTCGTACTCGAGTATCTCAGGATTTTTTTAGCTGCTGTCATGGGTACTGTTTCCAACTGTTTCACGAGCTTGGCGTTCCTTTCCCATACTTCTCCTGCATATTCTAGCTTTGGCACTATCACAGGGGACCACAACAGTAAATAGGACCAAATATTGCTACTAAAAATAGCTAAATACGTAGGTTTTTGTGTGTACCGTAGGTCCTATTTACCATAGCCCCCCGTAATAGCACATTCATCAGGAGGAGATGGGGGGGGGAGGGGAGGTGGATTCCTCTTTTAACCCTTTTAGGACTGCAGTCTCCTTTTGGGGGCAATTGGGGGCAAACTACTTGGAATTAGAATGGTTTGTCCCCAAAACGGGAATGGAGTTCTAAAGGGGTTAAGGCCAGTAGCGCGTGGCGAGCGGTTTAACCCCCCCCCATACCATCAACGGTGTCCGGGTACTTTCGATTTTCCCCTTTTGATGGGGGCATACTGCATGCGTGGGAGAGGCGACGGCAAGAATTTATTTGCGTGTCTCTTAACCCCCCCTATCGAGTACATCTCTCCTATCGAGTGCACCCCGCCCCCGATCATGCCGAGACTACAGTAAATCGAACTTGGTACTGTAAACATATAGAACGCAAGATGACACACAGAACACACCAGTCAGATGCAAAATCGCAGATGTGCGCAAAATGACCGCAAGCAAACAAACTGTAACATCTAACCAACTAAATGAATAGTCGGTGAATTATAGTCAGCCAACTAATGACTAGTCGGCGACCTATATACAGCCAACTATTATGAGGTCGGTGAAATACAGATAGCCAACTACTTTATAGTCGGCGAATTAATGGTCAACCAACAAATTACTAGTCGGCGACTTACAGTCAGCCAATTAAAAACTAGTCGAGAACTTGCAGTCAGCCAACTACTAACCAATCGGCGAAAGTCAGCCAACTAATAGCTAGTGGGCGACTTACAGCAAGCCAACAAAAAAACTAGTGGGCGACTTGCAGTGAGGCAACTAAAAACTAGTCGGCGACCTATACTCAGCCAACAAAAAACTACAGTAGTCGGCGACCTACAGTCAGCCAACTAATAACTAGTCGGCGACTACTTACAGTCAGCCATCCAACTACCAGCCCCATCTACCGTACGTGTAGAATGAAACATCTCACCAAGTCGTACACGTTCGGCACCCGCCAGGCTCCTGCTGGGCCTTCCGAAACCTTCGCGTACACCCCATGATTACTCTCCCACTTGTAGTACCCATTCTAACAGCCACCGAAAAACAGAGTAAAAGGTTTCGCATCACACAGGCAGGCGTACAGGAGGCAGCGGGGGGGGGGGGGGGATGTACTCGATCGGAGAGATGTACTCGATCTCATGCATGGCCGTAGCCGTATGACCATATGAGGGGGGGGGGGGGGGGGGTCGTACTCATTTGTTGCTTGCCTTTGTCATTTGACCATTGACCACTTATCACTTTCAAGACGGAGCGTGGGGGGGGGGGGCGTACTCAATATCATTCATGGATGCAGTCGTATGACCATAGGCCCTCGCACCTCTACAATGCCGGAAAGGTGCACGTCGGGTTTTCACGACCAGGCGGGAGGAGGAGGAGGAGGAGGGGGGGGGGGGGGGTGTACTTGCGTCAATGTCATGTCCACCTTTTGACCGCACTCTCCAGTGGTCGTATATACCCATTCTATTAATAAGAACAACAGACAAAAGCAACAAAAGGTTTCGTATTACACAGGCAGGCGTGAAGGAGGCAGCGAGGAGCGGCGGCGGGGGGAGGGGAGGGGGGGGTACTTCCAATTCTTGACAAAGTTCCACGCACCACGCAGCATCCGACTAAAACAATGGAATTGTTCGGCCGCGCTCCCACTGGTAGCTGGTAGTACCCAAAAACAAAAAAAGGGTTTCGTATTACACAGACCGGCGTAAAGAGGGGGGGGGGGGGGGTGTACTCGATGGGAGAGATGTACTCGATCTCATGCATGGCCGTAGTCGTATGACCATAGACCCTCGCATCCCTACAATGCCGGGACGGAGCATGTCGGGTTTTCACCGACCAGGCAGACATTGATTGCACGAGGGGGGGGGGGTGTACTCGATATCATGATCCCATGCATGGCCGTAGTCGCATGACCATAGACCCTCGCATCCCTACAATACCGGGACGGAACACGCCGGTTTTTCACCGACCAGGCAGACGTTGCTTGCACCAAGCGCGAAGCGCCGTGAGGTATTCGGCGAGTCGCATGACGGTCGAGCTGCATCCTACTAAGAACCGCTTGCGAGGCGGACTTGCACATGGATGACAGCTTGGATGAGCTATAGAGGGGCGACGGGTGGGGGGTACTTTCGCTATAGTTCCAAGTACACCCGACTCTACAACAGACTCAAATTTCGACCGCGGCCCCACTGTCAGTACCCAAAAAAAAAATCGCAATACATAGACACGCGAAGAGGCGGTAAGGGGAAGGGGCGCGGGGGGGGGGGGTGCTTCCGAGCGTATTCCACGCAGCATCCGCTTCCACTGGTAGTACCCATTCTACAGTATAAAAGAGGCACCAAAAAAAAAGGTTTCGTATGACACAGTCAGGCGTGGAGGCGGCGGGTTCGTCCGTTGATGTTCCACGCAGCATCCCGCACTACAACACGAGAGCATTTTTTTCCCGCGCTTCCATCAGCAGGACGACCCATTCTATCCACCAGAAAGACGATTCGTGTGACGCAGAATGCGGCGAGGGCAGGCACGCGAGGGGTAATCCGTCAATGTTTCACGCAGCATCCGACATGACAACAACTCGAACGTTCGACCGCGCCTTCCACTGCTATGAGTAGTACCCATTCTACTTGAACAGATGACACCAAAAAAAAAAAGGTTTCGTATTTTACAGAAAGGCGTTAAGGCGGCGGGTGACGGGGGGGGGGGGGGGGATGGGGGGTACTAATTTGTTGCTTGCCCTACTAGTACGGGGGGCCTTAGTAAATAGGACCGAAGATTGAGAGTACAAATAACTAAACATGTAGGTTTTTCTGTATACCGTACAGTAGGCCCTATTTAATAAGGCCCCCCGTAATATGAATAGCCCCGCGACCATTGACCACGCATCCCTTTCGGGACGGAGCACCGTTCCCACTCACACTATTACGGGGGACCATAGTTAATAGGATCAAATTTTGTTAGCAAAAATGGTTAAATATATAGGTTTTCAAGTATACCATAGGTCCTGTTAACTATGGCCCCCCGTAATAGGAAGGGAGGGGGGGGGGGTATTTGGTATCAGGTATCATGCATGCAAGGCCGTAGTGGTGTGACCATAGGGGGGGGGGAAGGGGGGGGGGGGGGGGTACTTTCGTCAGTGTTCCACACAGCAAGCCCAACCAATCCGAACAAAAAGGGCGTTTTCGCGAGAAATGTTGGCTGGAACCAATTTTGGTTGTAGTCTGTTTCCTATACAATAGCAAACCCAACCCACGACAACTTAGGATCACCTCAATTGATGGCTGGGGGGGGGGGGAACTGACCAAAACGACACCTTCAACCCATCCATCAATAGAATATTATTGGGGTGGGGTCAACCCTGCCGGTTGGCTAATAGCAAACAGAGAGTTTTTGATTAACGTCGTAGTGGCCTTCGGACTTACCTGCTTCGCCGACCAGCTCCTCACGTTTGTCGGTTTTATAAAAGCATTTTTTTATAACCCAACCAGATTGGATTTATCGCAAGCACTCTAACAACTCACCGCGGCGGCATCTCCCGCGCCGGAAACGACGATTCCCCCCGCCGACGCCCCAAAGTACAACCAAGAAGCGACAGCCGTCGCCAAGGCTGCCGCAAGCACCGCCAAGCGCTGCGGTCTGGTGAAGGAAGAAGTGGACATCGACATTTCTTGACTACAACTCCGGCTTCTATCCTATCCTGCCCCACGTATTTGAAGTCGCACGGGGAAAGCACATGAAGACGTCGAGGGAGGGGAAGGGGGAGAGGGGAGAGGGGGGGGGGCAGTGGTCAAGAGCTGCTGCCTTGAAGAGAAGGGCGCCTATCTTGCACCACGTATTTGAAGTCGCACAAGGTAAGCACATAAAATGTCGATAGAAGGGAAGGGGGAGAGGGAAGAGGGGGGGGGGGGGAAGCGGTCAACCGTTGCCGTCTTGAAAAGAGGTAGGTCTATCTTGCACCACGTATCTGAAGATGGACAGGGTAAGCACACAAAAATGTGGACGGGGGGGGGGGGGGGGGGAGTAGGGGGTTACGGCACTCAAACAGCCGCCTCAAAAAGAAGGGAGGTATATCTTGCACCGCGCACAGGGAGTTGCACGGGGTAAGAACATAAAATGTGCAGGGAGGCGTGGGGCAGCGGTCAAGCGCTTCCGCCTTGAAAAGCAGGAGGGTCAAAGTTGCACCAGGTATCTGGAGTTGTAACAGCTTGTGACCTTGTGAGCGGTTGGGTAATATTGAAGGGCGGGCAGACTTCGATACTGCTGAGAAGGCAAGAGAGCTGCAAATGCTCGACGACACGCTGGGCCTCGCCAACTCTGTCTGCTTGCTTGCTTTTGTCGCGAGCGCTCGTCGGCGCGTTGCTGGCTTTACCGTTTTGTGCAGGGCTAATAGCGTTGCTGTGCTATGCGCTGCTTTTCGGCAGATGCTAAACGACAAGCTTCTCCTTCGTATATATACCAGGTAAATATATATGGCTTCTTTTAATATATATATTATACATATATGGCTTCTTTGAATATATATTAGTAGTATATACATTTATAGTCAAAGGACCCACAAGAATAAAGAAGGGAAGCAATTCGGAGAAAAAAAAAAACGAGGGAGCAGAAATCGAAACAGAACCGTAGAAAAAGAGCAGAAAATACGAAAAAAAAAACAACATAAAAATGAAAGGAGTTCGGAAAAGTAGCAAGGAAAACCAACGAAGAAAGTAACGACACAAGAAAAGAAACGCAGGAAGAAGGCTCTTCTTTCTAAAAATGTACGATACACTGTACGAATATGACGAAGGAAAAAAAAGGCTCGCCGGCAAGTAATAGAGGAAGGCGTTTTTCAAGCGGGAGCTCTGAGAGGCCAGAGAGGTGTGTGCCAATTGTTGTTGTTGTTGTTCTCACATTAACTCACAATACAATGCAGTCCGTGGTCGCAGGACAGGCTCCAATAACTCTGGAGTGGAAGAAATACCTCTGTAGTAAAACAGAGGCAAAAACAAAAAACAAGCATACGCACTCCACCACTGCGGACACCAGGGAAGCAAAAAGGAGATGGAGCCCGCTGAGGAAAAAAAGGTGCTTCTTAGACTGAACGTAGAAAAACTGCGGAGCTTTGCGGAGCGGGGTTGAGTCGTACGCATAGAAGGCCATGTTTGATGAGGGGATACATACGAGTATGGAAAAGCGAGAGCGAGTCTGGGTGAAGTTGGATTCTCACTCAGGGCACAAAGACTACTAACAGGCCAAGGCGGGCACTCGACAAGCAAAGCATGCATGCCCGGAAGATGAAATCTGGTAGGAAAAGCCGGCGGTGGGCACCAGACCGGCAGCGTCATCTGTACGAAGTGCCGTTGTGAGGACTGAGGCCGAAGGGGGCGGCACAACGTTTCGGGAGCAAAGAAGTCTATGTTCCGGTGCTCGCACGCTCTCGCAGTCGCATCATGTGAGTGCGTACGTATAATTAGACGCGAGCCGACGAGGGAAGAAGAGGGCTGAAGTATTCTCGCGATAAACATGCCTTCCAAGGCAAGAAGCGTAGTGGGGAGGGGGGAGCAGGGAGGGGAGCCTGCTATCTGACCCCGGGATTTGAGTTCCGACTATCAATATTAACAGGAGGGTGATACAACAGAAGGGCGGAGATAATAAATGGGGAAGAAAAAAAAAAATACAAAACAAAACACAATACATATACTCAAGTATATATGCGTAGACACGTGTGGTAAGGATGCACACATCGGACAGATAGATATTCTACAGATAGATCTACAGATATATCATCTACTAGTAGATCGTCTACTGGTAGATCGTCTACTGGTAGATGATCTACAGATATATAATCTACAGATAGATCATCTACAGATAGATCATCTACAGATAAATGATCTACAGATAGATCATCTACAGATAGAAAACCTACTAATGTGCAAGGTAGATCCTCACCTTCCGCGATCGTAGGTTGTGCAGGATCTGTAGAGCATAGACCCCAACCCATGAAACACGTCCCAGAGCGTGCAGACAACAGCGCTCCCACCCGCTCGGCGACATTAGTCACTGTAGGATACGAGGTACAGTGTATATACTCGTACTGCTGCCCGTAATCTGATGGCTAACTCTAAAAAACTACACACACCCTGTGGAAGGCGCGATCGGCCTATTCATACCGCACCGAGCTTGAAAAGATGAGCTTCGAGGCAAACTTCGATCTCACAACTTCGTTTTTTTTTGTGTTATTTTTCTTCCCTGAAAAATGTACTGCTGCTGTAGTACCATGTAGCACTCTGTCCCCGAACATAAGGACTTCTTTCATTCAGTATTAGTGTACTAAACGTCTTTATATTGAGGGACATAGTGGTAGCAACAGCAGTAGTGGGGACTGAATGCTATGTGTGAGGTGTGGTATAAGACTGCGCTTCCCAACCGCTGTGTGCCTACATATGAAGGCCGTTATGTTTGGATACTGGTGTACAAAGGATCCTTCTATCGAGACTAGGGACATAGTGGTAGCTGGTAAGGTACTACTATTTATGCCGTGTGCTCTCTTCGGTCTAGGGCCGCTTGTCTGCCTCTCTCTCTGACAGAGGATGTTGTCCGAACTCCGAACCTCCGAACCGCAGCAGCAGTGTACCAGATGTGTACGAGACACGTGCATCACGAAGGTGACACCTGTGCCGCTTGCTGAATGCTGTTCCGGCGGCTATTAACCCTCATACATATACAGAACTGCACTCTATAAACAGTCTGTACAGAAACGAATATCTACTGCTGTACCTCCAATTTCAAGTGATGTATCCCCCAAAGCGGAGCGGAGTCCTGACGGGGGCGAAGACCTTGACATCTACGGTACTGTAGTATAATACTGCCGCACGTTACGCTTGACTGCAAGGGTATATACAGCAGTATACCGATACCCGGAGGATTTCCGGTGGGTGTGCCGAACATACCCAAGTGTCGGGTACCGGTATCAAGCTCGTACTGTAGCGAAACTTAAGGGATTTGTTCGGTAGGGTGAAGAGTAGTGAGGCCGTATATACCGAACCCCTACGTCGGTTCGGCCGGAATGCCCTATAATACCCAGATGTACCGAAGTGTCGGGTACCGGTATTTGAGGTCATACCGAACCTTACCACCGTGAGTGTCGGGTACCGGTACCGAGTTCGCACCGACCCTTACCGGCGTGTTCGTCGCGGTATATAGTGAGGCCGTGCCGCACCTTGCCGAAGACATATCAACAGTGTGGCCCAGGTATACCGGTACTATGGGTAGGTTGGTGTATACTCGTACCCTTGTTGTTCGTTATTGTTTCTCACATTAACTCGACGCCACAATACGGTGCAGTCCGTGGTCGCAGGACAGGCTCCAACCACTCTGGAATGGATATACCCCACCAGCACCGAACACAGCCTTGTTTAGTTGCATCGCACTCGTTGCTGTTTAGTTGTGTCGCACCCGGTAAGCGTTACAGCAGTAGTAGTGGGGGGTGTGCGTTTGGTGTACCCACTTCAAGGCCTTCCGTTTTTAGGACTTTTCGGGACACGAGACCCCGGGGAAAACAAATCGGCTTTGCCACGAGAACGAAAAAACAAAAAAGTGCTTGGAATTATTTCGTTTCGTGGTCCGTAGTAAAAGATAATAAGACCACGTTGGATTGGCTTGCTTGCCACAGGGTGGTTTGGCATTGGTTCGTCATGATCAGTAGCGAAGAGAAGGCCACGTTTTGATGGCTTGTCACTCGAAACAGGGGTGCAGCGCCAACGACATTCGCTCCAGCACTGTCCCCTAGGTGCTCACACGTGTTTTAAGGTTGGACAGAGACATGTACTTTCGTATTTTTCTGGGAATTTTCGGACTCTAAGAGTAAGGAGAACGGCCGGAAACAGGTACACCTGGTGATTCGGAACCCAAAATAAGGTACATTTTGGATGGGAGTTACCGGGTACCAGTACGTCCGTACTACTCTGTCCCTACATGGAAGGACCAAGTGCACATGCTGTTATTATCTAGAGGCATACTTTATGTATCATACAACGGGCTACGCCGGCGGCCTGGAGTAGAAAGTAGAGGAGTAGGAGGAAGCTGAGACTCGATGCCAAGAGATTGAGAGCGCAGCGCTCCGCACTCCGCTCTTAGAAGTATGAGATGAACTTATCGTGCGTCTTAATGACAGCGAATTGAGAAATGAAAAGGCGACCGAATGTGCTGACGCTTACTTGCCGATTAAAGCGAAAAGCGGCGGAATCTTAGAAGGCGGTGCAACTAACTTCTGACTCAGGGAGTACGCGATGGCCGACAGGGCAGCTCCGTAGAAAGGCGCCGTCACAGTAGCTGCTGTGGCAGTACTACTGTAGCTGCACATCTCCGTATCCACGTAATACAGCTCCACTGCAGCTGCCGCTGTACGATAGCGTACACACCAAGAGTGCTGCTGGCCGTCGTAAGCGCTGTTGGCTGTAGGTGACATGCGAGCTCTCTCTCCTACATCCCAGAATTTTTTATTCTTTTTGACGGATGGCAGTTGTCAACTATTAATAAGCCTGGGTGGCATGTGCTATCGGGGTGTTCCATCGATGTCCCAGATACAGCCACCCGCGCAGGTCCCCACAATGGCGACAGCCGACCGGCCGGATAGTTGACCCTCCCCATGGGTCGGAGGTCGGAGAGGACGTGCCGGGAAGAACCACGCGAGCCCATACACCCTGTCGAGAGATCATGGGCCAATACACTGACAGGGCACGGATTTTCGGAGATTCCTTCGTAGATCTCAACGTCAAGGCTTCGCGCGAGCGCTACGGCGCTGAGCGGACGGATCCTCCGACGACGGGCGGTTCGGGCGTGGAGGGGGCACTCCCCGGCGAAGAAGCCGCGAGGAAAGACGGTCAGAGCCGGGGAGGGACCCGGCGACCAAAAACGGATCGGATCAGGCTGATGATCATCATAGGTATATTTATCGTGGTACATACACATTTACGTTTCGTGCGAGGTTCTAACTGCTGCTGTAGATCTGCACGTCTTTTTGATACACCACCTGGCGCCCTATTCCCCTCTGGTACTCTGACCCCGCATTGGGCCCATCGCATTGGGCACCCTGCTCCCACTTAGTGATGCGGAAATACGCCGCCGGAGGCCCACCTGGTGCCCTGATCTCATTTCGTAACATGTACCTGGTAGGCCATACATGTCGACTGCAAACAGTTAGAGCCATCCCATACAAAAATACCAACAGATTAATCAATATTTGTAAAATTAAAAGATTTCAACATGTTGCAAAGTCATATTACCCTCCCTTATCCGGGGTATATAGTATCTAGTATCAGTGCGCAGAATGTTTATGTGAATTGTCCTGTTGACCGGGGGTAGCATCCAGGAGAGTCACTGGCCTATGTCCTTGACAACGAATTACATAGCCGGTAAATAATACGCGGAAACGGCTGATTATAAAAATTGGAAATTAAGTGAAAATGGGATATAGACGAGACATATTACGCAGCTTGCAAAGTTGAGTACGTATCAACTACCTGGTATATAATCAGTCGAACTCACAGCTGACGTATTTCATAATTTCATAAGATCGTGCTCTAAATAAAAACTCACAGCTAAGACCTGTGCCAATGGAAACGCGAAGTTCAAAAGTTTTTCGTTTTTTTTCAAACATATTGCTTTCACAGAACAGCCGAAAATTTCCTTGTACCGCCGCTGTGGGAAAAAAAGAGAAAAATGTGTGTGTGTGTGTTTTCCCAACGGCTGCAGGCGGCGCAATTAGCTTTTCTGGTTGCAAATTGTCAACACGCTGATAGAAACCAGCTCGTGCGACGATCGACGCTCGATCTCGACATAGACTCAGCCCACGGCCTACCCGCTCGGTATCTGGCAAGGCCAACGAATATAGATGACGGCCTCGAAGATATAAGGTGGATCCATGGTCTAGGGGGCGAGAGCTTGCCGGCGGCGTCCTACGGTATCCTCCCAAACCTGAAAAAAAAAACTATTTTTGCCATTCGAGACGGATGAAGAAGTTTTGTCTTCTGTTTTGTGCAAACCAGCGGCCGAATGTTTTTATCATAAGCCTGGTCAGCTCCCGCCACATGACACCGGCCATGGTATGAAGAAGGTGACTCTAGGGTGGGTCGGAGCCCCTAACGAGCGCACTCTGTTAAGAATTCATGACGCAATCGTTGGTTTTGTAGATCGATGTATGTCAAGGACTCGGGATCTCGCCGCTTCGAACCAAAGATCGGCCTGAGTTTTTCGATGTTGGCCCAACATCGGACACAGATTTGCTTTTTTCGAGTTTTTCCAAAGGTTAAGACCTATGCCAATGGGACAGCGAACTTTCAATACTCGTAAAAAGTTTGAATTTCAAAGATACCTGCCAAACAAAATCAGAACACCCTTCCTATGGGCCACGTAAAAAAACGAAAGTTCCTAACTTTTGGAAAAGCCCGAAAAAAGCAAATCTGGGGCCGATGTTGGCATCGGCTTGAGAAAAACTCAGGCCGATCTTTGGTTCGAAGCGGCGAGATTCCGAGTCCTCGACAGACATCGATCAACAAAACCAACGATTGCGTCATGAATTCTGAACGGAGTGCGCTCGTTATAGGGGCTCCGACCCACCCTAGGGTCACCGTCTTCACACCATGGCCGGTGTCATGTGGCGGGAGCTGACCAGGCGCGTGATAAAAAAACATTTGGCCGCTGGTTTGCACAAAACAGAAGACAAAACTTCTCCATCCGTCTCGAATGGCAAAAAATAGTCTTTTTTTCAGGTTTGGGAGGATACCGTAGGACGCCGCCGGCAAGCTCTCGCCCCCTAGACCATGGATCCACCTGATGATATCTTCGAGCCCGCCATCTATATTCGTTGGCCTTGCCAGATACCGAGCGGGTAGGCCGTGGGCTGAGTCTATGTCGAGATCGAGCGTCGATCGTCGCACGAGCTGGTTTCTATCACCGTGTTGACAATTTGCAACCAGAAAAACAAATTGCGCCGCCTGCAGCCGTTGGGGGGGGAAAAATAAAAAATCACACATTTTTTCTCTTTTTTTCCCACAGCGGCGGTACGATAATTTTTTCGGCTGCTTTTTTAAAGCAATGTATTTCAAAAAAAACTTTTGAACTTCGCGTTTCCATTGGCATAGGTCGTAGGAGCCTTTTTTTTTTCTAAACGTGCCCATAGGAAGCGTGTGTTCTAAAAAATGTTGGAGGTTATCTTTGAAATTCAAACTTTTCATTGATACTTCGATTTCCCATTGGCATTGGTCTGACGTATTTCATTTTTGTATAAAATAAAATCATGCATGTTGAATTGACATTTTTTTATTTTATTTTTTAAACATCACTTTTATTTTCCAGGTTTGAATTGACATGCAATTCTGAAACTGTAAAAGCCTTGCAAATGCGCGTGCGGTTTCCAGTTTCTCGGCCTCTCCGCCGATTTCGGCCGCTGTTGCCACTATCTTGCGAAAGACACCTGTTATTCAATATTCAAACTAAAACTTCTAAACTGGCTTTTGCCTGCATTGCATCTACTGCGGTGTGTTCATGAGGCGGAGACCGAAGCCTGAGACCACTTTCTCCCCCAAGATTCGGCCCAGAGATTGCCTAGGCACAGGGTCGATTCGGCAACAACAGACATTGCTGTCGCAATGTGTACCAGCTAGCTGCTGCACTTGTGTCAAACGAACGTACGGCAGCAGCGGCACCACCAGGTACCTTGTACGAAAATACCCAGGCTTTTATTTGAAGTATTTTATATTTTATTACGGGGGACCATAGTTAATAGGACCTATGGTATACATAGAAATCTATATATTTAACCATTTCTACTAACAATATTTAGTCCTATTAACTATGGTCCCCAGTGACAATACATAAAAACAAAAACACCCACAAGAGTCGGAGAAATCGAAAAAAAAAACAACAAAGGAATGATGGCACTTCTGAACGCCAAAACATGAAAGCATGCTGCACCTTGTGGAGATATTTCCACTGCAGTACGGGTTCTTCAACTCGTCTCCAAAGCAATGCCGCTTGCTCTTTTCCCTCCTCGTGCCAGTCAGGTGGCCTGCTACCGTACGCGTAGGTGTCGCAAAATACAAAATACGAGTACGATATAGTTTAAAAGGTTTTGTATACCTTTCTGGAGGATGTTTTAATAGGGAAAAGTTGGAGATCTGAAAAGCCAAGCTGCACCCTTTGGACAGTGGAGCACCTTTCTTTAGCCCGGCACAGCAGCCGGCTTGCAGCGTTCTGCAGCTAAAACATGGAGCTTGGAGTGTCAGGGGTGGTTGGGAGCGTGGTGCAAGAGCATGAGGCGATTCGATCGAAAAACCTTGAGAAACTCGGTGAGCCCAACACTGCTGTCACGCTATCACTGCTTGCTCCTGTCTTACACCGGGAACATTTGCTGCAGCTGTACTCGTACTCGCAGAGCGAGCACCGACTCCCGCATGACAGCAATAGCAACCAGTCTGGGGAGGCGCCACGTACGAGGCCGAGGGAAATGAAGAGCAGATATTCAACCGGCATGTAGCCGACCTGATTCCTTGTCCTAGAGAGGTACTACATAGCAATACGGTAATCACGCGGTGGCCGACTGCTGTTGTGTCTTGGCAATAAAAAACAAACGCAAATACGTACCAGGTATTCGTAGTGGTGTAGTTCCTGGTACGGTCGTAGGTCCTGTTTACTATGGTCCCCGGTAATATTCATATTGATAGCGTCTTTTCCTTTGTTGGTGTTCTTTCCGACAATTTTACACAGCAATAGTTGCACGAAAAAACACATGAGGCCGACCATTATGGGAGACGGATCCAAAAAACAAAACAGGTTTTTCCCTTCATCGTGCAGAAACCCGCGAGCAGTGCTGTCGGTGTAAGTGCCGTCGGTATATTGCGGTGATGGGTCGTTTCTGGACAATGCCCACAGAAGAAAAAACAACAAAAACGTTCGTTTCGCACACAGCACCCACCGCCGCCGCCGCCGCCGCCGCTCGGACAGACAGATCATCTACAGATCATTCCCACGTGATGATCTAGATCTTTCTCGGTAGATCTATTCCTGATCTTGTATGATCTAGCTCATGTTGCCGGGTGGGACACGTATAACCTGCATGATCTACAGATCACATATTTCCCGGGTTAGATCCGCCCTGTAAGACAGATCGTGCACTACTCCCTATCACAACGGCAGGCGAGGAACTAGATGATCTATCTGTAGATAGATAGATCATGATATGTCCCAAGTTGAAAAATTTCCGCCCCCCTTGCCGCCCCCCCCCCCGTCCCTAACCTCCCCCCTCCCACTGATGATAATGAGTACACCTTCCACCCCCCCCCCCCCCTCCCCGTACCCCCCTACCTCCCGACCGCCCCCCGCTTTGAAATGGACGACCTTTGAGCAGCGAAAACCCGCAAGATGGCGACGAAGGCTGTCGAAAAGGCGGGCGTGCTCCTTCAGCCAGATTCCGCCGCCACGGCAGAGAGATTGGCAAAGGGCCAAACAAAGGTACAGCAGGTATTACGGGGGACCGTAGTTAATAGGACCTATAGTACACATAAAAACCTATATATTTAACCATTTTTACTAACAATATTTGGTCCTATTAACTATGGTCCCCCGTAATAGTGATTGATCCCTCTATAGTGCGGGTTGAGTTGGTGCCGGGGCTGCCCGCTGTTGTATTACGGAGGACCATATTAAATAGGGACCTACGGTACAGGCAAAAGCCTCTATATTTCGCTATTTATACCAACAATTTTTTGTCCTATTTACTGGCTGTAGCCCCCCGTAATAGTGCCGGTGATGCTTCACCGCTTGGCGCATACCTGGTATGGGATCGACCAGTGTTGCTGCAGTGTGCGGAGTAATTAGTGCCGGTTGCCGCTATAATAAGGCCGGTATTGTTGACTGGCGCCTATAAACCGGCATTTATTGTGTAGGGATCGGCACTACTGTTTACCGCACTACTGTACCCAAAAGGTATACCTTGTAACCCTCTTGGGGCAGTAAGTCGCACGGTACGGGGGACGACACGATCCTGCCCCGTGGTGCCACCAAAATTACGATTGTTGTGGTCGCTATCCCGGGGGTCCCAGACGAAGGCATACGCAAAAAAGGTATACCGTAGACGAAGGTATACCGCAGACGAAAGTATACACGAAAAAGGTACTGGTGTACCGTAAACAAAGTTATGCTTTGAACAAAGGTACGAGAAGGTGTACCGCCGTGTTGTGCTGGCTTGACCGGCGCTGCTGCGTGTACGGTGTGTTGTGCTGTGCGTGCGTTCAATATAAGTCAGAAGTGCGCCTCAGCTCTTGTGACTGGTGCTGTTGTGAGATCGAAAAAATCGTGGAAGCCCGTCTTGGCGAGCTGCGTCTGACACTGTTCATGGTGACACTTCCATCGCGCGTACGGCATGTGCGGGAGGGGGTTGGGTGTGTGTTTGGTGTGTTGGATGTGTTGGGGGGGGGTTGGGTGTGTGTTGGGCGGGGGGTTGGGTGTGTTGGTAGCGCCTAGATTTTGTCAGGGTCTAGGCTAAGCGATACACCATCAGATGGGCTTGCAAATAGACCTATGCGATGCACAAATGATTGCGAGTATACAATAGTAGGGTAGCTTCTCACCTCAGTCTGTGGGAAATGTTTGGTTATACTATACTACAGTATACTATACTATGTTATACTGTACTACCAGGTATGTTATACTATACTATACCAGGTATTGTACTATACTGCTGTACTACACCATAGTATACTGTACTACTATACCTGGTACTGTATTGTACTACACTGCTGTACTATACCATAGTATACTGTACTGTACTTTACTATAATGTACTTAACTATACAATACTACAATCAAGTAAAACCCTTAGCGTAGCACGGGCCCCTGGTACTTCAGTCTCAGTCAATCACATCTCACTCGAGTGAAATGTTTTCGATGTTTTCTCATTTACCTGGTAGCTCTTTATCCCCTCTGATAGCGTGGCGCTGCAACCGCCCGTATCTACGTACATACCTTAGTACATCATGATATAAATCGTGATCTGTCCAATAGGGGGATGTTTTTACACATCTGACAGATCATACAGATCATCCACAAATCATACAGATCATCATCTACATATATATGATCTAGTTCCTCACCCGCCGTTGTGAGGTTGGCAGGGCACGATCTGTACAGTACAGATCCAATCTCGGAAAGACGTGGTACGAGGTCATGCAGAATTACGGGTCCCACCCGTCAGCATGAGCTAGATCGTACAATATCAGGAATAGCTGATCTATCTGCCTTGAATGATCTAGATCATCAAGTGGGAATGATATGTAGATGATCTATAGATGATCTGTAGATGATATGTCCGAGGAGGTGTGGATGTTTTCACTGCTGTCACTCGTTTTCTCCCCTAAACTCATTCGCTGAGATCATGATCTGCCCGATAGGTTGTAATTTTTTCTTCATTTTCCCTAGTTGGCCTCTCCTCGACTCCTCTGACGGTGCGGCGCTGCAACCCCCCTCCCCCCCACCCCCCCCCCCCTTCCCTCCTCCCCATGGCAGATTGACCGCGCCACTCGCTCGTTGCAGGAGGACACGAGGGAGCTGGAGGAGCTTGCGGAGAGCTGGTCCCACGCGTTCGGAGACATTTCCAAGGAACTCGTGGTCAGTCCCGCCCCCCCCTCCTTGGCGCAAGTCGCAGCTAACTGCACGATATCTCCGTTGGGTGTGCTCATGTCGTGCATGGCCGAAGTCACAGGGTTGTTGGGGGGGCGGGGGGAGGGGGGAGGGTGTACTCGATGCCATGCATGGCCGTAGTCGTATGGTCGTAGACCCTCGCGTCCGTACAGTGCTGGGACGGAGCACGTCGGGTGTTTACCGACCAGGCAGGCATGGCTTGCTCGCACCAGGCGCGAATCGAAGCGTGAGGTGTTCGGCGGGTCGCTTGATGAAGGGTGAGCTGCATCCTACTTTATTAGGAACCGCTTGTGGTGCGAGCTTGCTTCCGTATGGATGACAGGTTCAATGAGCTGGGTTGCTTTCCGGTGTGACCACTCCCAGAGACAGAAGTAGGAGGTACTACGTAAGTACCTCGTGGATTACCTTGCCGTGAGCACTATCTCGTACCTGGTACGTGATACGATCCTTCCCCTTGTACGGATTAGGAGCAAAGGTTCTCCACCGCGCACAAATGATCTCGGTGGAATGCAGAGAATGCGAACGGGACCCTTTTTTGCTGTACGACAGTTGTACAGGACACAAACCGAGAACAAGAAGCCAGGGAAGCTGTTCCGGGCTGAATTTCGTCATCTTACTTCCGAATGTGTGCGTTTTATATAAGCTGCGGACAACGGCAGAGCGACTGCCGAATTTTTTGTGAAATTCCCGTGTAAAAATCTCAATCCTCTGCTTTTTCGTACCGCTTGTTTTCATACGGGCATCATGCACTGCTGCTGTATGTAGTGCAGTAAAAAAAAAAATAGGCTCGCGGATGAGAAATAATCTGGAGAACGCTAAGGGAAGTGGAGATTTAAGAAAATATCGTGGTCAGCGGCGACCACAGCACTAGACCCTAGAGTGTCGGATATGACGAGTCTGCGCCCAACTATTTTTTTTTTTTTCCATCCCATTCAATATCTTCGCACATCTTCTTCTCTCTCTCCTTCCAACTCGTAACTCAGATCCGGGGTCACATAGCAGGCTCTTCTCCCCCCTTCCCGCTACGGTACGTGCCTTCATTTTTATCGCGAGAAGATTTCAGCCTTTTCTTCCCTCGTCGACTCGCATCGAATTGTGCCTACCCACGCTGCAAGGCGCTCTAAACAACTATGGAGGAGGCCGTCTGTATGTGGTGTTATCAATAGTATACCAACGATATTACCGGTACAATTCGGGACATTGTGGTAATGTACTATCACAGCCTGCCGGTCGGCCCCCTGGGCTATTACGGGGGGCCATAGTAAATAGGACCAAATATTGTTAGTAAAAATAGGTAATTATCTAGGTTTTCGTGTGTACCGTAGGTCCTATTTACTATGGTCCCCCGTTATAGTGGTAGGTGCCCTCGAATTCTGCTATTACGGGGGGCCATAGTTAACAGGACCAAATATTGTTACTAAAAATGGTTAAACATATAGGTTTTTATGTGTACCATAGGTCCTGTTAGCTATGGTCCCCCGTAATAAGAGTTGGTGCTGGAGTTCGAATCGCACGTCTGGGTCGAAGTCACGAGGTTTGTTCATTTACAAATAAAAGTAAGAGGCGGATCGCACGTCTGGGTCGGACTCTGGAGGTTATTTTTTACAAAGATGAATGAGAATCGGAATCAACGGCTCAGAGCGCCTGTGAGTAAGTAGTAGCGTTGGCGGAGGCGTTATTCGATGCGAGTCGACCAGGGCCGAAACTGCCGGAGCCTTCCCCGCTACGAAAAAAAAACTACCTGCCAAGGCAAAAACCGTAGCAGGGGGGGGGGGGGGGGAAGAAGTGCCTGACGCGGGATTTTACTCACGACAACTACTATCACGGGGGACCATAATTAATAGGACCTATGGTATACATAAAAACCTACATATTTAACAATTTCTACTAACAATATTCGGTCCTATTAACTACGGTCCCTCGTAATATTAATACTCGTATTAACAGGGGGGGAGAGAGAGAAAAAAAGGGCGAATTTAGTAATGAATGGGATGGGGGACAAAAAAAAAAGAAAGAAAAAAAGCTCAAGTTTGTTCACGGATGGCTTCCCGATAATACGGTTGTTATATAGCCGTGCCTCACATGTTGTGTATCACACTGACCGGGAATATTAGCACCATCAGGAATATGAAATGAATATCGAGTGTGGATTATATTTCCGGTCAGAGCGGTGTTGATATTAGCATAGGGGGTGTTATCTTTTTTTATCACCTCAAAGTATATACGCACAAGCCTCCCTTCGTTTTTTCCCCGTACAATGTACGCAAAAACGTACAATGTACGCAGTCTGGGGGTAAATTGCAGGGGATTCAGGGAACATTGTCGCGGTGTTGGTTGACATTAATTAGAAAAGGACTTTTTTTTTTGCATTTTTTTTAATCGAGGCTTTAATTGTCGGGCACCCAAAGCCAGAAGGGGGGGGGGACAATTCTACTTGGAACACATGAAGATCGTCTGTGCATTATACGTACAGTTTTGTTTTTCACGCTGCCGCTGATCGTTCAATGCGAGTATTGGATTGGCATTGATATAGTACTTTTAGAGTACCGTATCACACGGGTGATAAGCTAACACATCCCCTGGGCCGAGTTTTCCGAACCGAGTTTCTCCAACTTCGGGGTGGGGGGGCACACACAACGAAAAATTGTTCGGGTTCTGGAAAGATGCGCGACGAGATGTTTCCGTGGACGCATCTCTCGGATGTTGCGCCTTCCTAATTTTCGTCGAATAAATCAGCGGAATTCATCCGAGTGTGTGCGTTATCTTATCACCCTAGTGTGATACTAGTGTGATACTCTGACCGGGAATATATGCCCCGTTTTGATATCAACAAACCTATTACGGAGTATTAAAAGTGTTGATATTGTACTAAAAGCGAGAAAAAAAAAAAACTTTGTCGCGTCCTTTTTTGACAGCTGATGGGAGACTTGAGAGACTGGTCTGAGACCATGGAGCTGCACCTGCGCTCCGTCAAGGCAGAGCTGGAACACTCAGGGGTGAGGCTTTGTAGTGGCGGGGGTTTCCACCGCAGAGTGGCGTTTTTTGTGTGTTTCTCCGTGCTGCGCTTCGGCCTTCTATATAGTGCGCTGAGTATGCGGATGTGGGGCCGGGGGGGGGTAGTGCAGTGGATTGCGTACGGTCGCCCTCACACGTAGCCTCGGGGTTTGTGCTCTCCTCGATGTGGTGTGTGGTGAGACCGCCTGTGCAGTGGACTGCGACTCGCTGATTGGTCCATCCTAACGTTACAACGTTTCTTTACTTATAGACCGCCCGGGAAATGAACAGCGACCCGCTGATTGGTCCATCTCAACGTTACAACATTGCTAAACCACATACGATTGGAGTGTGACTCTCGAGTTGGTCCGTTCCAACGTGTATGACCGCCTGTGATCGGACTGCCACTCGCTCATTGGCCCATTCCAACGTTACGACGTCTCTAGACCGCCTGGGATTGAACTGAAGCTCGTTCGTTGGTCCGTCTGAACGCTCCGACGTTGCTAGACCGCATGTGATTGGACCACGACTCGCGCATTGGTCCGTTCCAACGTTACTACTCTTTTTCCCACCACCCCCCCCCGACCCTTCCGATGCATTCGTTTCGTCTTATAGGTACAGGTATCGTAGGTATATCATCTCGTCTTGAATTGTCTTGCATCTTGTCTTAACCGTGTGCCTGGTACCTGGTATCATCCTATGGTGTACCTGGTATTATATTTTCTTGTGTGTATCTGGTATTGTCGTATCTTGTACGAAGTACCCGGGATTCTTTTATCTAGTTTTATCTTGGGTCTGTTGCTGTGATAATTTTAACCTGGCATTACACTAGCTTATTCTTGTATTCTGCTGATAATTGTCGTGTCTCGTATCTGCCTGATGTTATCCCATCTTGTACATACCTGATATTATCGTATCTTGTACGAGTATATGTGCTGATACTGTGGTATCTTGTATCTACTTGGTGTTATCTGTATCTCGCGTACACGCCGATATTATAGTAAATTGTATGAACCTGATACTGGCTCATCTTGTCTTCACGGTCATCTTTGTTTTTGTCTCATGAGTGTCTTACCTCCGTCCTGTCTTTTATTATCTTTTCCGCAGCGATACATGGTGCACTGGCAACGACTGCACGACCAAAAATAGGCCGATAGGGGTAACGACGACGACAACCACAGCTCCGCCAGAGTATCTTGGGAAACCCGCACACCAACCTCTCGCCGGGGGACGATGCGATATGTGCGCCTCGCGGTATGGCTCCTAGTCTTCAAAGGGCGCCGCTAGGGGTTTTCCATTGTATGGGGCGGTGGTGTGGCAGGGTCCGCCCGTAAAACGTGTACCAATTTGCCCCGAAATTTATAGAACGCTTGGATTAAGGATTCATAGGCAAATGATCGCTATCCTTGGACAGAGTGGAATGTGGTAGCCGATGAGGGGGGTGTTGAAGCCCCGCGCGTTTTTACAGGAAACCCCGCTCGCCAACCAATCGCTGGGCGACTCGCCAGTCGATCCCAGGAGGGGGGAGGGGGGGCGTTACGATATGCGTATGTGTGTGTCTCTCGGTGTGGGTATGACAGTGTTTGAAGGGTGGCGATGTGGGTTTCCTATTGCATCGTGCGGTGGCGTGGCGGGACCCGACGTAAAAAAGCACACACGATATGAATGTGATCGTCCCTAAAGGGTGACGCTTTGGGTTTCCTCATTGTATCGGGCGGTGGCGTGGCCGGGCCCGCCGTAAAAAAAAACAGTAGAGGATGTATGGGTATGATTGTGTTCATGGGTAACGCTGTGGGTTTCCTATTATATCGTGCGGTGGCGTGGCGGGACCCGCCGCCGAAAAGTACACGATAGTAAGGTAGCTTTGACTTGGGTTGACGATAACAGGACCACCCATTGTTACACAGGAAAGCCTCGCCAAAGACGAGTGCTAAATACAAGGCGGGTGTGCATTATCACACTCTACACACCTTCCAGTATACATGTCTTGTTTTTTTTTTCGGGTAGTTTGCTTGGAGCTGTGGGCGTCTGGTGGTGGCAGACTCGATTTTCGTTGATTTGGTCGGTGTGGGATCCGGGTGTCATGTGTGCCCTGCCGGCGGCTGCAGTATGATACTATACCACTCTGTCCCGGAACATGACCACCGTGTGTATATCTATATTATATCCACACGGTTTCTATATCCAATAGTTTATTGTGTTCAAAAGGTTGTTATAACCAAATGGCGGTTATATCCAAACGGTTATTGTACCCAAACGGTTTTATATCCGAATGGATATTGTACCCAAACGCTTACTACTGTATATCCAAACGGTTACGATATCCGAACGGGTATTATATATCCAAATGGTTATTGTACCCAAACGGTTTTTATTTCCGAATGGTTATTGTACCCAAACGGTCGCTACTGTATATCCAAACGGTTACGATATCCGAACGGGTTTTATATCCAAACGGATAATAAGTCCAAACCGTTACTATATCCAAACGGGTATTCCATCCAAACGGTCCTTGTATTGCAGGACATAGTGGTCATTGTATACTCAGGGTCAGTTTGGAGGGCTCCGGTCCGGGTGAGATCAGGATGCCAAGCGGGAGTAGGGGCGGGTACTGCAAACGTTTGTCGGCAGACCTGTCCTGCAATTAGATACCGGGTGTCGTCCTCGCCAACCGATGGTTGTGGGCGACTGACTTGCTGACCGCTCGCAGGGGCGCTGTTGCGGTTTGTGCGCGTCTGGCGGTGTAAGTATGATAGTCTTCGTAAGTGACGCTGTGGGTTTCCTATGTTTTTGGGCTGTGGTGTGACGGGACCCGCTTGGAAACAGGAGGTAAAAAAGAGCTGTGACGATCGTCGACAACACTGCCACCGTGTTTTTAGGAAACCCCGCTCGTCAATATCAATCGCTGGCGCTGGTCCACTCACCATCGCGGGGGTCGCTGCGGTATGTTGTGCGTCCCGCGATGTGAGCGGTGGTGTTCTTAGGTGACGCTGTGGGTTTGCTATTGCATGGTGTGGCGGTACACGGCATGGCGGGGCCACACCTCCGCAAGCTCCGGTCAGGCGTTTCTGATTTTTGGCGTGGGGTCATGTGTGGCACGTTGCTGTTGAGATTACTCGTGTTTCTGATGCTGAAGTTACTCGTACTTCTGGAACAATTTTACTGCGGCTGGCTGTCTTTTGGGTTTGCATTGGTGGTGGCTTTTGGCCGGGGAGGGGGGGGGGGGGGGGGGGGGGCGTACTCATTTTATTACTTGCCTTAGTCATTTGACTATTGACCACGCATCCCTTTCGAGACGGATCACCGGGGGGGGCTACTCGTTGTCATGCATAGTCGTAGGCGTATACCATAGACCCTCGCACCCCTACAATGCCGGGAGGGAGCACGCCACGTCGGGTTTTCACCGATCAGAAGGACATTGCTTGCCCCAAGCGCGACGCGCCGTGAAGTGCTGTGCGAGTCGCATGAAGCGTGAACTGCAAACTACTAAGAACCGCTTTTGAGGCGGATTTTGTTACATTTGATATATTTTCTGGTGTGGCCACTTCCAGAGACAGCAATGCGTTCACTATGTAACTGCCTCGCGGGCGTCTTGATATATTCCCACTACGTGATACGATCACCCGCCTTGTGCGGAGTCAAGGTTCTCCCCGCACAAAAATGATCAACTCGACCACCAGCCGTGGTGACCGCCAACATATTAAAAGCAGATACTCTGGTTGCCTACTGTAGCTAGCGAGAGGCGTGTTTCACAGCGTCGTCGCCAACCGACGCCAACTCAACCTATCTATATTGGGGGGGGAGTGTACTCGTTGTAATGCGTCGCTGTTAGTCGTATGATCATGTTCCCTCGCATCCCTACAATGCCGGGACGGAACACGTCGGGTTTCCACTCCACCGACCAGGCAGACATTGCTTGCTTGCACCGAGCGCGAAGCGAAACGTGAGGTGTGCGGCGGGTCGCTTAATGAAGGGTGAGCTGCATCCCACTATACTAAGAACCGCTTGTGAGGGGAGCGTTCTTGAATATGGATGACTGCGTCGAAATGGTTGGGGGGGGGGGGGCGTACTCATTTGTTGCTCGCCTGGTCCTCTCAACATTGATTTGCCTCGCATTCTTTTCGACATGGAGCACCGTCCCTACTCCTTATCTAGAGACACCTCCAACAGTTGGGCGCTCATTACGTCGTTTCCATGTATCAGATAGAAACGTTTTGCTCATCTTACCCCTTTCCTGTTTCGCCGCCTGTCGCCACCATCTATCTCCTAGGATAGCGGTCGTTTTCTCGATGCTGTAATGTGCTCGGGGGGGGGGGGGGGGGGGGGGGGGGTATACTCAGTATCATGCATGGCCGTAGTCGTATGACCGTAGACCCTCGCACCCCTACAATGCCGGGATGGAGCACGTCGGGCTTTCACTGACCAGGCAGACTCTGCTTGCACCAAGCGCGAGGCGCCGTGAGGTGTTGGCGAGTCGCATGAAGGGCCAGCTGCATGCATCTACTAAACACCGCTTCTGAGGCGGGTTTTCTTGCGTACGGATGACGGCGTCAATTGATTGATGTAATTTCCGGTGTGGCCAGTTCCGGAGGCAGGAATATGGGTTCATTATGTAGCTACCTCGTGAGTGGCTTACCATATACCTGATACCTGGTACACACTACGTGATGCGATCACCCACCTTATGCGGAGGGAGGGTTCTCCCCGCACAAAAACGATCCGACTCAACCACCAGCCGCGTCTGGGGGGGGCGGCGGGGGTATAGTAGTTTGGTTGGTGGTGTGTCGGTACGGTGTCGACTCTGAATTCCGCCATCGTCCCCCGGCATTCTGGACGGAAGTGTAGGGACCGCTGGGGTATAAACAACAATAGGGTTAGGATATACAACGGTCCTTATATTCCCGTGCGGAGGGGCCATTTTACTAAAAGTAAAAAAGTAACGTTCTACGCACAGGCTACGTATGCGTTCGAGCACTGTATATGTATTCGCGTGTGTACGGCCTCGGCTCTAAGCGCCGAGAAGGGTCTCGCGTCTGTTTTTTTTTTTCCTGCCGTATCTGTCGGGGCGTCACACAGCAGCAGTACTACTGCTGCAGTGGCAGCAGCAGCGTTCACCCCAAAAAACACACACACACCCAAAAACTGCATGGAGTGTAGACTGATGAGTATAACGAGAACGCTTATTGCCTTCCACCGGGAACAACATAAATACCGAAACGAAACAAAAACGCTTAGCGCGTCCGGTTTGGATCGTACCACAGCTTGCGAAAAAAAATACCAGGAGGTACGTATAGACGTGGCTGGAAACGATTTTTCTGTCCAGTTGCCCATTCGACGGAAAACGGTATACCGCGGTTGTTTCTCGCCATTTACCGGTATATGGGAAACATCCGCCACAGAAAATACCTTTGCCGGTATGCAGGTAGAGCTCATTGGCCAAGGCATGCTTAAGCTGGGCTCATTGGCCAAAGTAAAAAAAATAGGCAGCGCTCATTGGGCAAGGTGTAAATAGGCAGCGCTCACTGGCCTAGGTATACATAGGCAGCGCTCAGTGGCCAAGGTATGAATAGCGCTCACTGGCCAAGGTATACATAGGCAGCGCTCACTGGCCAAGGTATGAATAGGGAGCGCTCATGAATGGCGTCACTCGAGTAGCATTTTCAATGTCATATTGATCCATTTTACTGTCTGTCGTTCCTCTCTACGTACACGCGTGGTTAGTGACCACACCTGCCCATTTAATTCACGTTCGTCGTTTCCCAGCAACAATAACCAACGCCTGCCCGATCGTTCATTGTACCCTACGCAGCGCCAAACTGCCCCAACACTACGAACCGACATCCCCCCCCCCCCCCTCCCCCCCATCCCCTCTTACTACGGTCACGCATGGCATGAGTAACCCCCCCCCCCCCCCTCCCCCCTCCTGCAGCTCGCGTCATCGTCATGCCATATCAGATGTCCAATCGCAACTTGCTCACCCCCCCGCCCCCCCCCCCCACGCGTCATCGCCATGCACGACGTCGGACAGGTCTACTGCAGATCCCACCCGACGAACGTGCTCTTAAGATCTTGTAGATAATGTAAATCGGGGATATGTCAGCCCATAACAGTTCAGATCTTGAAATGAGGATCTATCTGATGAGCCCGGTGTGTGAAGCACATCCTTCTGCCCCCCCCCCCCCCCCCACCCCCTTCCCCCCGCCGCGGGTTTTTGTCATACTGGTATGCCTTATCAGATGTCCAATAACTGTCTCCTGCCCCAACGCGTCATTTATCATACCCCATCAGGTATTCCAAATCACTTCCTTCTGCCCCTTCCACCTTCGCGTCATGGCCATACCCTACCTAGTGTTTCCGATAGCCAATCACTTCCTGCCCCCCCCCCCCCCCCCCCCCCCCCCCCCGCCGGCGCGCGCGTCACTTAAAAGTCATGCTCTATGAGATGTCAATTAATTAATTCGCGTTCCCCCATCCAGGGCGTCGACGCGGAGCCCTATGAGATGGTGTGAACCTACCAGGTATCCGATTTCCAGTCCCTTCCTTCCCCCCCAGACCCTTCATGCGACTCGCCGAACACCTCACGTTTCGCTTCGCGCTTGGTGCAAGCAACCCGTGTCTGCCTGGTCGGTGAAAACCCGGACGTGCTCCGTCCCGGCATCGTAGGGAGGGTCCTACGACTACGGTCATGCATGATAATGAGTACCCCCCCCCCCCCCTCCCGCGCCCGCCCGCCCGCCCCGCGCGTCGGCGTTGTCGGCATAAGCTTCACCGCGGACAGACAGAGCATGGTAGTATGCTGTAAATCGTCAGTAGATCTTGTATTTGACGTCACAAAAATGAGATGCTGCACAGCAAGAGCGTTAAATCATACAGACCCCACCCGGCGGCAAACATGTGCGTAAAAAGCAGCATCATACTGATGGAATCCACACGGGAAAAACATGATCTGTACGCAGTGCAGATCACGAAGATGATCAGGGATCTATCTATGTATCTGCCCGAACGATTTAGATATTGAACTGGAGATCTGACCTGATCTGATCCATCCCGATGTGTGAATCACATAATACCCCCCCCCCCCCGCGGGCGCGTTACCGTCATGCCTTATCAGATGTCCAATCGCTTCCTAGTCCCCCCCCCCCCCCCCCGCCGCCGCCGCACGCCATCGCCATCGTCATCCTCCACGTATCAGATGTTCAATCACTTAGCTCTCTCTCCTTCCCCCCTCTCCCCACCGCTGCTAAAAACGCCTATTTTTCTCCTTCGTCGATCGGCGCTACTAAAGCCAACAAGGATATATTCTTACAGTCTACGGGGGGCTCAAACATCCACCTTGCTCTCATCTCAACTCAACTCACCGCACCGCACCGGCGACACCTAACGAGCTGCACACCGGGTATCGTAAATAAAACTGTGCAAAACTCCTCACCCTGCTACCGCTTCGGCACCCTGATCCCACCCGGATCTTAGCCCTACACACTTAACCTGGGGGTATAATTAGGCGCCGGCAGGGTGTCCCGTAAGGCGCCCTGATCCCACGTCAACCTGATCCACCAAAACCAAGGGCTCACACCTACTACTGTAGGACAGACAGATCATGATCTATCTGTAGATGATCTAGTTCCTCGTCTGTCGTTATGAGGTGTTGCGCAGGATCTGTACCGTACAGATCCAACCCAGAAATGTTGTGCTTATAAATAGATCATGCAGAAAATACGGGCCCCAACCGGCAATATGGTCATACCGTACGAGATTCGGGAATAGATATATCTATCTGCCTTGGCTGATCTAAATCATCAAGTGGGAATGATCTGTAGATGATCTGTCTGCCCGTCCGAGGTGTCGAGGGGACTTTCCGCCACACCGCCACAGAAGAAAGAAAGGAAAACACAAAAAAAAAACATAAAAAAACGGCATATACCACTCTTATGGCCGAAAATACTTTGCCGGTTTTGAGCTCTGATACTTTACATCAAAGGTCGACCGAAATTATTTTCCCCGCCTGTACTCTGATACGAACTTGAAAAGTCAAACGGAAATGTAGTCCCCGTTTGCACTCTGATGTGAACATCAAAAGTTGATCGAGAATATACTCTGAAACTAATACCAAACGTGGGCCGAAAAATTAACCCCTCGTCTGTGCTCTGATACTACTACCAAAAAGTTGACCGAAAATATAGTACCCCTTTGTACTCGGGTGTGGATATCAAAAGGGGGATAATATTTCCTGTGGGCAGCAAGCGTTCCCCGTCCAGACACGTACACAACCGGCAAACCCACCAGAAGAGCCAAATTCTCGATTTATTTTCATCATTCTTCGAGTCTCCGCGGCGTTACAACACCAAAGGATATAGCAGTACATTTCGCGACAGCAATCGAGACACTGGGGGTTGAAACACACAAAAAAAAAAAACGGCTCGATTTCTGCTCGAAACACACACAAAAAAAAAAAAAAACTTCAATTTCGGCTCGACTTCCGCCCGAACCACACACACACACACAACACCACTGCACTGTCGGCTCGACTTCTCTGCACGAAACACATAACAACAACAACGACAACAATAGCAACAATAACAACAAAATATGTTTACTACTGTAGTTTCGGCTCGACTTCTTGCTTGCACGAAACTCGAAGACAAAACACAATGGTTTCGGCTCCGCTTACTCTTCACGAAGCACAAAAAAAAAAAAAAAAAACATTTACGGACGCCCGTAATTTTCGGCTCATCGACTCCAGGCACGAAACACAAAAAAGCAACCAAACAAAAAAAAAATCGCTCTCGAGTTCTGCACGAAGCGCGCACGCACGAAAAAATACTTTGACGGTGACTGCATAGCCTAGGGCACACCCTGCCTCACGTACCAGGTACGAAAACAAAATAGGAATTGTGAGCCTAGTGGAAACCAAGAGAGTCTTGTTGACCCCTTTTCCATATCCGAACCCGCGTTTTTTCGGAGAAAAACGGCTTGAAACTACTACGGGGGACCATAGTAAATGGAACCAAATATAGTTAGTAAAAATAGGGAAATATATAGTTTTTTTTGTGTATCGTGGGTCCTATTTATTAACTATGGTCCCCGTAACAGAGTGATTCCATATATATGTTGCATTGATTGGAAAAAAAGGGGGGGCTTAGCTGGCACCTGGCATGTATGTAACACTCTACACAAGCGCAAATGCGAGGACCGTTAGGGTTGGCAATTGACACGTCCGGGCGGAAACATAGAACGATTCGACCATAACATGGAGACCAAGTGGTTCTTACATTTACACCCCGAGCGGTACATAAAAACGGGCCTTGACGCCTTCAATACTGGAGTCCCGTTTTGGGGACGAACCACTCAAATTCCAAGTAGTTTTTCCCCAAAACGGGACTGCGGTCCTAAAAGGGGTTAATATTCCGGACAGAGTGGTATAACTATCACATACAGGAGGCGTTCTACGATAGAGCTTCGCCTTAAACTTTCTGAGGCTTCTCCCTTAACGAGCTCCAAACCTCACCCGAAAACTGACTTGAACAAAATTAAGATTGACTCCCGATGAGCATTCCCATGGCCCGAGTATGCAAAAACGTCATTTCTCGAAACAATATTGGCCTATCGACGTTTCGTGTTAAGGAGCCCCGTCATTCAAAAAACATTTTAGCGGAAATGGGCTACCTCTATCGTAGAAAGCGTCACAGTACGAAAACAGCCTCAAATCAACGTGCCAAGAAGGGTAACGTAAACGAGCGTAACACGCGCGCGCTCCCGAATGCTTCCTCATAAACTAAAAAAAGCCGCTTTCGACTGCTGCACCCGCGTGTATTTTTTTTTTGTTGGGGGGGGGGGGAAGGGGGGGGGGGGGGAAGGGAGAGGGGACGAACTGCTTGGAAATAGATTACACTAGGACATTTGTTTGCAGTTCTTCTGCCGCACCCCTCTCGACTGCCGCAGAAACGACCCCATACGAATTCCTAGCAGTTACCTACTCTGGAGTTAGACGACACTAGGATATTTCTTGCAGGTCTCAGCCCTTTGACTACGTACCGCAAAAACGATCCCATACTAATTCCGAGTAGGTTGTTCCACCCCCCCAAAAACAAACTGGATGTAATTAAAGGAACGGGTAAACATAGAAACAGGGGGTTGTGTTTTGTTCTGTTCAAAAGAACACACCAAGGGCGGCCCCCCGCTTCACCCCGGTCACCACTGCCTCCACCCGGCCCGGACCACCCTCGCTACCGGAACCCTCGAGAGTCAACTTACGCAGCACCTGCTCCCTGAGACCAACCCCGCGCGCTCCCCCTCCCCCTCCTCCTCCTCCTCCTCCTCCTCCTCCGCGCGCTCTTCCATTCGCCCCCCCCCCCACCCCACCCCCGCCCCCCCCCGCCTCCGCCTCCGCCCCCTCCTGCGTCCCCACCAGCCGCACCGCGCCGCCTGCTTCCCCGCTGCTGACGACGCTCAAACTTCCCCTTCAGTCGCTCCCGCTCCTCCGATGAGAGCAGACCGAGCCCCATCCCCCCCGGGGAGTAGTCCTCCATGGCCCCCCCCCCCTTCCCATTCGGCCGCGCGCGTCTCGGGGTCGAACCAAAACTCCCGGAGGGAGACCGGATCCCGCATGCAGATCCATCTCTCGTTGCCTTCTTTCGTCTCCCCCCCGCCTCTCCCCGCCCTTGCCGCCATCGCCTCCGCTTCCCAGCCCACCTTCTCCTCCTCGTCAATTTTCTCTAGGAACGAGCGGCAGCCCTGGATGGAGGCGTGTCGCGCCGGGGACGCGCGCGCACGGCGCAGTTCAGCGGCACGAGCGCTGGGTTTGCTCTCGGCGGAGGCGGGGGCGCGCAGTGGCCAACCCCCCTGCTCTTCGACGCCGCTTGCTGGAGCATCCCCGCTCCAACAGAAGGAGGCGGAGGGGGACGGGGAGGGGGGAGCCCCCCCGAACAAGGAGCGGCGGAGCGGGGCTGCGGTCTTGAACTCTTTGCCGCCACCACCACCGCCGCCGCCACCACCACCATAGCTACCCCCATAGCCACCATCGGCATAGCCGCGGGAGGATGCTTTCCTTTGATCGAATCGCGATGGCCTTCCACTACCCCCTCCGCCCCCTGCCCCCCATCCGCCACCCCCACCGCTTCCACCACCACCACCACCACCACCACCACCATCTGCCCCGCTCTTATTCCACGGCACTGAAAGCGAAGACCGGTGGGAGGGCAACACCTGTACCACCACGGCCGCCGCCGTCGCCGTCGTCTTGCCGCCGGAGGGAAAATTATCGGGAGAAATTCCTACGCCGCCGCGCCCCGCCTTGGCCTGGCTCATCCTCGCAGAGATCGCCGCCGCGACGCCCGCCTCGGCAGCCGCCGCCGCCGCTGATTCCTCGGCCTGCTGGAACGCGGCGGCCCTGCAAGCCGCCGCGGTTGCCACCGCTTCCGCGGCCATGGTCCCCCACGCCGAGTGCACTATCCGAACCCTCCCGTCGAGCGTCGGTGCGGTCCCGTCCAGCGACTTCGCGCCGGCTCCGCCGCCCCCGCCTCCGCCCGTGGCCATCTCGTCGCCCCCTGCCCCCCCCGCGCTTCTCCACAGTCTCACGGCGCGCCTTGGCTGGGGGACGACAAGGATAGAGGGCCTTCGCTTGAGGGCGTTGACGTCGGCAGCGGCCGTCGACTTGGAAGCGAAACCGGGTGGTGCAGGCGAAGAGTTGGAGTGAGAGGAGGAGGAGTTGGAGGAAGAGGAGGAGGCTTGTTCCATCCCCGCCGCCGCCGCCGCCGCCACCGCCGTCGCCGTGCCCCTGCTGGATCTTACCGCGGTAGGGCCGGAACCAGGACCACCGGCGATAGTGGTGGTGGCGGTGGTTGTGGTGCTGATGGTCTTGGCCCGGGAGTTCCGCAGCGGAGCCCTGTGGGCGGTGGGTTGTCGCGTTTCCACCGGCGGACAGCCGGCAGGCGGAGGCCAAGAATTTCCGCCCCCCGGGACCGCTATCGTCGCCGAGCGCTGCCCCCCCCGGCCTCCGCCACCACCGCTGCCAATGCTAACATCGGAGAGCGTCTTCCCCTTCTCAGCGCCTGCTCTGCGTGGGTGTGAGGACGCGGAATACTCCGCGCTGCGCGAGCGCGTGTGGGGGGCCCCCCTTTCTCCCACGGCGCCGCGACGGCCCCGGGGTTTCCCCCCGCTTTCCTCTCTAGAAGCGACGACGACTGGGTGGGTGGGGGGGGCGGCGGGGGGGGGAGCTCCCGCCCCTCCCCCCCCCCCCAACGCGGCGGCGCGCGACCTGGTCAGTGCTACTATTGTCGACACCGACGGGCGGAGCTGGAGTTGGTCGCGTACGCTGGTGGGGACTTGCTGCTGCTGCTGCTGCTTAGATCTCGCTACCTCGTTGGTGACCAGGCGGTGCACCTTCTCGAACTCTCTCGCGTGGGAAAAGACGAGCGCGGTGCGGCGCTTGTCCTGCGCGGACAGCCACAGGAGGAACTGCTCGAGGTCATCCCCCATGCTGGCTGCCTCGGGCCAGTAGGGGAAGACGCCGTCGTCGAGCCAGGGGGTGGTCCAGGACTCGTCCAGCAGAGCTTCGGCGCCGGTGCTCCGGTCCATGATGATCTACGGCCTTTATACCCGGTACCTTGTATACATTGCATGACACAGCGGGGATGGGGATGGTGATGGCGGAGGGATGATCAGAAAATGAAGCACCCTCGTTTTATTTTATTTTTAGGAGGGACAAGGTACCTACAGTAGAATAAACAGTGTAGGATCTTTTTTTTTTTGCGGTTAAAAAATACCAATGTGGCGTGTGACGGATCAGATCAGATCATATCAGATCAGTGGCGATCCAAGCGCCCCTGCCTGCACATACGTAGGCGCCTGCTTATATTACGGCTACATATTGTATGAACGGTGTATGAACGGATACGACTGCCTGGGTACGTACGCACGTAAGGTTTACGCGTGGTGTGCGCTGTGTTGCACGTGTATAGCACCCCTTCAGAAGTGGATCGTCGCCTGCCGCTCTATACTCCAGTAGCGTTGTCGATAGCGCCTTTCGCGAACTAGAGGTGCGGTGTCAAGTGTAGCCTCGAGCGGGGCACAGGTGTATCTACAGTAGTTCAGGTCTCGTCCGTGGAAGGTGGAGGTTCTCTCTTTTATCCCTCTGAGACTCCGAATATTGCAACCGGAACAACGATATAACTCTACGAGGTGATCGGAACCGCCTGCGGGCAGCGAGAGGGCCCAGAGAGGTTCGGGTATGCAGGAGGATCGTGCTGCGCCCCGTGCCGTACAACTCCTGGCATTCAACCGGTCACCAAAGTGCGTCATCCCCTGATCGCGCAGTTCAGTGCCCGCGTCGCTGTAATTCTCCACTGCTTTTTAAACCTTTATTATCATCACCTTTTTTCGCCTCTGCTCTGTGAAGTCTCAAAAGAGTATACCTTCGTTCAATCGTGTGGGAGCTCGAAGGGTTAAAAGCTGACTGAGCGAGGAAGGTCGGGGACCGACACAAGGTGCCTGCCATTACTCCCTACCATGTGCCAGTGATCTACGTATGTGTATAGAGTAGTAGTGGTGCCTGTTGAGAGGAGCCAACCCGCGAGGAGATCCGTTCAACCTCGTATATGCATGCATACGTGTGCTGCTGCCGTGCATTGCGGCTAAAATAGTGTCATTTATTTGTCGAAATGCCGCAGCTTTTGACTCGATCTTGGGGTTCAGAAACGACGTTGGACAAAGATGTCAGGAGGCACGTCAAGCAAGGCGAAACGTGCGCTACTGTCAAGGGTGCAGGGCCGAGTGTTCCACACTAAAACCTAGTAGTTGGGTGTCAGTCGAGGCATGTCGAGGCAAAGTTGCCGAAAATGCTGTCTCCTGACATCTTTTGATATTGGATGATCGCGGTTCGGTTGTGACACCAGTCGACCCACGCCCACAAATATGTTTCCAATGGCTTCATAAGTACCTCTCTGGACGGAAATATAAGGAACGTTTGTACATTAATATTAGTACCAAAAGGCCCTTTCATTTCCATCCTCAACGGTAGAAGTTGTTATTAATAATAAGATGAGGGGTCGTAGGAGTGATGAAGTATCTTGTCTTTATTATATACTTGAGAAAAAATATTAATAAAAAAGCACATACATTTGAGACTTCGAGAATTTCGTCGAAGCAAACAAAGGCGCGTGGTGCGATCAACTGCAACACGAGCGAGTTCACAAGTTGTTCGATCGCGCGTGTTGTAATTCAAGGGGGGTGCATGATGGCCTCGTGAAGGACATAGATGCGTCTGGGGTCGGTGGCATCCCCGTGGGCGCTAGCACTGCCGCCTTTCATCGGGACGGTCTCAAGCCTGTGTACCAGGTGTAACACCATACCAGAGGCAGGTATCTTATTACAGCGGTATGTTGTGTGTGACACAGGATGGGCAAGGGCGCACGAAAAACGAAAAATAAAGAAGGAAAGTATCTTCATATAAATACCCTGCTACACAACAATACAACAGCAAGCAGTCGCCGAGATACTATTGCTCCATCCCGGCGCGCCACGCGTGTCCGGTATGTATGCATCCACGCTCGAGAGTATGCGCGCGTATGCTACCGCATGTGAAATCTCACTCACCCAAGTCCTCGTTCGCGAAGCACAGCAGGAGCAGTGGTATAGAACTACTGCGGCACCCACCAGGTGTACCAGGTAGTGGCCAAGACCTTGCGGAGGAACCGGGCGTATCTCGTCGATGGTGACGACTGGTGTTGTGACACAGACAAACGAAGACAGGTCTGAGACCGAACCGGCCTACACAGTAATAGTTTACGATGCAGATAGACGCTGACTACCGCCGCTTCAAGGCGCGGCGTGGGTCAAGCTTGGGACGCGCAGGATATGACGACGTTGTTGTTGTTGTTGCACGCGGCTTGATCCGACTCCTACAGTAGTCAGCGTTTGGTTTACTGGGAGCGATGATGATGAGGCCGGCTTGTCTCTGACTCCCCAGCACAGGAGGAGCAACAAAAGCGCCAACAAGCAAACAGACTGGAGTGGTGGCAGCAGTGGCAGGCTGGGGTGAGTTGGCTTATCTCTCTCTCTGGTTGTTTGGGTTCATGCGACAGCATGCCCTCCATGACCACCGAGGGCATAATTATGTTTTTTTCAAAAATAATTTGAGTTTAAATTTTGCGCGAAAGGAAGGACTTGTCGTGACAGTCGGCGACAGATCTACGATCAAAGATCTACAATCTACGGTGTATTCTACGTTCCATTTCGAGATTCTAACGAGGATTTCGGAGATCTCAATAGCACCCCCTACCCCCTATCTGGCATAAAAAGCTATATCTTGTTGAAACCTCCCCTAATCTGACCCCAAAAGCTGCGAGTTTGACATCAGAGGTTCGGCTCTCGGTCCCCACTGCGCAGTTCGCGGTACGATGAGCCGCTCACTAAGTTCAACCCACGTCAGAGCTTCCGCTGCAGGCTCGTTCGCTCCTCTGGCAAGCGAAGACTGCGAAAAGCAGCACCAGCAGCCGGGCTCGCCGGCCGCGTCGCCGTCGGATGGACCAATTTTGTTCTTGGAGAGGCTGCGCAGGTGAGGCATGAAGGAGGCATCAGGTATAGCTTGTTGTGCTTATTGATTAGGGGCGCAGCAAGCAAAAGCTGACTCGATCGAAGCAATCTACGCGGTCTTTCCGCTCAGCGTGCGCTCGGACGTGCCTAACGGCCGACTTTGCCCGAGCCAGAGCAGTGGTCGTGGTGTCCCGGCACGGAGCGTCGTGCTCGACGTGCTCCCTGCGCATCCGCCGTGTACATATTATCGAACTACTGCCTGTATCCCGTGATGGTGTTCAACTTGCCTATCAAAGCTGTGGTTGTTTTGTTCATTATGAGAAACAAACATTGTTTGTTCGGCTCTCTCTGTCCATGCCATGCGGCTCTCTCTCTCTCTGCTGCTGTGTCGGCGTGCCTGCCGCTCTTGCTGCCCCTACCGCTGCTGCTGCTGCTGCTGCTGCTGTTCTGCTGCTGCTGCCTTTTTGTGTCTTTCTGCTGTGAACCTTACGCAGCTCGAAAAACTTCACGCTGGTTCTGTTCACCACGGTGGTGGTGCTCCTGTTCTCCGACCAATGCCTCATGTCTCCCAACCTCTCCGCCATCGCCGCTGAGTTCGGCTTCTCGGATGAGGTATGGTAGGGTGGCATGCAAAAGTACTCGTGCATATCGTACGTCTCGAACGCAAAAGGTACGATACTGATATACTGGTAAATCACTACTACGGGGGACCATAGTTAATAGGACCTATGGTACGTATAAACAAAAACCTACCTGGTACCTGGTACCTTGGTATGTATTTACCTAATTTTATTCACAATATTTGGTCCTATTTACTGTGGTCCCCCGTAAATCAACATACCATGGTAGCTGGTAAATTTGAAAAATGCCAGTACAACAGCAGTAGTAATATTTTACGAGTGCAATCGGGATTGGAAGCCTCTTACGTACCTGGTACCTGGTACCCCTGGTAGGTACGAACGTCTCTCATCAGAGCTGGTACCGGCCCCTCACAGTTACCAGGTAGCAGTCAGTCAGCATTGATTGGGCGAAAATGGTGGACAGAAACTTGAGGCGCTCGACTTCAACTTCCAAGCGCAAGCCTAACCAGGTCTTTCCCACGCCTTGGGGCCTGTCTTGACGACCCTGCCTCGCTGCGTCCTCTCGATCGCGTGTCAACCGCTACATCCAGAGCTGGTCCCAGGCGCGCACTTACGGACTAAACGGGCACGTCAATCCGTTTTGATCTGTTTGGTCAACTTCTCCCTTACATACAGAGCACGTATTTTTTCGTACCTCGACAATACTCAGCTTTCCCTTATCGCGGGTCAACCCTTCTAGAACTGCAGTCCCCCATTGGGGGCAAACCATACGGCGTCCCCGGTGGCTTGGTGGGTGGTACGCGTGCCTATCAAGATCAATTTCGTGGGTTCAAGTCTCACCGAGTGCATGCTCGTGGCTTTTTCTTGTAAAAAAGAAATTGATTAGCGGAAAGCGCAAGAGCGTGAGTTAGCTACATTCGATGAATTTCGACGAGCAGTGGGAATGCTGAACCCTATGCGCGACAAAAAAATAAAGGCACGTACCGGGGCGGAGAAGGGTGGTCACGTGTGACCACGGCTTGTCCAGAAGCTCGTTAAGGGTAAAACCTCCCACGAGTAAGGCTGGAAAGTAAAAGTGACATTGAAAAAAAAATCAAAAAAATCTTAGGGCCGGTCTTATCGAGGGCAAAATAAACGAAAAAAAAACGAAAAAAAACGAACAGACTTTCGTTTTTCGCAAACCAGCAGGTTGAGTCCTAACGAGGGCAAAAAAAACGAAAAAAAATAAGAAGCAAAAATAAGAAGCCGAGTCGAATTTTTACGCGGTGCAATTTTTCGGAATGACTCAACCGCCACAGCACGTGGTTCCCGGCGATAGCGCTCGACAGCGACGGTGGATGGACACAACTCGCACACGTAAGGCACCCTCCACAGCAGGCGGTTCTCGTGGTCCAACCCGCTCCCTACGGAGTGCTCTTGAACTTGTGTATCGGTCATCGCTGTTCGATGGCAGGCGTTTGAGTGTTGAGTGGGACTCATGTCCAAAAATGTACCGCCACAGCCACTTCCTGATCCCCCGATTTCTTACGAGGGCACCCCATGGTGATTCCCTACCCATATGTGCTCGAGCCGTCAGCAGACAAGCCCCGTGGCAGCCACATGCACTACCTCGGCCATCGTGCGCTTGCCAACCGGTCGTAGAAACTTTATCGGAACTTCATCCCAATGCGTCGAGCTCCTCCTATGTTCCTCCTCGACCCTGGGTATCCCATATTTCGTTTATTTGGCACCCAAAATGTTTTTTTAAGTGCTCCGGGATTGAAAAAAAACGAAATGTGAAAACGGAGGTATCGGGATCTCTACTTCTAATTTTTACAATTTTACCAATAAAACTCACGTACTCTTTAGTTCTGTTTTTCGTTTTTTCATTTCGTTTTTTTTTCCGTTTATTTCGCCCTCGATAAGACCGGCCCTTAGTAGTTTGTCCCCAAAACGGGACTGCGGTGCTAAAAGGGAATACTGCTGTATACCAGATACTCGTATTAATAGCATAGCGCGCAGAGGGTCTACTGCTTCATATTGTCGCACAAAATACGTATCACCGCCATCGCGGAGACCTCGCATCATAGATCACGGTTCAGGATACAAGCTGAGAGGGAAAAGAGAGTAAATCATGCAAGGTCTAGCTATGTCTTGCGCGGGAAGCGACAGCCTTATCCACGGCTTGTTATTTCGCACTTACGGTGACGGCGCGTTCCAAGCCCAGCGTGAGGCGTGGTGATTACTCTACCGTATACTCGCACCGGCACGATGTGTCAAACTACATATGAGTACCGGGCACCCCCTTATCGCGGGGTTAAAAGCTACCTACTGTGTACCAGGTACTCGTATTCATAGTCGTCAAATGGTGATTTTTTTTTTTTCCCATGGATGCTATTTGCACTCTGATTGGCTAGAGGGGTGCCGATCTGACCGGAAAATTGGCCTGGTTTGATGTGCATATTATAGAACTACATACTTAGATCACAACCCCTGAGCGTGCTCGGTTGGTGCATCCCTGGCCTCTCAGAGCTCCCACTTCCAAACCGCCTCCTTTCATTACTTGCCGGACCTTTCCAGCAGTTCTTTGTTTTTCTCGGTCCTTCCTTCCTTTTTTCTTCTTTTGATTCGTGTGCGTGCGTGTTCTCCGAGCACGGCATCGCGGGAGGACCCGGCACCGTCGCGGGTGCCAGCGGGTGCTGGCGGGTAGAGGGGGGGTTGCAAGGAGCGCGGTCGCCGCTTTCGTGCCTAGGCGTCGCGTGTGCCTCGAGACACGAGGGATAAATAAACGGGCTTTGTCTGGCTTCGATTTATGATTGTTGATAGAGTATGTACGAGTTTATAAAGGTCGTTCGGGAGGGCAAGGTAATATTCAAGCGGTGCTTATTTTTGCGACCACGGTAAAGTTGAAAGAGGGAGGCGTGCAGTTTGAACACCAACGTTATCGAGCTGGCGAACAACGGCCACGGTGGGGCGGGCGACGGGGCTGATTGTGGCAGAGAGTGATATAAGCTTTACCCGGACCGAATCGGTAGCGAGGTGGTCGCGAGAGGGGCGGGCGGCGTACGAGGTCGAGAGAGAAGCTCTTCTGTGCGATTTTTTCTTTTCTTCTTTTCGACCGGGTGTAAGGTGTTCCAATCAGGCAGAAAAATATTACACGAGAGGGGACGGGGATTTTTTTCCCTTTCAAAGTTTTCGGTTTCATTTTCATTGTTTTTGCTGTGCTTTCGCTTTCTTCGTACATACAGTACAGACCAGACACATTAAGCGTATCGAAAGAAAAAAATAAGTACAGACAGTAGTACCCTACCTGGGGTATATGTACGTACGTACGACATCCGCGACGCGAAGCGTATATGTGGCATCCAAGCTGACGTCGGAGCTGTTTTTTCCTGAAGCATGGCGGCGGGACTCTTGGCATTATCAAGTCGCCGGTTTGCAATTACGATCCTTGAAAACACTAAACTCAATCGTGGACCTCTGTTCGCTTCGCATAATTTGATGTGCTTTTTTCCTTCCTAAGCGAGCGTAGCGGGCGGCGTAGGCCGCCCGCGGAGCGAAGCGCCTTGTACGTACATACTGCTGCACAAGTCCAAACAAGTGTTATTATTAGTGTCTACATTCTAAGCACCTCAATCAACCTATGTACGTACGTGAAGTGTTTCCAACCAAAAATGTAAGAGGACGGGCAACCGTCAAGGAGTCAGTCAGTGAAGGGCGTCCGTCAGAGCATTTCCATCCGTCTAGACGGATTGTTCCCTATGATGTGTCCCCACTGTAAATAGATAAAACACGACATTTTCTGCGTGGAAGCTCCTAATTTATTTTTGTTTTAGTTTATGTGTGATTTCGACTTAAAATATACCGCTGTAGTATTCGACACGATGCGTACATGCATACGGCAACGGTTTACGAGTATTCGTAACCCGCCATCCTGCTGCTTGCGTCCGCGTGGCATGCTGCACGAAGCGGAAAATTTTCGTTTCTGTAAACCTGAAGGCGAACACAAAAGACGGAAAAAAAGGAGTGTCGGAAAAAGAAAAACAACTAAGGAAATACCTGGTACAGGTTTTCAAATTTGTGGCCAGGCGTCTAAAAAACGACGGGGATATTTACTCCGTGTCCCCGGTGTTGCCGTCAAGGCACGCCCGTCAAGGCATATGCGTTGACCCTGTCCGTCAAAGGGTCAAGGTGCCGTCTCCTGGCATCTTTGTTTCCACCCGCAACCGCAGCATCCCCGAGCAGGCATGATCAACCTATTCTATATAAGAGTCCTGTCGGGCCACAACGCCACAAATCCAGTGAAATATTTACTTTCATGGTGTGACCACGCCTCGATAATGTCGCACGCTTTTCTTACAGTAGTGGATATTAGGTACGAAGACAAGCGGTATCGTCCCTCTCCTACGTGCGCAAGAAACCTGAATCATTGTAATAAATATTATATGTCAACGTGCTGGAGGTCGGTCCCGAAGTCAGTACGTACCGGGTACGTATCATACAGCACGCGAGATTATAACGTAGTATGACATACTTGGTAGGTAGTGTAGCGACTACGTTGCTGTCGAATCAGTCATTTGTAGACACCTCTGTTGGAGCAGAGCCTATACACAACGCACGATCGAATGATCACCCCAAGCTTGCAAATATGAGTTTTGACTGAACTTTCGGTCTCACAGGTTGAGTTTTCTAAAAAAGAAAACATATGCCAGCACACACGGATACAGGGCCGTATTGTGCAGCGGGCGACATGTCTCGATAATGTAACAGTCGAGAAAGCCAGGCTGAGTTTCTTTATAATTTACCTGGTAGTAATTTAAAGCTAAGCATTCGTGCTCAGCTAGGACGCCACTCTAAACCCTATACAATGGCGTTTCAATAGCCTGTGCTCAACGCTGGCATCACAATAAGCCGCCGGCCTTGTAGCCCAAATAGGAGAGATTGTTTACTGCTGTCGCGTACTCTGTGCTGAATGCTGACGCTCTGGTGCCATAACACTATCATATCAACCAGGGGAGCCGCCGACCTGTCAGGCAGGCACGCCTATGACGGGGACATAGCTTGTGCAGCCCCGTGACGGCAGTAGGCGCGATCGAAGTGGGGTGTTTGCGATCATCCGTTTATGGTTGGGTTTCTAAAAATGCTTGAAACCGACGAAAACCTGGGGAGCTGATTCGGTCAAACAGGTGAATATTTTTTTTGCTCCGTGTGCTCACCGACGAACTCACAGAGTTTACCCAGCCCAAGAATACGTACGTACGTACGTACGTTGGTTTAAAAACGTATTTTTTTGTCGAGAAAAATCCCCCGCCAGTGTGTTGATTTTTCGTGGGGTTGGGAATGCTATATTACAGGAAACATATTACTACTGCAGTACAAGAAATCCAAACCGACCAGATTCCTCTCAAACATCCTATTAATACTGTCACATGCAGCTTTCGAACATAACTTTTGACGACGAAATTTTTCATCTCTCAGTTGCAGCTGAGGTGTGTGTTTTATTGTCCTTGATTTTAAAAAAAAGCGGCCTGCGCGCAGAGGTGAAGGGCCGGCACTCGTTATCACGGGAGACCGTAGTAGTCAGAACAAAATATGCTTGGTAAAAATAATAGAATATTGGAAGCGTTCTACGATAGAGGTAGCACGTTTCCTCTATTTTTTTTTATGAATGACAGGGGCTCCTTAACCCAAACTCGTCGGAACGCTAATCTTGTTTCGAAAAATGACGTTTTGGTATACTTAGGAAATGGGAGTATTTTTCGGGATACACCTTGATTCTTTTCGGGTGAGGCATAGAGCTCCTTAAATGAGGAACCTCAGAAACGTTAGCGTGAACCTCTATCGTAGAACGCCCCTATACACGAAGTAGTTTTTTGTGTATGATGGGTTCTGATTACTATGGGCACGCGTAACACGTACGGCCTTTTTCCGCCTTCGGGGCTCCTGCCTATTATTAGCTCTTCGTGGTGTGGTTCGCGGATAACCGTGTATATATACGTTACTCTGTAACCGTCACCACACGAACGGACACCGCACGGAGTGCGGACACACGACCCGATACAACACGCAGCGTCACCACGTCACCATACGAACCGTCACAACACACGAACGGACCGCAACACACGAACGGTTACAACCCGAACCGTGACGTTTCCACACAAACCGGTCTCTCCGCAGACCGTTCACAACACGAACTGGCGGAGCACGAACCGTTACAGCCCGAACCGTTAGGTTACAACACGAACCGTCACAAAGCACAACACGCCTCTCTGCCTGCGCAGGAGAAGGACCGGAAGCTGGGAGGAGACATCGCCATCGCCTTTTTCGGTTTCGGGGCCCCTGCGTCGCTCTTCGTGGGCTGGCTCGCGGACTTCGTGGACAGGCGCAGGCTGTTCGTAGCGATAATTCTCATCGGGGAGATGGGTGCGCTTTCGACGGTCTTCGCAACGACATATTCTCAGGTATTGACTGCAGTGGTGGACACTGATATCGGTGTTGATGGGTGTCGATATCCGATATCCCTAGTGATGGATATCGATATCCGATATCGCTAGTAATGGATGTCGATATCCTATATACCTAGTGATAATCTCGATAACCGATATCGCTACTAATGGATATCGATGTCCCTGGTGATGGATATCGATATCCCGAGCGATCGATATCCGGTATTTTTCTCTTCCGTCTGGTGTTGATATCGGATACATCTGGACCTTTTGTGGCCGTATATAAACGTACATTCTATTTACGATCAGACAGGTAGTAGTGATGGGCTTCAATGTCAGTAATGTCATGGATATCGGTATTATACTACTCGTGTTAGGTTCGTCCAGTAGTATTGTATATCGATATTCTTCGTGATCGATGTCGACACGATACCGATTTTCCAGAAAAATCGGATAAATATCAGTAGGGGAGATGGTGATACCGATACGTAGTATCCGTTTCAAGTCTGATGTTGAATATCAGGTACATTTTTTTTACCCTTTTTTGAGGCGATTTAAACGGCCCTTATATAGTTATGTTTTTACGATCAGACCGGCAAGTATCAGACCTATGCCAATGGTACAGCGAAGTTGCAATAAAAAGGTTGAATTTCAAAGATACCCGCCAAAAAAAATCAGAACACGCTTCCTATGGGCCACCTAAAAAAAAGAAGTTCCTAACTTTTGGAAAATCCCGAAAAAAGCAAATCTGGGGCCGATGTTGGGCCAACATCGGCTCGAGAAAAACTCAGGCCGATCTTTGGTTCGAAGCGGCGAGATTCCGAGTCTTCGACAGACATCGATCAACGAAACCAACGATTGCGTCACGAATTCTGAACGGAGTGCGCTCGTTAGGGGCTCCGACCCACCCTAGGGTCACCGTCTTCACACCATGGCCGGTGTCATGTGGCGGGAGCTGACCAGGCGTGTGATAAAAAAACATTTGGCCGCTGGTTTGCACAAAACAGAAGACAAAACTGCTCCATCCGTCTCGAATGGCAAAAAATAGTTTTTTTTTCAGGTTTGGGAGGATACAGTAGGACGCCGCCGGCAAGCTCTCGCCCCCTAGACCATGGATCCGCCTGATATCTTCGAGGCCGTCATCTATACTCGTTGGCCTTGCCAGATACCGAGTGGGTTGGCCGTGGGCTGAGTCTATGTCGAGATCGAGGGTCGATCGTCGCACGAGCTGGTTTCGATCACAGTGTTGACAATTTGCGACCAGAAAAAACACAAATTGCGCCGCCTGCAGCCGTTGGGGAGACAAAAAAGAAAAAATCAAACATTTTTCTCTTTTTTCCCCACAGCGGCGGTACGAGAAATTTTTCGGCTGTTTTTTTAGAGCCATATATTTGAAAAAAAACTTTTTTAACTTCGCGTTTCCAGTGGCATAGGCCTCAATAATCAATATTTTCGTATAGTGATGGGCCTCGATTGCTATCGAGCAGTGGTATGTTGGATATCGGTATTATACATGCCAGTTTAAGCCGTTTTGGATATCGATGCTTTGCGGGGATCGATATCGATACGATATATATATATATATATATATAATATATACATCCCTTTAGAACCGCAGTCCCGTTTTGGGGACAAACCAGTCAAATTTCAAGTAGTTTGTTCCCGAAACGCGACTGCGGTTCTAAAGGGCTTAACCCCTTTAGAACCGCAGTCCCATATGTGGGGACAAACCCCTTAAATTTTAAGTAGTTTGTCCCCAAAACGGGACTGCGGTTCTAAAGGGGTTAAGCCGTTTTAGATATCGATGCTTTGCGGGGATCGATATCGATACGATATATATATATATATATAATATATACCTATATATACCGGAAAACTAACAATCAGATCGATAAGAGTACTCGTATGCGTAGGGGAGATGGGTGCGCTTTTATCGGCCTTCGCGTCGACAATGATGCGGTGGGGGGGCGTGAATAGTAGGACCGCCTGATCTTGATAGTAATGTCTGAACGGTGCTTATATTTCCGGCCAGAGCGGGATATCGATGTGTGTGTCCCTAGAGATAATGAGGGATGTCCATATTCGCTTTTTTTTTAGTGATGCGCTGCTGTGCAGACACCTACATCCACACTAATTCCAAGTGTTTTATTATTCACAACGGGAGTGCTAGCCTACAGGGGGGGGCGTCAACGAGAGAGGGTACCTAGCTTTCGCTATTTAGTATAATAGGAAATTGCTCGTGCGGGTGGGTTTCTGTAACTGCCATCAACCATGTGGGTACTGGTGACAGTTACATATACGCACACCACTATGGGTGGAAATATAAGGACCGCTTGGTCTTCATATCAATGCATGAAAAATTCCGATGTTTCCGTACAAAGGGGTATCTTATTTCGGAGCATGACGTATTTTTTTCGGAGTTTTTTTTTCGGTATACAGAGGCCAGACGGCGCGGACCTCCGACTTCATATTATCTCTGTGTGAAGGGTCCACAACGACGGACAGATCATGATCTATATATCCACAGCAGATCATCTGTGGTGGTTGTCACCTGCTGCCGTTGTAGGACTACGTGCGATATCTGTATATCACAGATCCAACCCAGAAAACATGTCGCAGATCATGCAGATGACACGGATCACACCAGGCAACATGAGAGCTAGATCGTACAGGTCATACATATCATACAGGTCATCTACCCTGAAAGAGCTAGATCACTGTGAAGTGGGAACGATCTGTGCATGATCTGTACATGATCTGGTGGGGATGTGAAAGTATCCCCGGCGGCTTTTCCAAGCTAAGCCATGCCCTATATTTTTGACGTGTTGGTAACTTTGCAACCAGGGGAGATACGGGGGGTTTAACCCTTTTAGAACCGCAGTCCCGTTCTGGGGACAAACCACTCAAATTTCAAGTAGTTTTGTCCCCAAACGGGACTGCGGTTCTAAAGGGGTTAAGTCGGGGGGCATGCGCTCTCGACGGTCTTCGCGACATCGTATTCACACCTCGGACACACCACGATCTATCTGTCTGTCAGTCTACAGATAGATCGTCTGCTGTAGATACTGACCTGCCGTGATGAAATGCTGTGCAGGACCTGTGCAACACAGATCCGACTCAAGAAACGTGAGCTCAAAATTTCCTCCAGCACAGATCGGGCAGACCATGATCTATCTATCTATCTACGAGCAGATCATGCAGATCCTAACCTGCGGTAATGAAACGCTGCCCAGGTACCTGGTACATTTTACAATAATCGATACAGATCCAGCCCGGGAAGCTTTTGTACGAAATCAACGCAGATTTACATGCCTCCCACCCGGCTAGATGAGCTTGTATATATAGATCATGCATACCTGGCACAGATCGGGCGCAGATCAGGGATCTATTTATCTGTGCCCTTAAGAGATGTAGACGGTCAAGTGGGAATGATCTGTAGATGATCTGTTCCGAGGTATCTGTTGGTGGGAGTGGCGAAGGGGGTAGTCGTCGTCTTAATGATAACCACCCATCTCATACGCGACATGTCATCCGTGAACATGGCGAGAGACTAAGCGGGATATACGTTTTGTATCATCTCTTGCGCGTCCGGCCAAGTACAAGACGACTCCTGTCGTACTACTGCTGTAGTATCGACAGTGTACAACAAACCTATTCCCAGGTACTGGTATCCGTGATGGATAACTACTTTTAATGAAAAAGGAAAAGGGGTTGTCGTCCGTCCCCCTGCCGACCCCCGAGTTACACAGCGAGCGACCAAAACAATGAGGGAACATACTACAGTACTAATATTACGGGGGACCATAGTAAATAGGACCAAATGTTGTTATTAAAATAGTAATATATACATATATATATATAGTTTTTGGTGTGTACCGTAGGTCCTATTTACTATGGTCCCCCGTAATATTACGGGGGGGGGCATAGTTAACAGGACCAAATATTGTTAGTAAAAATGGTTAAATATATAGGTTTTTATGTACACCATAGGTCCTGTTAACTAGGGTCCCCCGTAATAGTAACCAGGACCAAATATACTGTAGTATTCTGACTCGATGTCCTGGATCATTTGCGATGTAAGTATTGGATTTTTGGACTAGGCCTCCTGCGCGGCAGGGATTCTCGTCCGGCATTTCCCCCCGCGCGGAGCGGACGAGCGCGTCGCCTGCTCTGCGCGGGGTTAGTGCCTGCAAATGATCTGGGAAACCAAGCCTATCAATACTCCTTCTCCTGAGGGGTGGGTGGGAGGTCTCAGTAAATATTTCGTGCCCACCTCTGCTCACGAGGTTTTGGGAACGAAAATGTGGAGTGATCGTAGGCGACCACTGCACAATACAAATTCAAGTCATTTCTGATGGTACTCCTAGTTCCATGATTTGTGCCAAACCATTTCTCATTGTTGCCGTCGCCAATTTTACTTGGTAAAAAATACTGGAGTACCATATATATATATTTTTTTTGTGTATACGATGAGTCCTCTGATTACTGTGGCCCTCCCGTAATGCTAGGTGTTATATACGGTACGAGCAACCGTCTGTAGGTATGCGAGCGGCAGCGTGAGCGCGTCCGGCGGCACGGGTTGGATGAGGTAGATGGCGGGCCGTGCCTTCCACGTGTACGACTCCTTGCACCGTAACTCGGGGCACCAACTTCTATCGTTCCCCGATCATGCAGTGGGCGACGCTGCTGTAGTCGTCATTTTTTTTGTCGTCAATTTTGTACTGCATGAGGTGGAGCCTCGACGGGGTTTCCATGCGTTCCGGGCGTTACGCTACACACTCACTCGCGTCCCGTTTTGACCGACCCCGCCCCCCGACCCTCCTTTCCCCTCGCCATGGCAGCTGTACTGGACGCGGGCTTTGACTGGGATTGCCATCGGGGGAGGCATGCCTCTTGTGTTCTCGATCATGGCCGACCTCGTAGGGAGTTCCAGACGGACGGAGGCGTCTGGTGCGATAGGCATAGCGATCGGTTGCGGACAGGGGATGGGTCAGGTATAGTATATACAGTGTGATAGCACTCACTCTCTCCCTGCCAAGCCACGTACCGGTGTTGTTGTCGTTGTTGTTGTTGTTGTTGTTGTTGTTATCTCGGTTTTTTCCTGTTCGATTCAATGGATTGCTTCCCGATGTTTGACTCCTCTCCCCGTACGTACATGCACATATGCCATGGTTGTTTTTTTTTCACTATTGGCGCGGCCAAACGGATTCACACGTCTGGCTGATCGGAGGGTAACTTTACCAACACCCACAAAAAATACCAACACCCCCCCCGCTGTCGTCCTCGCCGCCCTCTGCCCCTCCTCAACCTTATTCCTCCTCTCTCGCGCCTCGGCAGTTGGTAGCAGGGTTCACAGGGCATGGCACTAGTCTGGGGTGGCGGCTACCGTTCCTGCTGGTGTCCCTCCCCTGCCTCCTGCTTACCGGGTTCGTGCTGGTCGCCACTAGAGATCCGCCCAGAGGAAGGTGACGATGCACTTCGTACCTGGTACGACATACGATATGCATGGATAGTACGGTAATGCGCGACACACTTCGTACCTGGTACGATATACTATATGCATGTATAATACGGTAAGGCGCGATACCCTCCGTACCTGGTACGATATACGGTATTCATGTACGGTAGTGCAAGATACACTTCGTACCTGGTACGATAAACGATATGCAAATACGGTAGTGCACGATACACTTCGTGCCTGGTACGATATACGATATGCATGTATAAATACGGTAAGGCGCGATACACTTCGTACCTGGTACGATACACGATATGCATGTACGGTAGTGCACGGTACACTTCGTGCCTGGTACAATATACGATATGCATGTATAATACGGTAAGGCGCGATACACTCCGTACCTAGTACAATACACGATATGCATATATACGGTAGTGCACGATGCACTTCGTATCTGGTACGATAAACGATATGCATATATACGGTAGTGCACGATACACTTCGTACCTGGTATGATAAACGATACCAGGTATGCATGTATAATACGGTAATGAACACTTAGCGCGTAACGTTAGCGTTAACGATAACCCTAGCCCTCTTGATACTGTACAGAGGAAAATCAATGGGCACTACTACTGCTGCAGTTGACGACTGCAGCCACGGCTACTGCGTCATTGGGGAATCATACAATGGTGGGTGTCCGAACTGTAAGTCGCACGGCACGGGGGGCAACATGATCATGTCCGGTACCTGCTTGGCGCTCATGGTGGCCGTAGACGGTTCAACTGTTGATAACACCCAAGGGGGTAATGGTGAGCGAATGCGCGTTGGGCTATTGTACACTTGCAGAAGACAAAAATGAAAAAAAAAACACACACACACACGCACATGAGCTATGAGGTGGAGGGGAGCTCGTCGATCAAACCCATCTGAGCACTTCGTATTTGAGGCTTGGATCGCACGTACCGTATACGGGTTGTGTATCACCTACGGCTACCGTTAGTGCTGGCGCTCCTGCCCTGCCTCCTGGTTACCCGTGTTTATTGTGCTGGTTGTCCCCGGCCCACTCACCCGCCCACCCACCCACCGAACGACATGCGCTACACAGTTCAATACAGATCAGGAAGATGTATCGGTCACCTGATCAATCTAGATCATGACGTGGGGAATCGATGATCTGTATGATTTATGTACGATCCGTGGAAATAGTTTTCGGCGAGTTCTGTACGATGTGTGGGACGATGTTTCGGTGGATGATCTGAGTGATATATGTACGATATGTGGGAATAGATTTCGGCGAGTGATCTGTACGATCTGTGTACCATGTGTGGAACGATGCTTCGGTGGATGATTTGGATGATCTGCGTACGTTATGTGAAAATAGTTTTCGACTAGTGATCTGTATGATCTGTACAATCTGTATGATCTGTACAATCTGTATGATCTGTACGATGTGAGATGATCTGCATGATCTGTGTACGATGCGTGGAATGTTCTTTCGGCGCAGGCTGGAGAAAGGGCTGCAGGATCACTTCGAAGCCGGGGGCGAGTACACGGAGCGACCTAGCTTGCGGGGCCTGCGGCTGCTCGCCGGCAGTCCGACGGTGGTATTGGTCTTGCTTCAAGGGGTGCCGGGATGCATCCCCTGGTCGGTGAGTGCCCAACCCAATCTTACCCATCTCAATCCAACTCAACCAAACCCAACCCAACCCAGCCCATCCCAACCCAGCCCAACCCAACCCAAACAAGATGCATCCCCTGGTCGGTGAGTGCCCAACCTAACCCAACCCAACGCAACCCAACCCAACCCAACCCAACCCAACTCAACCCAACCCAGCCCAACCCATCCCAATCCAACCCAACTCCATCCAACCCAACTCCACCCAATCCAGCCCAGCCCAACCCAGCCCAACCCAACCCAACCCAACCCAACCCAACCCAACCCAACCCCAACCCAACCCAACCCCACCCAACCCAGCCCAACCCAACCCAACCCAGCCCAACCCAACCCAACCCAACCCAACCCAAACCAACCCAAACCAACCATACTCCTGTGATATTATTATTAGTATTAGTAGTGATGATCGTGACTCGCCCCCACCCTCCACGCTCGCGGGAGACACGCGGCTATTTTCTCGGTTGGTTGGTTGGTTGGTTGATTCGATTGGTTGGTTGGTTGGTTGATTCGGCTGGTTGGTTGGCTGGTTGGTTGATTCGGCTGGTTGGTTGATTCGATTGGTTGGTTGGTTGATTCGATTGGTTGGTTGGTTGATTCGATTGGTTGGTTGGTTGGTTGATTCGATTGGTTGGTTGGTTGATTCGGTTGGTTGGTTCGAGGGGACACGAACAAAAAAAAATCGTCATTCCATGTTCTATTTTATTCCCAGACAGGGAGGGGAGTATCCTAAAGTCAACAAGTAAAACAATTTTAACCGCAAAAAAATGTGTGTGTGTGTGTGTTTTTTTTTTCTTCAAGAATTTGTTTCTGACAAAAGTCTCAACCCGCTACGTACAGTACCAGGTAGTTTGTGTTCAATTCCGTCGTGGTGACGGGTGTGCCTCCGCCTTCTCTTTTTGTTGTTGTTTGTTTTGTTTGTTTGTTCATTTGTTTGTTCGGTCTCGCTTGTCTGCTTGCTTGCTTGTTCTTTTTTTCCTTTTTTTTTTCGTTTTTCGCTTTTATGTTTACGGGGGGCCATAACGAATAGGACCTATGGTATACTTAAAAACCTATACATTAAACCATTTTTACTGACAATATTTGGTCCTATTATCTATGGCCCCCCGTAACAGTTCGTTTGGTCAACTCCATTTTGTTCGTTTGTTTGTTCGTTTGTGTCCGCCGGTTGGTGTGTTCCGTTATTATCGGTCTACTTGTTTGTCTGCCTTGCCTTGCACAACAAACAACCCGTGCGTCCTTTCATTCGTCCGGCCATCCGTTCGTCCGTGTTCTTTATTTCCTCTTGTTTGCGCAACAAGGTGCTCTCGGTGTACCTGACCGACTACCTGCACAAGCAAAGGGGTATGACAGTCGAGCGGGGCACTATGGTTGGTTTCGTCTACGGGATAGGGTCGGTTTTGGGACAGCTGGGAGGGGCCAGGATAGGCCAGAAGCTGTACAACCGACACGCATCGCTGCAGCCGCTTCTTATGGGGGTACGTACATTTTTTTATTCCTGAAACAAACCGTAGACTACTCTGGCCATAAATATAAGGAACACTTCGGTACGAATATGAATACCAAACGGTGCTTACATTTCCGTCCAAAATGGTACCGGGTACTGTTTATGAGTATGCACGTGTCTGTCTTTTTTCTTGTTTCTTGTTTCTTGTTTTTTTTTTTTTTTGTTCTTTGTTTTTTTCACGGCTGTTCACGGCGTTCGAGGCAAAAACTCGCGGGTCGGGTCGGATGGGGTTACCTAACCCGACCCGACTAGACTCGAACCGGCTCGTGAGATTTGGAATACCTCCTGACCCGACCCGACACGAGAGGCGTTCTACGATACAGGTTCACCCTATATTTTCTGAAGTTCCTCACGTAAGGTGCTCCATGCCTAACCTGTAAACTTGACTCCAGCAAAAAAAACAAGTTGCATCCGGATGAAATATTATCATGGTCCGAGCGTACAAAAAAAGTCATTTTTCCGACGATTTTGGGTTATACTTTAGCGGAAATGTGCTACCTTTATCGTAGAGCCCCCGTGACTTTTTTTTTAAAAGACCTCCTGACCCGAGTCGGGCTGTGCATGAAAATACCCGGGCACCTCTCATCAATGTTGACAAAAACAAAACAAAATCAAACAAAAACGCACGCCGAAACCAACGCTAACAATATCGATGCATACCGTTGCTCTACACTGCACTATATACGTACTGCCTTCTTGCAGGTGACCACCATTGCCGGGACGATTCCTTCCTTGATGCTCATTCGGTACACCGGCGGGTCGTACGCGGCTTACATGCTGTACGCCTTCGCCGGCGGCGTGTTGGCGGCCATCACGGGGCCTAACGTCAAGGCGGTGCTCATGTGAGAACACCCTCCTTACACTTCGGGACCCCCCCTGTAATATCGTCTATGGTCATACGACTACGGCCATGCATGAGATCGAGTACATCTCTCCTATCGAGTACACCCCCCCCCTGTAATATCGGGACCCCCTATCTTCTGGGACCCCCCCCTGCACATCGGGCCTCTATATATGTTGGGACCCTCTGGTCTTTTGGGACCCCCCCTGTATATCGGGACCCCCTATCATCCTGGGACCCCCCCCTGCACATCGGGACTCCCAGTATTTTGGGACCCCCCTCCTGTATATCGGGACCCCCTGTGTTTTGATACCCCCCCTGTCTTTTTTGGAACTCCCTGTCTATTGGAACCCCCTTGTATTTTAGGACCTCCGTCTATCCCCCCCCCCCCCCCCCTGTCTTCGGGGACCCCCCCCTGTCTGTTATGTTAGAACCTCTCTACGCTCCTGCGTTCTGGAGCGCCTCCCTATCGTTTGAATTTTGGACCCCTCTCCTGTATTTTTGAAATCCCTTCCTTTTGGGGCCCTCCCCCTGGATTTGGGCCGCCTCCCTGTCTTGTGAACCCCCTTTGTCTTGTAGGATCCCCCCCCCCTCCCGCCCCCCGTATTTAGGGAACTTTGGCGTTGTTGCTTGAGAGCTGCCAACTTTTTTTCGTCCTTGGTTATGCTGGTTGTAGTGGCGTCCCCTGCTTGGTCGGTGAAATTCCGGCGTGATCCGCCCCGGCATTGTGTGCGAGAGACGAGGGTTTTTTACGGTCATACGCCTGCCGGCCATACATGGCATGAGTACACCCGTCTCCCCGCCTTTCACAATGTGGGGATGCGAGGGTCTATGGTCATACGAGCACGGCCATGCATGACATCGGGTACACCCCCGCGTAATGCCACACGACTTTTCGGCCGCGAATGACGTTTGTACACCTGGTCGGTGAAAACCTCGATGTGCTCCGTCCCGGCATCGTGGGGGCGCGCGAGGGTCTATGGTCATACGACTACGGCCATGCATAAGATGAATACACCTTCCCCCGTCCCCTCCCCTCCCCTCCCCTACCCCGCTACCCTACGGCATTTGTTCTCTAGGAACACCACCTTACCCTCTACTCGAGGGACGGCCTTTGGTGTTTTTAATCTGTTCGACGACCTGGGGAAAGGGCTGGGGCCGGCGTTGGTGAGCCTGTTCGTTGCTAGGAGAGGGAGGGAGAGCGCGTTCACCCTTGCCTTTTTCGCCTGGTTTGTCTGCGGTGCCATTCTCCTGGCCATGACGTGCTGGGTCGCTCAGGATGAGAGTAAGGTGAGCTGCCCCTCGCCGCCCCATGGGCGGCCCTCATATAGCTGCAGTATCGTCTTGCAAATATGCTCGTGCAACACCTTTTTTCGGTCAATTTCTTTCTTGGAGTCACCCCACGGTAGGGGTTGCCCTTTGTGGGACAGAGGTTTCTGACCAATGGGGACGAAATTTTTACTAGTATATTCGTTTTAGGACTGGTGCATACAAGTGCCGGTCGGGTGGCATACACGAATTTCTTCCTCCAAGTATTTTTTCGGGTGAGATATTGAGCTCCTAATGTTTAGGGGCTCAGGAACTTCTGGTGCACCCCTACTACTGTGGAATGGCTCCTTGCACGTCGGCCCATTGGGGCGGGGGGGGGGGGGGGGGGAAGTGTACTCGATAGGAGAGATGTACTCGATATCATGCATGGCCGTAGTCATATGGTCATTGGGGGAGGGGGGGGGGGGGGCTGGGTTTAGTCGCCCGAGCCGGAAGAGTTGAATTACATTGGGGGGGGGGGGGAGGGGAGGGCAACGGGTTGGTGCCGAGCATGACTTGCTGGGTCTCTCGAGACGAGAGCAAGGTGGCGTAGCCGTCGACCCGAGAGAGGCGCCTGGCTAACGGCGCATATTTGTGCTCGTGATTGTGAAAAACAAGTGTCACATATGTCACGTAAGTCTGTCAAATACTGTAGTTATAATGTTGTCACAGGGGGGGGGGCATGTTGTTACGGGGGGCCACAGTAAATAGGACCTGCGGTACACACAAAAACATATGTATATTTACCTATTTTTCCTATTACGGGGGACCATAGTTAACAGGACCTATGGTATACATAAAAACCTATATGTTTAACCATTTTTACTAACAATATTTGGTCCTGTTAACTATGGCCCCCCGTAATAACAATATTTGGTCCTATTTACTATGGTCCCCCGGAGTAATGATGATCGGAACTAAAAATGGTGAGCAACCAGAGGCGAATGTGGTAATTAATCTGATACAGGACAGTTGACGGGTCGGGTCGAAATCTCGCGGGTCGGGTCGGGTCCGGTCGGATCAGGTCGGGTCGGGTCGGGTCACCCAGTGCGACCCAAACCGACGGGTGAGATTTCAAAGACCTCCTGACCTGACCCGGCCCGGCCCGGCCCGGCCGGTGAGATGTTGAAGACCTCCTGGCCCGACGCTCGGATCGGGTCATGACCCGTGGACAGCCCTGGTTCCTAACATATATGGCGTGTGAGCGCAGGGGAGGGTACATGTTTTTTCGAGTCTCATCGTAGGTTCTGACCGCCATGTATGCCCCGCCCTCGCTCTGATCGATGTTCACGTCCAATCCATTGTTAATATGCTGTTGACTTTGCTCGTACCTGGTACATATGCAGGTACAAGCGCATTTGGCGGAATACGCGCGAAACAACTCAGCCGCCAGGAAGGGGCAGCCGCAATCCCCGCTGTCCCTGCCCATGACGAGCACGAGCACTGCCAAATATGCCACCGTCACTGGAAGCTCTCTCGACTCCAACGGGACCGAAGCTGCTCGATTCGGTTGGGAGGAAGGGGAGGGGGGGGAGGCGGGGGTGGGGGAGGGAGTTGACGAGAGCTTTGGCGGTAGAGGGAGGGGTGTTGCCATGGGAGCCGAGGAGCCGCGACGAAAGCTGCTGGAGCGTAGGGAAGACGGGCCTGCCAGCTGACCGAAGGCGTTTAGGCGGGGAGGGGGGGGGGGGGGAGTGCACTCATGGCATGCATGGCCGTAGGTCTGTGACCATAGACCCTCCTTGCATCCCTAAAATGCAGAACTGGTCGGTCTGCACCAAAAACTTTGTGGGGGGCGTGTGTGGTCAATTTCAACTTTGTACTTCGGTCGGCCCAGACCAACCCAAACCCCAATCCGTTGGGGGGGGGGGGGGGGGGAGGTCGGCAGGGGCAGTCGCGCGGCTCCGCCGTGTGTTTTGGAGGCGTTTTTCCAAAAAACCTCCGGGCGGCCGAAAGGCCAGGCTTGACCAATAAAACCAGCGCATCCTGCACAAAGTTTTGTGCCGACCCGTCCTGCACAATGGGTGAGTTTTTTTCATCCGAGCACGTGTCGGGGTTTCCCGACCAGGCAGGCGTTTCTTGCACCAAGCGCGAAGCGCCGTGAGGTGTTAGGAGAGAAGAAGGGAGGGGAGGGGGTGCACTCATGTCATGCATGGCCGTGGCCGTATGGCCATAGACCCTCGCATTCCTACAGGGCCGGGACGGATCACGTAGGGTTTTCACCGACCAGGCAGGCGTTTCTTGCGCCAAGCGCGTAGCTCCGTGAGGTGTTGCATGAGGGATGGGGGGAGGGGGGGAGAGAGGGGGGGGCAGGAGGTTCGTCCTGCTGTAGGAAACTTTATGAGCAATTCACGTTGAAAGCTCATGTTGCACATTGTTGAGGATGGCGAATTTAATAACATTTGACTGCTACGGGGGACCATAATAAATAGGACCAAATATTGCTAGTAAAAATAGCGAAATATATAGGTTTATGTGTGTACCGTAGGTCCTATTTACTATGGCCCCCCGTAATAAGGTCTGTTCAAAACAACTGACCGATGGGATCTGGGAGGGGGACTGCCAGCTGACCGAAGGCATTCGGAAGGGAGGGAGGGAGGGGGGGAGGGAGTTATCGATGTTTGTTGAAAAAAGGGTGACCGATTGCAATCGAGGGGGGCGGGGCTGCCGGCTGACCGAAGGTATTGGGGGCTGACCCGATTGCTTTCCGGGCAGGGGAGGGGAAGAGTTAATGTTTGTTGAAAACAAAAACGGACCGAGTGCTTGCAGCGAGGGGGGGGGGGGGGGGGGAGGGGTCGCTCTGTGCTGAAAAGGCTGACTGATTGCATTCAGGGGGGGAGGGAAGGAGTTGATTTTTGTTGAAAACTCTGACCGATTGAAGTCGGGGGGGGCAGGGGGGGGGGAGGGGGGATGAAAAATGTTGATGATGTTCGTATCGAGGGTGCTCTAGAGGTTTTGTTGGGATGTGGGTGGGGTCAGCACGGGATATACTCGGGCAGCCTCATGGGTCCGTGGCAATCTGCTTCAGAGCTGGCTAGGACTAGCTGAGGCTCTGAGGGTAGCTGAGGCGGGTAGCTAGAGCTAGCGAGGACACACGGCTAGTGTATGGGCAGATTCGGGTAGCTAGGGGTATGGCTGCTGTAGTGTACCAACGGACTCACGAGGTGTTGTGCTCCAGGTTGCTCGACGGTGCATACAGCACTGCCGAGAGTGAGCGGTTATAGGGGGAGGGGGGGGGAATAGACGGGGTGAAAACCCTCGTTTCCCAATCTCCGTTCCAACTTGTCCGACAGAAATCGCACACTAGTTTATCTGTCTTGGGTTGTGGCTCGAAGCTGGGTTATCTGTTGGAAAATCCGTTTTTTTTTCCCCCTCTGTTCAGGAAGCTACAGCAGCAAGAACAATTCGAAATCTCGGACCGAATGAGGAAGAAGAGTCCGTCGTTTGTTGTAAGAGATAATAGGACGCGCTGGTTCATTTGTTGGGCCCGTTTTTTTTTGTTCAAGATTGGACCTTGTTATTTGGCAGCGTCGTGAGATTCTTTGGTTCGAAACATGTAGTACCAGGCAGTTTAAACGTACCAGGTAGTGATACTCACAGTAGCACCCTGTGTGCCGTTGTACTCACAGTAGAAAACTACAGGGTGCATACTTGTACCGGTTTCCGCTACCTCTGGTAGAGTACAACTGTGAATTATGTGTGTGATTGTGTATGTGTACGTGCCTGGCACGGGTGCTTCAGGCGTATGGTTTTTGTTTGCTTACACAGCAGCACCTGGTTTTCTTTTTTTTTTACGTACGGACATGGTGCGGCTCGTATTACTCTACTACTACTACTACAGCGTGCAGCAGTTTTACCGGAGCTCTGCACCTGCTTCCCTGATACTTTTATGCTCCCCCCCTGCACGGAAACGCAAGCACCGTTTGGGCGGTATCACGACCCCCCCGAGACGGTCCTTACATTTCCGAACGAGAGGGTTTTACTTGGTTTGCTTACCGTGCGGACCAACAAGTGTGTTGTGTTTGCTGTGTGTGCTGTCCTGTACACTATTGATAATACTAGATGTCTGGTATCATACGTCCGTGGTGTTTTGTTGGTTGTGTGTGCCTGTGTCTGTGTCTGTGTGTTTTTTTTTTCACCGTGCTGGTAAAATAAACATTTTTTTTTTTTTCCTTTTCTTTTTTTTTTTAGGCCCATCGCTTTTTCACTTTTCAGTGCAATTCGTTTTTTTTTTATGGGTGGTATCTTACACTCACCCTCGGCTCGGCCTAAGCAGGGACCTTCTTATATATGCCGTGGCCACAGGCTGTGAGGGATTGAAATGTGGTCCGCCTCGATTGGGGTGAGTGGTCAATGGTCAAATGACTCAGGCGAGCTACAAATCAGTACCCCCCCCCCCCCTCCCCCGCTTCCCGCCCCCCCCGCCGGCACCTGCCTCTTTTTTTTTATGGAGGATGCATAGGGTTCGTTCAGTGTTCCTACCCACTGCTCGTCGATTGTCGTCGAAGTTTGTCAATCCGCACTCTCCTCGCAATTTCGCCGAACGCGTGCTACGATTACATAGAGAGATTAAATAACCCGCCGGAGGAGGGCGCAACAAATCTCTGGCGGCACATGTGTCACCGACTCCTAAGTATAACATATCTCCCCCATGTACCCTTTTCTCTCCCGATTAGCTCCCTCGTGTACCGTTTTATGCCGAATATATACGATCCATGTACCGTTTTCTATCGAATATGTAGTGTACCGTTTTCTGTCGAATATATCCCAACACGTACCGTTTTCAGCCGAATGCATATATCATGTACCTTTTTATGTCGGGGTCATCTCTACAATGCACCTTTTTCTGGCGAACGCATCCCCCGTATATTGCACCGTACCGTTTTTGTGTCGAACGGGCCCCACCCACGTCTGAAAAATAACCGCGCATCACCACCAGCCGGAGTTTTGGCCCCTGCTGGCCCGTTTTCTGGGTCACGGTTAGAGGGCTTGGTTGGGTTGAGTCTACTACTACTGCTGTGTCCGTGCCTTGCTCGATCCCGCCCACAACCGGAAGCTGCTTCCTAGCTCCGAGAATCGTGAGCAATTATAATAGCAACCCCGAGGGAGGATGTCGTCCTGTTGTTTCATCTGTTTTTAGTTGTTTCCTTAGATCTATCCTATTACGAGGGGCCATAGTTAACAGGACCAAATGTTGTTAGTCAAAATTGTTAAACATAGAGGTTTTTATGTATAACATAGGTCCTGTTAACTATGGCCCCCCGTAACAATACTTCGTATGAGTCGTTGTTCACAGGTCTCCACTACCCCACTCGCGTTTTTTTTAAAAACTAATCTGGCGTCGCCTGGTCGCCAGAGCCTGGAAAATTCCTGGAACTTTATTTATTTGACTATTTTATGCTGGGGCGTAGTAATTAATCAGACGGTAGTATTATCCGAGTGAGAGCTCGTATACACCCCTTGTTGGAGAAAATGGTTGGCACACACTGTGTACGAGTGAAATACTGTGAAAGGGGGCGGCTATTGGCAACCAATGGTTGACTGGGTCTTATTGCCTCAGGCTTGGGGTTTGGCTTGGCGGCTTCGCTGTGTTGGTAACGTAGGCAGTGACCCTCAACGGTTAAGCATGCTATCGGATACAATTGTGGTATAGTACAGCATTAATAGTATTGATAGTATTAACAATAGCGGCCCCTCCATAGTGCCGGTTGAGTACCGGTAGTGCTGTGGATGTACCCGTTATGATTGTGCTTGTGAAATCGCAAGGCACAGATGGGGCAGATGCCGTTCCGATATAAACCGGATATCCTTCCGAAAATCAGCGGTATTCCTCACACGCTTCTTCTCTGCCAGCCGTTTCCCAATTTCCATTCCCCACATCATTTCATCTTGGCTATATATCCCGTTCCTCATCAACCTTCCATCCCCGGGTCGTCGGCCGCATTCCTGCGGCTTCTTCCTCCCTCCCCCTAGCGGTCTGGCGGAGTCCCTCAGTGCTTTGGATAACTAGAGAAGGAATAGTCCCTATATTTACGGAGCTGTGTATCCCCCTGATCTGTCCCTACATATAAGGACCGGTTGTATGGGATATGACATATGTATGAGTGTGTAAATGGTCTCTATATTTACGGAGATGGTACCGTGTATCCCGCTCATGAGGCGGTACCGTGTATCCCCTCGTGTGCCCATACCGTGTCTAATACGGGGGACCATAGTAAATAGGACCAAATATTGATAGTAAAAATAGCGAAATATGCAAGTTTTTGTATGGACCGTAGGCTCTATTTTTATTTTTATTTTTTTTGCTCATCCCATTTATTTTCTTCGCACATCTTCTTCTCTCTCTCCTTCCAACTCGTAACTCAGATCCGGGGTCACCTAGCAGGCTCTTCTACCCCCTTCCCGCTACGGTACGTGCCTTCATTTTTATCGCGAGAAGATTTCAGCCTTTTTCTTCCCTCGTCGACTCGCATCGAATTGTGCCTACCCACGCTGCAAGGCGCTCTCAACAATTGAATCTTTTTTTTTATTTTTAGTTATGCAAATAAAGTCAAAGTCCGACCCACCTGGGGCTCGAACCCAGGACTCAAACAAGTAGAATTCGAGGTTAACCACTTGAACCACCGGGGCGACCAGTACATGGCCCCCCGTAACAGTTCTGATTACTATTTACGGGGGACCATAGTTAATAGGACCTGTCGTGTACATAAAAACCTATATATTTAACCAATTTTACTAACGATATTTGGTCCTATTAACTATGGTCCCCCGTAAAAGTAGTACCAGGCATGTATACCGTATTTATTAGACTACGCTATTTTGAGGGCTTATCGACAATTCTTCTCGATGACTTAAAGCGGTAAAAACTGATGAGCTCGACTGAGCTTCGCTTCCGAATATTTATTTATCTATGCTGTCGACACGACCAAACAAAAAAAAAACAGACAACGTGGTTTCCGTTGAGTTCGTGCCGATCGGAGGCAGTTCGTTGAGCTTGCTGATCGAATCTGTCCGTCGAGTTTCGTTCGATTAAAACAAGAAAAAACAAATAATGCGCTCGCTCTCGCTGTGAGCTTCCTGAGCGAATGTTATCATACCAGGTAGGAAGGAGCTTGCTGGCCGAACGTTAACATTCGAGCTTGCTGATCGAAAAACACTGTGCACGTTGAACTCACAGTAGTCAGTTGTTGTACTGTACCTGGTAAGTGTTAGCGTTGAACGAATGGGTTCAATGCACATTACCGATCGCACGCGTTCGTTCGTTGATTGCCCAGCCGATCGGCTCGAGCGTACCCCATAGGCATGCTGCAGTAGTCGTGAGCGCCACAAACGGTGTATGTACCGGCATCACACAATGCTTTATCACAGCCCCAGATATCATACACCACACAACACATCGTGGCTATTGGCGAGTGCGCCAACGCGGAACCCGCCGGAGAGCCGGCGAGCAGGCTCAACCAAAACCAATGCGGGAAGGGCGGGCGGGAATCGCCAAAGGAAAAAAAAAACTGGTCTACTGCCAAAATACTCTGTACTGCCACCATTGTACCTATCAATGCGCATAGTCTTAACACTACGCGTAGATGCTACCACTACTACTATACTACTACTACTACTACTACTACTACTACTACTACTACTACTACTACTACTACTACTGGACCTACTGGACCTACTGGAACTGACCAATACCTACTGATGTCCTAGCCTACTATTAATAGCCACTACTGAACAACGAACCAATACCTTCCGTCTGTACCGTTGCGGTGTATCAAGAGACTCCGCGCGCCCTTTTCGGACACAATTAAAAGACAAAGGAAGGCGGCTGCGTGTGCGCGTGGAAAGCGACGGACAGAAAAAAACACGGATAAGAGAGTAGACCCATATTTCTCGCCGTCGAGCGGAACTCAACCGAACCGAACGGAATCCAACGGAACCGAACAGGACCAAACTGGCGCATACCGAACCGAACCGAATTGAGCCGAAGCATACCAACCGGTATCGCACCGAATCGAACAGAAACGAACACAATCTAATTGGGGCAAAACATATCAGATCGAAGGGGGGGTGGAGTGGCAAGCGGAACGTAATCGAACCGATTCAAACGACGCTTGAGTGGCCTGACGCAAAGTAAATAAGAAAAAGGAACGAAGAAAAAAAAAAAAACGCGTTAAAGCAACTAAAGGACCAACTTGACAAAAACAAAAACTACAGAATATAACTACTTATGAATACCGTTCGCTCTGTACGTACCAGGTACGCTTTATGCCCTGTTTGTTCCCCAAACGTGCTGCGATTGTCGAACACAGCGAACACTATAAAAAACGAGAGCTCGTTCCTGTGTCATCAAAACACCATAATACGAGACCTCGTATCATACCACTGTAGCAACAAAAAGAGGAACACGAAATCACTCCGATGGCAAGAATTCTCCCAACCAACCAACCAACCAACCAACAGCAACCAAAAACGCCAAAACACATTGAAACCTGAAACCCTCTCCATCAAGGAAAACGAGCAATCCACTCACTCCATTCCAGTCATGCCCCTCCCTCCCCGCTACATACTACTAGTAGCAACGGAGATCATTTTGAACTAATAATATGCTACTCCTCCTCACATCAGCCAATGGCATCACGTTAACCCCCTCCCCCCCACCCCTCTCAGCGAGACGGGGTCGACAGGGAACTCCCCCGCTCCTCCGAAAAAAAAACAGCACTTATGGGACAATTCGAGGACCGTCCTCGACGTGGAGAAGTATACAACCAAGCAGTAGTATACAGTCGCGCAACGGCATAATGCGAAAAACAAATGCGGCACGATACGGGTATATAGTATAATTACGAGCGCTCAGCCCCACGATAAGCCACCTTCCCTACAGGACGCTGCGACTCAATCATAAACGTTGACGAGGCTAAAGCGAGTCTGCCGGCACTCCTACTGTACAGCACCCGCACAAATAAAAAACACACCACCCACAAACACGCGCGCAACGCAAGCACGCAACGCACGCACGTTCGATACTATACATACCAGGCACACAGCAGTTATCGTCGATCACCATCACCATCAATCATCGTCACAATCATCACCACCACCACCACCACCACCACCACCAACACCAAAAACGCCCCCACATCGTCACGCTCATCATCAACATCATCATCGTCGTGGAACCGTAGCAACAACGCCTCATCCCCTGAGTACTACAGCCCCGTTTTGGGCCACCCAGGAATTGACTGGTGCGTCCTCAAAACGGTCGGCCTGCAGTTGGCCCAAAAAGGATTGAACCGCCTTGCCCAATCTATCCCACAGAGAGGGGCAGAGGCCACAACATCACAAAACACGTTCCCCGGCCACACCACTAGCGCACGGCAAAAAAAAAAAAAAAAAAAAACAGAGCAAGACACAAAAAAGAGGCCAATCTCCAATCGCTGCTACCCGACCAACCGAACGCACCACACCGTTCGGAGCTCTTCTTCCTCTGTAGCATACTAGAGCTACAGCCACAATAGGTCTAATCGCACCGAATCGACACCGGTGAAGCGAACAATTTGCACTAAAAGAATAAAGTGTGGCCGCTTGGTCAAAATAGGGGTATGATACGAGTAGCACACTTCGGCCAAGAACGAATCTAACCGACGGCTCTCCAACTGATGAATGAGCAACTCTACGTATTGCAAGCCGCTGTTTGCAAGCCTTGCCAGCTGTTGTTTGCAAGCCTCGCAAGCCCACTTTATTTTTTTTATCGGGGCTGTACTTGACCTTTTTTCCGCCTCTGGGTTTAAGCGCATCGAGCCCCTTAAGCACTGGGCCTTCTGAAATAAAAAACATAGGTAGGTGTGTACACCCTCACCAGCAGCGCAAATCATGGACCAATAAATCTACTACTACTGTAGCCTGGACCCGTATCCCCGATCCTCGCTATTAACCCTTTTAGAACCGCGGTCCCAATTTGGGGACAAACTACTTGAAATTTGAGTGGATTGCCCCCAAAGTGAGACTGCAGTTTTAAAAGGGTTAACAGAGGGCTGGTACTACTACTCTGTATAGCTGGCCCACCTACCACGGCATAGCGTTACCCCGACACACGACAGAGCTACGTACGTACGTGCGTGCGTACGTACGTACTGGTTGGTACCTGGTGCTCGTTCGTCTTGTCCACGCAACCATTTTCGGCCGAAAATGTGGTAGACGCTTGCTTACGCCTTAAGGGTCATTCCTAACCGGAGGACGACAAAAACCAATACCAATCTAGGGACGAAAATATAAGGCGCATTCAGGCAATAACATTGATACCAAACGGCCCTTAAATTTCCGTACTGAGAATGTTCGTGTGCCGTCGAAAATAGGGGGGGGGGGGGGACGAGAAAAAAATACGGAGAAAGAGAAAAAAAAACAGAAACGAAAGTAAACCGAACATTACACGGAATAGATTGACCACAATACCTCAAAACGGCTCTCAAGATTCGCTTTCTCGAAGGGGGACAAATTTATATCGGTCCAAAACTCACTCTCAGAAACTAAAACTAAAAACGCATGTACTCGTACGAAAACTGGAAAAAAAGACCTCAATCCCCAGCAAAAAAAGCATGGTACATGATATATTACTGCTATCGGCCTTCGTGCCGAAACTTCCATCCACCAAAAACGCCCCCACGCGTTGGAAAAACGGAGCGGCAAAAGCCGATATCCGCCCCCCCAACGCGCATTTTCACGGCTTACGACCGACTTCTGGAGGAGGCAGGGAGCCATCCGTGCGATAACAACAAAACAAAAAATGTCTCGCCCCCAATGACCGACCTCTGGAGGAGGTAGCCATCGTGACGATAAAAAAAAATTAAGCTTCCCCCTCTCCCCCACCAACAGGTATGCCAACCTCCAATAACCCTGCTCCGCTGCTTCCCGCTCTCCCTCCCGCACCAAACATGCTCAGCGTAGACCGCGGTTTGACTCCTTGACTGACCGCCCGCTACACTAAAAGCAGTACAGTAAGACCAAAATAGGTACAGGAGGAGACCGAATCCTTGACGGTCTTGACGCGTCACACAAGATCGGTCCCCTGTACCGGTATAGCGTCAGCGGATCCCATGCATCATGCGATCGGGCGCGCAAAAAAAAGGAATCAGTGCAAGGCCTCCTTCCTCATTCCCTTCTCTCGCCGTCACGCCCAAACGCTTCTGACCGCTTCCTACTCTAAAACTAGTATAGCAAGGCCAAACATAAGAGACCGCGGTTTGACCCCTTGACTGATCGCTTCCTACACTAAACCTAGTATAGTAAGGTCAAGACGGGAATAAGAGACCGCGGTTTGACCTCCTTGACTGACCGCCCCTGTACCCTAAAAACAGCATATTAAGGCCAAAGTAGACATTGAAGCCGTCAAGAATAAATGTCCGCCCCCCAACCCCAACGAGGTCACTTCACTCCGTCCTCTCGCCGTCACGCCCAGCGCCCGCCGCCGCTTTCCCCCCCCGTTGCCACATTCCCGCCTCCCCGGCCTCCAACTCCCTGCTACCTCCGCCACCCCCTCCTCCCTGAGCGCCGTTGCCCTGGGAGCTCGATCCAGGAACAGTCCCCAGCGGCTGGCGCGTAGGTTTACCAGACGGGTCATCGTCGCGTCCGATTTGTTCCCCTCCCCAAATGCTCTCTGTGGCAGCTGCGCGGGTCTGCGGGGTTTCCTTACAAAACTGGGGTGTTTGGGGCTCACTCTTGGCAGACCGCTGCGGGGTTTCCTCGTCAGGTTGGGATGTTTTGGGCTCCTCACCCTCGCTGTCACTCTTAGTGGAGTGTTTCGGCGGAGGCGTGATCGGGCCGGAGACTTCTCCCCCCAGCTCAGGGTGGAAAGAATCGTCAGACAGAGAATCGTCCGACATGTCTTCGCCGGAATTGTCGGGATCAGAATCAGACCCCGAATCGTTGTGCGGGCGTTCCGACCGGGAATAGGGGACGCCGACAAAAATGTTGTCCGAGTGACCTTCTCGGTCCTCCTCGCGGTCGACGAAGCACCTCACGATGTCCATCGCCTAATACAAAGCGACAAAAAGGGGGATGAGGGTTTCGTTGCATGAGCAGGCGGCGAGGAAGGGACGGGGGGGGGTAGACAGGTACTTCCATCAACCAGCGCTGTCATTGTCGGCTGCAAGCATGCTGCGGTGCGAAACAATATCAAGAAGATCACGTGTAAACTATAGCTATCGTCGGAATAATGCCATTGTTTTGACAACTGACTTTGTTTGTATACTTGGGCCATGGTACTACTCATCGGGATGCAACTTGATTTTTGGTCAAGTCAGTTTTCTGGTGAGGTATGGAGTTCCTCATGCGAGCACCTCGGGAAAAAAATGGTGCACCCTCTATATACACTCACCATTAATATCATATCATATCCTCACCCGTTCATGGTCTAAACAAAGAATCCGGGACAGATAGACAGGTCCCCGCTACAGGTACCACTCTTGGCCGGGAATATGATATACATTGTACATTCACACCACAGTCCAAAAGTGGCTTATATTATCGGCCAGTTTCACGATCTGCACGGCCTGGGCTATACAGTACGGACGGACGTGGGCAGGACTTGCACGAAACGGCGGCCCTGGACGGAACCAATATTACGACCGTTCAGACAAATAACATGAAGACTTAGCGGTGCTTCTATTCACGCTCAGAGCGGTCGGTGCGTGTGTGTGATCCGTACAGGATCTAGATCCTCTGCAGGTCCTGATCTGCCCCCGATGCGTGAAAAGAAAAAGAAAAAGAAACTCTAAACGATAAACATAAGTTCCGTTTCACACGCATACAGCAGTTTCAGAGTCCAAAACGCGGCCTATCTTCCCGACCAGAGCGGCAAATGTGAAACGGCGGAGGAATCGCCTCGGTCGCATCCTTCCTTGCCGTCGTCATGATCGTTCATGGTGGTCGTTCCAAAGAGAGAGGCCCATGGCCAGGTCAAAGCCGCCAGACGCCTGAACCAGCCAGGGCCATGTATATACCCCCGACATTTTCTTCTCCAGGGTCGGTCATGATCCCAACCGGCGGGTCGGGTCGGGCTAGGTCCGGAGGTTTTCGGTTTCGACACCATGACGGGTCGGGTCGGGTCACCTTTTTACCCGGCCCGATCCGAGCCGCGAAGTTTGAGCCCTGATTTTTTCATCCCATCTACTATTTTACGGGGGGGGGGGGGGGGGGGGGGGGCATAGTAAATAGGACCAAATATTTTCAGTAAAAATAGGTAAATACATAGGTTTTTGTGTGTACCATAGGTCCTGTTTACTATGGTCCCCCCCTAACATCTCCGCCTTTCCTCCTCGCTCCCTCCAACTCGTGGTAGCTACGGTCCACGGTCACCTATATAGCTGGCGCTTCTCGTCTCTCCCCCCTGCGTACGGTCCGTGCCTAGCTGCTCTTCATCGCGATAAGGAGGGGGGGGGGGGGGTGTACTCGATAGGACATATGTACTCTATCTCATGCAGCAGGGCCGTAGTCGTATGACCATAGACCATAGACCCTCGCATCCCTACAATGCCGGGACGGAGCATGTCGGGTTTTCACCGACCAGGCAGACTTTGATTGCTTGCACCAAGCGCAAAACGAAACGTGAGGGGGGGGGGGGGGGGGGGGTTAAGTGATTTCTAGCTTACGCCCTCCTCGTTGACTGGCGCCGACCACTCGGGACAAAGCTACGCAAGAATGCGAGCCGCGCCACATAAAAAATTGGCTCGTTGAAAAAAAAGGCCGACGTACTGTACGTACGTAGAAGTATATATATATATATATATATACAAGGGCTCCGCAGCGGCACCCATGCTCCGGATAGGAAAATATACCTCAGTGCCTAAACTCGTGTGCTTATGTTGAAGCTGGTTGACGTAAGCACACCATTCGATCTGGTTGCGAACGGGATCAGGGCGATTATATATATACATATACTGTACTTCGAAGTATGCAAATTAACGCGTAACTCTTTTGGCACTGCGTTCTACCAGGTAACTATCACGGGGGGGCATAGTATATAGGACCTACGGTAACACAAACACCTGTATATTTCCCTATTTTTACTAGCAATATCAGGTCCTATTTACTATGGCCTCCCGTGATGTGACTCCAAGCTCAAGCGTTTTTAGTCCCTGCAAAGAGATTGCAGTCAAGAAGTGAACAACACGGTAAAAACGGCGGAGACCTCACCTTTTCGTAGACTTCCATGTCATCGTGGTCGTTCATGAGGGCCATGGTCCGGTCGAAGCCGTCAGACTCCTCCACCAGGGTAATGTACGCCGACTGCTGCTCGGATGCGTCCTCTCCCTCTCCCCTCCCCCCTTCATCCAGGATGGTGAACAGCAGCGACAGCATCACCATCAGGCTCTCTGCCGTCAAGCGCCGTCAAGCGCCGTCAAGCAGAGCAGAGCAGAGGAGCGCAGAGCAGGGGAGGGGAGGACAAATCAGGGAAGGGTAGGGTAGGGCAGGGCAGACCAGAGCAGCGCGACGTAGAGACAGAGCAGCGCAGAGCAGAGCACAGCAGAGTAGAGATTGGCAAATCAAAGCGAAGCACGAGCAACCCAACAGGAAGAGGAGTAGGGAGGGGCAGACGAAAATGAATTTCAACAGCAACAACAGCACAAGGAGCAGAGCAGCAGGAGCGGGAGCAAACATTTTCTTCGTCTCTGAGCTTCTCTCTCAACTCTGCTCGAGAAAATATCACCCGGTTGACATTCACACCCCAGTCAGAATAGCCATTACATTCCAGGTCAACAGGGCGACTTTATTTTCGGGCTTCTCGCGGACACTCGTCTTAATCGTTGTGCAACAAACGTCGATCAAAAACCGTCTCGAGACCAAACACATCTCTCGACCCTCTATTACGGGGGGACCATAGTAAACAGGACCAAATATTGTTAGTAAAAATAGGGAAATATATAGGTTTTTGTGTATACCTTAGGTCCTATTAACTACGGACCCCCCGTAATAGATCATGATCTATCATATCTACCTGTCCCATGCGCCACAAAAAGATTTCAACGCCTCACCTGGGTCGGCCTCTTTGTCGAGGTTGTGGCAGACCGCAGAAATCACCCCGAGCTCGACCATCTCGGGGATGACCAACCTGTGCGGCTCCGCTCCGCACTCACACATGTTAAGGAAGACCCACGCGGCCTCGCGCCTGCACAGGGAGTTGCCCTCTTCAAGCTCGGTAATGATGCTGTAAGGGGACGGGGGAAGGGAGGGAGGGGAGGAGAGGGGGAGGCACACACAAAACACGACGAAAAACGTGGATTATATACACCGTGATGGAGGAGACCGCCGGTTTGGCCGCCTTGACTGACCGCCTTGACTGACGGCTCCTACATTAAAAGTAGTATATTAAACCTCTTGAGGACTTCAGACGGGGGGAAACTGACGACAAAAACGCGACGGTTGCGGTAACAGCCACTGCGAGAATAGGAGGCCACACAATGCAAAAGTCGCACGGCACGGAGGGCAATATGATCCAGCCCGTTCTTCTGAGAGCCGTCACGCTGCTGCTCGTAGACCTTTGATGACAGCAAAAGTTGCCATTGTTTTTTGGTCGTGATCTCGGGCGGTTCCAAAAGGGTTGCGGTCAAAACGGGCCTTGACTGACCGCCCCTATGTTTAAAACTAGTATGTTAAGGTCAAAATAGGCCTTGCCTGACCACCCTTACGTTGAAACTAGTATATTAAGGTGAAACTAGGCCTTGACTGACCGCCCCTACGTTAAAGCTAATACATTAAGGCCAAGACAGGCCTTTACTGACCACCCCTAGGTTGAAAACAATGTGCTGAGGTCAAAACAGGCCTTGGCTTTGACCGCTTGACGGATCGCCCCTACAGTCTGGAACTATTACACCAAGGTCACGACACAACAAGCCCTTGACCTTGACTTTGACCGACCTGACCGCCCCACCACAAAAACTACCGCTCTGGATGTCTGTCAACATAAGGACTGCTTGGTCTTCATAGTAGTGTATATACGTTCCTTATATTTCCGACCAGCCAGAGCAGTAAGCATAGTCGGAGGGATCTTAGAAAAATATGGAAAAAACGCTCTAAAAATTGTATTTGTTCGTCCCGGATCGTAACTGGTTTGTTTTTAGTGATGTGAGAGTCGACGGCGGCGGAGGCACAAAAAAACAAACGAACCTCCTTCCTCCCCGTGTCGACAGTGATGCGTTATCAATGGTCCAATGACTACCGTAGTAAGGCAATAAACAAATGAGTACGCCCCCCCCCCCCCCCCTCCTATTTTAGATAGGTTGGGTTGGCGTCGGTTGGCAACGACACTGTAAAACATGCCGCTCACTACGTGAGCTAGACAACCAGGGTACCGTTGTTTTTTTCTTCTTCTTTTTTTCTGGCGGCCGGTCACAGCTGGTTGTCGAGCTAGATCAACTGTGCGAGGTGAACAACCTTTACTCCACACAAGTGGGAATGATCGTATCACGTAGTGTTTATGGTAAGGCATCGCTGTCTCTGGAAGTGGCCACACCAGAAATTAAATCAATTCATTGATGCTGTCATCCATATGCAAGAAAAATCCGCCTCTAAAGCGGTTCTTAGTAGCATGCAGCTCACCCTTCATTAAGCGACTCGCCCAACACCTCACGTTTCGCTTCGCGCTCGGTGCAAGCAATGTCAACCTGGCCGGTGAAAACCCGACGTGCTCCGTCCCTGCATTGTAGGGATGCGAGGGTCTATGGTCGTACGACTACGCCCATGCATGATGACGAGTACACCCCCCCCCTCCCCCCCTTCGGCAGTAACATGCCTCCATACCTGGGGATAAGGTCCGCAGTCGAGGAGACTGCGTCCACTTGATCGGGAGATCCGGCGGCGATGCACGAAAGCAGCCGCAACGCGTCGGCCCGGACCTGAAACATAAATAGATACATAACATAAAATACACACACAAAAAAAAGAAAATGAAACCGTCAGAATGAATCCACTCCGAGGCCAAATAGTAATTTGCCCTCAGAACGTAGGGTGGGCAACAGCAAAACATGAACGAAACCGTCATAATGATCCATCCCACTCTACCAACTCCATGTAATTTTTTCCCCCAAGAAAGTATTGATAGGGAAGGCAACAACGAAAAAAACGAAAACGAAACCGTCAAAACGATCCCACTCTAGCCCCACGTGATTTTCCTCGAGAAGGTAGGCTGGGCAACCAAGAAAACGAAAGGGAAACCGTCGAATTGATCCCAGTCTAATTCCAAGTAATTTGTCCGCAAAAAAACGTGGGGTGGGCGGAGTCATGAACTATCAAGCCCTTTCGGCCTTAATCCCTTTAGGACTGCAGTCTCCTTAATATGGGGACATACCAGCCAGTTTCTAAGTGTTTTGTCCCAAAATCGGGACTGCGGTCCTGAAAGGGTTAAAGACAGCCCTCCCGTTGTGGGGGACAAAACAACCTATTAATACCAGGTATTATCAACAGGAATTGGAGCGTCAAATTTAGGTACATGTGCAGAGTACAGGCAGTTTTAAAAAGCTCGAAGGGCTGACAAAAAAAAAAATGGAAAGAGACTCGTGCATCGTTCGTTACCGTTCGCAAAACATATAACAGGCATAGCAATCAGGACCGAATGCGGTGCGCGAAACATACTACTTATTGGGGGGAGATGCCTGTGTTTGGAGGCCCATCCATGGTGGGATCTAATTGCTATAATATGTAAAAGCCGCCGTAAGAGTGTGACCCGCTGCAACATGTAGCTGGATAGAAACGGTACGAGACATGTGAGCTCTGGTCGATCGCGCTACAGAGGTATACTACGAGTATTCACTGCCAGCATGCCGTGTGCGTGGCGGAGTGTACGCCTTCTAACGCCTAATTTTCCTGCGGAGATCGGTCGACACGGCGGGCGTCGTTCAAATACAAAAAAAAAACGCGATGAAAACCTTTCGCGGCCCAAACAGAGAAAAACGCTTGAAAAGAAAAGGAAATGAACCCACACAAAATAATTATAACCCGGCAGGGTTATCCCACACGGATCACAGCAGTAACGATAATAATACCAGGTACAGCGCCAACAAAAAACGTGCGTACAGATACGCATCATAGCTATTAATACCTGGTATTTATAACGATTGTTAGTACTGTACAGAAACGCATTCCTGAGGCTAATTCCAAAATAATCCACAGAATTACTGTGGAACAGGTCATGAACTGTAGATGATCTAGATGATCTAGTTCCTCACCTGCCGAAGTGAGAGGTTTGTGCAGGATCTGTGTGTATAGTGCAGATCCAACCCAGGAAAACATTTACACATAGAATATACAGATCAGGGGTCTATATATCCATCTGATTTATCCGCTCTTAAATATCTAGATAATGAAGTGGGAATGATCTGTACATGATCTATCTGCACTAAAATATGGTGGTGCAGTCCAAAAAGGGGGTCAAAGCCGTTTAGGACTGCAATTTCGTAGGTGGGGACAATTGACTTGGAATTAGAGTCATCTTTACAAAAATAGGTTTCTGTACACACTGCAATACCAAATTAGCAAAAAAACTACAGAAAAAAAAGAAAAAATCCGGTTTTATTGTATCAAGTGCCTTTACTTTTTTCCCAGCTATCAACTGACTCGCGAGGGGTTTCCCCCCTCAGTGGCATTCAGGCCAATTATTAATAGCAGTAGTCGTGGTCGCAGGTGTCTCCTTCCCCTTCTCCCTCCGCACCGGTAAAAACACGCCTTCATATTTATCGCACAGAGGGCATATTCAGTTTTTTCCCACTGGCCGTCGGCTTGCATCGTACTACTGTGGGTGAATGACAACTGCTGGTCGAAAATCGACAGGTCTGGCAAAAAAGAAACTCGCGGGCCTTTTAGGCGGGTCGGATCGGGTATAATATGGGTGAGCCGACCCAACCCGCGAGAATTGAAAACATCCTGACCCGACCCGTAATACTTCAAGAAGTTCCTGACCCGACCCGCCGGTCTTGGTCGTGACCCGTGAAGATCCCTGGTAATTTTCGGCATGGTTGAATGCAGCGAGCACCCTCAACACCTTCCGACTCTGCTTACCTTCGAGCTGTCGTGCGCCAGCGTCTCCACCAGGGGGTCCAGCACTCCCGCCGCAATAAGCGCCTGCCAAATCGTTAAGAAACCCCAGGCTTAGTTGAGATACTACTGTATTTTGGAGTATAAAGAGCCGTCGCATATCGCTGTAATCCTTTTCACTGCCCAGCGGGTCCAGAACTCCCGTCGCAATAAGCGCCTGCCAAATCTCCAAGAAACCTCAGGCGTACTTATCATACGTAGTGTGTTGTACCAGGTAGTATTTACAGCGCCCGCATATCGTAGTTATCCCTTTTACCACTCACTCAGAGGGTCCAGAAATCGTGCCGCAAAAAGCGCCTTCCAAATCTCAAAGAAACCCCAGGTTTTGTTCTGATTTCCCACAGCATGTTGCAATACATCCAGCCGTCGCATATCGCTGTTACTTCTTCTATTCTGCTGATACGTATCCCACTCCGGTTTGTGGATATATACGGTAAAACTGTAGGTAGGTGTATATGGTAAAACTGGTGTCATGGGTTGCCTAGCTATCCCCCAACATTTAATGTTTACAAACGGTCCAAAGTATTCCGGTACATAGTCACACCAGGTATATCTTCACAGTCTTCATTGGACGTTGGATGGAGGCATGGAAGCTTCTCGGAGATATCGGACGAAAACAGTAGGTGGATGGAGGCATGGAAGATTCTTGGAATAGTCGGAAGAAAACACTCGGGAAGCGGCCAAAAACAGGTGCACACGTATCTACTCACTTGGAACCCAGAAAACATTGACCCGTGACTCGGCGGAGCTTGACCCTGATAGGACTGCAGTCACGTTCAGGGGACAAATGGCCCAAATTCTTTTGCGGGGGGGGCATAGTAAATAGGACCTACGGTGACACAAAAACCTATATATTTACCTACTTTTACTCGCAAATATTTTGGTCCTATTTACTATGGTCCCCCGTAGTAGGTACTTTGTCCCCAAAACGGCACTGCATTCCTGGAAGGGGTTAAATTGACCGTCCCAAAACAAGCGAAGAAGCAAAAGCCTGCAAGCAATCCGAACCTCGAACAGATAGATCATGATCTATTTATCTGTTGTAGATGACCTAGTTCCTCACCCGCAGTTGTGATAGGCAGTAGTAGTGCATGATCTGTACACTACAGATCCAACCCAGGAAACACGTGCTAGATGGATCATATCGCACCATATCGGAAATTGATAGATCTGCCTTGAAGCATCTAGATCATAAAACGGGAACGATCTGCACATGATCTATCGGTGCATGATCTATCTATAGATGATATATCTGTCTGAGGTATGAAACGGTCGCGCGGTGCGTGCCGAGCAGTCCAATGCAGTGCAGCTCAGGCCCATCCTCTACCTTTTAACAAAACAAACCCAACTGGCTTCCCAACTTTCCAGCGTGGGGGGAAAAAACTCAGCCCGACGCGAATCGAACGGGGAACGGATACACGTGCTAAACTCTTCTCGCGAAAAAAATGCTAAGCCTCGTGCCGTATGTGACCCAGTTCTGAGTTATCGACTCTTACTGTTACCGGGGACAATAGAAACAGGACCTACGGTACACACGAAAAAACTGTATATTTCGCTATTTTTACTAACAATATTTGGCCCTATTTACTATGGCCCCCCGTAGTAGGAAGGAGAGAAAAAAATGGGCGAAAATGGGAAAGAAGTAAAGTCGTATCGTACGCATACAAAACACTCAAGTCGCACGTATATCCAACACTCGAAAAAGACGTACGTAAACACAAAAGATTTTACCTCCGGCGGGCTTCTGGACTAATGCAGTGGCCGCGGTCACAGGCGTCTTCGCTTTTCCGCCCCGGCATATTGAATACGTACACGCAGAGGGTTCAGCATCCCAACCACTCTACGATTTGCATCGAATTCTGGTGACTTTACACACCTCAGGCAGATAGATCATATACAGACCAAACAGATCATCTAGACATCATTCCCATTTCATTGTTCAGATCATTCAAGGCAGATAGATCCGTACGATCTAGCTCATGTTGCCGGAAGGGAGCCGTGTAATCTGCACGATGTAGCACATGTTTCTCTAGTTGGATATGTACTATGCAGATCCTGCACGACCTCTCACGACGGGGGGTGAGGGAACTAGACGATCTGTGACTAGATAGATAGATTATGAACTACTGTATCTGTCAGTCCGAGGTGTGCTGCACTTTATTCTCCTGATCCAGCAGCCCGGGCTGCTTAGTCTCAGGCAGATGCTGCCATATCATTGCAATCTTTTTTTTTCCGGCGCTTTGTCTTCGCTCTTTGAGGAAACACCTACCTCCCTGTGAGCACCCGAGCTGCACGCCAGGTTGTCCATCGCGCGTATCACGGGCCTCGCCACCTAGAGATCAAATCAACCATACATACATCAGGGCGTCTTCAACTACAAGTAAAGGATACCTTCAACTTCACGTTAACGATGCCTTAGAGTTAACCCTTCCAGTACCGCACTGGAAGAAGAGTATACCTAGGTCTAAATCCAAGCAATATGAGCACAACAGGGGTTCTTGGCATCTTTTAAAATAATGAATGGCATCTTCAAGCTATTTAGCATTCTCAAGTGAACGATATCTGCGAGTTAATGGCGTTTCCAAGCCAATCGCATCTTCAAGTTAATGATATCTTCAAGCCAATGGCATACGACGTAATGAATGGCATCTTCAAGCTAGCGGCATCTTCATGTCAACGAACGGTGTATTGGAGCCGATGGCATCTTCAAGCGAATGAATGATGTCTTTAAGCTAATGGCGTCTTGACGCTAACGAACGGCGTCTTCAACCCAATGCCATCTTCAACTTGATAAATGGCCTCTCCAGGCTAGTGGCATCTTCAGCTTAACGATATCTTCAAGTTGACGACGCCTTCAAGTGGACGGCATTTCCAAGTTAGTGGCATACTCACGTTGACGAACGGCGTCTACAAGTTAGCAGCATCTTAATGGAGTCTCCAAGGGGGGCCGGAGAGCTGGGGAAGGGGGCTGGGGGGCTTCGCTTGACTTCGCTACTCGAAAAATATGAGCGGCTTGGGTCGGCTTACCTTGACTACTCGAAAAATACGAGCGGGTTGGGGTGGGGTTCGATTGGGGGTGGCTGGCGGCAGAGGAGGCGGTACAGTACCTACCTGGGGGTTTTCGTGTAGAAGCAGGTCCGGCATTATCGACAGCATGCCCGCCGACAGAACGGCTTCGATGCGGTCGTTCCCGCCCCTCGTGATATGGTACAAAACCCATCTAATCTCCCAAGGCGAGACGATGCCGTGGGGTAAGCACGAAACGGAGAGGTGAGAGAGACAGGCAGACCGACAGAGAGGGGGAAAGACAGACATACAGACAGAGAGAAAGAGGGAGAGACAGGCAGACAGACAGACAAGACAAGGCAGATATAACGGAACAGAGAGGCAGACAGAAAAGACAGGCAGATAAATCGGACAGACAGACAGACAGACAGACAGACACAAGGAAAGACTATGAGACAGGTCTTGAAAAAAAACACGGATCGCCAGGTACACGTACAACAATAAAAAAGCAGGAGACACACGAAAACAAAAGTCGCGACAGCCGATTAATAGTTGTTTCAAGCCTGGTTAGACAAGCTGAGTGAGACCAAGCTGTACAGCCCCTCTCTACCTCTCCGGTGCATGATGGTGTTGGATATCGTATCAAAAAGTTTCGATACATGAAAATATCGAAGTTTCGACACATCGCCCATATGGAACACGTTTCATCCTCCACATCGTCCGTGTTTTTTCCAGCAGAAAAAGAACGAAAACTCCCATCGTACCAGCTATCGAATACCGAAATCGTATCGTACCGATATTTTTTTGCTTTGTTTATCGGTCTCGTATTCTCCTCCGATACAGAACTATCAAATCGTTCCTTGCGTTTCCGGACAGGGTGCCAAAGTGCATGTGCATTCTTTGCCGTCGCGCATAGGGCACTGATTTCCGTAAAGTAGGGAAAACAACGGTTTCACGCGAGCCAACAACAACACCAGCAACGACGACGACACCAACCACGACCACACCCACGACCACACCACCACCACCAACCACCACCAACGCCGCCACCGCCGCCACCACCACCACCACCATCACCACCACCACCACCACCAACAAGAACAGCAACAACAAGAGGGTTCGCCATCCCCCCTGCCCGTCGACTTGCACCGAACTTTGCCCACCTCTTCACATCCAACACTACCTACTACCCGTCAGTCCATCCACCACCACCACCACCACCACCACCAGCGGCGGCGGCGGCGCTGGCACCGGTGCGCATCATCGCTTACCCGGCATCGATGAGGGCCCCGTCGTTGCTCCTCCCAGCGGACTCGATGATCGACCGTACCACCGGCAGCACGGGTAACGTCGTCGACAGGGGAGGGGGGGGTAACCCGCGGCAGAGGTTGTTCACAGCCCACGTCCCCGTCCTGGCGTTAAATCGCGGCGACAAGGGAGAAGGGAAGACGGGGCAGACCAGACCGGCAGGACAGGCAGGCAGCGAGACAGAGGGCCAGAGAGGGCAAGAAATTAACCGCTGGCGTTAAAGTCAAAATCCCCCCGTTCGCTCAGGCGAACTTTTTCTTCAGAGACGCGCCCGGAAAAAAAAAGGGTGGTGTTCCACTAAGAGAAAACGTTTTTTTTCTTTTTTCATCATGAAGCTGCCGCAAGGGGTTTGTTTCTTCACGTCGATGGTGAGGTTGTCTACGGAAGATACGAGGGGCGGAGGAGAGCCAGAGAGAGGGCAAGGATTGAGCAGCGTGTCCCAGGGAGGCGGTATCATCTCGTACAACCCACACTTGGAAAGGAAAATCTGCAATGATCTGCAGACCGCGGGACAAGTTCCCTGGGATAAATCTGTGCCGTACAGATCCTGGGGGGGGACTAAATTAAGTAGGACCTACGGTACACACAAAAACCTACCTATTTCGCGATTTTTACCAACAATATCTGGTCCAATTTACTATGGCCCCCCGTAATAGTACACAGCACCCCCAGTAAGGCAGGCTAGGATCTACTATTACCGGGGACCATATTAAATACCAGGTAGGACCTACGGTGTACACAAAAACCTGTATATTTCGCCGTTTTTACTCACCTATATTTGGTCCTATTTACTATGGTCCCCCGTAATAATACACCATCTCCTGTACATCGTCATCTGTCCGAACTATGAACGACCAAGAGCCGTCAGGGGCAACGAGAGGCCGACGGGCAACGTCTCCACCGCCCTTCGCGACCAGCACCAAATCTCGCATCCCCCCTCCCCCATTCGAGGTGGCTGAAGCCCTCCTCAAACCCGGCTGCAAGGTGATGTTACGACAGCGCTCTACCGAACAATACTGACTAACTTCTTCGACATTTTCACCAACGCACACGAGTTGCCGTGAATCGTCAATATCCCGCCAAGTCGAGCGAGTCCCTAGCGGAAGCGTATACCATATTTTCTCATTAACAGCTCAAGTATATATAAAGCTCATATATCTATATATCTATATATCTATATAGCTCATACTCGTATATACATATACCAAGTTTTTGACCCTTCAAGTGCCGCAGTTATGTTTTGGGGGTAAACCACTTGAGCTGGTCGAGAAACATCCAGAAAAAAGAGAGACGGTTTACAGAAACGCCTTCTGCGTGATTGGCGGATGTCGTACAGCTTGGTGTCTGAGTGACGTACCAGGTATGCTAGGAGTCGTACGACAGGGGCGTTCTACGATATATAGAGGGATCACATTTTGGGGAAAACAAACTTCCTGAGGCACCACGGCGCTAGTTTTTTTCTACTTTCCAGCCTAACTCGTAGGAGGTTTTACCCTCAGCGATCATCTGGACAAACCGTGGTCACAGGTGACTTCCCCTTCCCCCCCCCGGTACGTGTGTGCCTTCATTTTTTGTCGCGCATAGGGTTCAGCATCCCCCCACTGCTCGTCGATTTTCATCGAATGTAGCAAACTCACGCTCCCACGCTTTCCGCTAATCAATCTTTCAATACAAGAAAAAGTCCCTATGAATAGGAGCATGCCCTCGGTGAGATTCGAACCCACTGAATTGATCTTGATAGGCTCGCGGACCACCTACCAAGCCACCGGGGCATTACCGGGTGCCGATTGAAGGAGGTACAACACCACCACAGGCAGCAGTTCGTCGGGATATGTTGTATCTAAGCATTGAAGGCGCGGGCCCCACACATCCCAAGCATCAGTCCGTCAGTCGCATCTATTCATTCATATGCTTTTGTCCGCGTTGGATTCCGCTACTGTATACTTCGTATACCTTAAGGGGGGGACATGGGAGCCCCAGAACAATTAGGGCGAACCTCTATCGCAGAACGTCTCCCCGCACGTACTGCTAGGCGCTCGCGCTGCAAACCGTTGGCGACAGGCACGACAGGTATCAACCATTGTTCGGTCGCCGAAGGGGTTGCGGGGCGTCCGGTGATAAAAACTAAAGCCCTTAACCCTTTTAGGGCTGCAGTCTCGTTTTGGGGACAATTGGGGACAAATTACTTGGAATTTGAGTGGTTTGTCCCCAAAACGGGAATGGAGTTCTAAAGGGGTCAAGAAGCGGTCTTAACGACGGGTTGCTGCTATGTGTACAGCAGTGGGCAATACGTTTTTGCACCACTCAGGGCGGGGAAATGTGAGCGGCGTTGGAGGCGTAGCTACCACGATAAAAGGCCCACGCCTATGTACTTCAAGGACAGATCATAATCTACTGCTGCAGATCATCTACAACAGCTTCCAAGCCTATACACCTACAATAAGCGCTCTTCCCTACAGGTCGTTCCTACGATATGCAGTAGTTTCTTGTTGACGGGCCCATACCGGCAATGCAAACACCATTTATTCAGACTCTGATATGGATATCAAACGGACCTTACCTTCCCGTTCAGAGTGGTATTAATAGGAGGTTTCATCCTTCATATTACTATTGCGGGGGATCATAGTAAATAAGACCTACGGAGGGGACCATAGTAAATAAGGCCTACGGTACAGAAAAAAATCTACCAGGTATATATTTACCCTATTTTCACTAACAAGATTTGGTCCGATTTAGTTTGGTCCCCCGAAACAAAGTGCATACACTGTTGTATCAGGTATGTATTCACCTCGTGAAGGACTCGGAACCATTCTGGGGCAGGGAAAGGCTGACGATCAGCGCTTCCATCGCCCCCGCGCCCAGCACCAGATCCCGCATCTCCGCGCAGTCCCCGGCGATGTTGCCCAGGCACCACGCGCTCTGCTCGATGGCGTGCATGTGACGCACGCGCGCGCGGTATCATGGATGGACACGAAACAGAACGAGCACGTTTTTAAGAACGGAAAAAAAAATGGGCTCGGCACTGGCTGACCCAGTCAGTGGCGAATATACTGTTCTCGAAACCAATCAGTATACTGGGTTGCAACGGTACGCTGTCTCTCCTCCCTCCTCTCTCCCCCCCGAAACGCGTTTAGTGGGTTTCCGAACTTTAATATGGCGTGTTTCTTGGGCGCACGTTAGGCGAGAACTACTTACTGGCGAACATACTGGCCAGATTAGTCAGTAGATTGCTACTGCCGGTGCCTACTGTGCCATTGCCCAGCTTTACAGTAAAAAAAAAAAAAACGCTTTCTCGTTAGATTTGGTTGCATAGGCACATCGCTCAAACATACCGTAGCTATTTCAGGGCAGATATATAGGCTCCTCATCTGTAGAATATATTATTAATAGCTCATGCTGCTGGGTGGGTGGGTGGATGGGTAGGGGGCATACAATCTGCATCATCTACGTCACGTATCTTGGGTTGTCTACCAAGGTATGTGACTGGATATAACCTGCACAGCAATCTCGCAACGGCAGGTAGGTGATTTAGATCTTGATCTGCCTCACTTGTAAACTTTACCTTCGGGATTTTTCTTCCAACAGGCTCGTTAGATATCAATAATCTAACCAGGTATACCATCATATACACATGAGGGACCCGCCATAGATTTGACACCCATCTCATAGTGAAAGGTCGGTATCCGAACGGTCTGCAGCGGATCGTGATTTGTCCCATGCGTCGCCTTTGGACTTTTCTTCTCCCTCTCGCTATAATCACACCAGGTACCGGGTTTACATCATACCTGGTATGCGTACATGGGGGGTCGAGATTTTGACACACAAGGTGAAAAAAAACAGCTTATGGCGATGAAAGCATTCACATCTCGGACACATAGATCATATACAGATAGATCATCTACAGATAGATAATCTACATAATAGATCATCTACAGATGGATCATCTACAGATAGATCATCTACACATAAGATTATCGACAGATAGATTATCTAGATCTCAACCAGTCGAAGTGAGACGCTGTGTAGTATGTGTGTAGTACATATCCAACACAGGTAATACCTGGTACGTGCTATCAATTATCTACACTAGATCGTGCAGGCTATTCGGCTCCCACCCGACAGCATGAACTAGATCATACAGATCATACAGATCAGGAATATATATCTGCCCTGGATGATCTAGATCATCAACACATGCATATAATCTACAAGCAGCCCTATCAAGTGTCGTTTTTTTTCAAGCTGGATCGAGCTTCAAGGTACTAGCACATCCACCCACCTACCCACCCACACATGTATGATATCATCTACAACCCTAGCCAGCGTCAGCTCCTTTGAAGCTGGACCAAGTCGTAAAACACAGACACACTCATGTATGGTCTACATACAGCCCTGTCCAGTGTCAGCCTCGGCTACGATGCCTCACCTGTTCCCGCACGTAGGGATCTGCGCTGCCGAGCAAGGCCATAAGGGAGGGGAGGGCCTCGGGCTCTTGCACCACCGCCCTCGTGTGTTTGGTGGAAGCGATGTTGGTCAGGGCGCAGAGCGCCTCTGGTAGCAGCTCGGGAAACTCTGCGGGCGGGCGACGGTTTCACGAGCCCATACACTTAGCGAAAATATACATGTTGTACATAAGAAAGAACGCACATAGACGTACCAGCCGGGAGATCGAGGCTTTCGTCCAAAAAAAATGTTTGCAAGGCTGAAGGTGCGTGTGACACGAGTAGTGTACTCCAATAGCACGTACTGTTGTATATACCATAGTATTATACTACGTACCAGGCGGAGGTTTTCTATGAGCTGATCAAGGATGTACGAAGTACCTATCACTCATGGGCGAATATATAAGGAACGCTTGGTCTTCATATTCGTGTGTAAACGTTGCATATATTTCCGTCCAGAGTGGGATCCTTTTAGGACAGCAGTCCCGTTTCGGGAGCAAACTACTTGGAATTGAAGTTGGTTGTCCCCAAAATGAGACTGCAGCTATAAAAGGGTTAAGAGGACAAACTTACACCATTCTGGACGAAAATATAAGGAACGTTTTTACATTCATATTTTATGTACACGGTACTTATATTTAGGGACAGAATGGTATCAAAAGTAGGGCAGCTGTGGAACTCAGGGGGTGCGCACATCTACGGACTACAGCAGTAGTGCCAGCTGCCTCTATAGTGTATGTACGCGCCAGCCAACAATATTGGCACTAATCAAGAGGTAACAGGCACTATCCAAGAGGTAACCGGCACTATTCAATAGGTAACCGGCACTATTCAAGAGGTAACCGGCACTATTCAAGAGGTAACTGGCACTATTCAAGAGGTAACTGGCACTATTCAATAGGTAACCAGCACTATTCAAGAGGAAACCAGCACTATCCAAGAGGTAACCGGTACTATTCAAGAGGAAACCATCACTACTCAAGAGGTAACCGGCACTATTCAAGAGGAAAACGGCACTATTCAAGAGGCAAACGGCACTATTCAAGAGGTAATCGGCACTATTCAAGAGGTAACCGGCACTATTCTAGAGGTAACCGGCACTATTCAAGAGGTAACCGGCACTATTCAAAAGGTAACCGGCACTATTCCGCACACTGCCCCCACTGGTTATGTAGTCCTATCTGTAGGTGCCAAGGGATTTCACCGCCACCATGTAGGACATCCGGCAATACTGCTGTACTATATAAACCGGCACTATAGAGGGACCAGTACCTCCTACACATGTGCACCAACCACTCTTACTACCAGGTATTCGATATCAGAGGCCAAACGGGTACCACATTAACGGTCAGAGTTTGAGACAGGACAGAGAGGGGGGGGCGACCTACCAACAACTCACCGCATGCTGAGAAGGAAGGGTGATGTTAGGGCTCCAGGTGAATTAAATCCCTGTCAACCCTTTAGTACTGACGTGTACATGCAACTAAATCTTACTCTAATTCCAAGTGCTTCGTACCCACAGCGGGACTGCGATTCCAAAGGGGTTATGACCACGGTATTCCTCGGGACGCCTTTTCGACTCCGGGACATCCCGCGGGACCCAGGTATATACCCCGGGACTAAACGGTACTATGTGTACGGGATGTGGCCACCGCGGGATGTATTTGCGCGGGAACGAGAGTTACACTTCTTAGTGGCGCGGGAGCGGGATGTTAGACTTTGTGCGGGACGCGCTTTTGCGGGCACACGGGATTTCACGTTCATCACGGGGCCGCGGGTTTTTTTTCGGACTGGCTTCGACTGCTGTGGTGCATCCGACACCTTCACACACCTCATAAGAAACGTGGCCCAGTTTCGCATGTTGTGGGCTGTCGTGGGGAGTTGTAGCCGTCCGCAAGTGAAGTGCAAACGTTCAGCTGTTTTCTTTTTTTTTGTTTTTCTTGTATTTTTTCGTGCGGGACATGTGTACGCGGGAACGGGAAAATATCGCTTTGCGCGGGACGCGTTTGTGCGGGCACGGGATTTCATATTAATTGCGGGACCATGGGAGGTTATCCCGAATCCCGTGACAAACCGCGGGAAAAAAATCCCGAGGAATGCCCTGGTTTTATATAACCCCTTCGAGACCCCGAAGTAACGACCCAAATAATGATAACTTTAGTGTAATCAACCATCGAACCGTTCATCAAGTACGGGCAGGAAGGATCATGTTGCCTCCCGTGCCGTGCGGCTTATTGCATCGAAACTCGGACACCAAGAACGCCGCGGCCGCGGCCGTCGCAGGTTGCCGTTGTTTATCGTCTATGATCAGACAAGTCTCAACAGGCTCAACAAGCCGGCAGTATACGAGTAGTAGGTGCGGAATGGAGTCAGACTGTCGTATTAGGTACAAGTTCATATTCCTGGTGTATCTGTTTCTACTTCTTTCTTCTCTGTCTCCTCTCTTCTTTTTTCTTTCTTTCTATTATTACGGGGGACCATAGTTATTAGGACCTATGGTATACATAAAAACCTATATATTTAACCATTTTTACTAACAATATTTGGTCCTATTAACTATGGTCCCCCGTAATAATAGACATGTTTATCGAGTGATCATAATAGACATGTTTATCGAGTGATCAACGTTGGAGCTCATGCCGAACAATTGTTGAGGATGGCGACCTAAATAAAACACAGTGGAAAAAAATGCACCATGGGTTGCCTACCGCGTACCAATACGTCCCCAAACAGAAGGACCGGTTCTATATTAATACTCAATCGAAAAGTTCCTTATATTTTGGGACATAGTGGTATACCAGGCAAGGCTGGGCACTGGCTGGCTCAGTCAGCACCCATTTTACTGTCGTCAAAATCAATCAGTATACTGAATGGCAGCAGTATACTGATGTATCTCCTCTACAAATTACTATCCCGAAACGCAATAAGTGGGTTGCTGCGCTATAATATGGCGTGTTTTTTGGGCGTACGTAAGATAAAACCACTGGCGAATATACTGGCCGATCCAACCAGTAGATTAATACTGCCAGTACACTGCCAGCACAGCCGATAAATACTTCCTGTGCCAGTACCCAGCCCCATTAACACTTAATACAAACGGTCATCATGTGTCGGGACAGAGTGGATTACCAGGTTACCAGGTAAGAGCTATCAGGAAAAGTAAAAATATTGCTGCGTGCAGTACAAACCAGCCTAAACACAGGCGACAAATACGGCGATGTGTACGTGCCAGGTACCTGGTGCGTCGTAAACAAAACGCTCAAACACTTCGTAGCTTGTTTCGGTTAAGGTATCCCACACAGCGGTGCCAGGTATGTTACCGCATGCTTCCAGGTATGCGCTATTATCGTATGCTGCACCAGTATACCAGGGAAATGTTACGGTATGTTATGCTACACAGTAAATTTCTTCATGTTGCATTGAAGTTCCCGCGAGATCCCGTCAGTAATACCTGGTGTAAACATCAATGCTTCACTGCTGTTCCAACTATTATATTACCATAGTAAATAGAACCTCATATTGTTAGTAAAAATAGGTAAATGTAACGGTTTTTATGTGTACCATAGGTCCTATTAACTATGGCCCCCCGTAATATTACGGGGGACCATAGTAAATAGGACCTACGTTACACACAAAAAACTAAAAAATTCCCCCATTTTTACCTTTTATTTGGTCCTATTTACTACGGTCCATCGAAATATTAAAAAAAATACCTGGTACCGGCAGTGTTGTAATAAATACACGTGTGGTTGTTGTTGTTGTTGTTGTTGTTGTTGTTGTTGTTGTTGTTGTTGTTGTTGTTGTTGTGTTTGTTCTCACATTAACTCACAATACAATGCAGTCCGTGTGGTACGACAACCCCACGCAACCAGACCCAAAGTACGAGGGATGCGAGATACAGCTGGGAACCGCACATAACTACCAGCGCCAGACCACCGGCATACCAATACCAGCAAACCCCCACCACTACGTAGCATGCACTATTGGTTCAGTGGTAGAATGCGTGATTGCCATTCACGCGACCCGAGTTCGATTCTCGGATATTGCATACTTTTTATTTTTTTCCCCGGCGATTCTGTACATGTCGTCTCCACCCCACCTGCTCCTGCTCCCGGGGGTCAGGTGGGGTCAACATGCTCACGCGGCCGTGGTACCTGAAGCCCCAGCTGATCCTGCTGTCGCAGCGGAGTCAACGGGCTGAACTAAAACGACACACCACACGAAACTTCAAGGACGAAGTGCGGTGAGCTCAAGTCATACGGGTAGTCTTACTTGAACCAAACAAATACCCGCCGGAGGATTAGGACAAAATAAAAAAAAGTAACCCAAAATCAGCAAATCAGCACTTCTTGGATGCTGCCCACCCGTTACCAACGTGAATCCGGGGGTTATTTTTTATCATCCCCGAGGTTTCCACACCACTGTAAAATACCGGTAGTCTAGCAAGATATTTAAGCACGCAACACTCCCCTGCAAGAAACAAACCACCAAACAGAATATGACGTACAGTTGTCAAAGCTCGAAACCACGAGAAAAGCGCGGACTATGCAAGCTACGGACCCAGTCGGCTCTGTTCGTTCGGATCGTTCCAGCAATGTAAGTACGGTTACATATTGTGGACGATTGCATACCCTTTCGCAGGCGTTATCGCGAATATTTGTCTCGAGATGAGAGCATCAAGGGCTCCCTCCACTCGCCCTTCGTTCTGTCCCTTACTACTACTAGGGGCCATAGTAAATAGGACCAAATATTGTGGGTAAAAATAGCGATATACATAGTTTTTTGTGTGTACCGTAGGTCCTATTTACTATGGTCCCCCCGTAATACCACGAACATAAAAAGCACCATCGCCGGGCGGTCAGGGTACCCGGACTCGGGACTTGGCCGTTTGCGAAAAAAATGTAAGGGTTGGGTTTCTTGTACCCTATCCCCCACCAGGTATACAACTAAGGGGAGTACAAAAATGCTGCGGGGGGAAAAAAATGACCGAAATTACGTTTTTAACTCATGATTCGTATGACTATCTGAAAAGTAAATATATATATACAAAAAGAAGTGATCGAAATGACGTTTTTAACCTCCGACTACTTGCAAAAAAAATGTACCATGGTATACATTAAACATATACCGGGCTAGCTTACCACAAACACCCTACTATGTGCAAGCCCATTTTTTGTTTATCGGACAACATCGTGAACCCTTTCACTATTAATAATAGGCTGCAATCCCGTTTGGGGGACAAATCAGTCAAATTCTAAGTAATTAGTCCCCAAAAAACGGGGGTGCAGTCCCAAAAGCGTCAGCCATGTGTTTTACAAAACAGGCGTTATTGGTTGTTGGATGCGGTACTACTAATAATAAAGACGGGTTACGGCATGTATGGTTTTTTTACTTGATCATAGTATAGTCCAGGGGCACACGAAAAAAACTGAAAACGGAGTGACATTGACCACCATGAAATAGAAAAAAAAATAGTACCAGGTAGTGGTTTGGGATTTGATGACAGAAATAAACTAAAGCACGTTTTGTTTTTTCGGTTCGTTTTTACTTGATTTTAGTAACCTCCCCCCCCCTCCCCCCCCGGCATTGTAGGGATGCGAGGGTCAATCGTCGCATACATACGACTACAGCCATGCATGATATCGAGTACACCCCCCCCCCCGCCCCCGCCCTCTCTGGGACTCGAGAAAAAACGTGGGGTTTCGATTTTTTTTGTTCGGGTACCCTCGTATAGCGCAGCTTGTCTGGGGAGGGGACGTTAACTCGCATTGTTGCGGCAATCTCCTCTTTGCCAGGCGATTTTGCACTCCCTAAAATGGGTAGACGGCACTACTCCACCGATACTCTACAAAGTCTTAGGGGAACCGGCGGGACGGGCTTGGGGCGGGGAAACACCAAAACACTACGCAACAAGTTGAAGAATCAAACAGTCGCTGTCTGAGAAATCTTCCGACGCACTTACTGCACCCGATAGTTGTGCGTGTGTGTTCTTCAGACCAAACCGTTCTTTCTACCCGTCGACATCCAGCTCGTATCATACGAGTAGTTGAAGAGCTGAAAAGTTGTGCCTCCTAAGAAGAGTAGCAACGGCTCAGATGTTGGGTGCTAGATCCCAGATCCCTCCCAGTCTGAGACAACCTCAAAAAAGTATCAAGCGTATTATTACTATTACGGGGGATCATCGTTAATAGGACCAAATATTATTAGTAAAAAAACGGAAATATATAGGTTTTTGTGTTTACCATAGGTCCTATTTATTATGTTCCCCCGTAATAGCAACGCTGAACCCAATGTACTACTCGTAAGGAGCTGGCCTGTTCGAAGGATCTTGTTGTTGGGGTCGGTTTTATGGTTGTTTTTTGTTGTAGTTTGGTCTCGCATTAACCTTATTAGAACCGCAGTCCCGCTTTGGGGACGAACTATTCAAATTCTAGGTAATGTGTCCCCAAAACGGGACTGCAGTCCTAAAAGGGTGGAACTTATGTCCAACATATTGAGTCTGTGGTCACAAGACAGGCTAAAAAAAAAACGGAGCGGGAGAACATCTCAGGGGAGCAACCTATTCATAATGAAATCGAACAATACGAAAACAGTCAGATATACAGCAGTTGTTGTTGTTGTTGTTGTTGTTGTTGTTGTTGTTTGGTCTTGTTCTGTTTGACGTTGTTGTTGCCGCTGGTTTTATTCTCCTGTTGGGTTTGCTGCTGTCGGCTCTATAAGCTCGTAGCTGTTTGTTGAGGGAGTTGCGAAGAGTTGCCCCGTTGCGCCCTCCCCGCGCTCCCCCCTCGCCAGATTGGCTTACGTCGGCGTCGGTTGGCAAACTGCGGCTAACTATTTGAGCTAGACAACCGTGGTTCCATTTTGTCTTTTTTCTTTGCCCGTCGGTCACACCTGGTGATCGAGTTAGATCATTTGGGCAGGGTGGAGAAACATTACTCCGCAAAAGGAGAACGCCCGTACGTATCACGTACTGGTAGTGTTTGTGGTAAGGCACCCAAGAGGCAGTTACATACTGTAGTACTTCAATTTCTGTCGGTGGCAGTTTGGCAGTGGCCAAGCAGGAAATTGAAACAACTGATTGAAGCTGTCATCCATATGCAAATCCGCCTCACAAGCCGTTCTTACAAGGATATAGCTCACCCTTCATGCGACTCGCCGGACACCTCCCGGCGCTTCGCGCTTGGTGCAAGCAATGTCTGCCTGGTCGGTGAAAACCCGACGTGCTCCATCCCGACACTGCAGGGATGCGAGCGTCTATCATCAAACGACTGCAGCCATGCATGATATCGAGTACCCCCCCCCCTCCCTCCTTCTGCTCCGAATACCCCATAGGCTACAGCTCTAGACTACTGCCGCTGCGCTCGGTAACACTGCCAGTTTGTAAAGTACTCCTATTACGGGGGACCATAGTTAATAGAACCAAATATTGTCATTAAAAATGGGTAAATATATAGATTTTTATGTATACCACAGGTCCTATTAACAATGGTCCCCCGTAATATTAATAGCATCATGGGGGTAGGCATCTACCAGTACAATAGTGGTCCCTCTATGGTACCGGTTGAATAGTGCCTGTTGAGTCGCATGGCACAGATGGGATTCACCGTAAGTGTGGTATTAATAGTGTGCGGAGTAATTAGTGCCGGTTGCCGCTATAATGCCGGTATTGTTGCCTGGCGCATATAAACCGGCACTATTATATAGGGGCCAGCACCATTATTACGGGGGACCATAGTTAGTAGGACCCATGGTATACATAAAACCAATATATTTGACAATTTTTACCAACAATATTTGGTCCTATTAACTGTGGTCCCCCGCAATAGTATATAGGACTAAATATTGTTAGTAATAATAAGGAAATATATAGGTGTTTGTGTGTACCGTAGGTCCTATATACTATGGTCCCCCCCCGTAATAGCTGTGTGATATTTCCCTCTCGGCGACAGAAGGGACACAACGGAGACAGCCATGTAGGCTCGCGGATAAGAAACAACCGATCGAAACACAAAAGGCTAACTCATTTGAAGGACGCTAAGAAAATCGGATTAAAAAAATCGTTATCAGCGGCGAGTGGTGCTCTAAATCTTATACAAATCAGAGGGCAATAATCAGAACCAAAATATCGCGTGTTTACATAAGCGACACATACTTTTTTGGGTCTATCGTGGGTTCCAATTACTACCAGGTAGTACTACTTTTGCCCCTCGAAAAGTTGGAATCAGGAACCAGGAATCATCAGAGAGTGGGACAGTTCTCGAAGCAGTTCAATCAAGGCAGTCAAGATCACGCCACCCGCGGTGATGGTGCGTGCTATGCATCATATTTTTTGTCTTTTGGTATCTCGTTAAGTATGCTGTGTTTAACCGGGCGGAACACAGCGATATTACGAAAATAAAAAAAGCGCGTATCCTCAAATTACATACGATATCAATACCATGCGGTCCAAAATAGGAAGAACGTTTGTACATGAATAGTATATCAAGACGTTCGCTATATTTCGGGACAATGGTACCTTGGCAAATACTGGTACCAAGCAAGATAGGCAACTGGTATACGCGTACGGCTACCAATACTACTCTGTAGACTAAACGATTGTGGCCGGAAAAACAACGAAGGTCAGGTATAATTATGAGTACATAAAAGGTGCTCACAATTTCGGGACAGAGATGTATGTACGTACGAGTAACATTATTTATTTGCTGCAGTGCGTCAAGCTTCAACGAAGCGTGCGATCTTTTGGCGCTTTGCGTTGCAGACAGGCATATCATATACCGACAGATCAGTCACTCTGGTACACCCCCCGCACTTTTGCCCACGTGCTCATTTCCTGACAGGCTGGAAAATACTCCCCCAAAGTACTGATAACATTAGGAAAAAAAAAAAAAAAAAAAGCACCGCCAACGCCACCACTCACGCTACCACAAGCGACAACCCAACAACATATCTGCGGAATTTATAGGGGGGGGTGCGCAGCTTGACTGACCAACCATTACATTTGCACACCCTACGCCCTATGGATAGACTCCCCCCTATGACACGATTAAGAATGATGTCGTACAAATATGAGCATACGCGTTTGGGTGTTTCCAAGTCCGTGGACCTCGGACTCATTACATACAGAGGTACAGGAGACCCAACAAGAACGAGGCTGGATTTCGTATTCGAGAATGGGCGCGTTCCACACTAACTTCAGCATAACGAATCCCGGGCTTCTTAAGTTCCTGCGAATCTTAATTAGCCCGCCTTTTCAAGTTTGCTCGTTTTCATGGTGCATACATAAGTGCCCTGTGCCCTGTGCTCTGTGCTGTACATGGTCCCAAGTACGATGCGAGTGATGGAGGGTTGCCAAGCATGTTCACGGGCCGGGCCAAAAATCGTGGGTCGGGTTGGGTCACCTCAATCCGACCCCAACCCGACCCGTAAGACTCTGAAGACACGAGTACCAGGTACACAGCAGTATCTGGTCTGTTCGATATTACCCAGTGTGATAAACCACCTGACCTCCGTGTCATGAAACATGACGTTTGCCTTTCACGACTCCAGGCCGCCTAATAAGCAACAAAAAAACTTTGTCGATGGATTAATATTAATGGTAGATCGCCAGGGTGAGATTTGCAGGGATACAAGAAATTCAGGAGTCGTTGTGCTGAATTTCGTGAAAAACGAACCCAGGCTCTCACATAAGAAACCCAGCCTGGCTTAGCTTTCTTGTTTCTCACTTCGTATGTGGCCTGGAGTCTGGAGTCGTAATTGACACATGATGGAGTTCATAACAGTGAGGCGTGATGAGTACCCGGTGTATCACACCCGATACTAAAACGGACCAGATACTGCTGTGTACCTGGCACTCGTACCCGGTACGATATACCTCGTACAGTTTATGTTTTTTTATTGCGTTTTGCTATCTGCTTCTGTTTTTGTTTTGTTTTGTTTTTGCTTCGCTTCATCTTCTTTTTTAGGTTTTTGTCTGCTCCTTTTTGCTTCCCTGGTGTCCGCAGTGGTGGAGTGCGTATGCTTGTTTTTTGTTTTTGCCTTTGTTTTACTACAGAGGTATTTCTTCCACTCCAGAGTTATTGGAGCCTGTCCTGCGACCACGGGCTGCATTGTATTGTGAGTTAATGTGAGAACAACAACAACAACAACAACAACAACAACAACCAATGTGAGCCGGGTTTATGTGTTTCATTGTACACACGAAGAACACAGCACCAATGCCAAGAAAACAGGAACGTATTATAAAAACAGCTGTGACACAAGACAGACACGTTGGGGAAAAAAACTAAAAAATGACTATTATCAACAATAATAAACCGACATTTTGGTCATTTTCGATTCAACATTTTACTCGACGCAAAATACAGCAAAACATCGCCGGTTTGACCTCTCAGCTATGACAGGTGATGGATAGCCCACCTTTCTCGCGCAAGAACCCAAGGAGCCTGGGCACGAGGCCGGCGCCGACCACCTCGCCAGCGGGGGGCTTGTCCGAGAGGCTTAACACCACGCGCAGCCAGCGAACATACCTTCGGGCGCATCATTTCGCATTTTGATGATTTTCAATCATTTCCAAGCAAGAGATCATTTTGAATTTGGGCGGCGGGGGGGAAAGCGGCAAAAAAATAAGTATACCAGTGTCAGTACAAGGAGGTTCAAGAAAAAATGCCTGAAAAAAAAATGACATTTTCCCAGATACAAGAAACAAAAAAAAAATGACAGCAGACAAGTCAGCAAGATGATGAGAGGGTGTGAGTGTAAGTCTGAACTAGGGACGACCTCGCGTCTCTCACGTGCGACACCGCTACCCGCCGCCCTTGGCTGAGCAGCTATGGGTTATGGTGGCCAGATGGGAAGCGGTGTTGGTTAGGGGACGAAGCACCATCGTCGCCACAGCAGACGCTACGTAGGTGCACAAACCGACAGTACGTACGTACACAACCGCGGCCAAACCCCTAACGCGGACCAGCTTCAGTTTGGTATATATGTCAGATTTCTCGTTGGTTTCTTGCTGCGATGTCGGTGTTCAATCAGATAAAGTGTGGTCATCCCTCCCGTCCGTCCGTCTGCAGCAGTCCGCACCTGAGCTGCAGCTGTCTATCGTCGCCGAGAATCCCGCGCGCAGCCTCTTCCACCATCTCGAGCGTCCACCTTGCATCCTCCTCAACTTTTCCCGTCTCCTCCTCTGGCTTGTCCTGCTGCATTGCCTCGACCCCACCCCCATCCCCATGCTGAACCTCATCAATTTCGATATCGACTTCTTCACCAGCAGGCGCCGGTGTTACTGCTACTCCTGGTGCGGAAAGCCTCGCAGGAAGAGACGCCCTGCCGATCCCGGGGTGAGCCCCCAGGGGGGGGCGCAGTTCGATCCGCTCACGGCGCCTGGCGGTAGCCTTGTTCCTGCTGTCCCTCCTGTGGGTGCCAGACATCCTCCGGCGGCCCTCCTTCCCCTCCTGTCTGTTTGTCTCAAGATCGACAGATTTCGGACCCGATTTTCGACGATTGCTTCGAGATTGCCTGTCGACCGATTTTCTCTCGCTCGCGCTGCGGCGGCGAGCTCCGGTGTTCGAACCTTCAGCAGACTCCATATCGCTGCTGTGTGAGCACGCGGAGGGTAGCGAGGGTGCTAGTCGGTTGTAGGCTGTGCCTGTGTTTGGTGGGAGGGCGGTTGGGGTCCTCGTGTTGTGTTGTGTGTGCTCGAGCAACGTACCAGCAGCGGACGGACCCAAACCTCTTTCGGACAACGCAAAACCAAACCAAACGGCCAGTTGGTGGGAGGGTAGTGCAGTGCCACTGCTGCTGGGCTGTGCTGTGATTTTCCACCCTCCCGAATTTTGCTCCAAAAACAAAATGCGGAGCAATTTATTCCGTTTCGGGAATACCATGATGTTCGGGTCATCATTGGCCAATGATAAATTACACTCGTCAACCATCTTGATTTTCATCGACAATTCAAAAAGTTGAAAAAAATTCAAAAAGCGCATGATTTTTGTTCCTTGGGCCGTGTTTCTTTTATTGTTTTCGCTCTCTTGTCCTCTCAGCTTTTTGGTTCCACCACAACATCACAGCGAGCGCTTCGAGCCGTAGATTTGTACTGAGCGAGCTACTAGTACCACCACCCTGTTCCAGGTAGTAGTCTCCCCACACCGCCTCTCGTAGCAGCGCTCCAGGCGGCGGGTTATCTAGGCGCTTCTCGGGAGGCATCGACCTTCGCGGATCATCTCGAAAGCCACGTGTGGTTGTTTTGTATCTCAGTTTTTTTCAGGGGATCGATCTCCTCGACGCTGCAGAACAATCGTTTTGGAAGACAGGCTCGATTGATCTTGTTTGTGTTGACTCGACGATCATGAGAGGAGCAGCGAGGAGGGCCGCAGCGCTCGTCGCGGGCGCCGTCCTGGCGCTGAGCGGGCTTGGCGTGGTCGACGGGAGGCCCCAGTCCCAGCTGGTGACGGAGGAGGTCTTCTTCGTGGAAACTTCGGAGTGCGATGGAGCTTCCTGCCGAAAGCAGTTTATCGGCGGAAACGAGACTTTCGGGATGGGAGCCCACGATGAGTGTTCGAAAGGGCGGTCCTATGGGCACTACGTGAAACGTGAGTACTGCTGTACCGCGTAGTACCAAGCGTGCGCAGGGCGGGGGGGGGCAGGCAGCTTGCCACCATCGCCAACCTCCCAGCTGTGTTCGGTTTGTGTCGGACTTGTTGTAGAGGCTCGCCGAGGCCGCGGCGTGCGTAGTGTTGGGTTCGACCGACTTTCGTCTTTGGCTGGCGGAACGCTGCTCGCAGCAACTACTGCTACTTTGGACTGAGATGTTGGCCTCTCGCAAGATTCATGATTTTTTACCCACTAAAGGTTCGTATATCCTACGCGATCCTTCTCGCGGCGCTTCCGATCACCTCTCGAAAGCCGACGTCCATCTACCCGCGGAGGACAGGCTGCTCATGACCGTCGCGTTGGAGATGAGCCTTCTTCGCTACACAGACGACACCCGAAGACTCGAACAAAAACTAGCATGGTCGATCCACTGGAACCAGAAAAAAGGCCAACTCTAAAAATAATCGCAAACGGGAGGGGTCTGAGAGGAAGAAGGAATAAGATTCAACCAAATAACTGCTGTCGTTGTTGTTGCTGCCGCCGCCAAAGCTGCTGTTTGTCGGCCGAATCTGCTGCGTTTCGTTTTTCAAGCAAGCCTACGCCCAGCAGTAGTTGGTCTCGACGATACCAGGTAGTTGTCGCACGCGTTGATGGCCAGTCGGAATCGGCGTGGTGGATCGTGTCCTGCCCCCCCCCCCCCCCCCCCCCCGCCCGGCCCGCGCCTCTCAGGAGGAGTTGAGCCCGCTCAGTCATGCGGTATACGATGGTAAAGTGTTTCGCTACAATACGTACAGCAACAGTAGTAAAAAAGTACGCCAATCGTCGAGATGCCAACAGAAGAAGCAGAAGATTTTTGTCTCTACATACATACGCGGGGGAAAAAATATGACCTACGCACGTACTATGAACCAGTATCATTCGTACGAGTACAAGTATCTGGTGCTGTCTCTCTCCTCTTCCGCATCCGTTGAGAGCGATCACAGCAATCATAACTTGGTGGGGGATTTTGTATCATGTCTACGAGTAGCGTGAGAGCGCCCGGTGCATGGTGTGTGGATATAGGATCCATCATGTAGCGCCCGTGGCGTACGATCCCAGGCATTGTTACACGTAACTCGGGCCCCGTTTTGTATCGTCCCGCAACCACGTAGTGTGGCCGTTGCAGCTGCTGCTGCGGCTGCTGCTGCTGCTGCTGCTGCTGACAAGACTTAGTACGAAGCCGTCACTTTTTTCCAATCATAAAGTTGATTCGGCATCGTATACGTAGCAGCAGTGTGTGTATGTTTTGATAATCGGGTGGCGATGAATGAGATGATGTTTGTTGTTGTATACTATTAATATTAATATTTCTCTTGCCATCCGACAATGTGCAGCATGATCTTCCAAATGGATCACTCATAACTTTCCCGAAAGAAGAAAACCTCGGAAACAAAAGGAAACCCATGCACCGAGTCTACCTCCCTTCCGTGCCACTATTAATATTAATATGCGCTCCTATTGTAATCCTATTGTAAGTAGACGGTGGATGTGCTGCTACTCCACCACACTGCATGATATTTCTTATGTCTTGTACCTTTCCTTTTTGTCGAGGGCCTGCTGATTGATGACGAGTGCGCGTTGTGTTGCTTATATAGACGGTGGAATCCGAACGGCGCCAGCCTCTTCTTGCCCAATAGCAGTGTGATCAGGTCTCGATGTGTCGTGTGCATCGACTACTACTACTGCTGATGATGTGCCTGTCTGTCTACTATGTAACAGGGTGTATCCATACGTGTGTCATGTTCGGGCCTGCGACCGTCTTCCCCCCACCCCACCACCGAGTCGACACAGCAATCATGTGTTTCTTGCAAAAAAAAATGAAATCGACAACGAAAATAAGCATGTTAATATTATTAACAATTAGACGTACGGTAGAAATAAGCTCGTGGTGGTTTTGTATGCGCAGTATGTGGCGCATGCAGAACAAAACAAAACGCAGCAACCACCCCCCCACCACCGGAAGAAGAAGAAACACCACTGCTGTCTGAGAGATGGTAATAAAGTGTTTCCTCCGGGAGCATGGGTATGAGCCCTACGTACTTGTCGAGGCACTGCTGCTGCTGTTACTACTGCAGTTGATGCGTCCTATTACAGTCGAACATACCTGTGGTAGCAATTAGGACGAAATAAGCCCAGTAAAAGTATCGGAATATACTCGTATAGCTTTTTGTGTGTATGATGAGTCCTGATTACTCTACGGTCCCCCGTGATAAGATGTAGTGACCTTATACGTATGACTTCGTAATAACAGCAACATACTTTGCTTATTGCGGTCGCATCTATCTCTAGATTGCCTGGTTGATTGCCTGGCATGCACTGCTGCTGTATACCACACGACGAGTGAGTGCGCTGAGCGTACGTACGCCGTGCACCTCGTGTTCCTCGCTTCCTTTCCTTCGCGGTCGCATCTGCCGCATCTCTTGAACGATAGTGAATGCGCAAAAGGTTGTTTTGCGTATTCATACACAGTAATCATGTGCACAGGGACACGGGAGCGGGTCCGCGTATCGCGCCGCGCCCCGGTCTGTCTCGTCTGTGCGTTGCGTGTGTACAGCGCGTCATGCATTCATCCCCCGCCCGAACGGACGTGTTCGGGGCTATCTTTCTACTGAGCAGTAGTGGTCCCTCTATAGTGTTGGTGTGTTACAGTGGCGGTCTATATGCGTCAGGCAACAATACCGGCACCTTAGCGGCAACTGGCACCATTACTCCGCACACTGACCGCACTGACTGGCGAATCCCATCTATCTGTACGTAGTGCCAAGCGATTTGCGCATACACTGCTGTATCTATTATTATTAGGCTCGTCATCCGACAATGCGCGGCATGAGCTTTCACGTTGACCAATCAAAACATTCATGAAGGAAGAAATCTCCGTATACGAAGGAAGCCTAATAATACTACCACCAAGTCTATCTACCTTCTACCTGGTATGTCTACTTATTTTTATGTTTTTGTCTACGATACTCCATGTGGTGTATCTATTAATAGCGGGCAACCGACCCGTGCTACGATATTACAGAGGTATTGTGTGCCAATTTGGACGGAAATATAAGGACCATTTAAACATTAACTTGAATACAAATCGGTCCTTATAATTACGCCCAGAGTGGTAGCACCGTTGGGATTTTTCTCACTGCCAGAGCTCCCAAACCCTTTTAATACTGCAGTCCCTCTCCAGGCCAGTTTTGGGGACAATTTACTTTGATTTTGACGGGTTCGTCCCAAAACGGGACTGCGGCCCTAAAAGGGGATCTACCGCTACATCCAATTTCGTTGGGACGCCAGCCAGTCAGTCATCATGGCATGCTTCACAATCATTTTCGTTGTATACTTGGACCGTTTCAGGACTGCAATCTCGTTTTTGGTCGAACTATTTACGGGGGACCATAGTTAATAGGACCTATGGTGTACATAAAAACCTATATATTTAACCATTTTTACAAACAAGATTTGGTCCTATTAACTATGGTCCCCCGTAATACTCAAATATTCTTCAGTGCTTATGTCCCGCAAACAGGACAGCCTTTTAGGGCAAATATTGCAGTCTCGTTTTCGGGCCGAACTACTCATATTCTTGAGGGCTTTGTCCCCCAAAACAGGGCTGCAGTCCCGAAACGGTTTCGTAACCCCAGTTGGGAGTTCAGACCCCCCCCCCCCCCCCCCACCCTCACGCGAAAACGCCTTTCCCAGGTGGTGCTGTATCGTAACCCCTCTCGGGAGTTGAGAGTGGAAACTTTGACCAGGTAAAAGGGGACGGTACAGTAACTGCCACTCAGTGTGATTGAGAAGGGGAGATACACATTTGGTGTCCGGGTTATAGAGTTATATATATACCTGGTATATATTATGTATACAACATAGAACGCGAAAGGAGCCTACGTGCGGCACGGGGGAAGCGTGATCCCTCCCGTACTGTAGGGCGCGCTCATTCTCATGTTCATGCTACCGCTACTGCTACTACTGCTGATGCTGCTGCTCTTACATATAATACTGTAGGGAGTTGATAACACTCAAAATTATCGTTTCCTTGGTCGCTACTAGTAGTCTCGCGGTCTCGAAGGGGCTGAGGCCATGCAGGGATTATCAATCGTGTTTTTGTTTTTATTTGTCAGGTTCGGCGAGAAAGACTGCTCCTATACACCGGAATCAAGCCAGCATAGCCTCATGTGAAAATAGGAGCCACCAACGTGACCCAAAACATGGGTAAAAGTGACGCAATGCTACAGTTAGTTAGTTGAGGAGCTCCATACCTCACCCGAAAACTGACCTCACCAAAAATCAAATTTGTCTTAACACCCAATCGAGTGTACAAAAAACTCATTCATTTTTCGAAAAAGGGTTGGCATTTCGACGATTTTGGGTCAAAGTGCAGCATGAAATGAGCTTCCACGTCGATTTGATCCCTCATAAATATTACCGTTTCCCCGGAAGAAAAGAAAGCGAGGGGAATCAAAACATCGTGTTATATATATATATGTATATATACCTGGTACCAGGTACCAGGTATACTATTACGGGGGACCATAGTTAATAGGACCAAATATTGATAGTAGAAATGGTTAAATATATACCAGGTAGGTTTTTATTTAATAAATTATACCACAGGTCCTATTAACTATGGTCCCCCGTAATATTATTATTTCTCTTGCCATCCGACAATGTGCAGCATGATCTTCAACTATTTACAGGGGACCGTACAGTATTAGTAAATATGACCAAATATTGTTAGTAAAGATAGGTAAATATTTACCTGGTAGATTTTTAGTGTGTACCGTGGGTCCTATTTACTTTAGCCCCCCGAAATATTACGTGGGACCATAGCAAATAGGACTTACCAGGTACGGTATAGACAAGTGTACCGTAGGTCCTGTTTACTATGGCCCCCCGTAATATTACGTGGGACCATAGTAAACAGGACTTACCAGGTACAGTATAGACAAAAAACTACATATTTCGCTATTTTTGCTATTACGGGGGACCATAGTTAACAGGACCTACGGTACACATAAAAACCTATACGTTTAACCATTTTTACTAACAATATTTGGTCCTGTTAACTATGGCCCCCCGTAGCACCAACAGTTGGTCCTATTTACTACGAGTATGGTCCCCCGTGATCTTAATAGAACATATGTTAAGTCTGAAGTCATTGGACTCGTACGCACAGCGTGGTAGATTCCCCTTTTTTCAAGCGGGCGGTGTTACTGGAACGAACTCTACTGTACGCGTTAAATTGATTGTTAAATTGATTGTCGGGTGGCAAATAACAAATTAATATGCTGTAATGTTATAACACGAAGTATATACGTAGACGTTTTTTTTTTGTGGATGAGATGGAGGGATGTTGATTGTGGCAGTCTTCATGCGCGTCGCATCGGTTTTGATTTGTCGTGTGATTCTGCCGCGCTTTCGTTCTGGAAGAAGAGTTCTTCACTCTCTGTTCCTTAGTTTCTTTTGGAGCAACACTAGACATCGTCGGATGGCAAGCGTAGTAATAATAACACGAAGTAGACCGTTTGTTAGAAAACCTGCAGCTACTCTTGCGCACTGCATTTTGCGGGGCAGCGCAAGAACAGTCGGTGTTATAGCCCCTCTGTATCCTTTTCCTTTCAGGGTGAGTGCTGTCCCGTTTTGGGGGCAATCTAATTTGGATCAGAGTGCTTCGTCCCCAGAACGGGATGGGCGGTCCGAAAAGTGTTCATGGTGGGTTTAGGGTCAGACGCCCCTCGTGTACCAACGCCCACCTTGTCAGAGCTGGCCCGTACCGGCTTCTTGTGTTATGATACTGCCTTGAATGAGGCTGGAAGCCCGGTAATTGCTTGGGTTAACGAAAACGGCGAGCAGAAAATTAGTCTGATGTCCCTGATATACTACCTTTGAACCGTTTGTCCTTGTCCCCGGGGCCCCTTGTGATCGTCAAGATAAGGTACGTTCAGATGGTAACATGACGTCGGAATGTACCTTATATTATTATGGCCAGACTGGTACCTCTGTAACATGCTCTACTCCTCATTGTATATATACGAAGGAGTGCTCTCGAAGATCTATTTGGCCGTTCTGGAAAACTTTCTCAGAAGATGTGCCCGAACAGCAAGTAGGAGCCTTTCCACGCACACCGGCCAGCTGGGAGCTGGCACACCAACCAAGCAGTAGGTATCTGGTTGGGGATAGGGTTGGGATTTGAGCTTCGGATCGAAGCCGAAAATAATGTCAACATCGGGGGAAAATGCCTTACGGTTTCGCGACAAAACCTTACCTCATTCGTAGAACAGCATCGTTTCATGCGGGCACGTCTCTCTGTCTGAGGAAGTTCGCCCGAACAGGCTGCTTTGCGACAGCTGCGCGCGTGAATGTGCTGCGGATACTACTAATACATGTGGGGGTTCGATTCCATCTAAATTTTAATATGCACGAGGTGTACAGGGGTACCTTTTCTTCGTTTTTGTCTGTCCTTTGAGTGGCGGCATGTGGCATGTAGTGTGCGTCGTATTATGCACCTTCTGTGGATGATATTGTTCGGTCTGCTCCCTGTCGGTCGTCGTCGTCGTTGCTGTAGCCACGGTTTCCCCGTTTCCCTTCTATTTCTTTTGGAGGCGCTAAGGCTACGTATCTTCACATTGGTGTTGTTGTTGTTGTTGTTGTTGGTGGTGGTGGTGGTGGTGGTGGTGGTGGTGGTGGTGGTGTTGGTGTTGTTGTTGCTGTTGTCGACGTTTTGGGCTGCCTTCGCCCGCCGTTCGTCAATAATGGGTGATGTATAACATGCAAATGTCAAGTCCTTTGCCATCTGACAATGTGCAGCGCTCACTCCAGTCACACCATCCACTTAAGAAGGGTAACTACGACAGCGTAATCCAATGACGCAAAACACGGAAGGTGCTGTCAATCGGACCTGAACACCTGACAAAGTTATACCAATGATGCGCGTTCCCTTTGGATGGACTCTCACCGACTCCTATCCGACGCTTCGCCAATCATAAATCTGAAAGCGCGTGACATTACACTACTCGTATTGATATTATTACGGGGGGCCATAGTAAATAGGACCGAATATTGTTAGTAAAATTACCGAAATATATAGGTTTTGGTGTCTACCGTGGGTCCTATTTACTATGGCCCCCCGTAATATTTACAGGGGAGTGAGGGAGAAAAATGAAGGGCGAAGATAATAAATGTAAGGAAGGGAAATAAAAGAATGTGCAGCAAGATGATGAACAGGCTTCGAAGTCGATCAGCCATGAACAGGCGCAGCCTAAGCTGAGGGAAACCCAAAACACACCTCGGGCAAGCAGATCATGTACAGATCGTGTACAGACCATTCCTACTTGACGGTCTAGATATTTCAAGGCCATTAGATAGATCCCTGATCTTGTATGATCTGTATGATCTTCTTCATGCTGTCGGGTGGGACCCTTAAGTATGATCTGCATGATATAGCACATTTTTCCTGAGTTGGATCTATACTGTACAGATCCTGCGCAACACCTCATAACGGCAGGCGAGGAACTAGATCCTCTACTGATAGATCATGATGTATCTGTCCTACAGTAGTAGGTGTCAAGCGTTACGTGATGTAATTGTGTTGGCGCTCTATCCACGGCTTCATCTGTGCGCGTGTAGTAGCGCGTGTTGTTGGTGCTTTGGTTTTTGTATCGTGTAGCATGTCCTTCCTTTGTGTCACCCACGTATGTATGTCGTAGGCATGTGCACTATACCAAGCATATTTGTTTGTCTACCTATTACCTACAGAGGTCTAAATTCGTTCAGCATTGCGGACAAGCGGCTGAATAATCAGGCAGCTATTTCAGCAATACACCAACCAGTCTGTACGGAAATCTTAGGGATCGCGCTTTTACTACAGAAATATTTTAAAATACATCAATTTTATCTTCGTTTTCCCTTCCGACAAGGTGTATCGTACACAGTAGTATACATGTTCCAGTCCGACATCAATCGAAGGCCCTCTAACACGGCAGAATAGCCACAGCAGCCCCTCTGCTATCACTCCGAGCAGACAACTATTCCTCCTCTTCTTGACGGCACCTCCTCTTACACCCCCCTCCCTACAAGGGAAACCCCCGCGTTTCCCTGTTCCCGTTATTCGTGAGGCACGCGAGTGTGCAATCAATCGCTAAGGCAGTATTCACGCAAGCATCGCGCAGGGTATAATACCACTGAAGGTACTGAGGTCACACCTCGTCGCCACCAGTTACCACTGGCTGTAGCACCCAAACGGTCTTCACTATTAATACACGTCCGGACAGGACATAAATGGGAAGCACAATACATGAGCCACGAGGAGGGAGCGTTCGTTGTGGTTTATTATAATGGGACTAAATATTGTAGGTAAAAAGCGAAATATATTTTCATTCTTATCGGAGAGCGTTTTTTTAAAAAATTCCGAAGTTTGGAAATAATTGAAAACTTGTATCGATATACGGAGGCGTTCTGTCAGTAGTCGTGAAATTGTCCAGAAGCAAAAATATCAAGTTCGTTAACATTCCAATATTTGAAAGAAAAAAAACAGGAAAATATTGAAGATTGAAAAATTGCGAGAAAAAATTGTCGAAAATTTGGATAAAAAGCCCTCCGATAAGAATTGCCCTTACTATGCCCCCCCGTAATAGGTCCCCTTTTTTTCCTTTTTGTTTCTCGCTTTCTGGCTTGATTTGGAGAACGCCTATATATTCGCAACCCTGTTGTTAGAGCATCCCTGCATCCCCTCTTCCCCGTTTGCGGCATTCTTATGAGTTGTGGCAAGCGTCCCCTCATCATACCTGGCAGGCGTTACCGCCTGCCTTACTGATGAATGCCTCCCTACTTCGCTCCGAAGACATCTGGCGAGGCAAGCAGTAACTGCTGATACAGCCTATTATTACGGGGGACCACAGTAAATAGGACCAAATATTGCTAGTAAAAAGAGCGAAACATATAAGTTCTTGTGTGTACCATAGGTCCTATTTAGTACCTCCCCCCGTAAGAATAGAACAAATGAGCAGGGCTGTTCACGGGTCGGATCAAAAATCTCGCGGGTCAGGTTGGGCTGCGCCGGGTGAGGACGACTCGACCCCACCCGACCCGTGGGAGTTTGGAAACCTCCTGACCCCTGACCCGACCCGACCCGACTCGACTCGACCCGTGAGATTTCAATTTTTCCCTGACTCTCCATGCGGGTCGGGTCATGACCCGTGAAACGCCCTGCAAATAACTGCCCTCTAGTCTGCAGTCCCGTCTTGGGGGACAAACTACTTACAATTCGAGTGTTTTGCCCACAAAACGGAGCTGCCGTCTTGAAAGGGTTAACAACCCCGCGGGTTTGCACAGCCGCGAAGCATTTTTTTTATGGGTAATCCCACACATGCACGGCTGAAGGTGCCGAGAGAGAGATTTCCGAACGTTGACCTCTTTTTGGTACGTACTGCACTCCCGTCTTTGGTGACAAACCACTCGAATTTAGAGCAGTAGTCAGTCCTAAAAAGGTCAATCTACTCTCTAAACTTGACCCTACTTGACATTAATCATGCCGGAAACCCTGTATACCAATGCACGCTATGCTACCCCTGTGTATCCCCCAAAACCACCCCGCCAGACCACATACATACCGTATGACACCATTACGGGGGACCATAGTAAAGAGGACCTACGGTACACACAAAAACCCACATATTTCGCTGTTTTTACTATTATTAATAACAAACATTAGGTCCTATTTACCATGGTCCTCCGTAACATCACACTAGGGTGATAATATAACACACCCCCTCGGACGATTTTCAAAGCTGGGTTTCTCTACAACGGGGAGAGGGCGTACTGAGTACGACGAGCGATGCGTCTGTACAACTTTTCTCGACGAAAACTTTCCAAACCCAGCATTTTCGTCGCGTGTGCCCCCCCTTAAGGCATGTTTAGGAGACTATCGGGTCTGAAATTCGTCCCAGGGGGTGTGATATATTAACACCCAGCGTGATAGTGTGATACGGTAGGGCATTGGCAGGCGCTAAGACTCCCCCTGGTTTTTACCTGCCTGGTCTGTGCGAGAGCATGCTTGCGGCGACATTGGCGAACACTAAAAACGAATCTGGATACGCACTGCACCACTATTACGGAGGGCCATAGTTAACAGGACCAATTATTGTTGGTAAAAATAGTTAAACATATTTATGTGTACCATAGGTCCTGTTAACTATGGTCCCCCGTAATAGTAGACTGTACGACCTATTCCTGCTATTACGGGGGGCCATAGCCCGGTCGCCCCGGTGGTTCAAGTGGTTAACCTCGAATTCTACTTGTTTGAGTCCTGGGTTCGAGCCCCAGGTGGGTCGGACTTTGACTTTATTTGCAAAAATAAAAATAAAAAAGGATTCAATTGTTGAGAGCGCCTTGCAGCGTGGGTAGGCACAATTCGATGCGAGTCGACGAGGGGAGAAAAGGCTGAAATCTTCTCGCGATAAAAATGAAGGCACGTACCGTAGCGAGAAGGGGGGAGAAGAGCCTGCTATGTGACCCCGGATCTGAGTTACGAGTTGGAAGGAGAGAGAGAAGAAGATGGGCGAAGACAATAAATGGGATGAGTAAAAAAAAATACTCCGGAGTAGTAAATAGAACCTCATACTGTGGTCATTAAAAGGTACATATATAAATTTTTGTGTGTACCGTAGGTCCTACCTGGTATGTAATATGCCCCTCCCGCAATTATAGATGCTTATTTCTTTCGTATAAACCTGGTACGTGTCGCCTTGCGCGTATAGGGGGGGGGGGGGGGGGGGGCTCTGGGAATCGAGACGCTAGCGTTTGAACCACTTTTACGTGCTACCAGTATGATACTTCGAAAAATACTGCCATGTATGTACCCGTATGCATTGCATTGCCGGCATGTGGCATAACCACTCGGCCCGTTAATATAGCACCTGTTTGGACTCTGATGTGATCATCCTCAAAAAAAGGAGTGTTATCTTGCTGGCTTGCTGGCCAGATTGGCGCTAGTCGTAGAGAGTTTTTCCCCTCAGCGACGACTGGCAGCATCGGCAACAAAACCGAGGCCCGCTGGGCGAGCGAGCCGGTGGCAAGACGCCGTGCCCGTACTATCGATGGTGGCAGGACACACAGGTTATAGATCATCTACAGATCATTCCCGCTTCATGGGGAAGAGTGGGGTCTAGATTCTATATCTGTAGGTTATCTATATCTGTAAATGGTCTACCTGTAGAAAATCTATCTGTAAATGATGTATCTGTAGATGATCTGTCTGTAGAGTATCTATCTGTGGATGACATATCTGTGGATTATCGATCTGTAGATGATCTACCCGGAGATGATATACCTGTAAATGATCTGCCTGAGGATGATCTACCTTTAGATGATTGTCTTTAAATGATCTGTCTGAGTACCTGGTATGATCTATCTGTAGACGATCTATCCGTTCGACGTGTGGAATGGTTGACGTTCACAACGTCGCATTTTTCTCCTTTGTTTGGGATCGCCAAACCTGGGTGCCAACGTGCCAACAGTACTCGAGGTGGTTATCATTTTTTTAACACTGCCTGCCGAGGGTGCCGTTGACGCAAGTTGAAGCGGTGGGCGAGGGGTACACTTGCAATTTTCCCCTGAGGCTCCCCACTTGATCATAGTATAGGATATATACACTTGAAGATAGTATATTATATATACACCTGAATATAGTTCCTGGTATAGGATATATATGCTTGATTATAATTTAGGATATAGATACACTTGATTGTAAAATAGGATATATATACACTTGGTTACAGTGTAGAATACATAATGCACTTGGTTAAAGTGTATGATATGTATGCGTCACGTCAAGAAACGGATTTTAAGAAGAAGTGTTCGCTCAACCCTTTTGAAACTTGAGTAGTTTGTCTCCCAAACGAGACCGGCTGCAAGTTGCCCTAAAAGGGTCCCTTCTTAAGATCAGCGGGCGAGACACTTACTACAGTAGTATCCCAGGACAGGTTCGCCTATTAAGTCGGTACTCGTTGGTACCTCACGAATGTGTTGTTTGCTTGAAGATAATGGAAGAGCAGCTCTATTCCTTTCGTGCACGCGGAGACTGAGACCAAGCTCGTGCGTCTCTGGAAAACCCCTGGTTTTCCTCTGGAAAACCCCTGATTTTCCTCTGGAATTTCCTTCCTCTGGAAAACCCCTGGTTTTCTACCTAAGATACTCCTTCCAAGTACTACAAATACGATCCCTGTGCCTGAACACAGGTAATTTCCCGGCTTTCAATCTCGTTCAAGGCAGTATCATAACAACAACAACAACAAAACAGAACAACAACAACAAAACAGATCAATAAACTTCGGAGATCTCTGCCCTCGTAAAAGGGGCTACGGTGGCACCGTGCTGTTACCACCAAACGACCCGTTCTACGATAGAGGTAGCACATTTCCGCTATTTTGTTTCTGAAAAACGGGGTGCCTTGACCCCCAGTCGTAGGAATGCTAATCTTGATTTCGACAAAAAAAACTTTTGCAGACTCGGGCCATGGGATTGTTCGTCGCGATGCAATTTGATTTTTGCTGAAGTCAGTTTTCGGATGAGGTATGGAGCTCCTTAAGCGAGGAGCCTCAGAAAAATTAATTAGGGTGAACCTCCATCGCAGAACGCCTCCAACACCATAGTTTTGGTTGTCGCACAACGTACCTGGTGTACGCACGCCCGACTCTGAACGGAGTTGTAAGGACCGTTTGGCGTTCATGTTTGTACCTCCAACGGCCTTTACAGTTTCGCCAGAGTAGTATTGCTTCCGTCAGAAGTTTTAAAGGGGGGGGGTCATCAACCCCCCCCCCCCCCCCTCTGCCCTCCGCCCCCGCCCCTATTTTATATTGGTTGGGTTGGCGTCGGTTGGCGACGACACCGTAAAACGTAAACATGCCGCTCACTACGTCAGCTACGGTACAACCAGGGTACAGTTTTTGTTTTTGGCGGTCACCCACAGCTGGTCATCGAGTTAGATTATTTGTGCGAGGTAAAGAACCTTTACTCCGCACAAGGGAATTGATCGTATCACGTAGTGGTCATGGTATGTCACCCAAGAGGTAGTTACATAGTACTCCCATTGCTGTCTCCGGAAACTGGCCTCACCAGAAATTGAATCAACTCATTGAAGCTGTCATTCATATTCAAGTCCGCCTCAAAAGCGGCTCTTAGTAGGATGCAGCTCACCCTCCATGCGACTCGCCGGACACCTCACGGCGCTTCGCGCTTGGTGCAAGCTATGTCTGCCTGGTCGGTGAAAACCTGACGTGCTCCATCCCGGCATTGGTGGGGATGCGAGGGTCTACGGTCATACCACTACGGCCATCCATGAGATCGAGTACATCTCTCCTATCGAGTACACCCCCCCCCCCCTCCCCCCATCCCTTCTCCCTTACTTTAAGATAACGCCTCCCAGCTCAAGGGAAATCTTACATCCCCCCCCCCCCCCCCCCCTCTTTCCTGCGGGTGTGTGGAAAACCTCAGCTTTGCCCAAAGGGAACAATCGTATCACGTAGTGTATACCTCGTACCGCTCTGATCCGAAATGTAAGGAATGATTGGTCGTCGTATTCATGAGTAAACGGTCCTTATAGTTCCACCCAGTGTGGCATATGGTACGACACCCACGAGGCAGTTACATGGCATGCCCATAGCTGTCTCTGGGAAGTGGCAACGCCAGAAAACAAATCAATCCGTTCGTTGACGCTGCCCTCCATTTTTGCGAAAAAAAAGTCCGCCTCACAAGCGGTTCTTGGTGGGACGCAAGCCCTTCACGCGACTCGCCCAAACACCTCGCGTTTCGCTTCGCGCTCGGTGCAAGCGAGCAATGCCTGCCTGGTGGGTGAAAACCCGACGTGCTCCGTCCTGGCATTGTAGGGATGCAGAGGGCCTACGGTCATACGACTACGGGCATGTATGGCATGAGTACACCCCCCCCCCCGTCCTTGTGGCAGGGAAAAAGAGAGTAGAACTGACATCGGAGGAGAATGCGAAACGTACAAGGAAGAACGGGATGTAGACGAGGAAGGTTGTCGGCTGTGCTATGGAGAAGTGTACCACTCTAGCTTTTGGCAAAAAAACAATCGCTATCCTAGTTGATAGATGGTGGCCACAAAAATGCGAAACAGGGACGGGATCGTAAGCTTGATCGCAAAAAATGTTGAATATCGTGTATGGAAAACACGTAGGGAGCGCCCATATGTTGGAGGTATCCCAAGTAATATTAGGAATAGGAACGGTGCTCCGGCTCGGAAGGGATACGTGGTCAATGCTCAAATTACTAAGGCAAGCAAGAAATGAGTACGCCAGCCCCCCCCCCCCCCCCCCCCCGTCCCTCGTACCTCTTCCCCCCCAACCCCGCCCCCTAACCTCACCCTCTTCCAACCCCCCCCCGCCTCCCCCTTTCCTTTCTCCCATATTTCGAAAAACGCCTCCCAGCCCCCTCGCACAACTTGTTCGAGCTCGTTTACTTCTGTCGGAGAGATGGGCCCGATGGGATGCTGATATCCGAGGAGGAGTGCGGGGTGACATCCGTCTGTCTTGACACTAGTACCGACCCGGAGACATCTTCTGTCACGTACCAGGTATGTGGTGCCATGTCTTTATTGCGCTTTTTTTTCTTCCGCATGGCGCACGTTTGCGGGCTGAGCACTGGCGCAGTTTGCGCTGGCAGTGGGAATCTACTGGCGGTAGCAATTCTACTGGCAGTGGAAATCTACTGGTTGGCCCGGGCAGTATGTGATGTACCAGTGTATATGTTTTTTTGATGAGATGTTTCTCTGTCCACCATCGGAACAGGGGTCGGAGGAGGAGCGGGGGGGGATGGGGGATATCGGTTGGGCTAATATTTGGGGATATACAAACATAATCACCACCAGCGCCAACATCTCATAAACGGCAGGCGAAGCAATATAATCGTCACCAGGTACCAGGTATATGTTAACGTGCGGTGGTAATACTGCTGCTGTAATTTTGGCGGGATGCTCTTGTTTTTTTTCGGTGGTATGGTTTGCGCCGGTGTGTGCCTGCGTGTTTCGTCGCGTTGTGCAGCATGTGGCTGTTTCGTTGCGGCTTCTGGTTTGCGGTTTTGCGGTTCAGGCTATGGTGGGTATGGTGGTGTTCGGTATGTGCGTTCACGCTTGCGTTCTGTTCGGCGCGTGCTATTGCGGAGTGTGCTATGTTGATGCGTGGTGTATTTCGTGTTGGGAGGCGTACCACGAGGAGGGTAGCACCTGTTTTTGCCTTGTAGAGGCAGCAACTAACTTTTCGAAGTCTCCTCGCTTGCTTGCTAACCCGGCGAAACAAATCGCATGACCTAAGATACGTGCAAAAACGAATATAAGCGACATTTGCGCAAGCGCGGTCGGGATGCAGCACCGGGTAGCGCATGACTTCTAACTTGAGGCGCTCCGTCAGCCGGACGGAAATGGTTTGGCCAAAAGATGCTACCCCCGATCGCAGCATACGTCGGTGCTGCGATGCACCATATATGCGGAGCAAGCGCACTAAGACGTCCACGAACATTGCGTGACCCCGGCCCAGTAGATGCATGTCGGTGGATGTCCGACGGTGTGGTGGACCTCGAGGCATTTCCTTTCCCAAGTTCCGGGTTGACACGGACTTTCGGTTCGTGCAGCTAGTGCCATCCCATGACGGCTTGCGCGGCTTTTCTGCAATGAAAATGGGATCGCGGAGACATTACTTGGAAGAGATTAAGAACGCGTTTTCGTGCTTTTCTCTTTTTTTCTCCCATTTTTTCTCCGTTTTTTTTTCGGTCCTCGCCTTCAGAATCTCGGTTTTCTCCTTTCTGTAGTATCACCACTTCATCGATAACAATTTGTGCGCGCGGTTCCTGGAGGAAAGCTCACGGGGGGTTCGAGAGTTGGGTCGTGTTTTGAGCCTACGAGTACTGCACGAAGAGATACCATGAAATATCTGTCGTCTGTTGTATGACTTCCCTCTGTTAAAAGGTCATTCTACCTTCGTAAGTGTTTCCTGCTCCGGCAGAAGTTCTTCACACCGAGGGTGGCCTCCGGCCGAGGTGCCTGCAACGCGGCAGTATTTCCTGAGATAAGATGGCTAGGAGCAGGTGCCGGAGCAGGTGCCGGAGCAGGTGCAGGCGCAGGGGGCCAGGGTCTGCAGGAAGCAGGCGACAACGAACCTCGTTCTACGCATAGCATAAACTTTATTTTTCAGCTCCTTGCTCGTGTTTCGTCGAGGTTTAGCGGGAGTTACTGCGCAAATATGACCTTGTTTTGGTTAGAGCTTACCAAAAAAATATTTTATTAAAGGTTTGGTTCTAACCTTTGGTCCAAAAATTGGGTTGATCCGATTGGGTGACGACAATGCTACAGCCATCCGACCATCAAAGAGCAGGGACGCCTTGGGATTTCGTGTTTTCGATCATAATGCGCTGCCGAGAAGGTCCTGTGGCCGCAAAAAAAAAAACACGGCGGCTCAACTCTTCCTTTTTTTTAACCTGATCGGTTGACGCTTGACATCTTGTTTTTGTTTGTTTTGCTTCTTTTCCAGCCTCCCACCCCCTTCCTCCACTCCACCCCCTCTCCCCATCCTCACCCCTCATTGTTATTGAACCACCCACCCCTCACCCCACCCCCCAATATTATCGAAACCCCCGCCTTCCACCCCTAACCCCGCCCCCCACCGTCTATGGTCATACGACTACGGCCATGCATGAGATCGAGTACATCTCTCCTATCGAATACACCCCCACCCGTATCGCCAGCCCCCACCGGCAGTCCCCCACCTCCACCCCCACCTCCACCTCCCACCGGCCGCCCCCCACTGTCCACCCACCCCTTACTCCCTGCTCCCCACCCCTAGACCTCGCCCCCTCTTTGCACACCCTTTGACCCCGCCCCTCGCCCCAACTCCAACTCCGCCCCTCGCCGCGGACGTGCATGCCTCGCAGATCGCGTTCGAGTTCAATGATGACGACAAGCATCTCGCTTACGACGTCAGCGTGGACATGAAGCTGTACTTCACCTACTACGAGGTCAAAGAGGTTTTGTACACTCTCAAGACGAGCATCAGCCCCACGTGCGAGCTCGAGGAGCTTTGCCACCGCGGGTAAGGCTCCGCCGCTTGTGCATACAACACGGTAGAGACACAGAAACCTTCGGTTTCCGACCCCAAGGCTTGTCTTCGTGTTCGGTAAAATGTGCGCTTGTTCGGAAAGCAGGGTGTTCTTATTTCCTCCCGCTTTCTTGGGAATGGGCGCTCTTAAGGGGGAAAAAGGGTGTTCTTATTTTGGAAAAGGGTGTTGCTATTCGGGAAAATGTGTTGCTGTTAGTCAATGGTCTCTTGACCCGTTTAGGACTGCAATCCCGTTTGGGGGGAAAATGCTCGAGAGTTTGAGCGGTTTGTCCCCAAAACGGGACTCGCAGTTTGCTCTCAAAGGGTTAATCGGGAAAGGGTTCTCTTTCTTGGGAAATGCTTTTATTATTCTCGGGAAACGGCGCACTGAGGCTTCCAGTACCTGGGAGTGAAGTAAAGTATCGCCGGGAGAGCATGCTTCGAGTCCTTTGTGTCTTCGCAGTTTACGTACTGCGAGATACTGCGACTGCTCGCAGTATTTCGATAGTCTGTTCTGCGGGTACTGCCACACTCGAACTACTTCGGGAGTCAATATTGTGTGGAATACTGCTGTACTTGAAGTGTTTCAAGTTTCTGTGCTTCGGGTACTGCCAAATACGGGCACTATCTCGTCCGTTGGTACTGCGAGTGCTGCGAGTACTGCGAGTGCTCGGAGTACCAAAATACTCCCAATGTTCGTAGTATACTCGGAGCATGAAGTATAGCACAACCATCTGTGTACAGTTTCGAGAATTTTATCCAATTTTTATCGCAGAAAGCATTCACCGATGGCCCCACGAGTGGGAGTTGCAGCAAATTACTTTCGGGGGGGGGGGGGGGGGGATTGGAGTACTTGGGCTACTGGGAGTATATTGACCATATATACTGCGAGTACTCGCTGTATTCATGGGTTCAATACTCTTGATACTCTCTGTACTGCCAAGTGTTTCGGAAGTTTGTACTGCGGGCGCTGCGGGTACTGCTGGTATTCGGGGTTCTGTACTGCTCATTCTCCCAGCACTCGCAGTATCTAGGCCTTCAGTAGTGCTCACACTCCCGGTACTCGCAGTGTTTAGGCCGCAAGTACTCTTAACACTCTCAGTACTCGGAGTACCCAATGTACTCGATACTCCGATTCTACTCGGAGTATGAAGCATACTGGGAGCGTCTGCGAAGGGTGTTGTTTTTTTAGGGGAAAGGGTGTTGGTCTTTTTTTGGGAACATGTTTATTTATTTTAGAAAACGTGTTCTTATTCGGGTAAGGGTGCAAGGCCCGCAACTGCGGGTGAGACTTGTTGCTTTTTTTTTTGCCTACCGCATTCTGGCGACCAGACTTGTACCAATAATACTGTTACAGCAAGTATTTTTTAAGTGTACAGTGAACAGACAGACCGCAGAGATAAGTGCATACTTCACCAATACGCTTTGCTGCTGAGCCTTGACTTTAGACGATTGTTACACCCATGAACGACCCGACTATCATATCTCCTGTAATGGACCAAAAATCACCAACACGACCCCTCGATGGAGGTGGCATGGTCATTTTTTCAAGACAACAGGCTCCTGGATCATTCGCGTGATGCCAACCAACAACTCGCCCCGCCAAGCCCAAACAGACCACCCCCCCCACCCCCCCGACCGGAAAATAAATTAACTCATTGAAGCTGTCATCCATATGCAAGTCCGCCTCACAAGCGGTTCTTAGTAAGATGTAGTTCACCGTTCATGCGACTCGCCGAACACATCACGTTTCACCTCGTGCTTGGTGAAAGCAGTGTCTGCCTCGTCGTCGAAAACCCGACGTGCTCCGTCCCGGCATTGCAGAGATGCGAGGGTCTGTGGTCATATGACTACGGCAGTGCATGATATCGCGTACACCCCCCTCCCCCTCCCCACCCTTTTCCCATGAACCCTCAAACTCATCCCACCCCCACGCGAACCCAATTCCCCTCCCCCGGCTATGCATGATATCGAGTACACCCCCCCCTCCCCTCCCCGAACAAAAACGCCCGCCACCACAGCTGCGCTGCGGACGAGCGGCTCTTCCTGACCAGGCTCAAGGACACCGTGGGCGACGGCTGGAACGCCGGGGGCATCAACGTCTTCGACCACTTCCGGATCGAGAATCGGATCACCCTCGAAAACACCGGGACTGGGGACGCCAACGCCGCCGCCGTGGAGAAGGCGCGCCTGGCCGCCTACGAGAACACAATGCTTGACGGCCAACTGCGCAACATCCCCATCTGCCTCGCGGACGGTGATTACCTCTACTCGACCGACTTCCCGATGCCCCAGGCCGGCGGCGGGTCCTACACCATGGCGGACGCGGCCGCGGCGGCCGCCGCGGACGCGAGCGCGGGGGTCACCCCCACCGAGCGAACGTGGTACGAGTCAACCTGGAGATTCTGCGGGGAACTCGGCACCCTGGGCGACGTCGCCTACGTCCGCGTGGTCGACGGCGTGTGTACCGCTATTGAGTCGTGGGGACAAGGCCCTCAGCCGTCTCCAACGGAAGCCGGCGGCGGCGGCGGCGATGGCAGCGGTGGTGGCAGCGGCGGCGGCAGCGGCGGCAGCGGCGGCGGCGGCGGCGGCGGTGGCGGTGGCAGCGGTGGGGGCGGCGGCGGTGGCGGCGGCGGTGGGAACGGAGGCGCCACTCCCTCTCCCGTCTACCCCATGGAGCCCACCCCTTCCCCCGGTGGAGGTCTCATCGTCAGCCCCACCGCTTACCCCGCTGGGGGACCCTACCCGGCGCCCACCGCATCCCCCGCCTTGGTCGTCGCCCCCACCCCCAACCCCGCCCACGGCCCGCCCACCCCGGCCCCCACCACTATCGCTCCAACCCCCTCCCCCTCAGGGGTTCCGCCGGTCACGCCTCCGTCCGTCAACGACAACGAATCGACGGAGCCGGAGGGAGGCGGCTCCAGGTTCACGACCGTGCAAATGCTCGGGATTGGGATGGGCGCGCTGGCCATCGCAGGTCTCGCCGCGGCAGGCGGGACCTACGCCCAGCACAAGGGCTGGATCGGTGCGGGTGCGGCGGGCGGCGCGGCGGCGGCCGGCGCCGGCGCCGGCGCCGCGGGGTCGGACGACGAGGCCCCACCGAACCCGGACGTGGACGAGTTCGCTCCTTGATTGATTGGTGATGATGTAATAAAGGTGGATTCATTGATTCATTGATTGATGATCTTTATGATTTTGAGTTCCTGACGTGGTTTTGAGTTTTGTGGTTCCGAGTTTTGAAGTTTTGAAGTTTGTTTGCGGGAGGGGAGGGGAGAAGAGGGGGGGGGGGGGCAAGGAAGGCAGGCAGCAAGAGTGCGCTCCCTGATGTGCTTTGTTTGTGGTAGGAGCAAGGAGGCAGGGAGGTATGCAGGCAATAATGACAGATGATGATGATGATGGTTTTGGCTTTGTTTGTTGAAGAAGGGAGGAGACAACGCAGTACCAGGCAAGATCTTTCGCCTCGACAATTATGTTTTGGGACTTGTTTGCGCGGAGAGGGAAGGCAAGGGCAGGCAAGGCTCTTCGAATGCAAGGGCTCACTCCTGTTCGAGGATGACGACGCTTCAGTTTTGTTTGCGGGAAGGCAGGCAGGCAAGCAAGCCAACAGACAGGCAAACAGACAGGAAAGCAGGCAGACTCAGACTCAGGACTCAGACGCAGATGCAGACGCAGACGCGCGCACATCCCGGCGCTCTTCGCGTAAGGTGTAGGCGCGGAGGGCGCGGGTGCGCGCGCGCGCGCGGGGGGGGGGGGGGGGTAGTCGATATTTTGAAGGGAACGGTAGGGCGGTTTGGCTGTCTTTGCGATGGCAATGTCGGCAGCTGTGACGTTGCTGCTGCTGGTGTCTCGGGGAAGAGAAGGAGAGGGAGGGGGGGAGGGAGGCAGGGAGGGAGGGAGGGAGGACAAATGGAGGGAGGGTGCCCGGTTGCAATAGCAGAAGCAATGAAGCTGTTGCCGTGCTTTCGGAGGGGGGGTAAGGAGGGGGGGGAGGGAGGGAGGAAGGCACGCTGGGTGTGAGAGGGGGTTGGTGGGACGGGGTGGAGGTGGGGGTTGGGGATGGGGGATGTGGAGGGATTTCCTTTCGTTGTTTGCTGCTTGTACTCGTTTTGTGGCTGTTGACTCTGGCCTGACCCCTGTCCTTGGTTTGTGTCCGCATGAATTTCTGCGGGGTTTGTTTTACGAACGGCGTGGTGGGGTCTTATTTTTTCTTTCTTTTGCCGTACACAAGCTCAATAATAACCCTTTTAGGACCGCAGTGTACATTTCCCTAAATCTGACAGTACTTCCAAGTGGTCTGTCCCAACGCCAGGAGTGCGGTCCTGATGCGGATAACGAGCTCCGGCCGTGTAGTTTAATTATCGGTGTATTTTCGTGAGCGGTGACCCCTCTGCTGGACTGACCGTCGTCCTCATTAAATTCTGTACGTTTTTTTTCACGTTTTGTTTTTAGTTTTTGTTGTTGTTGTTGTTGTTGTTGTTGTTATGGTGTAGGTGTGTCCCGGCATTTTTGCCGCTTCGTGGGGGGACAGTAGTAAGTAGCTGCACATACAGACAGCACAGGATGCCTCGTGAAAAACAGGAGAGCCGGTCCAGGATGGGATCCTTATTCGGAGAGCGAGCGGGTGTGTTCTGCTGCGCAATAACCGCAGCTGCAACAATCGCAGAAGTGCTTGTTTTCCTGGAAAACATCGGCCTTTGGCGTTTTTACCGTTCGTTTTTTGTTTGACAGCAGGTGTGTCGCAGCCGTCGTTTTTGTTTTGGTGGATGCGATACTGTATTGAGAAAAGTGTTTTGGTATCCACCGCTTTTACCTTATTGGTCAATTTTGGTTCCGGGAAATATTGTGATTGGTGGAAGGCCCCTGGTCGACGGGTGACTGATGGCGTCGCCCAGGGTCGTGACGTCAATTGACTCGGAAATATCCCCGGCACGGTTGTGGCCGGTCTCTCATTGCTTTCCTCCCAACTTTTCGTATGGTACCTTCGTCTGGTGCTTTTGCTTTGTTCCGCTCTGTATTCGGTCCAACATTGTCTCTCCCGTGAGTAATATTAATTATTATTACTACGTATTTTGCGAGTCCGCCTCTTTTCCTCGCGGTGATGGTAGCTCCGTTGCCAAACGAAGCGAAAACTCCGACACCGGGGGCACGTACGTACCTGGTAGGCGTTTTTTTTTTTTGGTTGACGTACTGCAGTAGCAGAGGAGTGAACATAATTTCGACGTCGCGGCGTGGCGCGATGTGCGGTGGTATGAAGCATCGAGAAATAACAGGTGCTGGTGATTACGGAAACGTAGAAAGGACCGTTCGTTCGGTTTGTGGAATCATGTGAAGAACAAGCCCTTTTGCACTTGCGCACAGGTGTGTGTGTGTGTGTTTTTTTTTTATTGTGGGGGGGGAACGACGTGGCGGTGCTGCCCAAGAAGAAGAGGCAGGGTACGTATCAGGGTATACGATGGCGTGTCCGGACCGTTTAATTGTCTCGAGTAGTTTTGTTGTTGTTGATGTTGTTGTGCTGGTTGGTTTTGTCCAAAGCATATATTTCGACGTATATATACGTATATGAGGTGCTACTTTTTTTTATTGATCGTTCGATCAACGTGTGACATTTTGGTGGTGTGCGCGGTTGTCGGCAGTGTGGTGTGGGGACTCTCGGGTCGTGAAAACGATACGAAACGTTCGGCGTTGAGCAGACAGGGGATGGGGGATGGGGGGGGGGGGCGGGGGGCGGCGGCGGGGGAGGGGGGTGTACATGCAATATTTGACAACTATTAATATATACCTGGCATACATTAATGGCCGATAAACGAGCACCAGGGAACAATTTTATTGGTTCTTATTTCGTGGCGTGATTTATTTCCTTGGTAAATGATTTTCAGGGCGGCTTATTCGGGAGCGGGGGGGGGGGGGGGGATTCGCATACTTTTGGCATGACTAACAGCAGTCTAATAACTATGAAAAGCGCGAGCGAGCATGGAGGGGACGAGAAATCGTCCTCCGTTAACGAGAATCGTCCGCCATTTTTGCTTTGTTCCGCGAGGGAAAAGATGGGGACGGAAAGAAGGATGGGGCATGAAAGAACAAATACATGTTGTTCGTGTTGGGCTGTTGTTTTGTTTTGTTTTTCTTTTTCTTGGTTGATCGGCTTTGCTCGCTTGATCGTGGGACGACGGAGTCGGCTGTCCTGTCGCGTGTTTTTCGGTGTTGCAGTAGTCGCGTGACCCGCCCCGCTGCTCCCGCGCATCTTTTGTGAGTGGGAGTAATAATGCTGCGGGATGTCGTCATGCTTGCGGACGCAAGCAATAAGTACACGGTGTGTTTCGGCGCGCTTTTTCTTGGTTCCATGCAGCTTTTTTCTTCGAAGGCTTTTTTTCTCTTTGCGTGAGGAGGATGCATTCGCTATTGTAGCAGTCGTTTGCTTGGGATGTTTGCTTCGAAGCGAGTGATGGTCTCCGTTTCGCACATACTAAGTACAGATATTGTTATTATTAGGCTCGCCATTCGACAATGGGCAGCATGATGAGCTTTCACGTTGGTCAATCCAAAACATTCCTGAAAGAAGAACTCTCCGTATACGGAAGAAAACCTATACACCAAGCCTATCTACCTTCTGTGTCTTACTCTCTTTTATGTTTCATCTACGATGCTCTATACCAGGTATATGGTAGTGACGTCTTTGTACCATCTATATTTGCACGAACGAATAGGAGAGGCAATTCATGATTTTGCTGAAAACACGGAGGAATCGTTCACGACGGAAATACTTATGTTGTGTATCTTGACTGCCGAGAAACGTCGCGGTCTTGCGACATGAGACATCGCACAACAAATAGTAGTATACGAAGCAGCCAGGTAGGTACTGCCCAGCGGTTTGTGCATACGTGTGTGATTTTCGTTTAACACTACCTCTTCAATTGCTACTGCTGACACAACAAGATTGCGGACAGTCGGAGAGTTCGTCGAGTTTTCAACGCGTACAGCTTCTTCGTAGCAAGAAGAGCTCGCGCCCATTTATTGTTGTTGCTGTTTATGAGCTTCGTTCTTCTACCTACTACTACAGAAGAAGCAGATGCATGCATACCTGGTGCGCATTTGCTTGCAAGCAGGACACGATTTGAAGACGCTGAAGGATTGGGCTATTGTCTCTGTGTTCCATACAGTGTTTCTTGTGTTTTGTCGTCAACGAGGGCACGGGTAACACCAGAAAAAAAGAAGAAATGTCAAAAACAACAAAGACAAACCGTTTCGGTGTGCACACCGGGAGGAGAAAGAGGGAATGGCGGCCTATAGACACTTCTCCGAGCACCCGATTTTTCTAATCGATGATGATGTTGTGTTGCTCACAGACCCCCCCCCCCTCCCCCTCAATGGCATAATACGGGCGTAAAAATATCCTTGTGAAGACATACTATTACGGGGGGCCGTAGTAAATAGGACCAAACATTGATTTTAATGGTGAAAATATATACCTGGTACATATATATGTTTTTGTGTGTACCATATGTCCTATTTATTGTGGTCCCCCCTAATAGCAAATCCCACGAGGTGATGCCAAACCATCCCAATTCGGTACGCCTAATGGTGAGCTACATTGATCAATGTACCCACCAGGACGTGTTCACGCCCACATGTGTGTGGGGGGGTCACGGCCGTCTGTGAAGGTCACGACTTAAAGTGCGTCTAATCAACCTAGATATCATATCCAGATGAGCGCGCCTTCGCAGCACTGGAATCTCCAGAGTCCTTTATGCGCTTCGAGGTCTCGACGCGAGGTGGAGTTTTTTGTTCGCTTCTTCCGCTACCGTGCTCGCCTGACCCGACCTCGCCCGGCGGAGGGGGGGCTGCCCGACGGCCTTCTCGAGGGCTCGTGCGCCCGGGCCAAGCGCAGAACGACGTCAAACGGCGGAGGTGTCGACCCGCTGGGCTGTTTCTAAATCTGAAACCCTTGCTTCCGAAGGTGTGAGCGTCGCATGAGCAAAAAATACATCGTTTGTTGTGTCTGCTGTATGTACTGTAGTAGTGTTCGCCATTTTTGTTGTCGAAACGTCGATGTAGAAAGGTATACCGGTACTCTACTAAAGGATGTCTCTGCTTGCGGCTTATCAGTGCCAAAACCGACACCATGCTACACGCGCTTTTTGTTTTGATCAAGGTCGGACGCTTTGTATCCCTTGTTAGGTTTGCCTACTGAGCAGGTACTGGTTGGGACTCACGTGCGATGTTTGCTTAGAGATAAAAAGAAGAGCAGCTTTATTCCTTTCGTGTGGAGACTGAGAACAAAGGCTCCAGCCTCGCTTAGGAAAGCCCCTGGTTTCCCATCCAAGAAACGCCTCCCGAGTGCTACAAATACGATTTCGATACCTAAATCCAGGGGATTGCCGGGTTTTCAGCCTCATTCAAAGCAGTACCATAACACTAGCCCACCCTGATGAGCCGTATGTGCAGAATTAAGGGAAATTTATGGAAACCTCGATTCTACGAGCTCTTAATAGCAGATGAGTCGAAGATGCGTCTCCTCAAAACCCACTCCAACACCTCTGAACGGCAAGGGTACGAAGCCGGCAAGGTACGCCAAAAACGAAAAAAAGAACGGAAGGCCCACTAATAGCCGTATGGGACAGGAATAAATCGTCAACGAAAGAATCATCGCCATGCCACCCACAAGAGGGTAGGGCGAGAAAGTGTCTACGGAAAAGCGAAAGGTTAGCACGAAAACGGCGACGCGGTTCTGTGCCCCGGTGCGCGTTGCCAATTTTATCTAGATCGCCCCGAGCTCCCGAGCGGGGGGGGGGGTCGGTAAGACGAGTGTTAAGATCACGGACAGCGGGAGACTTTGTATCCCGGGACAGGTCTTCTTATTCAGTCGGTACTCGTTGGTACTCACGTTGTTGTTTGCTTAGAGATAGAAGAACAGCTATATTCCTTTCGTGCACGGCGGAGACTGAGACCACGCTCGTGCCTCTCTGGAAAACCCCTGGCATTCCACCTAAGATACGCCTTCCAAGTACTACAAATACGATCCCAGTGCCTGAACCCAGGTAATTACCGGGCTTTCAGCCTCATACAAAGCAGTATCATAACACTCGCCCACTCTGCTGAGCCGTATATGCAGAATTATGATAGATTCATGGAAACCCCGACTCCACGAACTAGAACGTAAGTCGAAGATGTGGCTCCTCAAAACCCACTCCCACACCTCTGAACGGCAAGGCAACGAAGCCGGCAAAATACGTGAAAAAAAAATGAAGGGTAAAGACCCAACCTTAAGGGGCAGGGGGAAATCGTCGAAGAAAACCATCGCCAAGTCACCCGCGACGGGGGGGGGCGAAGATGATGCATTGAAAAGCGAAAAGTTCATTTTCCAAACGAGAAGAAAAATAACACGGAAGATGTAAAGAAACCCACCGAAAACCCAGCCTACAACTCTGGAAACGTGTCCTGTGCCACAAATGAGTGGCCCGAATACCCAGATCAGCCCCGACACTGAGCGGGGGGGGTAGGCAGGACAAAGTACGCGAAAATCCCGACCAAGCCCAAGAAGAAAAACTAAAAACAAACAAACAAACAACCCAGGAACACAATTGCCAGAAAAACCCCGGCCCGAAAACTCGAAAAACGTCAATAAGTTGAAAAATCACCCCCCAGAGTCCACGAAAACGTCAAGCAAAAAATATCGAGGACAGCCGAGAAGCGAGAGTCAGCTATCCACGGCGGCGCCTCGAGACTCGTCTACGTTCCGCTGGACCCCCCGTGCAAGTGCGCTAGCCAAGTGAATTTGTAGACACCAAGAGCCTCGTACAGCTCTCGTCGAAGTCGTGTAGCGCGCCGGAGAAAGAGGAAGCTTGATCGGTCCCGGGTCGTCCAAAAATCGAACCAAATATACTCCATCCGTTGGCGTAGTCGCACTGATTTTCCCCAGCCACCACAGACCGTCGTCGCCCTTGTACCAAAAATGGGCCCCGTTGGGAAGCATGTTGTTGCAGTATCGGCGGAGCCAGTCGGCGTGTGAGACGCAGCCAATAGCCGGGTGCCGAAAATCGCTCGCCGTTACTCCGAGAAAGCTCCCGTTGTGCCGCGCCGATTCTCAGTCGGCGGTGCTGGCGGTTGGTTTGGCGGTCCTGATTCGGGGTGCCGGCCGAGTAGCGAAAACTTGCGTGGCGAGAAAGCTGAAGGTCCATTTCCCGTTCCCAAGATGGACGGGATAGTCCTGTCCAGTGTGTCTCGTACATCACTGCGATGACGCCACCTCGACCTCGAGTCGATTTGTATCCGGTGGTCTTTTCCACTTCGAGCCGGTGAAGAGGTGTCGAGACGTCGTCCTGGGTGACGTGGTACGGGGGAGGTTTCTTGGAGAAGTCGTTGAGCACGTACTGCGTCAACCCCGCTGGCAAATACTTCGGCATGTCGCCACGGTCGTGGGGGTTGACGCAGGGCTTGCAGCGTCGAACTGAAACGCGCCGACGAGAATCCGCGCCGGGCATATCGGAACGAAGATCCAAACACAGGAGCTTTGCCCCAAGAAGATATCCGTCCGGGGTGTCCGCTGAGGAACAGGGGCCAACAGCGAGAACTTTGTAGGGGCCTGTCCAGTTGAGTGAGAGTTTGGCCTTGAGGACCTTGGCGTCCGTGTCGGGTTTCGCGCCCTGGCGGATGGTGGCCGCCGTATTGTACTCCCACGCCAAGCCGCCAACGTCAAATTTGGGGACCGGACGCAGAGCGTCGGCGAGGGCGGAGTTGCGGCGGTTCACACGGGCAACAGTGAGGGCGTGGTGTTCGCGAACGATATCGTACGCGCGCCGCGGGCGGCCCGTCGCCAAGTCGCAATAGGCAAGGTGGTCGCGGGCCAAGCTTTGGTGGCCGGCGACTCCAGCACGCTCGAAAATCGTGAGGGGGAGGCGCGGCAGCCAACCCACATGTACCTCGTTGGGAGCCGAACCCGTGGCGGCACTGACCGAATTGTTGTAAGCAAATTCGAATCGAGGGGGCTGCTCATTCCAGTTGTTTTGGAGCTCGTTGACGACCATTGCCAGCATCTGGGCCACCGTGTGGTTTACACAGCCCACCCCACCGTTGCCGTTTGGGTGGTAGGAGCTGGTAACAATTTTTCGAACCCCGAGAAGCTGATATACGGCGTGGGCTAAGCTTGGAGCAGAACTGGAGGCCGTTGTCCGAGAGGATGCTGCGCGGGCACCCCCAGAGAGGAATATACCGGTTGATGAGAATGTTAGCCGTGCCTCGGCGGTGAACTCTGCCGCTGTGACAGCGTACATGTCGGCTCGGCGGATAAAACGATCAGTGAAAAGCAAGATGTAGGTATTTCCTCGAGGCGTCACCTGGAGGGGGCCGTAGTCGATGCTGACGGCGATGCCGGACCCTTCTGGCAAGGGCGACGTGATGGTGGGCCACCGGACCGTCTGCCGCGACGTTTTCCGTGCTTGGCACCTCAAGCAGTTGCGCAACCACCTCCGGGTGCACATGCTCATACCGATCCACCAGTAGAAACGTTCGAGCATACGCGGGCTCGGCCTGTTGTTCCCGAGTCCAATCGGCGTGCGAATAGGGCGCTGCAGAATCACCGCACTGAAATTCGGCAGCTGCGCCGAGGGCGTCCAAGTCGGTCGTGGGGACGGGCGGTGCGTTAGTTGGCAGCGGAAGCCGTAAAAGAGGGGCTCCCACGGTCTCGGCGCGGTTGCGTTCGGACGGGATGGGTACCGTCGGGACCAACGAAGCGGCAGGAGCCGGGACCAAAACGACTGGTGCGAGAGGTCGCGGCCGTGGGGCTCGTGGTGGGGGATAGCACGCCGGGCTGATGGTCTAGGGGCCCCGCCGGGCCCGAAGCCATGGTCAACAGCAGGCGGCGCGGAGCCGGCGGCGGCGGCTGTTCACCGGCGTGTCCGAGTGGAGATGCGGCCTGAAGGCGGCAGAGTATTCAGAGGCGCCAGGTTGCCAGGCGACGATGGGGCGGACGCGGCCGGATCAGGGATCACGGCGAAATCTTCTCCCTGTACCGTGCTCGTCGGGGGAGGAGCACGCTGGGGGAAATTCGTCGCCGCAGCGGGGGCTGCTGAAGAGCCCTGGCCTGAATGGGCGGACGCGGCCGGAGCAGTGCTCGCGGCGGAACCTTCTCCCTGTCAAGTGTTCGTCAGGGGAGGAGCGCGCTGGGCGACAATCGTCGCTGCAGCGGGGGCTGCTGCAGAGCCCTGGCCTGAAGGGGTAGACGCGGCCGGAGCAGTGCTCACGGCGGAATCATCTCCCTGTAAAATGCTCGTCGGGGGAGGAGCGCGCTGGGCGACGACAATCTTCGCTGCAGCGGGGGCTTCTGCAGAGCCCTGGTCGCCCCCGGGGATTACGACAAAAACCGAAGCGAAAGCGGCGTCGGCTGCGGGTGAAAACACCCGCAGACGAGGATGGCGCTCGACGGTGGCGCACGGATAAAGCAGTGCCATAACACGAGGGACTGTTTGAGACTGTTTCTCTGCCTTGCATTCCACTGCTGTCTGACCCTGCTCGTTCCAAGCAGTACCATGACATTTTGAGGAACAATAAAAACGTGAATAATAACGTACCCCTCTGGTAGTCTATATATCAATACGAAGACCAAGCGGTCCCTGTATTTACGTCCATGGTGTCACTTTTTTGTTATTCCATTTGCCATCCTCACAGCAATGCGCGCCTCTTATTCCCAATCACACCGTCCACACACGAAGGGGTGGCTAGAATCCAAAGTCTTAAAAACATGGAGGGTGCTATCAATCAGACCAGAATACTTGACAGTACTTGTATAGCAATAGTGCAGTCCCCATTGTGAATGGCTCTTCTCGACTCCTATCCGACGTATATATACGTATACGACAGAAAATGACGCAAGTAAGGCTTTAGCTACTGTAGAACCCACCGACAGAGGATTGTGAGCCGACGCTGGGGCATGGCATCGACACAAGCAGCATCATCAGCTGGCTGGGAGCGTGGAAAACAAAGTAGTATTAATACTTCCTCTGTCTCATAAGTCTGGGTACCTATGGACTTTGAATTATTCGCGTATGCACACTATTCCGATCATCCTATAGTTGGGTTCGTTGGAAAGAGGAAGCGCCAACGAAGCTGATGCAAAAAACAAATTAAAAAAAAAGTTAGTTGTCCATACTAAAATGAAGTAACAATATGCCCATTTTGACCCTTTTTTGAGAATATTTTGAACTTGTTTTTCCTCCGACACTAAGACCTACCATGGTATGCCAATGAAAACGCGAAGTTCAAAAGTTTTTTTCCAAACATATCGCTTTCAAAAAACAGCCGAAAAATTTCTCGTACCGCCGCTGTGGGAAAAAAAGAGAAAAATGTTTGATTTTTTCTTTTTTTTTCCCCCAACGGCTGCAGGCGGCGCAATTTGTGTTTTTCTGGTCGCAAATTGTCAACACGGTGATCGAAACCAGCTCGTGCGACGATCGACCCTCGATCTCGACATAGACTCAGCCCACGGCCAACCCACTCGGTATCTGGCAAGCCCAACGAGTAAAGATGATGGCCTCGAAGATATCAGGCGGATCCATGATCTAGGGGGCGAGAGCTTGCCGGCGGCGTCCTACGGTATCCTCCCAAACCTGAAAAAAAGTCTATTTTTTGCCATTCGAGACGGATGGAGAAGTTTTGTCTTCTGTTTTGTGCAAACCAGAGGCCAAATGTTTTTTTATCACACGCCTGGTCAGCTCCCGCCACATGACACCGGCCATGGTGTAAAGACGGTGGCCCTAGGGTGGGTCGGAGCCCCTAACGAGCGCACTCCGTTCAGAATTCATGACGCAATCGTTGTTTTTGTTGATCGATGTCTGTCGAGGACTCGGAATCTCGCCGCTTCGAACCAAAGATCGGCCTGAGTTTTTCTCAAGCCGATGTTGGTCCAACATCGGCCTCAGATTTGCTTTTTTCGGGCTTTTCCAAAAGTTAGGAACTTTTTTTTTTCTTTAGGTGGCCCATAGGAAGCGTGTTCTGAATTTTTTTGGCGGGTATCTTTGAAATTAAAACTTTTTATTGCAACTTCGCTGTACCATTGGCACAGGTCTAACCGACGCTTTTTTTTACCCCGCAAGTGTCTTGGTTTTAGCGTGGTCCCAAAAGTGTCTTGGTTTTAGTGGGGGACACCCAAGTTTCTTGATTTTAGTGTGGGGTCAATATGATACTGGTTTTATTATAGTGGGAAGCGGCATGGATACGTGGGGGTTGGGATAGGGCCCTACTGGTGTTTGGTTTGCCCCGCAAGTGTCTTGGTTTTAGTGTGGGCCCACCAAGTGTCTTGGTTTTAGTGTGGAACCCCCAAGTGTCTTGTTTTCAGTGTGGGTTCACTATTATACTGGTTTTAGTAGGGGGGGACGCGATATGGGTCGTTGAGTAGTGAGGGGCTAGGTTTAGGGTTAGGGATAATTCTTGGGGGTTTCTATCTTATTTTCCATAGATAGTGCCTCCATCCCCCCCCCCTCTGGAAAGGGGTCAAATACGGCCATTTTCGACCTGACTACTTTTTTGTTAGCCGCTAACCCATGCAGGTTAGTGCGCAGGAAAAAATAAATAAATAAATGTCTTTTACCCAAAAAACGCTCAAAATTTCGAAAAAGTTATCGCCGAAGACTTCCGAGACCGTTAACGGTCTCTCCCAACATTATTATTATTTCTCTTGCCATCCGATAATGTGCAGCATGATCTTCAACATGGATCACTCCATAACTTTCCCGAAAAAAGAAAACCTCGGAAACAAAAGGTACCCAGACTTATGAGACAGAGGAAGTAGTATGTTATTAATAATAGTGGCCCACTGCTCGTAAAATAGTTCTCGTGATACGAGGAGTAGTACTACTGTAGTCGTGTTAGTATATCATAGTAATAACAGTAGCAGTAGGTAGTCGTAGCAGTGTTTAAGTTGTAGTAGATGTAGCAGCAGTAATAGAGCCGCCTTAGTACAGCAGTACAAGTTGCACAGTTCCCTTCCAGTAGTACCAGTACGGCCGCAGCTTATCTAACATAGTGGGTATTTATTTCTAGCAGGTACGGCGGCAGGCAGTGCCGTACCGTGCGTGGACGCCACACGCACAATTAACTGCACAGCAACGAGAAGGTCAACGTTCACGTCATTTTGGCGATTATGACTATTCGACTGGATCTATATATCTGCCTCCTGATTGTTTTCCACATTATTACATGTGTTGGGGTTCCATATCTACACGACACGATAATCGACTTCGCCTCCTATGATAGCTCATTACTACTATGTTATTATACTGCTTGGTATGAGGTTGAAAGCCCGGTAATTACCTGGGTTCTGGCACTGGGAACGTATTTGTAGTACTTGGAAGGCGTATCTTAGGTGGAAAACCAGGGGGTTTTCAGAGAGGCACGAGCGTGGTCCCAGTCTCCGTCGTGCACGAAAGGAACAAAGTGGCTCTTCTATCTCTAAGCGAACATCAACGTGAGTACCAACGAGTGCCGGCAGACCTGCCCATGGATACAAAGTGTCCCGCTCTCCGTGATCTTAACAAGTGGCGTCGTCGGCAGGACAGAATTCGGGAAAATCAGCGCGACTACGCCCACGGATGGAGTATATTTGGTTCGATTTTTGGACGACCCAGGACCGATCAAGCTTCTTCTTTCTCCGGCGCGCTATATGCGACTTCGACGAGAGCTGTACGAGGCTCTTGGTGTCTGCAACTTCACTTGGCTAGCGTGTTTGCACGGGGGGTCCAGCGTAACGTAGACGAATCTCGAGGCGCCGCCGTGGATAGCTGATTTTCGCTTCTTGGCTGCGCTCGAAGTTTTTTCTTGACGTTTTCCTGGATTTGGGCGGTGGTCTTTCTCGTTGTTGACATTTTCCGACTTTTCATGTCGATGTTTTTGGCAGGTGTGTTCCTGGGTTGTTTGTTTGAGTGTTTTTCTTGGGCTTGGTTGGGGATGTTTTTCCGTATTCTGTCCTGCCTACCCCACCGCTCAGTGTCGGGGCTGGTTTGGGGAATCGGGCCACTCATTTGTGGCACAGGACACGTTTCCCGAGTAGTAGGCTGGGTTTTCGATGTCTCTTGACTTCTTCCGTGATATTTTTCTTCTCGTCTTCTTTTTTATGTCCCCTTTTCACTTTCCCTGCATCTTCCTCGCCCCCCCCCGTCGCGGGTGACATGGCGATGGTTTTTCGTTGACGATTTCTTCCTGCCCCTTGAGGCTACGCTTCCTTTCATTCTTTTTTACGTACTTTGCTGGCTTCGTTGCCTTGCCGTTCAGAGGTGTGGGAGTGGGTTTTGAAGAGCCGCATCTTCGACTCATGTTCTAGTTGTGGAATCGGGGTTTCCATGAATTCCCCATAATTCTGCATATACGGCTCGTCAGAGTGGGCTAGTGTTATGATACTGCTTTGTATGAGGCTGAAAGCCCGGTAGTTACCTGGGTTCTGGCACTGGGAACGTATTTGTAGTACTTGGAAGGCGTATTTTAGGCACGAGCGTGGTCCCAGTCTCCGTTGTGCACGAAAGGAATAAAGTGGCTCTTCTATCCCTAAGCGAACATCAACGCGAGTACCAACGAGTGCCGGCTTAATAGGCAGACCTGCCCAGGGATACAAAGTGTCCCGCTCTCCGTGATCTTAACAACTACTACGGGGGACCATAGTTAATAGGACCAAATATTGTCAGGAAAAATGGTTAAATATATAGGTTTTTATGTATACCATAGGTTTGGTCCTATTAACTATGGTCCCCCGTAATATTAATACTACTACTAATACTGTATGTGCTGCAGTGTGCAGAAACCTATTTTTCACTCTAATTTCAAGCAAATTGCCACCCCAACGCGGGTGTAAAGTAGTATTTCGGGCCTAAAGGACTTACATTGGGTTTTCGTCGTATTCTTAATAGCAATCGTTTTTTTTTTTTTCGGGAATCCTCAGCTTCAGGGGCTGTGCCGCGGTATCCTTTGAGAGACGTTGGGCATTTCTACGGTTGGTTGTTTTAGCAAACACAAACGGGTCTTCTCTTCCCTTCGTATTGGCCAACCCACAGCTCAGCCCGCTTTGCTTCGTGTGTGGCCAATGATCTTGCTGTGATCGCCAAACAGGTACACATTTTTATTTTTGATTCTTTTTTTTATCATCACTTGTACTTTCCAGCCTAACTCGTACCTTGTAGGAGGTTTCACCCTCGGCGATCTTCTGGACAAGCCGTGGTCACAGGTGTCCACACCCTTTTCCCCCCCGGTACGTACACATTTTTATTTTTGATTCATTTTTTTATCATCACTTTTATTTTCCAGCCTAACTCGTAGGAGGTTTTACCCTCGGCGATCTTCTGGACAAGCCGTGGTCACAGGTGTCCACACCCTTCTCCCCCCCGGTACGTGCCTTTATTTTTTGTCGCGTACCAGGTATATGGTAGGGTTCAGTATTCCCACTGCTCGTCGATTTTCATCGAATGTAGCTAACTCACGCTCTTCTCGCGCTTTCCGCTAATAATATTTTTTTTTAAGGCAAGAAAATGGCCCTACGAGCATGCACTCGGTGACACTTGAACCCACGAAATTGATATTGACAGACACGCGGACCACCTCCCAAGCCACCGGGGACGCCAACTTATGAAAAATAAAAAATAAATGAAGAAAAATGAAGCTGTGAGGTCGGTGAGATCGAAAAATTACTGTAGTAAAAAAACTCGTCTTTGCCAGCTTGGTGTGATATTTCGATCGCGAGTTTTACGGGGGGTATTGGTCTTATTTTTTTAATAGGCTAAAGTTATTATGAGTGATCCATGTTGAAGATCATACTGCACATTGTCGGATGGCAAGAGAAATAATAATAGACTTGTCTACAAATTGTTATAGGTTTGAAAGCAACGAAATGTATATATATTATATATATAATAATATATATATATTATATACATATATTATTTTATATATCCTTCGCGACGACTGAGAGCGAAGCATTCGCTTCCGATGCCAAACACTCTGTGCCGAATTTTGCCTGGATTCCAGACGCCTTCGCTTTCCAGGCGTCGCGCTTGCTTTTTCGACCGCTTTCCTCGAGGGTCGCGCTCGCCGGGCTCGGACTGGCGTTCCCCCGCGCGCGCATCTCGGAGTCTCGCGCCACCGACGTCGTATTTAATAGTTCGATCGCGCTTTCCACGGGGTGTGTGGGTCTTATTTTAATAGACTCTACAAATTGTTACAGGTTTGAAAGCAACGACTATATATACGACTATATATAGGGTTAGGTATTATATGGTATATAAATACATTATATATATAAAAAAAATACAAGGGTGGCTTCTCCGCGGCGGGCTGACGCCCGTCTGCGGCTGCACGCATGCCCGTAGTATCTGAGGGCCTACTCCCCCGACTATTATTGTGCCAGGGGCAGCCTCGGGCGAGCATGATGTGCTACTGCTTTTGCTGCTGCTGCCGCTGTTCATCCGCTGCCCTGGTGCTACTGCTATTTAGGTCCTGCTGCTAGTGCTGCTGCTTTGTCTTTGATATGTTTTTGCTGCTGACCCCCGTTTGAGCATGGTTATTGTGCAAGTCAACTCCTCTCGGTGATGTATCTCCGTATCTCAAAGCTGAAAGACGGATCCGTCTGCTTCGGAAGCTGTACGAGAACCGTCTCGCAATTGACATTTAATTTATATAGCGTCTTGGCGGAGGTCTCGTGCCAGCGTAGTTTCTTATGATATGTACCTGTATACGCTATGCTGCTGCTGGTTGCTGCTGCTGAGCTTGCTGCACCAACACGATCGCCGGCGCTTCGTGTTGTCGATTAACTCGATCGACTGCTGCTCAACTAATTGTTATGTATGTATCTGTACAGGAAGTATACAGTACGGACGCCGAGCGTCTCGTACGTATTCCTTGGTAGTGATTGCTGCTGTATACGAACGAGTAATGCGTTGTTGGGCCGAATGGATGGCGGGTGGCAATGTTTGTTTGTCTCGTGTTTGCGGCGTTTTCTTTCTCTTTCCTCGAAATTGTGTTTTTAATGCACCACTTGGCAGTAGTGATGTCGCATTAACAGCCTCAAGTTGCACACCGGTAGCCCGGTGGCGAACGAGGACAGGACAGTAGCCGCACATACATAGTAGCAGCACCAGAGCAGGGGATGGGCAGCGGCAGCAGCAGCAGCAGGAGCAGCACATCATGCAGGCCCGAGGCTGCCCCTGGCACAAAATAGCCGGGGCAGGGGAGCCCGGTGGCGCACGAGGAGGAAGAAGCACGACGTCGTCGCTGTCCCTCGTCGTAGCCGGTACATGTAATATTCATTACTTTAATTTTTGCTTGGCGGTTACACGATAAAAGAGAAAAAGCACCTTCACAATACAAGGGAAACTCCACGCCTCATGTGATACTGGTGCCCAATAATGGCAATGACGAGTACTCGTCATTGCCATTGCTGGTGCCTATAATGGGAATGACTATTAATAACAGTCCTTGCCATTCATTGCTGCTGCCTGCTGCGTGTAAGTTAAAAAACTAAATGGTAGACACCGTTTGTACCTTCACCACTGTACCGCTCCTCCTACGGCGTATACTCATCCGATTCGGTTGAAACCAAAGACCCCGTCTTCTCAGCCTCACGGGGCCTGGTCGCCCGGCGTGCACAGCAGCCGAAGAGGCTCGTGAACCTCGTTTCTCGACCATATTATGCTGCCCTACGAACCTCAACATTCTTGCGCAAAACTCCTGCTTTCACACGTACAGTAGCCCGACTCGGAATTTCGACACACGTTTCTGGAACGCCCAACCCTAAACGCACAAGCAACGGCGGAGCATGCGACCGGCCACCCCAGCCCATGCTCTCCACACTCTTGCCGCCATGAGCTGTCGAAAGCCGCGCGGAGGATTCGGCTTCTTTCTCCCGTTTCGGCCAAAGGAAAAGAGGTCCAATTTGGGTGCTGGCATCGAAAACATATTATGTTTACCTTCACGAGCGAGCATAGATGTCGGTTTATTGACACATTTGCCCCTTGGCAGGCAGCCGTCAAGGACATCCGAATGCTCAAAACTATTGTATTGCAGGAAGAGGTTTGACGGGTCTAAGGTAGGCCTGACGGGGGCAAAGGTAGGCCGTCAACCAAAATCTTTGGCCTCGAGACTGATAAATCAAGTATCGACCACTCAACTCGTCCAACCTACAGCTGATGTTTTACGAAAAGCTTCTGCAAGAAGCGAGCACAGCACACCCGGCCACAGCTGTCAAGGACATCCTAATGATGAACACTATAATATTTTGGAAGAGGGTTTGGCGGGCCAAGAGTAGGCCTGACGGGGGCAAAGGGTAGGCCGACAACCAAATTCTTTGGCCACGAGACTGTGATAAAATCAAGTATCGACCACTCAACTCGTCCAACTCACAGCTGATGTTTTACGAAAAGCTTCTGCAAGAAACGAGGACAGCACACCCGGCCACAGCTGTCAAGGACATCCTAATGATGAACACTATAATATTTTGGAAGAGGGTTTGGCGGGCCAAGAGTAGGCCTGATGGGGCAAGGGTAGGCCGACAGCCAAATTCTTTGGCCACGAGACTGTGATAAAATCAAGTATCGACCACTCAACTCGTCCAACCTACAGCTGATGTTTTACGAAAAGCTTCTGCAAGAAACGAGCACAGCACACCCGGCCACAGCTGTCAAGGACATCCTAATGATGAACACTATAATATTTTGGAAGAGGGTTTGGCGGGCCAAGAGTAGGCCTGATGGGGCAAGGGTAGGCCGACAACCAAATTCTTTGGCCACGAGACTGTGATAAAATCAAGTATCGACCACTCAACTCGTCCAACTCACAGCTGATGTTTTACGAAAAGCTTCTGCAAGAAACGAGCACAGCACACCCGGCCACAGCTGTCAAGGACATCCTAATGATGAACACTATAATATTTTGGAAGAGGGTTTGGCGGGCCAAGAGTAGGCCTGATGGGGCAAGGGTAGGCCGACAACCAAATTCTTTGGCCACGAGACTGTGATAAAATCAAGTATCGACCACTCAACTGGTCCAACTCACAGCTGATGTATTCACACCCGGCCAGCCGGCAGCCAGGGCACGGCGCGAGCACGCCCAAGGCCGCCCCCGACACAGTCGGGATCGAGGATCGGGGATCACGATGAGGCAGTTTCGTCCCGTGAGGTGAACCTCATCTCGCGCTTGCACGAACAACGCAAAAACATACGTCTAAGAAACGCCCAGGAGCGATGAGAGCACAGGGCCAACAATATCGTGCCAGTATACATATATCTGAATCTATATATGTACACAGGGTACATTTCCCCCCCCCCCCCACTTTTTCCCCTGTGAAGTTCCCACGAGAGCAAAAAAGCCAATCCCACTTTTAGACGGCGCACCAGAGACCTCTCCGCCTCCATCCCCTACTCGAAAATGCCTCCGCTGTTTTCACGGCATCGCAACGTGCGCGACCGGGGAATCACACGCAGCCTGCAAGACGTGAGTTATCACGAAATCCTCGAGCTCACAGCTAAGAAGAGCTGATGATGGAAGCGTTTATTTTTCTTCTTTTTCCGAATACACTCTTTCACGAGGCACACCGGGGTAACATCCATATAATATACCTGCTCGTTTTGACCGGACTTGGGTGAGCACCCGGACCCCCCTCATGCTATCAGGGGGTATGCGTGTACCTGGCATTCACCCGGGTATTCCTCAGGCTGTAGGCGGTACATACGTGTACCCGAGTACCACTGAGGCTGTACACCCTGCTGAACAAACCCTCCTCGAAAAACGCCTCCTAAAAAAACACCATGATCGTCCCCCCATGCTATGAATACGTACCCGTAAGACGTAACATCTGGTGAAAACCGGAACTGGAAGAACAAACAGTATCAGGTATCTCGTATACTAAACGAAATAGCAAAAACAAATCAAGGTCAAGAAAGAAAAAAACGTTTCAACGCCGTCGGGAAAAACACGGGTCTCTGCTCTTCTTGCTCAAACGAAGCTCGTCGACTGCGTTAACCCAAGCACAGCCAGCAAGCCAGAGGCAAGCAAAACCCATGATCGGTGTGCGTTTCCGTGAGGAACTCTTCGACTACTAGCCTGTGGTGCCGAGGCACGCGCGGTAGACTGCCATCATGTCAGATCATATCATACCATATCCTATCATACGCGCGACACACAGGACCGAAGGAACGATAATACTATCGGATATTGGACATCACTATTAATAATATCGGATATCGGATATCAGACACAAAGATATCGGGATATCGGATATATCTGACATGAAAAATATCGGGATATCTGATAGGGGAAAAATATCGGGGATATCGGACATCTTGTATGAAAAAAAGTATCGGGATATCTGACGTCAATCATACTACCGTAATATCGGGGGCATATTTTGCCATCTGTCATCTTTTAAAGCCATGCGGACGTCGACTCGCATCAGCCGTCGTACCTACCACCCCACACGTAAATACAATCCTCCTACCACTATGGTGCTGTGGTGGTGGTGCTGCTGCTTGCGACTACTACTGCTACTACTATCATACTACTACGACTGCTTCGTCAAGACTTTTAGACATAACATCGCCCATAACCTACCGACGGCAAACGACCAGCCTACCGAGGGAAAGAGTGCATAGATCCATGATCTACAGTACACCAGATCATCTAGATGTATTCGCCGGTATGGTATGATAATGTTGTACAGATCACGCTCAAAACGGCGGTATGAGGTGTTGTGCACCAGCCGCAACACATCAAACTCCGCCCGAGGAAAAACATGGCTTAGATCGTGCAGGGAGGTTTCTGCCCCAAAGTCTATTTTTATCATGAACTGGGGGATCTGAGCTGTCACGAACTGGGGGATCTGATCTGTCATGAGCTGGGAGATCTGAGCTGTCACGAACTGGGGGATCTGATCCGGCATGAACTGGGGGATCTGATCTGTCATGAACTGGGGGATCTGACCTGCCATGAGCTGGAGGACCTGGTCCGTCATGAACTGGGGGATCTGATCTGTCATGAGCTGGGGGATCTGAGCTGTCACGAACGGGGGGATCTAATCTGTCATGAACTGGGGGATCTGACCTGTCATGAACTGGGGGATCTGATCCGTCATGAACTGGGGGATCTGATCTGTCATGAACTGGGGGATCTGACCTACCATGAGCTGGAGGACCTGGTCCGTCATGAGCTGGGGGATCTGATCTGTCATGAGCTGGGGGATCTGATCTGTCACGAACTGGGGGATCTAATCTGTCATGAACTGGGGGATCTGACCTGCCATGAGCTGGAGGACCTGGTCCGTCATGAACTGGGGGATCTAATCTGCCATTAGCTGGGGGGTCTGACCCGTCATGAACTGGGGGATCTGATCTGTCACGGAACAGGGGGATCTGACCCGATCTGTTCGATAAGTGGGACAACAGCGGAAGGGTTCGCCCAGCTCTCCACATTACACCGGCGCTGCTACCTTCCGACAAAGCACGAAGATAGCGACAACGAAAGCTTTAACGCCAAAAAAAAAAATCTACATCCATCAACGGCAAAACCCGACGCGGAGGCCACCCCCCCCCCCAACCCGCCCCCCCTCCCTCCCTCCCCCTTCGGGCTTCTCGCTAAAACAGTACGGTATACCGAGCATAGCTTTCCGGTCTTCGCACGAAAAAAATACGAAAGGAGAGACGGACGAGAACCGAAGCGAAACAAAACAAAACAACGCCATCAAAGTGACGACTCTTGCAATTTATTGTGGGTCACTCGCGGCATGTCACATGATGATGATGATGATGCCACATCAGCCACATCATCATTATCATCATCATCATCACCATCATCATCACCATCATCGCCATCGCCATCACCACACTTATGATGCCATGTGCCAAGTCACACACCACGATATCAACACCTCAAGCGACGTCGCACTCCCCTCACGACAAGCGCACACCACACCCCACCCCACCACACCCCACTCCGCACTCATCAGCCCCGCCTAAATACCAGGCAAGGCAACGAACGACCCGCGTCTACTTGGACACTCGCTCAGGGTTCACGATCTCCGCGGCAAAGTCTAGTCAGCCCTTCAACCAGAGACTCCACTGTTAATAGTATGCCCGCTTCCACCTTTCCTCACGGGAGCCCACGCCCCCCCACGCCCACCCTAAAGCAATAGACACTAACGCACGATCCCACTTTTCCTCACGCGAGCACGTCCAGCCCGACTAACCCTAGTCCCCCCTCCCCCTCTTGGTGCTCTCCTCCCCCCCCCTCCACCCCACCCGGAGTGAATCCCGCCTCCCAAGCGGTTCATGTTAGCGTGCAGGCAGCTCTCACCCTTCGTGCGACTCGCCGCCGAGCCCCTCACGAAGGCAATCAATCAATCAATCAATCAATCAATCAATCAGTGTCTGCCTGATCGGCCAAAACCCGACGTGCTCCGTCCCGGCATTGCAGGGATGCGAGGGTCCATGGTCACACGACTACGGCCACGCACGACAATGAGTACCCCCCCCCCTGCCTGGTCGGTGAAAACCCGACGTGCTCCGTCCCGGCATTGTAGGGATGCGAGGGTATATGGATCATACGACTACGGCCATGCACGATAATGAGTACGACTACGCCCATGCATGATAATGAGTACACCCCCCCCCCCCCCCCCCCCGCTCCCCCCCCCCCCTCCCCTCCCCCCGGTTCCTAGTGAGCCAGCAAATCCCCGTAATCTAGACAAATCAGCCCTTCCATCAGCCAGCGAACATGCCTTTTACGGAGGAGACCCGCAAGTTTGGGGCGCGACAAGGCCATTTTCATCATCGTTTTGCCATAACTGCAAAAAACTGACCGTCACACTTCTAAAAGTTCTTTTTCTTTTAACGACGCGGTGGGTGTTTTTTTTTTGGAGAAAATTGGCCCATTTTTTTTTCTCCTTTATTTTCAACTTTTGCCAAATGGTTTTGTTTCTTTTTGTTCTTGACAAATTTCCACACACTTGCCAACGAAGACTTGGGGGTATTATATCCATACTTTTTTCGTATTGCAAAGACCATGCAGATTACACGGCTTCCACCCGGAAACATGAGCTAGATCACACAGATCATACAGATCAGGGATCTATATATCTGCTCTGAAGGATCTAGATCATGAAGTGGAAATGATCTGTAGATCATCTGTATCTCTGATGTGTGGAAAGGGTTCACACCCGCGGTGACGGGGCGGCGGGAGTGAGGCCAAAAGCGCCTCCGTAGCACTCGAGGATAAACGCCCCCACGGGCAAAAGACGACGCAAGCAAGGAAAATAATCGATTTCAACGAGAGGTAAAAAGTCAAATCAATCTCACGAGGGCCAAAAAATCAAGCTCACAAAAGGAAAAAAAATAAATATATCGAGCTCACGAAGGAGAATAACACACACCACACTCGCGACAAGACACGGCGGGTCGTTCAGCGCGTTCCCGCCAACTCCTACAGTATATCCGGCAGTGTTTGCATATCAAATCGAACGGTTCAATACATCGATAACTTGCTCCGTCTACGGTTGTGTTGGATATCGCACCAATTTTATCGATATATCGGAATATTAACATCGAAATCTCGATATACATCCATCGGACCGTACGCCTTTTCCGTCCTTTTCTTGGATGCCCAGGCACGCGATCGATACTGAGCAACGGAAAATATTTCGACGTACGCATCGGTTTGATTGTTTTTATCGATATCGTATCAACATCGTATCATATCGAATTCGAATATCGGTATCGTATCATATCGAAGTCGAATATCGGTATCGGATCACATCACATCGAATTCGAATATCGGTATCGTTTCGTATCATATCGATGTCGATTATCGTTCGATATGATATCCATCATATTCCGCTCCCGACCCCGTCATCCCGCGTCCGCCTACAGTAGTGTTGGATATCGCCACGAAGCGTTTTTGGACCCCTCTCCACCCCCCCCCGACCCCGTCATCTCCGCCTCCGCGTACGGTAGTATTGGATATCGCATCGAGAACTATCGATATATCAAACTATCAATCTTGAACTTTCGATATATCGAAATATCAATATCGAACCTTCGATATACCGAAATATCAACATCGAACATTCGATATACCGAAAATAGCGAAAATCGAACTTTCGCTGTATCAAACATCTACGATTCCCGCTCCCCCGGACCCCCCGGTCACCTCCGCCTCCGCCGCTCGCATCTGCTTCACCGACCTTCCCCCCGCCTCTCCCTGCTTTCTCTTGCCGTCGTCCGAAGTGTCCATCTCCTCAAAACCTTCCCCACCCCCCCCCCCACCATCACCATCACCACCGCTGCTGCTGCCGCCGCCGCCGGCTAGCGCCCTCGCACCATCGGTGTTAAGCTTCACGATGACGGCCGTGACGTTGTCCAAGCCGGTACCGTCCCCATCCGCAGTCTTAGCGCAGCAGGCGTCGCAGAGATCCGAGCAGACCTTACTGAGGGGGAAGTCTCCGCCGGCATTCTTGAGGCGAATCCGTACGAAGTCGATCGTCTGCGGGAGGAGGGCGGGGACAACACAGCACAGCACAACACAACACGACGCAAGGCAACGCAAGACAACGCAGCGCAAAGTGAACGAAGGAGAGGCCATGGAAAGCAAACAAGCGCAGAAAAAAAGAAAAAGAAAAAGAGGATATCGACAGTTAGTACGTTTAGCTTCATCCGGCCGTCCTTTCATTTCTTCTAAAGTGAGTGCCTATTATTGGGCGAGAGTGCTATCAATAGAGAGCTAGCTCCCCATGTACTGAAGGAACCTCCTATTAATAATATTTTTTGGCGTACCCGTGCCATAGGCATGCCTATTCACCTTGGGGCTCCCCCCCTCCCCCTCCGCCCTTACCCCCTCTCCCGACTGCTGGAGGGCGTTCCATACTGGACACCGTCGGTGAAAACCCGACATGCTTCGTCCCGGCATTTGGGGATAGATAGAGGTACGTGGCACTTTTGGACGAAACTATTTCGGACTGACGATCATACCAGGCTCCCCCTCTTTAACCCTACCCAATGTCGCTGGCCCAGCCATACGTGTCTACGCTCAAGATTTTACGTCTCTAGTATATTCATATCAAACGGAGCTTATACCTGGTATTCCCGTTCAGAGGTCCCACCTCCTCAGTGCCCTTCAGAAGTCTCATCACCCCCCGAAATATTTGCCTCAGAAGGCAAAAACTAGCTGCCCCCACCGTAACTCTATAACTCCCGAGTATTTTTCACCCGTCACGGGAGTGTGGGTTAACACAATAACCTATACAACCCTCCTCGGGTTCTACTTCACTAGAGAATAAAAAAAATGACGATGAACAGGTGACGACTTCAGCAATATTTTCCGGCGTGATCGGGGAGGGGGGGGGGGGGGGGGGGGGGGGCGGGGGGATGACAACAAATTGATGCCCGAGTTCCAGATGCCAAGGAGTCGTGCGGCACGTATGCAACATGACCCAATAATCGTACTTCCGGGTGGTCACGCTGCTCCTCCTCGTAGACGGTTGACAACACCCAAGCTATCATTGCCTTGATCGCTGTCTCGGGGGTCCCGGCACCCATGCTCCGGATAGGAAAATATACCTCAGTGCCTAAACTCGTGTGATTATGTTGAAGCTGGTCGACGTAAGTACACCGTTCGATCTTGTTGCGAACGGAATCAGGGCAATGCCAAGCGGTGCAGGGAAAAGGCAATGCCCAGTGTCAGTTCTCAGTTCTTGTATCTTTCTCACTCGAATTATAGACCAACTTTTATAGCCTTTTTTTTTTGAGACGATATTATTTATTTTCTGTCTTTTTCAGCCATCTACTCTGAAGCCCGAAAATCAGAACCGTCTATAATTATGGTCCAGGAAATGATCGATAGTTAGGAGCCCAGTTGCTGCTGGCGGGGGCAGAAATCAGGTCAGTTCTGAGAGGTCTCTCTTATACTCTCAGAACTGAGATTACTTTGGTGATGTTGTTTACGATAGTAGTATTGCTGTCCTTTTTCTGCCCAGTTGCCAAAAGTACCCAATACCCACCGCCGATATCACACCCCTATCTACGGTGAGCTGTACCTACTTCCAACGACGCTTGTGCAGAAGAGAGGGTCTCTCCCGCACATGAAAGCGATAGCAGCAGCACAACATGCAAAATGCAGGCAACCGCAGCAGCAGCAGGAGTAGTAGCAGGCATCGCTGCCGCTACAGTCGGTTGCTGCAGCTGCTGCTGTGCAGACCCAGACCCAAGACCAGCAGCAGCACAACCGCAGCAGCTGTACGTACGTCATCGCAGAAGACAACAACTTGCAGTATACGCCCAAAATACTGGGAGGACGCGTGCTGTATGCGCATTATCGCACTCAATCCTGAGAACAGACAGTGATCGAGATACTGCGGGTATGAGCAGTATCATACACCTGATAACTGGTACTTGGTACCTGATATCGATCGGCAATACAGAACAACCGCAAAGTACTGCCGACATGGGCAGTATTCTCATCTCTTGAATACCGAAACATTCATGTTGGATAAAGTATTACGTGTAGCACACGCAGCAGTATACCTACAGCAGCACAAAACTCCGACATGCTGCGAGTACTTGTAGTCTGAGCAAGCAGTTTCCAACCCTTGATTACCTACAGTAGTGCTCGCCGAAACCACTGGGCGCGTTTTTCAACAGGCAATCGTACCCAGCCGAACATCATATATAATTCCTGGAACGAAGGATCGTATCTTTTAAGCGAGTCCGTATCTCCCATTTACTACAGTAGTAAATACATTCCTCGCATCTGGATTGGATATGATTATTTTCTCAAAATGCAAAACGTCTGCTGTGTACGATATCCTCCGATGCGAGTGGTCGGTTTTTCTTATCGAACTCACAGCACCCGGCCGACTTGCCAACAACCTTCATTCGATTCGACCGGCGAAAACAAAGCTTTGTACGTACATATTCGAAGTAGAACACCTTTGAACTACTGAACTGCTGCTGTGTTCAAGTTAGTACTGGTATTCCAACGCGCCTCACTCTGCAGTAGTAGTAGTGGAAAAAGTCCGAGCATGTACGGCCACCTGTACGATACCTTCCGATGTGATTGGTTGTTTTTTCTTATCGAACTAACAGCACTCGGCCGAATTAATCATACTCCCCAACAACCTTCCTTCCATTCTATCGGCGAAAACAGAAGACGTGCCGAGTTATCCAATTTGTACTAAAAAAGAAAGCAACAAAGCAAAATCACCGGGATATGCAACGATCTCGTACCAAGAACGGCGCGATACGCCGAGAAGGCGCGTGTAGTCGTCCGGCGAAGAGACAGGGGCAAGGGAAGGCAGCCACCGAGAAAGGCAGGACCGAGGGGTTCGAACAGGCCGATGGCGGCGGCCCGCAAAGCAAGGCAGTCGGTAGAAAGCGGTCGCATCAGCAAGACCGAGAGATCGAACCTCGGAGAGTAAAGAGCTACTACTGTAGGATGAAGCCTGTCACAAGAAGCTCTTCGCGGAGCAACAACACCTAAACAAATTTCCGGGACCACAGAAAATAGAACGTCCGTGTCTCCTTTTTCCAGCAAATATCCCTCAAGTTCGGGGTCGCCGCGCTCGTCGGTGGCGCGAGACTCCGAGACGCGCGCACGGGAGAACACCAGTCGGAGTCCGGCTCGCGCGACCGTCGAGGAAAGCGGCCGAAAAAGCAAACCCGAAGGCAGGGGAGCGAAGGCTTCCGGAGTTCCAGACAAAGTTGAAGATAAAATCGGAATTTTAAGGTTCGCTCACAGTGGCCCAGATTCATTGTATATTATATATATATATATATATATATAACCCACCTCCTGGCTGGTCAGGGAGTTCCACACCCCATCGCAGGCGAGCACCATAAACTCGTCCTCCTCGGTGAGCTCCAGAGTGCGCAGCTCCGGGTCAGCCGTGATCATCTGTTCCTCGGGCGTTAGGTCCTCGTCGGCCTTGTACATGAGGTCGCCTATCGCTCTTGATAGGTTCAGGTTGCCCTGTCGGCGTCACGTCGTGCACGATGCACACGTGAGCGTCACATGTACTATCAAGCATCACTTCTATTACGGGGGGCCATAGTAAATAGGACCAAACATTGTTATTAATAGTAAAAATAGGGAAACATCACGATGTACGTGAGCGTCACATGTACTATCAAGCATCACTTCTATTACGGGGGACCATAGTAAATAGGACCAAATATTGTTATTAATAGGTTTTTGTGTGTACCGTAGGCCCTATTTAGTATAGTTCCCCGTACTATTAATAACTGTATTACAAAGAAAGGCATGCCATACCTGGTGAAATTTCTATTACGGGGGACCATAGCAAAATAGGACCAAATATTGTTATTAAAAATAAGGAAATATATAGGTTATTGTGTGTACCGTAGGTCCTATTAACTATGGTCCCCCGTAATACCTGGTATTTACCCCGGAGAAAAAAAAGGCAAAATTTCGAGGGCTAAACAACCAGACTCTGCTCTGGACAGCGCGAGGCACACCCGGGACACTACTAAGTTATTTATATACACACTTACAGGTATTATACAAATACGTGTTTTACATTAAATACGTGATGCGGGATTTTTACTCGAGCGAGCGTCGCGCCTTGCAAGAGTGGGCGGTGGGTGCTGCAGGTTCCATCAATCAACGAGTAAGTGTGGTGAGTGCTTCGAAGTCGTGACTTGCATTACCAATACTACTGGTAGGGGTAAAGGTTGGGTCTAATAAGCTTTTTAGCCCGACCTGGAAACGTTTGCACGCACGACGAAACCAGACTGCGTGCGAGCACAGCAGAAACCCCCGCGGGGGAGAACGAAAGGGATCAGAGTGTGGCGGGAGTTCCAAGCTCGCGCTCGTAGGGATTTTTCGCACACTATACGTATAGAAGGCGAAAACTGAGGAGATGACTACTAACCGAGTGTCCGATAAGATTTATCTTCCGTTGTTTGAGGGTTAGGAAACACTTCTTGCTTCCTGGTGGGATCGAGGTACGGGCGGATAGACCAAACCCAACCCAACCCAACCCCTAAATCTTTGACCCCGGCCCGGACTCAACACGGCCCAATGAAAAACAGGCGAAAAACGCGGCCACGCCGCTAGCGCAGTTATTTATTATTATTACTATTATTATTATTATTATTATTATTATTATTTATTATTGTTATAAAAATTATTATAATTATTAATATTATTATAATTAGTATCCCGAATCCGCGGATCACGATTACCCCCCCCCTTACGCCATTAGTGACTGTAGATTTCCCGGAAATTTCTCTCCTATCACTCGGTGATTACTACTGACTGAGGAGCTACACAATACCTGGTACGGTGTACCCGGGGATGTTCTCTTTGCACCCGATGTCTATGGCATACTACAACTAGTCTGCTATTATTTTCGAAGCACATTTTGATAGATGACTGTAAATTTCCCAGAAATTTATTTCCCCCGACCGCTCGGTGAATACTACTGATTGAGGAGCTACCCAGTATGTCAGAAGGTTATATTTGCACCCGATGTCTGTATGTAATATTGCAAAGCTCATTTTGATGGATGACAGTAATTTTCCCGGAAATTTCTCCCCCCTCCGACCGCTCGGTGAATACCACTGACTCAGGCGCTACCCAATACCAGGTATGACATAATAATGTTATATTTGCACCCGATGTCTATGGCACACCAATATTCTTAACATCTGCTGAGCTCTTTTTGATGTATGTGTCACCGCTAAGCTTACAACAAATCACACCTCAGACAGATTATGTACAGATCATGTACATATCATCTATTCCCCCTTGACAATGATCGAGATCTTTCAAGGCAAGCATGTCTATTCCCGGTCGTATGATCTACAGGCTACAGGTCATGTTACCGGGTGGGTGGGACCCGTATGTGTGTGTGTGTTCTTCACATTAAACCGTTCTTTCTACCCGTCGACATCCAGCACAACCAGTGTCCGTGCCGATTCTCCAATCCTATTAATAGAAGAGACACAAGTTATGTGGTCACGAAGCTACGCCACAGAGATACTACGTTGCCACGTGTGCAGTAAGCACTGCAGTGGGCAATACAAAGCCATGCCATCATACTAGATACGACAGGCACGACATACACAGTCTATGAAATAGTGAAACGAAAAGAAACAATCAAAGAGAAAACAAAAACAAAGTAGACAAATCGAAAGAGAAAAAGAATGAAAGCAAATAATCCGCATGAGCCGCATGATATAGAGGGAATGTTTCCTGTTTTTTTTTTTTTTTTTCTCATCCCATTCATTATCTTCGCACATCTTCTCTCTCTCCTTCCAACTCGTAACTCAGATCCGGGGTCACATAGCAGGCTCTTCTCCCCCCTTCCCGCTACGGTGGGTTGGATCTGTACCATGCAGATCCTGCAAGGCCTCTCGCAGCGGCCGGGGAGAAGAGACATTTACTGCTAGTATGATATATATGCACAGCACGGGTCGATAAGCTGTCACCTACGGCAAACACATTCACCATTCTGTCCCAAAACCTTACGATCGTTTGTACATCAATACAACATTGGAACGGTCAGGGCTGGGCACTGACACAGCAGCAAGTACTGGCACAGCAGTATGTATTGGCAGTAGTAATATACTGGCAGTAGTAATCTACTGATTGACCTGGCCAGTATATATGCTAGTAGTTATATCTTACTGACGCCAGAGGAACACGCCATATTATATATAATACAGGAATCCACTTAATGCGTTTGGGGAGGAGAGAGGAGAGACAGCAGTATACTGCGTCAATCCAGTATACTGGATGGTTTTGACGACAGTATAATCGCTACTGACGGAGTCAGCCAGTGCCCAGCCCCACAAACCGTCCTTCTATTACAGTAGGTAGACCCTTTTGAAGGAAAACGGTACCAGTTTATTACCAACTATTATGGGGAAAAAATTAAGGGCTCTAAGGAGAACTGTTTTTTCTTGCCGAAAACCCGCGATTCGCTCGGCGGGACTGTCAAAGATACCCGTAGACTCCTCAAAATGCTCCGTTTAGTTTTTCCGAGAGCTTTCTTGAGCAGTTTTCCGTTCCTCCGGAGCCCTGGTTTGGCTGTTCGTCTATATTGCCAGTTCTGAGGGCATCATATGATGTTTCACCAAAAATCTTCTAAATATCCAGTTTTGCTGGCCCCAGTTCAGACAAACGAACTTGTTCTCGGCCCTCCCAAAAAAACTGAGTGGCTGCTCCCAAAATCAAACTACGACTCTGCAGAGAAACGGGAAACTGTTCAAGAAAACCCTAGGAAAACTCCGGGAAGCACTCTCAAGAGTCTACCGGTGTTTTCGACAGTCCCGCCGAGTAAAACGAGTATACCCGGCCAAGAAACTCAGTTCCTGGAGCCCAGAAACATTTTCCCATAGCGGTTGGTCTCAACCCTTTCTAAGACCGCAGTCCCGTTTTGGGGACACACCAGTCAAATTCTAAGTAGCTTGTCCCCAGAACGGGGCTGCAGTCTTTTGAGGGTTAAGGGACGTCAATTTTCTGCACACCATTTTCGCCCAATAACGCCGTACAGGGTTGGTACCAGCTCTAATAAGGGGCATCGGTACCTCTATAAGAGACTTCCTATCCTGAACGCACTCATACCGGATAACAGTAATCAGAACCAAACACGCTTGGTAAAAACACTGGAATATATAGTATTTGGTGTACAAGATGGGTCTTGATTACTACGCCCTCTAAAAAAAGAGGCGAGCGGTATATATACATATAGCTGATGTACCGACGAGGGAGCGAACAAAAAAAAATTGACGCACCTGCACCCTGCCGTCGACGACAGCCCCTCCAGCCTTCTCGATCCTCGCCAGCTCCAAATCATCCTCCGGCTTGTGGTCCGTCGACATGTCCACGGCAACACCTTTCCGGCTCACCACACACCTCCAAGAAGAGCGGGGGGGGGGGAGGGGGGGGGTTACTCGATAGGAGATATGTACTCGATCTCATGCATGGCCGTAGTCGTATGGCCATAGACCCGGGGGGGAGGGGGGGTACTCGATAGGAGATATGTACTCGATCTCATGCATGGCCGCAGTCGTATGACCATAGACCATAGACCCTCGCATCCCTACAATGCGGGGACGGAGCATGTCGGGTTTTCACCGACCAGGCAGACATTGCTTGCACCAAGCGCGAAGCGCCGTGAGGTGTCTGGCGAGTCGCATGAAGGGTGAGCTGCATCCGACTAAGAACCGCTCTTGAGGCGGACTTGCATATGGATGACAGCTTCAATGAGTTTAATTTCCGGTGTAGGCTATTCCAGAGACAGCAATGGGAGTACTATGTAACTGCCTCTTGGGTGCCTTACCTTGAACACTATAATACGTGATACGATCATTCCCAATTGTGCCGAGTAAAGGTTCTTTGCCTCGCACAAATGATCTAACTCGACAAACCAGCTGTGGGCGACCGCCAAAAAAACAAACAAACAAAAAACGGCACCCTCGTTGTCTAGCTCACGTAGTGAGTGGCATGTTTTACAGTGTCGTTGCCAACCGACGCCAACCCAACCTATATAAAACAAAGAACGCGACCGGGGGACAAAACAAAGAACAAAAGTATTACTTACTATATGCTCTCGTGATTTAGATGCTTAGATTTTGGAGGGTTCAGAAGGCTTAAGAACCGCGAAAAAACCCCCAACAGAACGGACTTACTTTGTCGGTACAACAAACGGACTTTCTGGCCAACCTTCGATTCTCCTAAAATATATGAACGAGTGGTCATCAACCGAACCAATCAAAGCAGTACCTCAAGAAGAGAAAAATGAAAGGACCAACAGACAAAAGCAGGCAACATGAAACAGGGTACGCTCGGCAGGGCTCTTTAAGGGTCGGGTCAAACCTCGCGGGCCGGGTCGGGCAAGGGAGACCCGACCCGATCGGGCCCGTGAGAGTTTGAAACCCTCCTGACCCTATCCGAACCGACCCGACCCGTGAGATTTCAAAATCTTCCTGACCCGACCCCGTCAAGAGCCCTGCCCAACAGAATATAAGACACTATACCGGGGCTCTCCCCCACATCTCCAAGCCGCGCCCCCCCCGCCTTCCCCCTAACGTAGGTGGCTTCGCTCCATTGAAACCCCAGTGCGGAAAACACCTACGTACCACAACAAAAAACAGTTTTACACGTTGGGCAGAGAACCATGTACCAGGCTGATCATCTATCGTAGACCCTAACTTGCCGTAATGGTATGCCGTGGAGCATCTACGTAGCATAGATCCAGCACAGGCAACATGTTTCATAGACCATGCACGTTATACGGCTCCCACCCGGCAACATGAGCTAGATCATACAGATCATACATATCATACAGATCAGGGATATATCTGTCCGTTGTGAAGTATCTAGATCATCAAGTGGGAATGGTCTATAAATGATCTGCACATGATTCGTCTGAGGTGTGAACTACAGTACTTGTAGACACGAGTCTGTGGGATATCACCACATGCAAGACACTATTAGTAAGTACTACACCGGTTACAGCAATGTTAAGGGGTTTCAGGGTTTCGTAAGGTTTTGGGATTTTTAGATAGGAGATTTTAGATGTACCCCCCCCCGGCCATACGACTACGGCCATGCTTGAGATCGAGTACATATCTCCTATCGAGTAAATCCCCGCCCCCCCCCCCCAAAAAAAAAAAAAAACGCCACCAAAACCTAGAGCTGAGCGTCGGCAGGATTTCACGACAAATAGCTAATCGGTAGTTGCCATAAGCCCACTAACTGACTTCAGTCGGCAGGTCGGCTTGCGAAACGAACCAAATCAGCCTCCCTGGCCGAGGGGACTCCGCCAAAAAGACAGAAAAAAAAAAAACTGTATCCAGCAATCCTTCCCACACGTATGGAAACCTACTGTACAGCGTCAGATCGTCGGCACCTCCGGGAAGCGACTAACCACTACAGCAGTACTCCGACTGAGACCGATTGATACAGTAGCTGAAGACTCTTAAGTCGTGGTGTCGACTTGATGTATGCACCGTGTCTGACCTGTGTTGCCGTAGTCGATGACCCAAGCCTCACACCTCTACTACGATACGAGTAGAACCAGTGTATCTGGTCTTCACCTGTGCTTTTCCCCCCAACAGGCTCGTCGTGCCTCACAAATACCCGAACAACTACGTAGAACATGCTCCTGGCATCTCTCACCTCGAGTCACCAGCATTCGCCACGACTAGTGTCCTGCCGTCGACCAGCAGCCCCATTACCGCCGTCGCGCCGCAGTCAAACCCACACCGTCGCCGGGCGCTAGACTCAGCAACTGCTGTTTTGTCGACAAATTTACGGCGGAGGCGGTGGGGGGGCGGGGGGGGTTGGGAGGGTGAGGTTGGCGAGTGTGTGTGTTTGTGAAGGGGGAAGAGTAGCCTGCCACTTTTTAAGCACACCGGATGGTAAATATAAGCATCGCTTAGACATCAATAGGAAGACCAAGCGGTCCTTATATTTATTTATGCCCAGCCCAGAGCGATATGCCAAGAAAAAGGTTGAGAGTCGCTACTACTATAATACTATAATACTACTATTACGGGGGGCCATAGTTGATAGGACCAAATATTGTTGGTAAAAATGGTTCAACATGTAGTTTTTCATGTGTACCATAGGTCCTATTAACTATGGCCCCCCGTAATATTCCTACTACTACTACTACTACTACTACTACTACTGCTACTGATACTAATACGGGGGACCATAGTTGATAGGACCAAAATATTGTTAGTGGAAATGGTTAAACATAAAGGGTTTTATGTCTACCACAGGTCCTATTAACTATGGTCCCCCGCAATACTACTACTGCTGCTGTGTACGAGACGGATACAACCAATCCTAACCCCAAACCTAGGCCGATCAAACCCTATCAACCATTGGTTAGCGTTACGTAGCCCCTTCGCCCCCCTTACCCCAACCCCCAAGGACCCACGCCTACCTTTCAACACAACGCCACGGTTCGCTGCTGGAACCGCGTCACCACAATACACGCTATTTTGTAAGGAGACCGGTAATTTCGGGACGCGTCGAGGCCTCCTTGGGCTCATAATACTACTTCAAAATACGACTAGTGTTGGTGTACGAGGGTGGTCGGCAAAGAGGTCATGTCGCGGTCGAGGTCTAATTGCAAGCCTGTTTCGGCGTTAACATACTACTGTAGTGTAAAGTGTGCGAGGGTGGTCGGCCAAGGGGCCAAATCGCGGTCAGGGCCTACTTGCAAGCCTATTTAGGCCTCAACATACTAGTGTTATAGTATACGAGCGTGGTCGGTCAAGGGGTTCAATCGCGATCGAGGCCTATTTGCAGGCCTATTTCGGTCTTGACATAACAGTTTGAGGGTACGGGCGCGGTCGGTCAAAGAGTCAGATCGCGGTCAAGGCCTTTTTTGCAAGCCTATTTAGCCCTGAACCTACTAGTGTTAGTGTACGAGGGTGGTCAGCCAAGCCTGTCAAATCGCGGTCTCGACGTTCGTAGGAAACCGGCCTTTTTGCCACAAGTCAAGGCCTGTCGCGTCTTTATTACACCAGTTTCAGTGTAGGGGGCGGTCAGTCAAGGAGTCAAGAATCAAGACCGCTCTTGGCCTTAATATTCTATGAGTGTCGGAGGCGGTCAGTCGAGGAGTCAAGAGTCAAGACCGCTCTTGGCCTTAATATTCTATGAGTGTCGGAGGCGGTCAGTCAAGGAGTCTAGAGTCAACACCTTTTTGGGCCGTATAATACCAGTTAAAAGTCTAGGGGGACGGCCGGTCAAGGCGTCAAACGCCGATCTCCTCAAAATAGCAGTACCGGCATCTTCAGCTACCACCACTTGTTTCATGGAGGCTTGGAGTTCAGTCAGGAGCTGCAACCATTGTTTCCATCATTAGGATCTACTGTAGTGCGGACTGTGTATCAACCATAGTTTCGAAGATCAGGATTTAATACGGACCATGGGCCAGCGCTTACTATTAATACCAACCAGCATGGACTACCAGATATCAACGAGTTTGTTGTATAGACTATGGTCCAGTTTGCCGACTGTGTATCAACCAGTGTGGATTACCATCCAGCCAGTGTGGACCTCCAACTACTAATAGTGTGATTTATCAACCAGTGTGGCTGGTCAACCATCTTGTAGACTATCAACCAGTGTGGGCTTTCAAGTGGTGTGTTTTAGCAACCAGTGTGGACGGACTATCGACCATATCACCGAAGCTGGGCCCAGTCGTCGTGAGCGCTACCACCGACAGCAGCAGCAGCAGCAGCAGCAGCAGCAGCAGCAGCAGCAGTAGCAGCAGCATCAACCCTTACTCACCCGTCGCTCCCGCTCCATCCACCTCGACTTTCAGCATCGCATCATCCCCTTCCCCTCCCCCCGCCGCCGCCCCTTCCCCTCGGCCTCCCTCTCCCCTATAATCATCCCCGCCCCCCTCCCCGCTTGCCGTAATGGACGCCGCGCCTTGGTTTGGCGGAGCGATCACCGCCGCCGCAGCTTCCTCCTGCGGCACGCTACCGTTAGCAAGACCGCCCCCCTCGTCTCCCCTCGAAGGGTTTCCCAAATCGTTCGCGGCGGTATCGTTCGCGTGGGGCAACTTCGGACTGATTTTCTCCTCTGCCCCATCTTCGGTTGTCGATGCCGCCGCCCCACCCCCCGCGACTACCGCGTCTTCCCCACCCCCCGCGCCTTTCTTACCCCCCTCTCCGGCCTCCTCCTCCTCCTCCTCCTCCTCCTCCTCCTCATCGTCTCCGTCTCCGTCGTGTGAGCTGTACTTGGAATCATCGTCATGCTCGGAGCCATCACCATCGCCATCGGAATCCTCATCTCCCGTTCCATCTTCGTCTAGACCCGATCCTCCCTGCACCATGCCCTTGCTACGGAACTGGTCCCTGCATCACGCGGCGTAAGGTCGCCCCACCACGAAGCGAGCAAATGCAAAAAAAAAAGGCAAAAAAAACGCAAAACGAAAAAAAAGAGCAAAAAAAAAAAGTAAACCACGAGTCAAAACTTGCTTTTACTGCTGTGTGGTTTTTGGCTGTGAGATTGAGGATTTCGTCGAAACTCGTATTTTGCAAGCTGGATATTTATACCAAGTTAACACCCTCTGAGCGCGAAAATAAGGACCCGCTTGGTTTTCGTCGTATGAATGACTGAACTTGAGTCGGAAAAAAAAAAAACTTCGAAACGCTCCAATCTACGTTCAACCACAAAAAAAAAAATCATGTCGAGTTCGCATCTTGTTGCCGAAACGGTTCAATTGTCATTTTTTCGTTTTCCGTGGAATTTTCGTCAACCCCCAATACCGCCCTTGCATCATGCCCTTGCGGCGGAACTGATCCCTCCTCCCGCGACGTCAAGGTCACCACACGGCCAACAGAACGGCAGGACAAAAAATAAAAAAAACAACGAACGAAACGCTCGAAACATATTCACAAAAAAACGCGAAATAATTGAAATTTCGTGCTGGCGGAAAACACTCCCACTTTTAACATTTAGCATAATGAACCGAAACGCTTCATGGAGGTTAGTTATTCGAAAAAAAAACAAAAACAAAGCTGCAAGATCGAGAGGATCTCGTCGGAAATCAATTCTGCAAGCTGCGGACCATTCTGGAAATCAATCTAAGGACTGCTTGGTATTCATACTGATGACTGGGCGTTGCTTATATTTCCGTCCACAGTAGTCCAACACTTGATACGAACGGATCGCATCCTGACGGCACCTAAGTGATCAAATATCCTCCCGAATACAATTTGTTCGCTCTCACTCACACTACCTGTAAAATACTGGTACACCCTTCATCAAAGTTGACGTTGCTGATCGCGTGTGTGTGTGTTGTTTTCGGATCGTTTTATGTAATTTCGAATGATCATATTGAGACAGACAAAAACAACACTGAAAATGTTCGATAGTTTTCGCAGATGTGCACTGTCGCGGGTCTGGTCCGTAGGTGGCCGGTCGCATACTCTGTTCATCCGAAGGGCCTCTCCCCCCCCGCCCCTTCCCACCGCACGGCCCCGTCTCGTATGAGATGCGTGGTCAATGGCCGAATGACTTAAGGCAAGAAACAAATGAGTACCCCCCACCCCCCCCCCCACTCCCCCCGCTGCACCCACCCACACCCGACAACACCAAAACAAGAAAAGAACGAACCTTAAGGCCTTCTGCATCTGCTCGACAATCTGCATTTGGGTCGCCGGATTCATCTTCGACATCGCTTCGGCGTCAACCAGCTCTGAGATAAACAAAGGAGTCAAGGCGGCCAATCGAAATCATCGCCAGGGACGTGAGAAATGCGGCGGAGAGGGGACAGGAGGGGGGGAGAGGCGCGTGAGCTATCCTATCCACCAACAATAGAGGGGGGGGGAGGTGTAATCATACGTTGCTCGCCACAGTCATCTGACCATTGACCACGCACCTCTTTGGAGACGGAGCGCCGATCCTACTCCTAAAAGAGACACCTCCAACAGTTGGGCGCTGCTCACTACGTTGTTTCCAAACATTGCATCCAAATGTTTTGCTAGTCTTGTCCCTTTCCCGTTTCGCCGCGTGTGGCCACTTTCTATTTCCTCCCTTTCCTGTTTCGCCGCGTGCGTGTGGCCACCTTCTATCTCCTAGGATAGCGACCATTTTTTCTTTACTACCTGGTGTCTACTAATAGTAGTTTACCAAACTTGTCCGTGTCACATCCTTTTATTTTCCTCATCTCCCGTGACACATCCCGTGAGCTATCCTATCCTTCAACAACAGATGCGACGCATGAGCTATCCTATAGTTCAACAACGGGAGGGGGGTGGGAGGGGGCGGGCGGGCGCACTTGAGTAATCGTATCCTGCAGAAGCAGGAGAGGGGAAAGCGCGTGAGTCGTCTGACCCCTCCAATAAATGCGACCACAGGATTAACATCTACCAAAAACTGTACCAACGACAAAGAAAATGACCTCAGCATCAAGCTCAACACCAACATGAAAAGAAGATAACACGACCAACACCAAAGCGAACACAACATCAACAACACCAACATCAACCATAACAACATCCACACCAACACCACGAACATCAACACGGATACCACCAACATCGTTGGGATCTAATACTATAGTAGCAGGCCTCACCACCTTCGTCGCCGCAACGCCAGCAGCAACAGTGACACAACATCTGGGCCTACTGCTATGCAACATCTTAATAGGTCTCACCATCTTCATCACAACAGCACCAACAATATCTAGACCTGCTATTATATTGCAGTAGTAGGCCTCACCGTCTTCCACGCACCAACAGCAACATTAACCCTTTTAGAACCGCAGTCCCATATGTGGGGACAAACCACTCAAATTTTAAGTAGTTTGTCCCCAAAACGGGACTGCGGTTCTAAAGGGGTTAACAACAACATCTGGGCCTACTGCTGTGTAACATCTTGATAGGTCTCACCACCTTCGTGCTAACAGCACCAACAACATCTACAGTAGACCTACAGCTATATATATATTAGTCGGCCTCACCGTCTTCCACGCACCACCAGCAACAGTAACAACAACATCTGGACCTATTGCTGTGCAACATCTTAATAGGTCTCACCATCTTCATCACAACAGCACCAACAACATCTAGACCTGCTCTTATATCAGTAGGTCTCACCGTCTTCCTCGCACCACCAGCAATACAAACAAATGACACCTGGACCTACTGCTTTGTCACATGTTAATAGGTTTCACCAGCTCCCTCACAACAGCACCAATATCAACAACAACGTCTGAACCTACTGCTGCCATAAAACATATTGATAGGTTCTTCTCACGAACCTTCGTCGCCACAATACCAACAGCAACACCATTCGTAACAACAACATCTGGACCTACTGCCGGACAACATTGCAATAGGTCTCACCATCTTCGTTACAAGAACACCAACAACGAACACCCGAACCTACTGACTGCTGCAACGTATTAATAGGTCTTCTCACCATCTTCGTCGTCGTCGCTGTCGCTTCCTCCTCCCTTGCCCTCCTTCCTCAAATTCAGCAGCTCCGCCTGGAATGGAACAACAGATTACATATACCCAAACAAAAGCGACACACGAAACACCCAACACAACCACACGCAAATCCACTTCAGCTACAGCCGTGCCGTGGACACGGTCAAATAAGAAAACGGTGATACTCCTCTCGTGGGACAGACAGATCATCTACAGATCATCTACAGTATATAATCTAGGTTATAAGCTGCCGTTGTGATACGTCGTGCAGGGTCTGTCGCAGTACACATCCAACCCCGGAAGCACATGCAATACATACCGTATCACACTATCACACTGGATGATACGTTACACACCCCCTGGGACGGATTTCAGACCCGGCATCCTCCAAAACATGGGGGGGGGGGGGGGGGCACACAGAACGAAACTATCGGCTATGGAAAGATTTCGTCGAGACAGGTTGCATAGACGCATCGCTCGTCGTACTCAGTACGCCCTCTCCCCGTTGTAGAGAAACCCAGCTTTGAAAATCGTCCGAGGGGGTGTGTTATATTATCACCCTAGTGTGATATCAAAATGTCATACGGTAGATCACGCACATCATAGATTCGTACAACACAAAAATCACGCACACCTCCTCCGCGAACTCAAACATACTGCTGTACAGACCACCCACCTTGGGTGGTAACTCTGTGGGCTGGCTATATATATATATATATTTTTATCTTCCTTGGAGATCTGGATGAAAAAAGCTTACGCCCAACACACTTTCATATTTGTGTATCGGTTCTAGTCCATCTGTAGGACACAGACTTTGACATGACACTCCGCCAGTGTACATGTCATGAACTTGCCGGACCTCTTTGGTTGACCCCTTTTAGGTTCGATCAAGAGGTAGGGATAGCCCAGCCACCCAGGAATCAACAGCTCATTTCGCTCTGGCTACAATATAAAAAAGCAAATTAGCAAACGGAGCAACTTCTTTTCGGTTCACCTTTTTATTTTACGAACCAAGTCCCTCACGTTTGTCGGTTTCAGACCATTTTTACAACCCAGCCAAATTGGGTTGTCGCACAAACACCCTATGATACGTATCGTCCGCCCGCCGGACACTACAGATGTGCGAGGCACCAAAATAAAATAAAAGTGGAACCCAAGCCACGCACCTGGCCGGCGGGGGTCCTGAGCAAGTCGTCCATTCTCAGAAACGTTTGCTTCAGGCCCAGCCCTAGGTCTCCCTTCTGGTAAGCCTCTGTACCTTTCACCACGTCACAAATGTTCGCCGCGCAGTACTTGGCTACCTCCGCGCCCCCCTGTTCGTGGGAGGCAGAAACACAGAACGACGGAAAGACAGACAGACAGACAGACAGACAGGCAAACAGACAGACACAGACAGACACACAGACAGACAGACAGACACACAGGCAGACAGACAGACAGACAGACACACAGGCAGACACACAGGCAGACAGACAGACAGACAGACAGACAGACAGACAGACAGACAGACAGACAGACAGACAGACAAGACAGGTCGGGGAGCAGGCAGGGAGGGAGGGAGGGAGGGAGGGAGGGAGGGGGGGGGGTAAGGGGCGGCGTCAATTGCCACCGAGACGGGGGGATTTTTCAAGTTTGCTACGAGTCTTGAGGTTCGAGTTTTTTACACGTACTCGTACGTAGAAAGTCTTCGTTGGGTATGGTACAGCGAAAAAAATTGGAATCTGTCCACAGGTGTGATCACGGACTACTTCGTACCAGGTACGTATTATATTCAAGTGTTGAGGATACTACTTGCAGTAATAATATTAATAGTAGAATATGCACTGCTTTAGTAATCCAGTAGTACGAGCATCGTTATACGTTGCTGTCAGAACAACACAAAAAACTAAAAAACTAAACATTTCTCAGTGTCACTATTAATTTATGAGTACGATATACAGCCGGTATGTATAACACTACGATGATTGTTCCGAGAAAGTCTACACGAAACCTCGGACCAACTGGGTGGAGGACGTGGGGCAGACTTTTTGTACGTGCATCGATGAACATCGTATCGTAGTGATCGATGAATTCGAACGAATCATATTCCGAGCATACACGTTGCCTCTTTCAGCCTTTTCGAACCCGCTATATACGGCGAGGGTCACGAGACACGATAATTTATTAAAGGAGCAACACAAAACGAAACAGTCAACTCTAATGCTGAACCGCACTGCAAAAACACTACTGTATACAGGTACGACGATAACACGAGACCCTACACTCGAGACCATGGAGCAACACAACACAGAACATTTAACCCTACAGCTGAAGTGCACCGCAAACGCAACTCCATTCTAATTCCAAGTAGTTTGTCCAACAGCGTGAGTACAGCACAAGATTCAGCAACATCTACAGTTAGTTATTTATCGCGGTCACCCTTTTCGGACCGAGACATACCACTGCTGTGGACGCGAATACAAGCACCATTCGTGCATAAAAATCGGTACCTAGCGGTCCTTACATTTTCGTTCAGAGTGGCCTGCTGTAGCGACCTAAAAAACGACAAGTGCCTTCCGATAGGCTATGTACAACATTAGTATTGACAAGAAGCAAACATGTTCTATTTATGGAGAACGCGATTTTACCCCTTGACTGACCGCTCCCTAGACTAAAAACTACCTGGTATTAATATTACGGGGGGCCATAGTAATAGGATCAAATATTGTTAGTAAAAACAGGTGAACATATAGTTTTTGGGTCTACCGTAGGTCCTACCAGGTATTTACTATGGGCCCCGTAATGGTATATTAGGGCAAGTGAGACCTTGACGCGTCTCCATACTCCGGTCTCCTAATATAGGAGACCGCGGTTTGACACCTTGACTGACCGGTTCCGACACTGAAACTAGTATTTTAGGGCAAACGAGACCTTGACGCGTCCCAATACACCGGTCTCCTATTGATAGGATAGGAGACCGCCGTTAAGCACCTTGAATGACCGCTCCCTACACTAAAACTAGTGTAACAAGGCCAGATGAGACCCTACTCCGTCCCAGAAGACCGGTCTCCTAGCATAACAGACCGCGGTTTGACACCTTGACTGACCGCTCCCTACACTGAAACTAGTATTTAAGGGCAAACGAGACCTTGCCGTGTACCAGAAGACCGGTCTCCCAGCATTGAAGACCGCGGTTTGACACCTTGACCGACCGCTCCCTACACTGAAGCTACAGCAGTAGTGTTTTAGGGCAATTGGGACCTTGAAGCGTCCCAGAAGATCGTTCTCCTAGGATAGGAGACTGGTGATTGACACCTTGACCGAAGGGTGATGAGATAACACACCTTATCACACGGGTGATAAGATAACACGGTACCACACGGGTGATAAGAAACACACACCTTATCACACGGGTGATGACCGAGGGAAATAACAGGCAAACCGAAGCATCCCCCAAAAAAAAAACACCCTCCAGGCACCCGCAGCAGTTTGTGGCACGAGTAGAATGCCATACACAGGTTCTACCTACTACTACCAGTAGTCGGTCTGGCACCTTGCTACCCTGCCTGCCGCCTCCGTCCTGCTTTCGTCAACCACGCCCCACCCCGGAGAGGATGCGTCAGACAATACGAAACCAACAAAGCAGGCTCGTCATCCGCCCACGCCACAAAACTCCTCTCATCAGGGCAAGGAGAAAGAAGACAAAAAAAAACGAGAGCAAGGAAATCACGGAGAATCAAAGCGCAAAGATAAAAAAAAGAAGAGAACGAAGGAAGATCACGTTCGAACCAGCTACAGCAGTTGGCGGCACGAGTAGCAGGAGACATGTTCCGTGCACTCCTGCTGTAGTCGGCTTGGTGCCTTGCTACCCTATCTGCAGTCTCCTTCCTGCTTTCGTCCACCGCGGTTTCTCTGATACTCCTCCTCTTGCCCCCCCTACCCCCCATTCCCTTGGTCCGGCTTATCTCCATTCCTCCTGTTGCTTCCCCTACCTTTAATCCCTTGGGCACCACCCACGGCGGATGCGCGGCGCTCCCTACTCAGCGGTGCCTCATCCTCGTGCCACTTAACCATGAGCCGTTTGGCTGCTTCAAGGGCCCCTCCGTACCACTTCCCCACCTTTCTTTATGCGGTGGACCGCAGAGCGGTGTCAACTCCAAACACCAACGGGTGGTGTTCCGTTGATTCTTCGGTGGCTCGGAACTCCCCAAGGTCTTCGGCTACGCATCTATGTCAAGTCTTGAACTGACCGCCGGGTCTCGGCTTCTCCTCACCAACTATCATCCCGAACATTACCCGACTGGGTCATCGCTCCTTGCTTTGCCGTGACACGCCCCCCGCAAAAACGACCCGCCGTTTTCGGATGGTCGTTTCGATGCTCTCGCAAACGCGCCATCTTGAGGGCCTTCGCGTAAGAGAGGGTGGTGTGGTCGGTACTTAGTCGGCGCTGGAAGCCAATGACTCACTCGCAAAAGGACTTGGTGGAGAGCCGTTCGAAGCTTGCCAGTAACAATATACCTGGTATATTTTATATACCAGGTATACGAATATCGACTCTAACCGCGAGCATAGGCTTTACATACCGAAGAATACTCGTGTATATATATCGTATAAATAAAGTAGTACCCTGGTATATAAAGAGCTTCTACTCTCCCCGTTAGAGACAGCTATTAAATTCGTGCAAGCGCGTGTATCACACATGTTTTACGGTAGTCTAAAACTAGCATATTAACTTTTTTAGAGCTGCAGTCCCGTCTAGGGGACCAAACACTCAGACTCCAAGTGTTTTGTCCCCTATTACTGTTGTCCCCGGGACTGCAGTCCAAAAAGGGAAAAGGTCAAGTGAGAGCTTGACGCATCCCGAAAGAACGATCTCTTAGCACAGAATACCGCGGTTTGACCCGTTGACTGACCGCTACCTAGACTAAAGCTACTATATTACGGACAACTAAGACCTTGACGCATCCCAATAGACCCATCTCTCAGGGTGGGGGACCACGGTTTGACGCCTTGACTGACCGCTCCCCAAACCAAATCTATATACGTACGTAATACGTACACATGTCCGTTAAAAGTACACACCTGGTACATGCTTCGTAGTACCAGGTATATTCAAAAGAACTACAACTATTAATAAGTACGACTCGTATACGTACGGTACCAGTATGAACCACTATACCAACCATACACCCGCGTACATTGAAGACAGAATTACCTTGGCATGGACATGACACCAGGTATGATACTCATACGCTGAATACGGGAGCAGTATTTGAACTTTCAAACATTTTGAATTCGAACGAAAAAAGTTCAAGCACTTGGTGTCAAAAGGTCAAGAGTATCGTAACTATTATCAACAATAAGGATTCAGTTGTTGAGAGCGCCTTGCAGCGTGGGTAGGCACAACTCGATGCGAGTCGACGAGGGAAGAAAGGCCTGAAATCTTTCTCGCGATAAAAATGAAGGCACGTACACGTACCGTAGCGGGAAGGGGGTAGAAGAGCCTGCTATGTGACCCCGGATCTGAGTTACGAGTTGGAAGGAGAGAGAAGAAGAAGATGTGCGAAGATAATGAATGGGATGAGAAAAAAAGAAAAGAAAAAAAAAGAAGGGGCCAAGGGGGCAGAGAAGGACGACGGCATGATGACATGATCATGATCCGTCACCGCGATGAGTGATGCCAATGCCGCAGTACGCCAATCGACCTAACAACAAACCCACCCCCACTTTTCACTTTCTACCGACCACCGACCGGCGCAGACTATTAGATACCTGGCACACAGAATCACAGAACCATACACGGAACATACCTGGCATCATAGAATTACAAAAACCGCGAGAAACAGCTGCGTTCCGAGCGCGCAAACGACAGACCCAATACCCTTACATCATTTATCAGATGGAAGACAAAATGCAGAGCGGCTCTGCAAAAAAACATTCTGCGGATTTAGGCCCTGCTCCCGTGTCAGGCACATTCAGTAGCTCTCCAAAATGACCCCGGGCATGAAATTAGCGTCCGGCACGACACACCAACACACCCTGACCCGACGCACCAAAGTCCATAGAACTTCGAATCCTCACGAACTAGTTATTCGTCAGCCAACTAGTTATAAGCCAGGTAGCCGTTTTCTGGAGGTGCCGACTACCAGAACTAATGGATGTTCATACTCGTCTATACCCTGGCACCTTGTAATACAGTATATCAGGCTAGTAGGTTGCGGGTACATTTCTTCATTTTTAGGCGAGACCCACTCAGCCGGAGAGGGCTGATTGGGCTCGCTTCGCTCGCCTGGCTTAGAAGCAAAGTCGGCTGGCTGGCCATCGGCTGGTTTCGCCAGCCGACTTACCGCCCAAAGCAAGATAGTCGGCTAACAACACCTATGGTCGTGCACTCCCGGCGACGCACAGCGCAAAAAAAAAAAAATAGGGCTTCCACCAGAAGGTCAGGTAAAAATCGAAAGACACTACGTATAGCACGTATATAGCGAAAGACCTGTAGAACACACTTTTGCGAAGCCGTCCAGCATTTACTTGTCTCCAGCGTAATTGCTCTTGTACACTGTTTGTATCGTATTTGCACGTTCGTAGACTTGTGACATATTGCATAACAGGTAGGAAGCTTGCTCTTTTTTTATACGCGAATGCTTCGCGCAGAAGAACGCCACCTCGTGTATACACCCTTGCCCTATGATACTATAGTAGTAGTGGTCCCTCTATCGTGCCGGTATGCGAGAGCCAACCAAAACCGGCACCACATCGACAATCGGCACTATACCCCACACTGCCACACCGGATATACACTGTAGCCCCGTCCGTGCCAAGCACTTTCATCGGCACTATAGCGGGCAGCCGCCACTAACGGTACTCAATCGGCACTAACGAAGGACCACTACAGCACTGCCAACAGCCAGAAGTGGGGGCTAGGGAAAAAAAGAGAAGGGGCATGCCAAGCGGATTCGACCTAACCTCTCTACTCGAAAAACAGTAGAGCATTCACCTAGGTATGCGTGAGAGAGGCGCTTCCCTATACGTCCTGTTCGAAGACCGCGATACAACGACCGCTCTTCGTAACGCGGCAAAGTGTACGGCAGACAAACAAACGTGTATCATACTACCGTATTTTATGAGTTCCATTGTGCTTGCGAAACACAGTCTGCTTACTAAATTGAGGGGAGACACAGGCATCAGAATCCACGGTGGTCCCGAACTCCACATATCCCCTTATGCATACCTACCATACTACACTATGATATATGACATGTTCTCGTAGTATGTCCCCACGTAAGCTTCGCGTAGCAGCAGCGTAGTTAGAAACGGTGAAGGAGTAAGGCACCATCGAAGGAAGCAAGCCACTCCCTGTATTCCCTTTCTTGGCTAGCAAAGACAAGCTACAGTGTGCGTGTGTGTTCTTCCCATAAAACCGTTCTTTCTACCCCTCGTCATCCAGCACAACCAGTGTTCGTGCCGATTCTTCAGAGAGGTAAAGGTTCTGTGGTCACAAAACTACGCCACAGCGATACTACATTGTTCCGTATGCAGTACTACCCTTCGTACTCTCTCAGTAGGCGCTGACTGAGTAAGTACCGAGTAGGCTTCTACCCAGCACAAAAAAGAGTGCAGATGTGAGTCGGCGGCAGTTTTTCACAGCGATTAACTAACCGGTAGGTGCCGTTAGCCAACTAATCGACTCCAATCGGCACGTCGGCTGGCGATGCCGACCAAGTCGGGCGAGCGAAGCGAGCTAAACTAGCCCCCCCGGCCAATGTGGCCTCGCCCCCAAAAAGAACAATGCAACTACAATTCTGCAAGTATGGAAGCCCAATAAGTCGGAGAGTCGGCACCTCCGCGAAACGACCAACTATTAGTGCGACTAACAAACGATTCCTGTAGTTGGCGACTAAAGTCGTGCCGACTGACAGGTCTACATTTTTTTGTTTCGCGAGTTCAACTCGGGTATCATCGGGATTGATCCCCGGGGCCGAACGCCTCGGCAAGCGCTACTGGCCAGAAACAAGGACTCCACCGTCCCCTTTTATCCACCTTTACAGCGACCGGCATGCAGATTAGTGATAGTTGCCGAGAATCCAACTGTCGCACATTGTAAACTATTTTGGGTGTTCTTCAACACGTATCATTGAGGCCGGGATGCTTACTGGTCACCTTTCCTGGTGTGAACCGAGCTTGAGGTTGTGTTCGGTTTGGTAGCTTGAGGTTTCGTTCGGCTTGGTTTCCGGAACACGATCGAGCCTACCTGTATCTGTATAAATACAGCAGCCCTCATTTCCTCGAGATACGTATATTTCTGTTTCGTTCCCGCGGGCTACGTATCGGAAGCTGCTTCTCGTGGTGTTATGTTTCATCCATAATAATACTGCTCTGTACACCATAACATAATCGTAGGTACATCAGTAGTTTCGGCACACAGGTTAATTGGATGTTCTCCTTGTATTTCGCCTGTTCCCCCTGTTGATAGATTATATCCCGCGGGAAGAACCGGCTACCAGGATCGGCGGTGTCTCTGTTTCTATCGCGGGCGATCTGGAAATGAACCCTCAGTTTTTACTTTTACGTCGACGGTTGTTCCCCTATCTATGGTGCCGACTGCCCATAGTGCCTGTGGAACCGCTTGACACAGATGGGGTTCACGAGGCAGAGTGGTACATAATGTGCGTATGTGTGTGTTCTTTCTACCCGTCGAGATCCAACACAACCAGTGTCCGTGCCGATTCTGCAATCCTGTACGTGGTACGATGTTGTTGTTGTTGTTCTCACATTAACTCTCTGACGAAGGAGTCCGTGGTCACACAAAGGTGCTGGAGCCCTAGGAAGATCCGAAAAACAAAAAAATCGAAAATTCGGCTGCCTCAAAATACACGAGACGGAAAAAGCGCACACAAGATAAAACCAATGTGCAAAACTGAACTAACATGGCCGCGGGTATATCCTCTCAACTATAATATAGAAGAGTACCCCCGTTCCCACCACTAACCAACTCGTGGCTGCTGACTACAGCGGATGCTGTCTGAAGTGCTGCCTGCACCGTACGAAACGCACGGTAGTCGTGAAAACGAAAGAGGAACACACCTGCCTGCTATCTGGAGTGCTGTCACAGAGTGAAGACTCGCGGATATGCAGTGAAAAAAGGAGCAATCGAACCTTACTGCCACACGAATATCAACGATCGTCATCTCTTCCTGGACTGTCTGACACAAAAAGGTGCAGCACAGCAGTTATGATACCACGTCCCTGATAATTGCGTAGGTTATTCCCCATGAAGGGTATACAACTCGTTAAACTACAAAAACCAGTGACGAGTACCGGTAGATACTATTCTGCCTCGTGAAAAACAAAACCAGGAAAAAACAAACTATGACTGCTTCTCTCGTGATGATAGTGTGCGCGCAAATCATGGGTCTCCATGCACCGTCTTCCTGCCGCTCTTCATGGCCGCATCATCGCCTTGGCCCAATCCACCCGCTCCTTTGCGCGTGCACTCGTTGCCATTCCCCTCCAGTCGTTTCCCTTTCTCCGTCATCCTGAAAAACAAAATGCTCCTCGCACTTGCGGTTCTGATCTGGGAAATAAAAATTCTCGCGCAGGGGGAGGTCAATCCGTCTCTTCCCCGCACGTCGACGCTCAGTCTCCCTCCTCCCTCGTCGTCGAATCCAGCCTCCTACCGGCGCAATAGACTGTGCCGTAGTGTGGCCTGTGGTGGCGCCTGCCTCCGCGCATGGACACCCCGATTGAGCATTGCTGCTCTGCCGCAGCTGCCTAAAAAGACGCGCGAATCGTAGGTCTCCGTGCCTGACGCACCACGTACGACCCAACTCTACTGCCGCCTGAGCCTCGCGGCCACAGGCAGCAGCAAGAAGGTATCACTCCTTGAGGGTGAGTCCGGCCTTACACCCGCCAGAAAGACCTACCCCACTCGCTATTAGCCTGATAGGGCATGCCTCGCAGCATTCCTTGCCGAGGCAGCGAGGGGAACGGAACTATATGACGATGTGGGTATACGAAGCAGAGATACAAGCTTTGTGGTCACAAAACTACGCCACAGACATTGTGCGTAGTATCGGTTGCCGGTATTGTAGGCTGGCGCACATCGGCACCACCCATGGAGGGACCATTGCGATTAATAGTACTGCCCTGTAATATTGTAGATTGTTGTTGCGGCGAGCGACGAGCTGATGTGAGATCGACAACAACAACAACGACACAAGCATCAACAGCACCAACAAAGGACACAAGCACCAACAACCCCAACACCGACGCCAACCTCACATCAATGCATCATCCGGCTTGTAGCAGAGCAACGTATCGTATCATATACACACACCAGGTATCATACGTATCTGATACGTACGTGTGACACCTGGCACAGCAGCATACCACTCTGCTCGTAAATATAAGGACCTTTTTTATACTACTACTGAATCAACAAGCCCTCATATTTAGGCACAGAACGGTATACATCAGCAGCGGCAGTATAGCGCTGCGTATATGAGCCGTATGCTACCTACAAAGTACCATGGGATATGCCGCAAATAATACAACTGGTCCAGACATCGAACTTTCATACGAACTCGAAACAACATGTACGAGCTCTTCCAAACTACCAGGTACCAGCAGAATCTACTCCGTAGAATGTGCGAGCAGCTCATTCAAAACTCACGTGTCCATCGAAGACAGCGAAGGCTGCAACAACAGGGTTAGGCGAGGACGGCGGCGACGAAGTCGAAGACATAGGAGCCTTCGCGGGGGGAGGAGTTACCGCCTTCGCCGACGAAAGCCCTGCCAGGTCAACGCAAGCGAGGTGGCTGTCCTCCATTCCAGTTCGCCACCCCTGCATGCCGGCGGCTCCCCATCGGAGGCCGTTCCCGTCTCCCCCTATTCATTTCGACACATTAATTAGTATAAATAGGAAGGTTGCTATGTTAGTCAGGCGCGATTCCAAAGACACCAGGCAGGGTAGGGTGTGGGGTAGGGTACAGTCGACTATAAACTACCAGGTACGTACGTACGTACGAGTACAGTGCGTACCACCCCAGTTCGGCGGCGGTGTGCCAGAGCAAGATGGCCGCCTTATAGAGGGAAGCCGCCTTATTCGTTCCAGCTTGTGAGAGGAATTCATTCTCCAGTCGCGCCATGCGGTTCTGACCGCCTTATATCGAGACACCGCCTTACTCAGACCGCATTATGGGCCCCTTTACTGGTGCACCAACCAGCGTTATAGTGTTAAATAGTAACAAACCCAACTCCTGTTTGTAGGTTGGCACAAAAAACGGACGACTGCTGTTGTTAATATGGTATGTTGTCACCTTGCGTGCATATATGTCTTCTGGTACGGCTAGCACAGCCGTATATACTAGTACCAGGTATTACTTTATACTGCTATAGAACCTACCAGGTACCTGGTATCTGTGAATACGTACTTTTTTAACTCGAGCACGAAGAAAAGCCAGACTGGGATTTCTGGCAGAAAAATAAGAAAATTGGGAGCCGGTACACTGAACTCAAGTATGGAATACGAACACGTTTCCAATCTACTGTAAGAACTACATACTCGTACAGCCTGTGGGTCGTCAGCTTTTCTGCTTTTCTGCGCTTTATGCTTGCTGTCTGCCGCCACAGGCATCTTATCTTTCAGGCCTCAGGGTCGTAAAAAAAGGCCCAGCGCGATTGATTCTTTCCTCTTCTTATTAGGCGGGAGATTGACTCGTGTGTCGTGGCGGGTGTCCGGTGTTATTATTGATGCCGGTGTTGTCGGCGGTTTGGTGGTTTGTGTATATCGACATTTCGACATATCGACACCACCACACACACCATGTTCGTGATTGTTGTCTTTGCTGTTCGAGATCATGTGGAAGATGCGGTCAGAATAATGTCAGAAAAAAACAAGAAAAAGAAGAGGAAAAACTACCACATATTACGAAACTACTTGACTACAGAGTACAACTATATAGGCCTCGTATTCGTATGCTATGTACGTACCACAGGCAGAAACGAATTGGAATGCATGGCGTATCGTATCATATCATACCACAGACAAGGACAGAGAAAGAAAGTCCAGCTGCTCTCTGAACGACTATTAATACAATAAGCAGCACTGGTAGCCGCATATGAATGGAGAATAATGGGTGCTTGTCTCGAGGGCGGATGGTGGGTGGGGATGGCTCAGTGCCTGCTCTCCCCTGCTCTCAATCTGTATACACCACCGCAGCTTCCTCGTGAACGATAAAGGCGGTTTCTGTAAACGCTGTAGACTACTTTGTGATGTTGTTGTAGACTGGCGAGATGCGAGAAAATAAATGAAGCAGGAAGAAAAAAAACATATGGTATCATATGCCAATCAAAATCACCGGAGCGCGCGTGTCCTGTGCTGCGTATGTACAGGCGGGGGGCCGACAGCATGTCCTCTCACCGTCCTCGGTCTCCTTCTCCGTGATCGGTGCGCTGAGGTAGGCCCCCATTCTGGCCGTTTCGAGCAGAAGTGGGCGGGAGCAGTAGCAGCAGCGGTACCCGCAGGAGGCTGTGGTCGCTGCGGAAGGAAACTGAGAAGGTGTGGTCCTGTTTTACGAATTTTACAGCAGCAATCCTCGTGGAAGATTACTTCGGGCTCTTTGCTTCTACTTTCCTGCGGCCAGGCTTCCCGCGGCGCCCACAGACTGAGGTTGGGGGCGGGAGGGACGGTGACGACGGAATGAGGCCTAGAGAGAAGCTTGTCTGGGGCACTTTGCAATCCGTCGGCGCACGCTGAGTGCGGGAGATGACCGAGCAAGGCGGGCCAGAGCTGGGGCTCGCCGTTTGATTTCACCCCCGATGTCCCGATACAAAAACGCAAGTATATGAATCTGAAACCCGATATAGAAGCGGAGGTGGCTGTGTCAGCAGTAGCACTCCGTCGATACTCTGCCTGTACAGGAGCACTGGAGCTTCGGGACTCTGTCCGTAACGGATTGATTGCGACCGCCCAAGTGCACCAGCCCACCAGAATTTTGGAGAATCGTTGGGTAAGTCCTTCGTGACAAAGAGCGGGAGGGGAAGCCAAGAAGCAGCAGAGATGAAGCCTTTCAGGTGAGCGCTAACTAGTACTGCTGACTGTACCAAGCCTGCCTGCCCCGAGCCTGAATGAGTGAACATGAAGACGGAAGGCTTCTCTATGTACGCCACCACGGATGCATAACGCAGAGAAGGATATTCAGAATTGTTACCCGACCCATCGAGGTGTTCACATTCTTGAGCTGCACAAGGGGTGGACCCGCCTGCCCGCCCCGATGAGCTCGAAGTCATGAAGCAGCGTGCTTTTTGGCCACGCCCTCCAGTCGGTATCAAATGCCACAAGGAACCAACCAGTGTTTTTTTTGTTGTGGTTCGGATTGCCTAATACTTGGTTCTTATATCGCGATATTTCTCTACTCTGTTTATACGAGTAGTGGTAAAGTTTATTTACTGACTACCCTGGTACTCTGTGTAGTTTGTGACCACATAACTTGTACCAGGTATCTCTTCTAGGATTGAAGAATCGGCACGGACACTGGTTGTGCTGGATGTCGACGGGTAGAAAGAACGGTTCAATGTGTGGTGAGCTTAAGCTTTATTTTTACCAATCCGCCGGAGGATAAAAAAATAAAATAATAAAAAAAATAATGTGAAGAACACACACACACCCTGGTACTGTGTAGTACGAGCTCGTTCTTATCTGTGTACCAGGTACCAAGTACCAGGTACACCACAAAGACCACAGGTATATACCTGGTACCTGGTACCTCCCTCGGCTGCTCCCCGGCCGGGGTGGAGCTCCGGCCTGCGGCTTCCCCAACACGTGCTAGAGCTCCCAGTGGAGCGCGGCCTTGACCTTGCTTGCGCGTCTAACTAGCGTTCGAGCATGGTCGAGCCGGCGGTGATGGCCAGCGATATGGCGGAAAAATTTCTCGCGGATTTTTTCCACGCGGCAGTATTGCCTGCGGTAGCCGTGTCGTATCACCGTCGCGGAAAGCGTGGAACTCGTAGCGAACGGAGAAGAGAGGCTAGGATCCACGTGAGTAAGCACCCCATTCGACGTCATCTAGGAGATGATGGGCGTCGAGGCGCGTTGGGATTGCTGCCCCCAGCACGTCGGAACCTCGGCACGAACCGGGCCGGGCGAAAAAACACGGAACGGAAGAAACCCACCGCCTGGGAAAAGCGGAGGGTAGAGGAGAAACAACACGCTGCACGGAAGAAGAGGAGGCAAGGTCGGAAAGGTCGCAGAGAAGCTCGAAGGTTACGCTCAGATGCTAGGGCTAGGTACAGAGCTGGGGAACTCGTCGTGGGTACGTTCAATGTTCGCACACTCGCCTTCAACGGCAAAAATGGCATCGGCCACAGCGAGGTCATCATGAAGGTATGCCAGGAACTAGGATGCGATGTCGTAGGTCTCCAAGAGACTAGGCGAGACGGGCATAGCACGTTCACAGCAGCTGGATACACGATTTTTTGCTCTGGAGCAGACGGCAGCAAATACGAGAGGAAGGGCACCCATGGTGTAGGACTAGCAGTCAGGGAGTCTATTGTGGCAGGTGTGGGCAAGGATGGTCTCGAGGTGGAGTGCGTTAGTGCCAGACTGATGAAAGTTCGCATTCAACTTGAGGGCAAATCAAATGCTGTTTCTTTTGTTGTCGGCTATGCGCCGATACTGGATGCACCCGTTCGCGAGAAAGATCAATTCTGGAACGAACTGAACAAAGTCGTCTCGGGGGTCCCAAGTGGGGATCACCTACTTGTACTCTTGGATGCAAATGCTCGCACCGGCAAGCGAGAGAGCGGATGTGCCGGCAGTAAGGTGATGGGTAAATACGGGCGCGATGAATTGAACAACAACGGAGAGCGACTACTCCTCCTCGCAGATGACAACAGGCTTGCGCTCCTCAACACGTTCTTTGCCACACCTACTCGCGGAGTGTCGTACACTTTCCAATCTCCAAACTCCGGGAAGGGTCAGTGTAGGCTAGACTACATCCTTACTCGGCAAGTTGATCGACGCCTGGTCCGCAACATGACAGTACGGAAACCCCCAGAGGATCGGCATGAATCTGACCACAACCTCGTGGTCTGCAATATTCGCCTCTTGGGTCGGTTCGCGCCGAATCGGAGGGTAAAAGCAGGCAGCGGAAAACGAGCTATTAATCTACAACGGTTGATGGCAGACCCCGGTCTCCGAGCGGACCTCAATAGGGAGATAACCAAACTTACCCCCCCACCGCCTGGTACAATTGGGAGTGTCGATGATAAGGCAACTGCTCTGGTGGAGACCGTGCTGTCGACTGCTGCTAAACTAGCACCTCATACCAGTCGAAAACAAGGGCCGCTGGGCTGGTGTACGCCCGAAGAGGTAAAAGCAGAGGTGCACTCACGATGGCAGGAGAAGGAAAATGCGAGGACGCAACTACGTGCTAACCCGGAAGACAAAAATCTGCGAAAAGCTGTGAAGATTGCCACTAAACAGCTCAAACGTGCGAGGACGGACGGAGTGCAGAAGTTCTTCGAGGAATACGTCCGTCAACTCGAAAGGCGTATCCAAGAAGGTGATCAGTTTGGGTTCTACAAGCACCTTAAGGGGATGAATGTGGAAGGAAAGAGGACTTTCCATTCGCAGTACATCAGGGACGAGGAAGGTAGATTACTACGAGACGTAGGCCTCATCCGGGAACGATGGGTAAGGTGGTTCCATAAGCTGCTAAACACAAGGTCATCGACCCTCGATCCGACTATCGTCGATGAGCTCAAGGTCTGGCCCTCGTGCAGTCCGCTGGACGACGTCCCGTCTAGATACGAGGTGGAAGACGCGATCAGGGCGATGGCGAACCGCAAGGCGGTTGGGCCTGATGGTCTCCCAGCTGAACTTCTGAAGGTCCTGGCCGACGAGGGAGACTCGGACACCTTGGGAAGCTTCTACGAGATTATCGTCGCTGTGTGGAGGGGAGGGGTCGTGCCGCAGCAATGGAAGGATGCAACGATTAAGGTGCTGCACAAGAAGAAAGACAGGACGGAGTGTGGTAACTATCGTGGCATTTCCCTAGTCGCGCATGCCGGCAAAGTGCTCCTCAAAGTCATCGCGCGCCGACTCAGCGACTATTGCGAACGGGAAGGCATCCTGCCGGAGGAGCAGTGTGGCTTTAGGCCCGAACGATCGACGGTCGACATGATGTTCGTGGTGCGACGCTTGCAGGAATTGGCAAGGAAGAAGGACACTCCGCTCTTCATGTGCTTTGTCGACCTCACCAAAGCCTACGACTCCGTCGACCGAACCCTCCTGTGGGCTGTCTTGGCTCGCTTTGGGGTGCCACCTAGAATGCTCACCGTTATCCGCCAATTCCACGACGGCATGCGAGCATGCGTGCGGCTGGATGACGGCGAGTGCTCAGATATGTTCGACGTGAAACAGGGCCTACGGCAAGGGTGTGTGCTCGCGCCATTGTTGTTCAACATGTTTTTTACAGCGGTGCTGCGTGTGGCGGAGAAACGTTTCGCTGCTGATAAAGCCATCACGGACAGCTTGGTGCAACTCCAACAAAAGCAGGAGAAGAAGAAAAAGAAGAGGGGGAAGGCACGGGTCGGGCACGCCGACGGACAGGGGAATGATAAAGAGGCCCAGACACTGTGGGCTATGCTCTATGCCGACGATGCAGGCATAGTATCGAGATCACCCAACGGCCTGGAGAGGATGATGACGGTGATCGTGTCTGCATGTGCCGCTTTCGGCCTGACGGTCTCGGAGGCCAAGACGGAGATAATGTGTCTGCAAACGAAAGATGGGGGGAACGTGCCGTTCACCGTCACCGCCGCCGGCCAAGTGTACAAACAAACGACCGAGTTTGTGTATCTGGGCGGGGCTATCAGCGCAGATTGGACGGGCAGAAGTGTCGAGGTAACGCGTCGACTCCAGAGGGCATGGGCATGCTTCGGACGGTATAAGATGGAAATTTATGACCGCCCGGGTGTGCGCCTACGCCTGAAGGTGCGAATGCTGAGAGCCGAGGTGATCGAAACGTTGCTCTACGGTTGCGTTACTTGGAGCCCGAGCAAGACTGATTACGGTAGGCTACGGGAGGTCCACCACAAGATGCTCCTCCGATGCATCGGGTGGCGAAAACGAAAGCGCGAAGACCACATTCTATCCTATGCTAGCGCGCTTCTCAGGACAACATCTGAAAGCGTTGAGACGACGGTACGCAGACGTAGGCTCTTGTTTGCGGGCTTTGTGACACGAATGGGAGAGGAGCGCCTGCCGAGGAGGGTGATGTTTGGGGAGATGGTTGGGGGTAAGGGTTACTCCGGAGGACAGGAGTGGGACTGGATGAGGTACCTTGAGGAGGACCTCAAGGAGTTCGGCATCAAGCTCGAAGGGTGGCGCGAGACAGCACAGAAAGCCGGCAGATGGTTCCAACGGGTCGAGGAAGGGGCGGAGGCCTTCATGCGGAAATGGCATACAGATGAGAAGGAGGCATCGGCAGAACGGCATAGAATAGCTGCGACCACGACCACAGCCGTTGACGCCAACGCGAGTGTGCAGAATGGCAGGGAAGAGGGGGGGGGCGAAAGGGGGACGAGGGGGAATGGCGGGGGGGGGGAGGGGAGGCGGTCTGCCCAACAGACTGAAGCCTGGTTATGGCCATCATCGTCATGATGCACTCCTTTCTTTGGGACCCAAGTAACTAGCATGGTGCCATCTGGGCAACTTTGCGTGTCTGTATGCTCCAGTGCCTGCCTTTGGTATTTTCTTTCCCCCCCGCCCGTGATTATCGCTTTTTGTCCCTTCTTTGTTTTCATTTTTCTTTCATTCCCGTTTGTACCTCTTTGTGTCTTTGTTAGTATGGTCCGTTTTGCCTTGCCTTTTTTTCGCGTTTTGCTATCTGCGTCTGTTTTAGTTTTGTTTTTGTTTTTGTTTTGCTTAGCTTCATCTTCTTTTTTTAGGTTTTTGTCTTCTATTAATAGTCTCCTTTTTGCTTCCCTGGTGTCCGCAGTGGTGGAGTGCGTATGCCTGTTTTTTTTTTTTTTTTTTTTTTTTTTTTTTTTTTTTGCCTCTGTTTTTACTTGAGGTATTTCTTCCACTCCAGAGTTATTGGAGCCTGTCCTGCGACCACGGACTGCATTGAATTGTGAGTTAATGTGAGAACAACAACAACAACAACGTAGTAAGTGTCTGCCACATCCCCTGCGGGCGGGGGACAAGGCAGCAGTTTTTTCTTTTTTCTTTTTCCCTTTTCTCTTTTCGTTTCGATTTTGTTGTTTTTGTTTCCTCTATTTCATAGAATGTGTATGTTGTGCCTGTCGTATCCAGTACGATGACATGGCATTGCGTTGTCTACTCTCCTTACTTCGTACCAGGTACCAGGTAAAAACAAGGAACAGCTGATTTGTTGAGTTCGAATCTCTGTGGCGTAGTTTTGTCACCAAAGAACTTGGGCGAGGATCGAAGAATCGGCACGGACACTGGTTGTGCTGGATTCTGGATGTCGACGGGCAGAAAGAACGATTAAAAAATGGGGAGAGCGAGAACACTCTTCACACACAGAGGATCAATCGTTTCGCTGTTCGCACCTACTACCGATAAGACATTGAGATTCGTTGTTGCACAGCAGCCGGGAGCATGCACCCACGCTCGTGACTGGCTGGGGTCGGGGCGACGATGATGGTCGTGCTCTCATGGCGTTCTCTCTTCCTCGTCGGCAATGCCAGTAGCTGCTGGGAGTTCGCACAGACGCTTTTGATCTTTTGATGCTTCATACACCGAGAATCTGCTGGATTATGGTATTCATGACATCATCGAACAAAATAAAGACACCGCCGTGATGACGTCTACAGCAGCCTATGGAGTACACCGTACAATCGTATGTCTGCGCTTTCCCTCCCAGCGGTACTCGTCGAAAACGGTTTTCGTAAGAGGACATACATGGTGCTTACTTACACACCACACATCACACAATATACACTAAACCGCACCCGCTTGCTGCTGCCCGCCGATGCGGCTGCTGCTGTAACGTGCTGGCCTTTACAACTGGATTCATACCAGGGGTACTCCACTAATCAGAACCAAATGAGGTATGTAACCATTAGGGTATACCTGGTACATGGTTTTTGAGTGCATCGTGGGTTATGATCATAACATTAGCCCCCCCGCAATTGTCGTGGTCGAAGACACCCTCCCCCCCCCCCAAGCGGCGTCATCGTGGCAAAGGCTGGGTACGAGCCCACGCTGGGCACCCTGTCCTGCGGACTGAGCGGGGGGTGTTTTTGGGTGCTTAGGCACTGGTGACATAAGGCGTATACCTGGTACCGCAGTGGTCCCGTCTCGCGCCGGTCCCCTTTGGGATCTTACTGTATGTACTGCTGCTGTATTTTGTGCGTGAATGTGGTGCTGGGGCGCTATCACCTGCTGGTGTCATCCTGCTGACGTATACGTATGGCAAGTGCCTGGTATTTACCGTTACACATTCAACGAGATACGACCTTCGGATGGTTTGTCCATTCTTCGGCTGGCCCAGCTCGTATTCGTACTCTGAAAACTCTGTCGAGAGCGCTATGCTATGCCCAAGCAATGGAGCTGCGAGTCGGCACCGTTTCACGACTAGTATACTAGTCGGTACTACTATAGTCGGTACCGACTAGAATTTACTAGTCGGTACCTGGTATTTGCCGTTAGCCAACTAACTGATTTTTGTCGGCAAGCTGACACGCCCACCCCCTGGGACGAAATCGGAGTCTATTTTTTCCGAGACGTGGCTCAGCCATTTTAGTACTGCAGCCCCGTTTTGAGGACAAACCGCTCAAATCATAGGCAGTTTGTCCCCAAAACGGGACTGCAGCCCTACAAGAGTGAATGTCGCCCGAGGTGGTGTGTTATCTTATCGCACGTGTTTGTTTATAAAATTAGAAAAAAATAACAGCTGTGAGATCGAGGATTTTCGTCGAGACTCATCTTTGCGAGCTGTGTGTCATGCTCCGATCGCGCGTACTACGAGTTTTACATTGCCTCATGCAGAACATCCCTTCCGTAAATGAGGAAAGACAAGATCTGAAGCTGCAGAACGCAGTGAGTGTGTGTCTATATTTGGATTTAAAATATACCAGGTATATATTTCCGAGGTTGCACGTGATATGCCACGTTTTTTTCCCGGTGTGTATTTCATACCTCGTACCTGATATTACTGTTTTACTGAGTATAAACGTATGTTATACTACAGTACAGCCGTACGGTTGGTGTGCTATCTTGCCACGAAAGATGTCAGGAGACAGCATTTCCCCCTTGACTGACAGCAACTTTGCCTTGACATGCCTTGACTGACACCAACACACTACAGTAGGTTTTAGTGGGTGACATGCGCCCCCGCACCCGTCACAGCGCACGTTGTACCTTGCTTGACATGTCTCCTGACATACTTGCTCATCAAATGTAAGATTCGGTGGTTGTCGCTTTTTAGTGCCCTTCCTGGAGTACTCTACTCTGCTGAGAGCGCCTACCAATGGTAGCGTGAGTAGGCGTAGTTAGACGTGAGTCGACGAGGGAAGAAGAGGGCCGGAGTCTTCTGGCGATAAAAAAACGCCTGCCAAGGCACGAACCGTAGTGGGGAGGGGGGGGGGGCAGGGAGGGGAGCCTGCTACGTGACCCCGGATCTGAGTTACGACTATTAGGAGGAGGGAGAGAGATGTGAAGGGCGAAAATGAAATTAGTAAATGGGAAGAAAAAGTAAAAAAGTGAAAAAGAGAGAAAGAAGAGTTATTGCAGCCTGTCTCGTGAGCACTGACCACTGCGATTACGGGGGGCCATAGTAAATAGGACCAAATTTTGTTGGTAAAAATAGGGACATCGTATATATACCAGGTGGTTTTTTTTCGTGTACCGTAGGTCCTATTTAATTTAGTCCCCCGTAATACTACTGTTTGTAGGTTATGGGATGAGTTTGCCCTTGGCTACCGCCCTTTATACACAAACGCACCAGGTATACAGCAGTACGTGTTACGGGGGGCCATAGTAAATAAGACCTACGGTACAGACAAAAACCTATATATTCGCCAGTTTTTTCTAACAAAATTCGGTCCTATTTACTATGTTCCCCCGTTAGAGTGGTCTCTCAGTAGTGCCTGTTGCCGGAGCAGGACCGGTATTTTTGGCTAGCGAGGCATTCTACAATAGAGGTTCACCCTAATTTTTGTGAGGCTCCGCACTTTAGGAGCTCCATACGTACCTCACACGAAAACTCACTTTCGCAAAAATCAAATTGCATCCCGATAGATATGCCCATGGCCCAAGTACTCAAAAGTGTCATTTTTCGAAACATTCCGACGATTGTGAATTGAGGATCCGCGTCGTTCAGAAAAAAAAATGCGGAAATGTACTACCTCTATCCTAGAACGCGTCTAGCACAGCAGTTTTTCATTCCCATGCTGAAACCTATGCATGTATTCCCCAGTCCGGAGTAGTGCGGGTTGTCGCCGTAGTGTTGTTTTTTCAGGCGCATACGAGCACTATTTGAAGGACCGGCACTACTACTCTTAACCCTCTTAGCACCGCAGTTCCATATGTGGGGACAATTCACTCCAATTCCAAGTAGTTTGTCCCCAAAACGGGGCTGGGGTCCTAAAAGGGTTGACACTACTATTACGGGGGACCTGGGCCTACGGTACATACAAAAACCCATATATGTCGCTGTTTTTAGTAACCATATTTGGTCCTTTTACTATGGTCCCCCGTAATACTACTACACTGGATCTTATTGTAATTCCAAGTGATGTGTACCCAAACGGTAGTGGGTAGTGCAGCCCTACAGGGGTTAGTTAATATCAAAAGAAACGCCAACAAACTGCGTGCGTTCTGATTACTGGAAGCCCCCCCCCCCCCCCCCCAACCTCTCTCTCTCTCTCTCTCTCTCTCTCTCTCTCTCTCAGGGTGGCCATCATGTACGGCTCGCAGACGGGGAACGCGCAGTCGATCGCCGAAGGCATCCATGAGGGCTGCGAGAAGCGGGGTGTGGAGTGCTCGTTGCTCAAGTGTGACGCGTGGAAGAAGGTTAGCTTTTAGGGGGGAGGGCACTAACCAAAAACGGGTGTACCCGGTCCCGTTCTCTCTCCCAGAGACGGGTGTACTCCAAAACCAGGTCGAAAATGCACCCCACGAGCCATGCGCTTAGTCAAAAACAAATCGAACGGGTACTCGTTTTTAAAGGGCCCATGAATGTCTACCGCAGTAGTGTGGTTGGCTTCAAACGTGTTTATTTTTATTTATTTTCGTAACCGTTTTGTTGCTTTCAGTACTACAGCCCCGTTTCGGGGACAAATCACTTGGGATTAGTCTGGTTTGTCCCCAAATCGGGACCGCAGTACTCACGGGGAAAACTGCAGTCCCGTTTTGGAGACAAATCTTTCAAATTGTAAGCAATTTGTCCCCTGCTAGGTATGTATATGACCGGACTGCGGTCCTAAGAGTTGCCGATACGTGAGTATGTCCGCATTTTCGTAATAAATAGTTTGCCTTGTGTTTCACTGCTGCTGCCTGCGCCAGCTTTTTTGCACTTTCGTTTTCGCCTAATCTCCTCCAGATCTTTTTTTTATTATTTTTTATTTCTTCCATTCGATATGTTTTATTTTTTAATTTCCGTTGTTTTCTCTCTTTCATACATAGAAGTGTTAGTGTATCGATAGTGCTACATCGTTTGGCGTAACCCTGGTTGGGGTGGATGTCGACGCGTGGAAAGAAAGGCTTCAACCCTTTGAAGACCGCAGTCCCGTTTTGGAGACAAACTACTTGAAAAAATCACCAGTTTGTCTCCATAGTGAGACTGCAGTTCTAAAAGGCACACACACCTTCCACTGGTAGTTCGCCCCAATCAACCATAAAGCGCACCTGTGTATAAATGTATAAATGACATCATGACTGCAGGTACACGTCTACACGTTCATACACAAGCCATGCAACTATTATATACGGTTATCACGCACGACTGCTGTGCGGTACTAATTAATTCATACAATTAAAACACAACAACAGCTACTATTGTGAGATCGAAGATCGAGGATTTCCTCGAAACTCTTGTTTGCAAGATGTTTTTTTTTTTTTTTTTTTTTTTCTCATCCCATTTATTATCTTCGCACATCTTCTTCTCTCTCCTTCCAACTCGTAACTCAGATCCGGGTTCACATAGCAGGCTCTTCTCCCCCCTACCCGCTACGGTACGTGCCTTCATTTTTATCGCGAGAAGATTTCAGCCTTTTCTTCCCTCGTCGACTCGCATCGAATTGTGCCTACCCACGCTGCATAGCGCTCTAAACAATTGAATCCTTTTTTTATTTTTGCAAATAAAGTCAAAGTCCGACCCACCTGGGGCTCGAACCCAGGACTCAAAAAAGTAGAATTCGAGGTTAACCACTTGAACCACCGGGGCGACCGGTATGCGGTACTTCGATCGTACTTTTGTACCATTAATATTAACATTATTGTTAATATCACTAGTACAAAACAGGTACGCGCTGTAACTACTAATAATACCGGTAATGAGTAAAACATACCTGGTACACGTTTCCCATTATTTAGTAGTACTCTGATTCGACAACACCTTTGGACCCGCCTGGCACCCTGTTCCCTTACAGCCCTCACCCCACCCGGAGCTGAGCCCTCTCGCAGTCTGAAACTCGATGCGTCGACCTTTTTCAGCATAGCCGCCGGCAAGTGTGCTCGCGTGTTGATTATCTTCCCTTAGAAACTGGCACGATGGGTTCTTGGCCAATCGTCTGATAGGATTTAGAGTGTACCCGTTTTTGGTTATTTTCCTTTTTTGTTATGCATTGATTTGGTTTGCGCTTGCGCTACGTATCATCAATAATAGCGTTGTTGCCTCCCTTGTCCTGTCTCGTTCCGGATAGGCGTTGAGTTGCCTTGTCTTGTTCTGGCGGCCGTGGTGGTGGTGATGTTCTCACATTAGGTCGTGTGTCTTGGGGTGGTGATGATCACGCGCCAGTGGTGGCAGCAGGCCGTTCTGCTCTTGCAACGGGAGCTATGGGTTTAGTTGACACACGACACGTATAAACGTGGGAGTGCGGTGACCTTAACCCTTTTAGAACCGCAGTCTCGGTTTTGGGGACAAACCACTCAAATTTCCAGTAGTTTGTCCCCAAAACGGGACTGCGGTTCTATTTTTACCAATCCGCAGGAGGATTAAAAACAAAAACGGAGCAGAAGAAAAGGAGACTCGGCCTTGCTCTGGCGACTGTGGATTGCCTTGCCTTGTTTTGGCGGTGGTGGGTGGCCTTGCGTCCGCTTGCCTTGCCGTGTCCTGTTTGGCCTATAGCCTTGACGATGGCCTGCTGCAGCAGCAGTGGTACAGTGTAGGCCCATTTCCAAGAAAAGGATTGATAAGAACATAAGGCTCACTTTTTGGAGGGCGCTAAGAAAAATGCTTCAAGAATCGTGCTCAGCGGCGACAGCTACCCTAAATCCTACGTGGTGCAAGGTATATAATACTCTGTGCCCAAGGTTGTTTTAAGATGGTGTGTCATAATGACGTTTTAAGCCTTGCTCACACTATGTACGAGGTGTTTGCTGTTGGCGGGTCCATGCACAGTACTAACAGTAGTAGTAGTAGTAGTAGTAGTAGTAGTAGTAGTAGTAGTAGTAGTACGGGGGACCATAGTTAATAGGAGTGTATCGCGAAACAACGCCCGGTGTGCACAGAGCCTAAATCGCGGCTGGTGGTGGTAGTGGTAGTGGTGGTGATGGTGATGGTGGTGGTGGTGGTGGCGTTGGTGTTGGCGCTGGTGTTGAAATTGCTCAGGCTATTGTACTGCTGCTACTACTACCGCAACCGCTACACAGATGCAATTACTACTGCTGTCGACCTACTGATGGTACTGCTATACTACAATTGCTACTACCAGTACCATTTTTTACTACTACTACCTGTACAGCAGTACTGCTACTGCTATTTACCAGGAATACAACAACCGCTGCTGCCACTATTATTCATACTACTCGAAAGATCACCACTGCTACTACAGTAGGACTATGTGCTACAGCAGTAGTATTAATAGTGCTACTGCTACTACTACTACTACTACTACTACTACTACTACTACTACTATTCAATACCACTACTATTACTACTACTACTACTACTACTACTACTATTATGGGGGACCCTAGTTAATAGGACCAAATATTGTTAGTAAAAAATCTTAAATATATACCTGGTAGGTTTTTATGTATACCACCCTGGCCTCACCCATCCCTCGCTTTCCCTCGCCTTTCCGACCCCGCCCCTCCTCCAAGATGAACCCCGAGCTTAAGGAATGGAGCGCTGTCGTCGTGGTGGTCTCTACTACCGGCAACGGCGACCCCCCTGAGAATACGGAGAGGTTCTGGAGGTAAACCCCATCCGCCGTTCGTGGTGGTGTTGGGTTTTGCCGCTATTTAGCGGCGGTTTTTTCGAGTAGGGGACTCTGGAGAAAGAGTCAAATATGTCTGCTTTCCTGTTACTGTCCCGCTTGCGCTCTGTGCGGAGGCGCAGGCGTGTTTGTACATGTTGCTAACGTGGATCACCCAGATCGTACGGGTCCTACTTGGCAACACGAGGCAGATCATGCACTACCAGGACGATCTGAAGATGAACTGTCCTACGTTTGGACAACCTTGTATACCGTGCGCAGTATATGTACAAACAGGCTTGTGCGATGTGGTGGTGGTGGTGGTGGTGGTGGTGGTGGTGGTGGGACCATTTTGTCGGCAGGGCCAAGGTCTGTACCGCCCTCATACGTTGCACTACGTTTTTCTATTTACGGAGCGCGTAGAATGTTGAATGTTCCGCACTTATGTACTGTGGGGCAGATCATGATCTATATCATCTATCTATCATGATCTAGATTATCTAGTTCCTTGCCTGCCGTTGTGAGAGGTTTGTGCAGGATCTGCCTTAAAGGGCAGATCCAACCCAGGACGGCGTTTCCTATTTCAGTAGATCATGCAGCATATACGGCTCCCAACCGGCAACATGAGCTGCTGATCCTGCAGATCAGGGAACTATCTGCTCTACAAGATCTAGATCATGAAGTGGGAATGATCTGTAGATGCTCTGTACATGATATGTACATGATCTGTAGATGATCTGTCAGTGATCTGCAGATGATTTGTCAGTGATCTGCAGATGATATGTAGATGATCTGTCAGTGATCTGCAGATGATCTGTCCGAGACGTGAAATTCGTGTTCCCGTGCTTTAGCGTAGCAATGCGTGTGTATTTACTTGATTTCAGTATGGGTCCGGCAACAAGAAACGCCTGCTCGTAACCTGAGCAAGTCCTATGTTGAACCTTCGCTCCCGGGGAGGGGGCGGGCCGTCCCCCTTACAGCGCCTCTCCACGCCCCCCGCTCGCCGAGTTCGCCATCGGCACCCGTTCTTTCGCCGGGGTCACCAAGGGTTGATGTGTGGGGCGGGCGTGGCACGGCCGCGATGCCGCGGTGGGTCCGGTGGCGCACGATAGAGCCGACGCCGAGCGGGGCATACCGAAACCGGCATAGTCGTGGTGGAGTCATTTGGACACCATCACCACCAACACCACCACTACCATCCAGTCAGTACCTGGTATTAATACTGGTACCTGCTAAGGATTTTTTTGCGGTACGTAGTGAGTCTATTTTACGGGGGACCATAGTAAAAATCTGGTAGAACCTACGGCGCACACACAAAAACCTATTTACCTATTTTTACTATCAATAATTGGTCCTATTTACTATGGTCCCCCGTAAATAGCAACGAGAAAAAACTAGTATGAGCAAGCCTTAGAACCTCATTTTAACCCCACCATCCTTCCACAACCGTGACTATTACATACATAGCATCCCACTCTGGCCGTAAATATAAGGATCGTTTATACATACCATCACTACGAAGCGGTTCTTACATTTCCGCCCAGAGCGGTAGGATTTCGTGCGGCTCTGGCAGCTGAGCACGATTTCTTCATCCAGTTCTCTTAAACCTTGTAGCTTACGACTGCAGCCCCGTTATGGGGACAAATCACTTAAATTCCAAGTAATTTGTCCCCAAAACGAGACTGCAGCCCTTAACGGCTTCACCCTTTTAGAACTGCAGTCTCATTATAGGGACAAACCACTCAAATGCCAAGTAGTTTGTCCCCAAAACGGGACTGCAGCCCTAAACGTGTTAAGCGCCCCCTCCAAAAAGTGGAACCTTACTACGTACGTATGTACCAGGTACCAGGTATGTTGTTTTTTATTTATAGGCTCTTTATTGGGTGTGAATGGGCCCTTTATATTTACTGTCTGTTTGTCTGTCTGTCGGTCTGTCGGTCTGTCTATATTTGTCTGTCTGTCTGTCTGTCTGTCTGTCTGTCTGTCTGTCTGTCTGACTGTCTGTCTGTCTGTCTATCTGCCTGTCTGTCTGTCTGTCTGCCTGTCTTGTTGTCTGTCTGTCTGCCTGCCTGCCTGCCTGCCTGCCTGCCTGCCTGCCTGCCTGCCTGCCTGCCTGCCTGCCTGCCTGCCTGCCTGCGCTTGCGTAACGCTTGCGGAATTATTTCTCGGGGGTGCGTTGTCGGTGGCAGGTTCATCAAGCGAAGGACGCAGCCGAAGGATTTGCTGGCGGGGATGCGGTTTTCTCTCCTCGGCCTGGGGGACACCAATTACGACAAGTTCTGGTGAGGATGGATGGTGTATGCTCACGATATATATACGCATACTCGTATGTATACGACAGCAGTATACACGAGTATATGTGCCTAAAATGTACGGTGGAACGCGCGATCGGAATATCACACCAACGTTGCCAAGATAAGTTTTGAGCAGGGCCTCGATCTCCACAGCTTCGTTTCTTTTATTTCCTTCACATGAAAAATCATGTATTAATCGTGTAAAACACCAATGATATTCCCAGTGACATTGGATAATCCTTTAGGTGAGGAGCCTCGTCAGTCATGTTCGGTTCGGCCCAAAAGTGTTCTACCCCTATATCGACCCTTTTAGGACTCCAGTCCCGTTCTGGGGACAAATGGGACAAAATACTTGATCATTTGACTGGTTTGTCCCGAAAAAGGGAATGCAGTCCTGAAGTAGTTATATAACAAGCGTCTGAGACACACACCACGATGTATGCGATTGAAGAAAGAGGCCGGTATCTTGTGACACGTCACTGCCGTCAAGGCCTCGTTTGACCATATTATGCTAGTTTCAGTGTTGGGGTCGGTCAGTCAAGGTGTCAAACCGCGGTCGCAAGCAAATCTATGTTGGGAAACCGGTTTTTGTGGACGCGTCAAGGCCTCGTTTGGCCTTATACTAGTTATAGAGTAGGGGGCGGTCAGTCAAGGGGGTCGAACCGCGGTCTCCTAGCTAGATTATTGCCCTATATATTCCCACCACCCCCTCCGCGCGAAGTCTATGACGGAAGTAAAAGGTAGACCGCTGTTTAAAGTCCTCTCGGAAAGGTACTGACCGTTTTGTGCAGTACTGCTTTCAACGGGGTGAGGGTTCCGACCTCCCCCCCACCCCAAGCAATCTCTGCCTGCTCCGTGAAACCCGACATGCTCCGTCCCGGCATGGTAGGGATGTCAGGGTCTATTGTCATACGACTACGGCCATACGTGAGATCGAGTACATCTCTCCTATCAAGTAGCCCCCCCCCCCCCCCCCCCCCCACCCACACCGCTCATGCTCTCGGACCGTCACCGTCGCCTGTCATTCACCATCTACCGTCACCACCATCATCATTGCCGTCACCATGATTACTCCGTCTCGGAAGGGATGCGTGGTCAAATAAGTACGCCCCCCCACCCCCCCATTCAACTCATTGAAGCTATCATCGATATGCAAGTCCGCCTCAAAAGCGGTTCTTAGTAGGATGCAGCTCACCCTTCATGCCACTCGCCAGACACCTCACGGCGCTTCGCGCTTGGTGCAAGCATTGTCTGCCAGGTCGGTGAAAACCCGACATGTTCCGTCCCGGCAGTGTAGGGATGCGAGGGTCCATGGTCATACGACTACGACCATGCATGAGATCGAGTACATCTCTCCTATCGAATACCCCCCCCCCCCCCCCAAACGACTACGGCCATGCAATAACATGAGGTACACCCCCCCCTGGATATTTCATGGAAAAAACGTCGTGAGCGCCCAAATGTTGGAGGTTTCTTTTATTTGGAGGGGGAACGGCGCTCCGTTTCGAACGGGATGCGCGGTCGATAATCTAATGACTTGGGCAAGCAACAAATGAGTATCACAACCCCATCACTACTACCGTCATCACTAACACCCCCCCACACACACTTGTAGGGATGCGAGGGTCTATGGTCATACGACTACGGCCATGCATGAGATCGAGTACATCTCTCCTATCGAGTACACCCCCCCCCCCCCCCCCGCCCCCCCTCCCCCCCTCCCCCCCCCCACACACACCCTCCTCTTCCCCCCCTACCACCACCGCCAGCCACATGGGCAAGAGCTTTGACAAGAGGTTGCGAGAGCTCGGGTCGGAGCCGTTCCACACCCCTGCCTTCGCGGACGAGGCCACCAACATGGAGGAGGTTGTAGAGCCCTGGCTAGCCTCCCTCTACACGTCTCTCGACGCACTTCGTAGCGGCATGTGTGACAACGCCGACGTAAGTGTGGAGAACCTCGCGGCATCCACCAGCGCCGCGGTTGCGCCGCGCGCGAAAGAGCCGTTGGCGGAAGACAACGTCGGCCGAGGGGAAGCGAAAGAGTCGTTGGCCGATGTTAACGGCGAGTTGCGTGTGGACAACCTCGCGGCATCCGCCACCGTGGTTGCGGTTGCACCACGCGCGAAAGAGCCGTTGGCGGAAGATAACGGCGGTCGAGGGGGGGCGAAAGAGCCGTTGGCTGATGTTGTCGGCGGCCAAGGGGGGGTGGGAGCGCCTGCGAGAGAGAACGAAGCAGCAGCAGCAGCAGCAGCAGCAGCAGCAGCAGCAGCTGTAAAATCAGCAGAAGCGGCAGGATTGGTAGCAGAAACAGCAGCAGCAGCAAAAGCAAAAGCATCACCATCGTCATCAGCAGCAGCAGCGGCAGCAGCAGCACAAACAGTAGCGACAACAGCAAAAGCAGCGGTACCACCAACAGCAGCAGCAGCAGCAGCAACAGCAGCGGCACCCGAGACTCCGACGGGAAGAGAAACGGTGCCGCCCGCAGCAGATCAGCAACCGCAACCGCACAGGTTGGTAACACATCGCCTACGACCCAGTCTGATCGTGAATACCACAGGAACACACTTCGTAGTAGGTAGCCCCCCCCCCCCCCGAAAACGCCACCGCCGGTTTTCGGGGCAAAACATTTCCCAGTAGAATGAGAGTTTGACTCTTTTCTTGCAGCGGTAAACGGGTTCAGGGACCTCTTGCGCGCTTGGGCGGAGGAGCCCCTTGTATCCCACTGTCTCCGATTGCATTTGTTCCCGCTCACGGGACCTAGCCGATTGTTTCGAAGGAACCACAAGTGCCTTACGCAGAAAGGCCCGATACGACGGCATGCAGAATAGGGAACGAAGCGGCCGCGCAAAGGGCGGCCCCCCCCACATGTTCCACTCGCGTTGCACGTATGATGTTGGTGCGTACCAGGTAAAAATCTCGTTTTTCTATCAACCTGTGCGATGTTTTCCAAGCGGAAGCCAGTGTGTAGGGGACCTGGGGTCCTCGAGTTTTTGAGAGTTGCGTCCACTATAAAGGGACGAGAGTCCCGGACGAGGTCTCCAAAAAGTGGGGCGGAAAGCGGTGCTCAGAATTTCGAGGGTCAGTATTGTACCGGTGTCCGTTGTCGCTGGGTCTTGTGTGGTGGTGGTGGTGGTGGTGGTGGTGGTGGTGGTGGTTGGTGGTGGTGGTGGTGTTGGTGGTGTTGGTGGTGTTGGTGGTGGTGGTGATGGTGGTGGTGGTGGTGGTTGGTGGTGGTGGTGGTGGTGGTGGTGGTGATGGTGGTGGTGATGGTGGTGGTGGTGGTGGTGGTGGTGGTTGGTGGTGGTGGGGGTGGTGGTGTTGGTGTTGGTGGTGGTGATGGTGGTCGTGGTGGTTGTGGTGGTGATTGAGGTGGTGATTGAGGTGGTGATTGTGGCATCGGTGGTGGTGATGGTGGTGGTGGTGTTACTGTAGTTGTTTCTGCCGTTGGATTTATTTCTTGACGTTGTCGTCGTTCTCGTTCTCGTTCTCGTTGCAACTGGTATAATAGTAGAGTAGTGTTCTATTAGCTCATCGCCATGATCTCGATGACCCCTTCACACCTCAGACTCATAGATCATCTACAGATCATCTGCAGATAGATCATGATCTGCTGTAGATGATCTAGTTCCTCAGCTGCCGTTGTGAGAGCTTGCGCAGGATCTGCATAGAACAGGTCCGCCCCATAAAACGCATGCCACGGTAGATTTTGCGGGTTATGCGGGTTCAACCCGGCAGCATGAGCTAGATCGCACAAGATCAGGAAATAACTAATCCATCTGTCTTGAATGATCTAGATGATCAAGTGGGAATGATCTGTAGATGACCTGTAGATGATCTCTGTGTCCTGGGTGTGGATATGTTGGAGCGGTCGGTCGCCGCTTGCTGGGGATATTACTCAAGTTCCCCCACCCCCTCCATCAACGATTGGAGGCTGTCTTGGGACCACCAACTAATTTAGTTATCTGCCGTATTGTAGGTCTTGTTGGGGCAGATCTATTCCCGATCTTGTATGATCTTGCTCTCATGTTGCCGATCATTTTCGGTTCGAGGCTCGAACATACTATGCAGGTGCAACAGAAAAAGGCGGTTCACTGCTTGATCAAAGTATCCCCCCCCTCCCCCCCCCCTGCCCCCTATGGTCATACGACTACGGCCATGCATGAGATCGAGTACATCTCTCCTATCAAGTACCACCCCCCCCCCCCCCCCCCCCCCCCCCCCCCGCGCCCGCCCCCCCGCCAACAAAAACAACTAACGTGATATTGTGGTGAGGTTAAGATTTGTTTTTACCAATCCCCCGGAGGATGAAAATAAACAAATATGTGACTCTAATCGGAGCTGTTGGCCGCTGTTGGCTTTATCGTCCTTGTTGAACTTTTTTGAGCAGACTACTGTATGTACAACATTATGGGCGGAAATATTAGGACCGCTTCATCTTCATATTGATATGTTAACGAGCCCTATATTCGCGAACTGAGTGGCGCAGGATTTAGTGTAACGCTCGCCCCTAAGTACATTTTCATAATCCATTTTTTCGTTGTTGTTTCGTACAGAGCGTCCCTAAAAACGAGAGCTTTAAGAACGTTTTTTTATGTTTTTTTTTTTTTCCCGTCGGCCTATACTGTGTTAGATGAAGTGGCAAATCACACCCTTTCTCCCTTGCACCCTCCCTCCCCCCCTCCCTCCCTCCCTCCCTCCCTCCCTCCCTCCCTCCCTCCCTCCCTCCCTCCCTCCCTCCCTCCCTCCCTCCCTCCCTCCCTGTGCCCCGGATTTCAGGATCGCCGTCATGTTCGGGTCGCAGACCGGTAACGCTCAGTCGATTGCGGAGGGCATCAACGATCGCTGCAAGGAGAGGGGCTTGACCAGCACCCTCTTGGCGTGCGATGGGTGGAAGAAGGTGGGAGACGGTTGGGGGGCTATATAAACCGTTGGGGGCTCGGATCTGATTGGGTCGACGGGTCGAGTTGGGTTGGATCGGGTTGTGGATTGGGTCGGGTTATATCTGATCGGGCTGTGGGTTTGTGGCGTGACTTTGTCTTTGCTGTGGCGGGGTACATTTTTGTCGCGGAAACCATTCGCAACCTCGAACAGATCATCTAGAGATTATCTACATACAGATCATCTACGGATCATTCCCACTTTGATGATCTAGATATTTGAAGACAGATTATCTGTGTGATCTGTATGATCTGTATTATCTGTACGATCTAGCTCATGTTGCCGGGTGGGAGCCGTATAAGTCCGCATGATGTACTGCTGTGGCATATGTTTCCTGGGTCGGATATGTGCCGTACAGACCCTGCACCATTAATACTACACAACGATAGGCGGGGAACAATATGATGATCTACGTAGATCTTAACCCCGCCGAGGTGTGTATCCATCGGAAGATCGGCGTTGTAACGGTCAAGTTGTAACGGTTACATTTTTTTTTTTAATGCTCACCGCGCTTTCCACGTACAGAGCCCAACCCTGGGCGGAAAAAGAAGAACCGTTCAACGAAGATAATTAATAGTATCAAGACTGAGCGGTCCTTTTATACACATACTTGGTATGTACGCCCAGATTTATTAATTACCTGTGTTCCAGGTTGAAGCCGTCGCTCCCGTCTGCAGCAGGTAGCAGAGCAAGCTGCTGCTACGAACCTCCGGGGGGGGGAGGGGGCGCGTGAGTGTGTTGTCCCGGCCTGATCTCCGAGTAGAATGCATGCGCACCTCTGCCAGACCAAGATCTACTGGACCATAGTAGTTAGGACCAAATATTGTTGGTAAAAATAGGTAAATGTATAGGTTTTTGTGTGTACCCTAGGTCCTATTTACTAGGGTGCCGCGTAATATTGATGCGTTGACGAGACCATAGTAAATAGGACCAAACATTGTTAGTAAAAATAGGTGACTACATAGGTTTTTGTGTGTACCGTAGGTCCTATTTACTAGGGTCCCCCGTAATATTAATACGTTGACGAGACCGCCCACCACAGGTAGGTCCTGCCCTGCCTATCTGTACAACATAGATCCAAACACAACGAGGGGACGAGTGCGGCGTACCGGAGACCCGGCTCCCACCCCCGGCAAGATGAGGTCACCGTAGATCATGATCGTTCCGCTCCGAGCGGGAGTATGAGGACCGGGTGGTACTCAGATCGATGTCGAAACGATCGTTGCTAGTGGGCGCCCGCTGTCAAGAAACATTGTGTCTTGAGAAAAATAGACTCGGATCGGCACGAGCAAGGAGAAAAAATTGTTAGGAAACGCAGCTCAGCAGCGGGACCAACTATAATTCCTATACGATAGACTTCGATCGAGTTCGCTAAAAAAATAAATACTGGTAAGGTATTTGAGCCTGGGCACCAAATTGACGTTTCTTGATAACACCGGGCGCCCACTGTGTCCTCTGCGTGGGCTGGTACAGATAAGGAATGTTCTATCTGCTGATAGATCAGGCATACAAGATGTGAATTGTAGGAGTATGAGTCCCTAGCTACGTAGCGAGAATATCTGGGCGGAAATATAAGGAACGTTTGGAGACGGATAGGAAAGACCAAAGCGGTCCTTATATTTTCGGTCGTGCGTGGTGTCATCGTATTATCTGTCACGTTGGCGCTGTCATCCATATTGCGAGAAAAAACCGCTTCACAAGCGGTTCTTGCTGTAGTTGGATGCAGCTGACCGTTCGTGCGACTCGCCAGACACGTCACGGCGCTTCGAGCTTTGTGCAAGCAGTGTCTGCCTGGTCGGTGACAAACCCGACGTGCCCCGTCCCGGCATTGTAGGGGTGCGAGGGTCTATGGTCATACGATCACGGCCATGCATGATATCGCGTACACCGCCCTCCCCCCCCAAGAAAATGGTGAAATGATCAACGCCAGTAACGAATGAGTACCCCCTCCCCCCTCCCCCGCCGCCCGCCCGCCCCAGACCGCTCTTCAGCGGTCGATTGCAGAAGGGAGGGTGGTATTGTAAAATATTTATCGTCGAGAGCTTTCCTTGTACGCGTCGGTCGTTTTTTTTTCTCGCAAGCCTCTTCTTGGCTGTGGAGCAGACGACCGTTGAAAATCGGTCCGTTGTGCGATGACTAGCATCCACCTCACGGTAATCTGAGCATCGCCTTATGTAAGAGCTCATTTGGGCATCGCCTCATGTATGGCCTTGAGCGTATAGGCTATTATATAGGACTGAGTGTAGCACGATTGTTTTGTAAGGCGTCCCCCACAGAGTGAGCATCAATGCTAGGTTCCTGCAAGTTGACCGGTTACATAAGCACCATTTGGACTCTGAAATGAGCATCAAACGTAGCTTATATTCTCGGTCTGATTGGTACCTTTGGTTAGTTTTTATACGTGAGCCTTATAACTCCTGTAACCGTTGAAACGGTCAAAATTGTAACGGTGCATCAGGTAACGGCAAAAATATGGTGTGTGCGTGCGCGTTGTATATACCATATGTATATGCGTTTTTGCTTCCTTTTGGGGGTGTTTCGTGCTGTACCCCCTATGGCCGCAAGTAAATATAACGACCGCTCTATTACGGAGGGCCACAGTAAATAGGACCAAATGTTGTTAGTAAAAATAGGTAAATATATAGGCTGTTGAGTGTACCGTAGGTCCTATTTACTGTGGTCCCCCGTAATAGGTCTTATTTTTAATGTCTAAACGGTCCTCGTGTTTCGTCCCTGAGTAGTATGCGCTTGTTTTTTTCGGCGTTTTTGTGGAGTGTCTCAAGGACCCCCTTGATCCCCTTTTAGGACTTCCCGCCCGTTTTGGGGACAAATTTCTCGAAATTAGAGTCAGATTATTGCTATGATTATACACAGAGCAGTACTGCTCACAACAGGGTTCATTTTTTTTCTTTCGTATACCGGTATGTACGTCCATATTTTCCTGCCCCTTTCTGCCCGCGATGTCGAAACGCCTACTACACAAGGCTGTCAAACAGCCCTACGTTTTTACGCGTGTGTGCGCATCGGGCTTGTCGTCCCGTGTATTCCGTAACGTGCGCGTGGCTTCTTGTATCCATGCCCTTAATATTCCGCCCTTTTTGTCGTGTTCGAGAGTTGAGCGGTAACGATGTGTTGTGTGCGTCGTAATTCATGCTCTTTGCTTGTCGTTTTACGTGTGTATGCGCGGCTGGTGTATACCTGGTATATATAATATACATATTACGGGGGACCATAGTTAATAAGACCTATGGTACACACAAAAGCCTATCCAATATTTGGACCGATTTAATGTTGGTCCCCCGTATTATAAAGTTTATATTACGGAGGACCACATTAAATCGGACCAAATATTGTTAGTAAAATTACGAGGGACCACATTAAATAGGACCAAATATTGTTAGTAAAAATAGGTAAACATGTATGTTTTCATGTATACCATAGGTCCTATTAACTATGGTCCCCCGTAATAGTGTACGTATGCGCACGCTTGTTTTGCCTTGCATTTCGTACTGTGTGTATCATAATCCGGTGTGCGTTGGTTGTTTCCATGCCTGTTTACTCCGTTTCCTTTTTTTCGCTGTCTTTTCCGCTGTATACACATGCGCTCGCTTGCCCTGTCTTTCCGTGGCGCTTGTACCGATGCGATGCGTCGTGTCTATCTCGTGCGTGTGCGTGCGCTGTGCTCACGGAAACACGAAATGCTGCAAATCCGCAGATGAAGCCCGAGCTGAAGGAATGGAGCGCTCTGGTACTGGTCGTCTCCACCACCGGAAACGGAGACGCGCCGGAAAACACGGAGAGGTTTTGGAGGTGAGTCAGATAGTGCCGTGGTGGGGAGGGGAGGGAGGAGGAGAGTAGAGGAGAGGAGAGGAGAGGAGAGCCTGCTGTGTGATGCCGGAGCTGAGTTACGACTATTGGTATTATTACGGGGGGCCATAGTTAACAGGACCTATGGTGTACATAAAAGCCTATATATTTAACCATTTGTAATTTTTGGTCCTATTAACTATGGTCCCCCGTAATGTAGGAGGGGGGGAGATAAAAACAATGAGGGGCGAACTTTGTAGCGGTATCTCGTATTGTGCCGGGGTATATGTGCCAGCCAACAATACCGTATTTTGTCGGTATGCATGTGCCAGCGGACAATGCCGGCACTATATGTAGCGGCAATCGGCACTACTCCGCACACACTGATACGCTGGTTATCCTCCTTGTAGTGAAAAACGATTCCAGAGGTACTATGAATAGCGGGCAACCGCCCCTGTACAGGGACCGCGGCTGTACAGGTAGTGCCGTGATATGGACTGAAAGTATCAGACTTACACCCGATAACGAATTATGTAATAAGGGTCATTCTTACCGGAAAGCTTTTTTTTTCTTCCAAATTTTCGACATTTGCTTCGCGCAACGTTTCGATTCTCAATATTTTCCTGATTTTTTTTTTCCCAAATGTGTGAAATTCAACGAACTTGATTTTTTTCCTCGTGGAGAATTTCACGAATAGTGACAGAACGCCTCCGTATATTGATGCATATCTCCAATTGTTTCCAAACTTTTGGAAATTATGGAAAAAACGCCTCCGCTAAGAATGAGCCTAAGCCTATTTGCCATTATCAATTACGATACCAAAATTTACCAAGACACCGGTAAGCATGATGACGGATTTTTTCTTTTTTGGGACGTTTGATTCAAGAAAATGTTTTACCCTGCAAACGTTTTATAATATAACTGTTCGATCAACTGAATACGTTTCGGCGATTTGTAAGGGCCGCTTGTATTTTGATATGTTGTCCAAGCGTAGGGCTGTGAATCAGAACCGATTCACCCAAATCAATCGCAGCGATTTTGAATCGGAATCGGAATAGGAATCGGCGAATCGGGACGATGTTTTTTTTTTTTTTCACGGCGAAACATCCATAAAACGTTGTCCCTATTTTCACAATTACTAGCGACCATAGTTAATAGGACCTATGTTATACACAAAAACCTATATATTTACCCATTTTTACTCACAATATTTGGTCCTTTTTTCTATGGTCCCCCGTAATATTAATACCTTAAGGTAGGATGCACTGCCAGGTACGCATGATACGACGAACTTACTTTTTTTCGTCCAACAAGGGTTTTTGAAAAACAAGGATTCAACTCATACGCCGGATTTGCCGGTATGTCGGGATATCGTCTGCGCTCCGAAAACCGATTAAATATCGGTAAACACGGCCGATTCGCAGCACTACCGAATGCTCCTTATCAATAGCACCACACTGGCCGTAAATATAAGAACCGCTTGGTCTCCGTATTGATGCCTAAGCGCGTCCTTATGTTTCATTCCATTGTGGTGGGTGATACACGAATTCCTCCCTAGACCCAAAAATAGAGGTCGGGTGGAGTTTTCCTGCAAGTTTTGTTTCGCTGTCAGGGTCAATTAAAACAAAAAGCGGAACGATTTTTGTTTTTGTACGTATGTACGTACGTATACAAGGCATCATTTAATTTTTTTCGTTCTCTTTATTTTGTACCAGGTACATGAAAGGGAAACGTGATTATCCATTCACAGGGGTTAAAAGCGTCATTTATTACACTGAAGATGTTTTTTTTTGTTTTGTTTTTTGTGACTGCAATCTCATGCGCGGTATGCGCGCCAGAGTGTTACCATCATGTGTTGGTAACCGCGGAAAAAAACGTGAGAGCGTGAGTCACAGCAAATTTCGATGAAAATGGAGGCGTTTTTATGTCGGGGGGGAGAAGGTGAAGAAAAGACGCCTGTGACCACACCACGGCTTGTTTCGGAGACCTGGAAAGTAAAGTGAAGGCTTATAAAAAAACAAAATACCAAACCAGTAGTACCGATACTTTAATAACCCTTTTAGGACTTCAGTCTCGTTATGGGGACAATTTGGGACAAACTACTTGGAATCTGACTGGTGTGTCCCCGAAACGGGGCTTGAGTTCTAAACGGGTTAATGACCAGCAGTCGTTCGCGAGGTGTGTGTGTGTGCAGGCAGGGCGCAATGTTCTCGGCGGCGCACCCTCCCCCCCCCCCCCCCCCCCCCTCCCCCCTAAATAGTTCGACGCTTGTCATCCGTTTGCCAGAAAGTCCGCCCCACAGGCGATTCTTCGTGTGCAGCGGTATGCGGCTAAACCTTGATGCGACTCGCCGAGCGAACACCTCACGTTTCGCTTCGCGCTTGGTTGAGTGCAATGTCTGCCTGGTCGGTGGAAACCCGACGTGCTCCGTCCCGGCGTTGTAGGGATGCGAGGAGGGTCTATGGTTATTCGACTACGGTCATGCATGACGTGAGTACCCCCCCCCCCCCCCTTCCCCCCGTCACTCCGGGGCAGATTCTTGAAGAGGAGGGCCCAGCCGAAGGACCTGCTGCAAGGCCTACCGTTCGCACTGCTTGGCCTCGGAGACACCAACTACGACAAATTCTGGTGCGAATCACTGATACGCATGTGATACCTAGGGGGGGGGGTTAGTAAAGTATATACTCGGGTATGTACCCGGGTACTAATTCTGGTTGTTTTGGTCAGTCATACTCAGTATGTACCCGGGGACTCGTAGACGTGGTTGTTTTGGTCGTACTCGGGTATGTATCCGGGTACTGAACCTGGTTGTTTTGTTCATACTCGGGTATATATCCGATTGCTAAAGCTGGTTGTGTTGGTCATGCTCAGGTATGTACCCGGGTACTAAGCCTGGTTGTGTTGGTCATACTCGGGTGTGTACTTGGGTGCTAAAGCTGGTTGTTCTAATAATAATCGGATGTACCCGGGTATTAAACCTGGTTGTTTTGGTCGTATTTACTCGTGTATATACCCGGGTACTAAACCTAGTGGTCTTGGTCGTACTCGGGTATGTATGCGGATACTAAAAACTGTTTTTATTGTACTCGGGTATGTATGCGGATACTAAAAACTGTTTTTATTGTACTCGGGTATGTACCTGTATACTAGTCCTGGTTGTTTTGGTCATACTCGACTAAGTATCGGGGTATTAATCCTGGTTCTTTCGGTCATAATCGGGTATCTATACGGGTACCCCCAGAGGGGATAGCCTACTAAACACGCTCTGGATACATATCTGATACGCGGTATGCATATAGAGGTTCTGGAGGTTTGAAGGGCATGCCTTCGGTAGATGTATTCGGTAGATTTAATCCGTAGCTGCAGTCAGTAGAAGTAATGGGTAGATGTAATCGGTAGATGAAGGTTTCGTGATTTCTCTTTTTATCCTTGCTCGCGCACGCGAACATCTACCTGTCTCTGTAAGATGCTGCACCGGTGTGGTATGTACGTGTGTAGCACGGAGCGTTTTTTTGTTTTCAATTAGTTGCCGTGACGGAAATAGCAAGCGAGTGATTGAGTGGGAGGGTTGGTCAGTTGTAGAATTCCGCGGTGCCATCCGAGATTGTCTTATCCCCCCCCCCGCCCCCCGTCTCGAAAGGGATGCGTGATCAATGGTCAAATGACTAAGGCAAGCAACAAATGAGTACGCCCCCCCCCCCCCCCCCCCCCCCCATACCGCCTCTGGCATTCCCTGTCTCCTCGTCGTCTCCTCGTCATCATCAACAACACCATAACCAACACCACCACCATGACCACCACCACAATTACACCACCCGATCAACAAACACCCCCATTGCAGCAATGGTCCGTCTATAAAGGCCGGTCTGTGCCAGGCCAGTGCGCACACCGGCAATATCAGCGGACATCGGCACTATTCTTCACGTTGCCACGCTGGTTATTAATAGTACCATCTCCCATCTGTGCCAAGCGAGTTCACCGGCATTATGTCGAGCGCCGGCACTACGAAGCAGGCGTTATTGAGCGACTCTTACTACTGTACCACCCATCACTCAACCGCCTCCGCCGTCTCCCCGCCGCTTGTCCTGCCACCACCGCCACCACCATGACGGCCATGACCATTAACACCCCCACCAATGCCACCACCACCTCCACTAACACCAACACCACCTCGACTACCCACCACCACCACCACCATCAACACCCCCCCGCCCCCTGTCTCAAAAGAATGCGTGGTCAATAGTCAAATGACTTAAGGCGAGCAACAAATGAGTACGCCCCCCCCCCCGCCTCTCCCGCGCGCCCTCCCCCCCCCCCCCCCCTACCCACCACCATCGTCAGCCACATGGGCAAGAGCTTCGACAAGAGGTTGCGAGAGCTCGGGTCGGAGCCGTTCCATACCCCTGCCTTCGCGGACGAGGCCACCAACATGGAGGAGGTCGTAGAGCCCTGGATGGCCTCTCTTCTGCCCGCCCTGGAAGTCCTTGTCGGCGCTGGGGGGCGGGGCGGGGACGTCGTCGCAGTCGCTAAGGATGATGTCGCCGCTACGGGTGCTGAGGTGGCTGGAGGGGTTGTAGTCGCTAAGGGTGATGCGGTGGGCAAGGGTGGTGGGGTGGCTGGGGATGTTGCTGTGGTCGCTGCAGGAGCAGCAGCTTCGGCAGGAGCAGGAGCAGCAGGAGGAGCAGCAGCTGGAGGGGGTACATCACCAGGAGCAGCAGCAGCAGCAGGTGCAGGAGCAGGTGCTGCTACGGGAGCGGGAGCAGGAGCGGGAGCAGGAGCAGCTGCAGCTACAGCTGCGGGAGCGGAAGCAGCAGCAGCAGCAGCAGCAGCAGCAAGAGCAACACCAGGAGCTAAACCGGTCGCAACGCCGCACGTGTCCACGGCCTCCGTGTCCTCCTCAACCACAACTCGACCCGCCGAAGCAAAGACAGCGCCAGCAACAGCAGCAGCAGCAGCAGCACCAGCAGCACCAGCAGCAGCACCAGCAACAGCAGCACCACCAGCAGCAGCCGCAGCACCAGCAGCACCAGCAGCAGGAGCAGCAGGAGCAGCACCAGCAGCAGCACCAGCAACAGCAGCACCACCAGCAGCCGCAGCAGCACCACCAGCAGCACCAGCAACAGGAGCAGCAGCGGCGGTTGCGGCGGCAGCGGTAGCGGTAGCGGTCGCTGCGCCCACCTCGACTGCGGTAACCAGGACGCTTTCAGGCGGGGGTCCCGGAACGGAGGGGTCCCTTGCTCCGCACAGGTGGGGTGGTGGAGCGGGGGGGGGGGGGAGTGGGGGAGTGGGGGAGGGGGTTGGGGGGGGGAGGGGTGGGGGGGGAGGCGAGGGGGAAGAAGAGATAAGGGCGTGGGGGGGTAGGGAGGGCGAGGGGGGCGGGTGGTGAGCAAGAGGGGAGAAGGAAGGGGGTACTCATGTACTCATGTCATGTATGACGGTATGCGTATGGCCATAGACCCTCTCATTCCTACGTGGGTTAGGGAAAGGGGCAGGGGGGGGGGGAGGAGGGGGGAGAGAGGGGGGGGGGGGGGGGGCGGGAGGGAGAGAGGGGGGGGGGGGGGGGGAGGGAGGGGGGGGGGGGGGGGGGGGGAGCTACTGCGGAGTCGGTGGAGTTAGCGTCGCGTCTTGAGCCCGGTTTGCTTGGACTTGTGGCAAGGCGTGGTTGCGGTTGCGGCAAAATGTTCCTCGGCCCGACGTTCGCACGGAAAATCACACAATCGCTCGGTCTTGATACTAGTGCCTAAACGGCCCTTACATTGCTTCCCACAGTGGTGATGTTTTGTACCGAAACTGCTGTGTGGCGACTCCTCCCCCCTTGCGATCATTTCTCGAAGAAGTTCTTATTACGGGGGACCATACTCAATACCAGGTAGGACCTATGGTATACATAAAAACGTACGGTGTATATTTCGCTATTTTTACTAACAATATTTGGTCTTATTACTATGGTCCCCCGTAATAGCGTCGCGACGTACGTACGAAAAGGGAACATCAGTTTCTTATTACGGGGGGCCATAGTAAATAGGACCAAATACTGTTAGTAAAAATAGCGAAATATATAGTATTTTGTATATACCGTAGGTCCTATTTAATATCGTCCCCCGTACTAGTTTTCTCGTCCGTTCATTTTTTCTCCTTTTTTTTTTTTTTTTTTTTCCTTTTTTGTTGTTGTTGAATTTTCCGTATATATATATATATATATATATATATATGGAACCTGCGCCACATTTCTCGGCCTCGAATAAACTCACCCCAACAAAACTAAGCTGAGGAATATTCCCTGCATATGACTGTTTGCGTATACAGCGATCATACTTTCTTGGCGCCCCTACTGCTGTACGTATACCAGGGATTATACGGTTTAGTGTTATAACTCAACCAGG